>CM042685.1:186609765-187209765 GCA_023614405.1 Avena insularis
TCTCACCACACTCACACACATATGCTGAGGACACATGCAAGTTCTCAATCTGATTCCGATGTTCACCATTAAGTGGTCTTCCTCGTGAAACCACGATCTCTGTGCACTCGGATCGTCCCCCTGACGTTCCTACGACGAGGGTAGCCGTGGCTCTCTCTTGTTTTTGTGTTTGTTTGGGTCATGGGGTGATGTAAAACCATGTTGGTTCTGAGTTGGGGCACTATCCTGCGGTTTCACCTAAGCAGGGAATTCCCCTGCTCTGGTCTGGAACCTTCGCCTCTAGGTTAGGCGCATGCATGCGAGGGGGACACATGCAAGCACCTATACCAACCTCTCACCACACTCCACACACATATGCTGGGACACATGCAAGTTCTCGTGGATTCCGATGTTCTCGTGGTCTTCCTCCGTGAAACCACGATCTACGTGCACACTCGGATCGTCTACCCCCTAGGCGTTCCTCGTGAGGGGTAGCCAGGCGTAGCTCTCTCTTGTTTTGTGTTTGTTTAGGTCATAGGGTGATGTAAAACCATGTTGGTTCACAAGTTGGGGCACTATCCTGCCGGTTTCACCTAAGCGGGGAATTCCCCTTTATCTGGTCTGGAACCTTCGCCTCTAGGTTAGGCGCATGCATGCGAGGGGACACATGCAAGCACCTATGCCAACCTCTAACCACACTCACACACATATTCTAGGGACACATGCAAGTTCTCGTCTGATTCGATGTTCTCGTGGTCTTCCTCGTGAAACCACGATCTCTGTGCACACTCGGATAATCTACCCCCTAGGCGTTCCTCGGCGAGGTAGCCCGGCGTAGCTCTCTCTTGTTTTGTGTTTGTTTAGGTCATAGGGTGATGTAAAACCATGTTGGTTCACAAGTTGGGGCACTATCCTACACGGTTTCACCTAAGCAGGAATTCCCCTTATCACTGGTCAGAACCTTCGCCTCTAGGTTAGGCGCATGCATGCGAGGGGACACATGCAAGCACCTATACCAACCTCTCACCACACTCACACATATATGCCAGGGACACATGCAAGTTCTCGTCGATTCAGATGTTCTCGTGGTCTTCCTCGGTGAAACCCCGATCTCTGTGCACACTCGGATCGTCTACCCCCTAGGCGTTCCTCGGCAGAGGTAGCCGGCGTAGCTCTCTCTTGTTTTGTGTTTGTTTAGGTCATAGGGTGATGTAAAACCATGTTGGTTCACAAGTTGGGGCACTATCCTGCAGGTTTCACCTAAGCAGGGAGATTCCCCTTATCTGGTGCAGGAACCGCCTCTAGGTTAGGCGCATGCATGCGAGGGGACACATGCAAGCACCTATCCAACCTCTCACCACACTCACACACATATGCTAGGGACACATGCAAGTTCTCGTCTGATTCCGATGTTCTCGTGGTCTTCCTCGGTGAAACCACGATCTCTGTGCACACTCGGATCGTCTACCCCCTAGGCGTTCCTCGCCGAGGTAGCCAGTGTAGCTCTCTCTTGTTTTGTGTTTGTTTGGGTCATGGGGTGATGTAAAACCATGTTGGTTCACAAGTTGGGGCACTATCCTACCGGTTTCACCTAAGCAGGGAGATTCCCCTTATCTGTGCGGAACCTTCGCCTCTAGGTTAGGCGCATGCATGCGAGGGGACACATGCAAGCACCTATACCAACCTCTCACCACACTCACACACATATGCTAGGGACACATGCAAGTTCTCGTCTGATTAGATGTTCTCGTGGTCTTCCTCCGTGAAACCACGATCTCTGTGCACCTCGGATCGTCTACCCCCTAGGCGTTCCTCGGCGGGGTAGCCAGGCGTAGCTCTCTCTTGTTTTGTGTTTGTTTAGGTCATAGGGTGATGTAAAACCATGTTGGTTCAAGTTGGGGCACTATCCTGCCGGTTTCACCTAAGCGGGAGATTCCCCCTGCTCTGGTACGGTACCTTCGCCTCTAGGTTAGAGCGCATGCATGCGAGGGGGGACACATGCAAGCACCTATACCAACCTCTCACCACACTCACACACATATGCTGGGGACACATGCAAGTTCTCGTCAGATTCCGATGTTATCGTGGTCTTCCTCCGGCGAAACCCTGATCTCTATGCACACTCGGATCGTCTACCCCCCTAGACGTTCCTCTGACAGGGGTAGCCCGGCGTCGCTCTCTCTTGTTTTGTGTTTGTTTAGGTCATAGGGTGATGTAAAACCATGTTGGTTCACAAGTTGGGGCACTATCCTACCCGGTTTCACCTAAACGGAATTCCCCCTTATACGGGTACGGAACCTTCGCCTCTAGGTTAGAGCGCATGCATGCGAGGAAGGACACATGCAAGCACCTATACCAACCTCTCACCACACTCACACACATATGCTAGGGACACATGCAAGTTCTCGTCTGATTCCGATGTTCTCGTGGTCTTCCTCCGGCGAAACCCTGATCTCTGTGCACACTCGGATCGTCTACCCCCCTAGACGTTCCTCTGACAGGGGTAGCCCGGCGTAGCTCTCTCTTGTTTTGTGTTTGTTTAGGTCATAGGGTGATGTAAAACCATGTTGGTTCACAAGTTGGGGCACTATCCTACACGGTTTCACCTAAGCAGGAGATTCCCCCCTTATTCGGGTACGGAACCTTCGCCTCTAGGTTAGAGCGCATGCATGCGAGGGGGACACATGCAAGCACCTATACCAACCTCTCACCACACTCACACACATATGCTAGGGACACATGCAAGTTCTCGTCTGATTCCGATGTTCTCGTGGTCTTCCTCCGTGAAACCACGATCTCTGTGCACCTCGGATCGTCTACCCCCTAGGCGTTCCTCGGCAGAGGTAGCCAGGCGTAGCTCTCTCTTGTTTTGTGTTTGTTTTAGGTCATAGGGTGATGTAAAACCATGTTGGTTCTGAAGTTGGGGCACTATCCTGCCGGTTTCACCTAAGCAGGAGATTCCCCCTGCTCTGTCTGGAACCTTAGCCTCTAGGTTAGGCGCATGCATGCGAGGGGGACACATGCAAGCACCTATACCAACCTCTCACCACACTCACACACATATGCTAGGGACACATGCAAGTTCTCGTCTGATTCCGATGTTCTCGTGGTCTTCCTCCGTGAAACCACGATCTCTGTGCACACTCGGATCGTCTACCCCCTAGGCGTTCCTCGGCGGGGTAGCCAGGCGTAGCTCTCTCTTGTTTTGTGTTTTTTAAGGTCATGGGGTGATGTAAAACCATGTTGGTTCACAAGTTGGGGCACTATCCTACCGGTTTCACCTAAGCGGAGATTCCCCCTTATCTCTGATGCAGACCTTCGCCTCTAGGTTAGGCGCATGCATGCGAGGGGACACATGCAAGCACCTATACCAACCTATCACCACACTCACACACATATGCTAGGGACACATGCAAGTTCTCGTCTGATTCCGATGTTCTCGTGGTCTTCCTCGTGAAACCACGATCTCTGTGCACACTCGGATCGTCACCCCCTAGGCGTTCCTCGGCGAGGGTAGCCAGCGTAGCTCTCTCATGTTTTGTGTTTGTTTAGGTCATAGGGTGATGTAAAACCATGTTGGTTCACAACTTGGGGAACTATACTACCGGTTTCACCTAAGCAGGGAGATTCCCCCTCTCTTGGTCTGGAACCTTCGCCTCTAGGTTAGGCGCATGCATGCGAGGGGGTACACATGCAAGCACCTATACCAACCTCTCACCACACTCACACACATATGCTAGGGACACATGCAAGTTCTCGTCTGATTCCGATGTTCTCGTGGTCTTCCTCCGTGAAACCACGATCTCTGTGCACACTTTCGGATCGTCTACCCCCTAGGCGTTCCTCGGCAGGGTAGCCAGCGTAGCTCTCTCCTGGTTTGTGTTTGTTTGGGTCATAGGGTGATGTAAAACCATGTTGGTTCACAAGTTGGGGCACTATCCTACCCGGTTTCACCTAAGCGGGAGATTCCCCCTATCTGGTGCAGGAACCTTCGCCTCTAGGTTAGGCGCATGCATGCGAGGGGACACATGCAAGCACCTATACCAACCTCTCACCACACTCACACACATATGCTAGGGACACATGCAAGTTCTCGTCTGATTCCGATGTTCTCGTGGTCTTCCTCGTGAAACCACGATCTCTGTGCACACTCGGATCGTCTACCCCCTAGGCGTTCCTCGGCGAGGTAGCCAGCGTAGCTCTCTCTTGTTTTTTGTTTGTTTAGGTCATAGGGTGATGTAAAACCATGTTGGTTCACAAGTTGGGGCACTATCCTGCGGTTTCACCTAAGCGGGAGATTCCCCCTTATGCTCAGTGCGAACCTTCGCCTCTAGGTTAGGCGCATGCATGCGAGGGGGACACATGCAAGCACCTATACCAACCTCTCACCACACTCACACACATATGCTAGGGACACATGCAAGTTCTCGTCTGATTCGATGTTCTCGTGGTCTTCCTCCGTGAAACCACGATCTCTGTGCACACTCGGATCGTCTACCCCCTAGGCGTTCCTCGGCAGGGTAGCCAGCGTAGCTCTCTCTTGTTTGTGTTTGTTTAGGTCATAGGGTGATGTAAAACCATGTTGGTTCACTAGTTGGGGCACTATCCTGCGGTTTCACCTAAGCGGGGATTCCCCCTTATCTGGTGGAACCTTCGCCTCTAGGTTAGGCGCATGCATGCGAGGGGACACATGCAAGCACCTATACCAACCTCTCACCACACTCACACACATATGCTAGGGACACATGCAAGTTCTCGTCTGATTCCGATGTTCTCGTGGTCTTCCTCCGTGAAACCACGATCTCTGTGCACACTCGGATCGTCTACCCCCTAGGCGTTCCTCGGAGGGGTAGCCGGCGTAGCTCTCTCTTGTTTTGTGTTTGTTTAGGTCATAGGGTGATGTAAAACCATGTTGGTTCACAAGTTGGGGCACTATCCTACCGGTTTCACCTAAGCAGGGAATTCCCCTGCTCTGGTCTGGAACCTTCGCCTCTAGGTTAGGCGCATGCATGCGAGGGGGACACATGCAAGCACCTATACCAACCTCTCACCACACTCACACACATATGCTAGGGACACATGCAAGTTCTCGTCTGATTCCGATGTTCTCGTTGTCTTCCTCCGTGAAACCACGATCTCTGTGCACACTCGGATCGTCTACCCCCTAGGCGTTCCTCGGCGGGGTAGCCCGGCGTAGCTTTCTCTTGTTTTGTGTTTGTTTAGGTCATAGGGTAATGTAAAACCATGTTGGTTCACAAGTTGGGGAACTATCCTACCGGTTTCACCTAAGCAGGGAGATTCCCCCTTATCTCAGGTGGAACCTTCGCCTCTAGGTTAGGCGCATGCATGCGAGGGGGACATGCAAGCACCTATACCAACCTCTCACCACACTCACACACATATGCTAGGGACACATGCAAGTTCTCGTCGATTCCGATGTTCTCGTGGTCTTCCTCGTGAAACCACGATCTCTGTGCACACTCGGATCGTCTACCCCCTAGGCGTTCCTCGGCGGGGGTAGCCCGGCGTAGCTCTCTCTTGTTTTGTGTTTGTTTGGGTCATAGGGTGATGTAAAACCATGTTGGTTCACAAGTTGGGGCACTATCCTGCGGTTTCACCTAAGCAGGGAGATTCCCCCTTATCTGGTCTGGAACCTTCGCCTCTAGGTTAGGCGCATGCATGCGAGGGACACATGCAAGCACCTATACCAACCTCTCACCACACTCACACACATATGCTAGGGACACATGCAAGTTCTCGTCTGATTCCGATGTTCTCGTGGTCTTCCTCGTGAAACCACGATCTACATGCACACTCGGATCGTCTACCCCCTAGGCGTTCCTCGGCGAGGTAGCCAGCGTAGCTCTCTCTTGTTTTGTGTTTGTTTAGGTCATGGGGTGATGTAAATCCATGTTGGTTCACAAGTTGGGGCACTATCCTACCGGTTTCACCTAAGCGGGAGATTCCCCCTGCTCTGGTGCGGAACCTTCGCCTCTAGGTTAGGCGCATGCATGCGAGGGGGACACATGCAAGCACCTATACCAACCTCTCACCACACTCACACACATATGCTAGGGACACATGCAAGTTCTCGTCGATTCCGATGTTCTCGTGGTCTTCCTCCGTGAAACCACGATCTCTGTGCACACTCGGATCGTCTACCCCCTAGGCGTTCCTCGGCAGGGTAGCCCGGCGTAGCTCTCTCTTGTTTTGTGTTTGTTTAGGTTATAGGGTGATGTAAAACCATGTTGGTTCACAAGTTGGAGCACTATCCTACCGGTTTCACCTAAGCAGGAGATTCCCCCCTTGCTCACAGAACGGAACCTTCGCCTCTAGGTTAGGCGCATGCATGCGAGGGGACACATGCAAGCACCTATACCAACCTCTCACCACACTCACACACGTATGCTAGGAACACATGCAAGTTCTCGTCTGATTCCGATGTTCTCGTGGTCTTCCTCCGTGAAACCACGATCTCTGTGCACACTCGGATCGTCTACCCCCTAGGCGTTCCTCGGAGGGGTAGCCAGCGTAGCTATCTCTTGTTTTGTGTTTGTTTAGGTCATAGGGTGATGTAAAACCATGTTGGTTCACAAGTTGGGGCACTATCCTACCGGTTTCACCTAAGCGGGAGATTCCCCCCTTCTGGTCCGGAACCTTCGCCTCTAGGTTAGAGCGCATGCATGCGAGGGGGACACATGCAAGCACCTATACCAACCTCTCACCACACTCACACACATATGCTAGGGACACATGCAGGTTCTCATCTGATTCCGATGTTCTCGTGGTCTTCCTCCGGCGAAACCCTGATCTCTGTGTACACTCGGATCGTCTACCCCCCCTAGACGTTCCTCTAACAGGGGTAGCCCGGCGTAGCTCTCTCTTGTTTTGTGTTTGTTTAGGTCATAGGGTGATGTAAAACCATGTTGGTTCACAAGTTGGGGCACTATCCTACCCGGTTTCACCTAAACGGGGAGATTCCCCCCTTATACGGGTACGGAACCTTCGCCTCTAGGTTAGAGCGCATGCATGCGAGGGGGCACACATGCAAGCACCTATACCAACCTCTCACCACACTCACACACATATGCTAGGGACACATGCAAGTTCTCGTCTGATTCCGATGTTCTCGTGGTCTTCCTCCGTGAAACCACGATCTCTGTGCACACTCGGATCGTCTACCCCCTAGGCGTTCCTCGGCGAGGTAGCCGGCGTAGCTCTCTCTTGTTTTGTGTTTGTTTTAGGTCATAGGGTGATGTAAAACCATGTTGGTTCACAAGTTGGGGCACTATCCTACCGGTTTCACCTAAGCGGGAGATTCCCCCTTATCACAGTGGAACCTTCGCCTCTAGGTTAGGCGCATGCATGCGAGGGGACACATGCAAGCACCTATACCAACCTCTCACCACACTCACACACATATGCTAGGGACACATGCAAGTTCTCGTCTGATTCCGATGTTCTCGTGGTCTTCCTCGTGAAACCACGATCTCTGTGCACACTCGGATCGTCTACCCCCTAGGCGTTCCTCGGCAGGGGTAGCCAGGCGTAGCTCTCTCTTGTTTTGTGTTTGTTTAGGTCATAGGGTGATGTAAAACCATGTTGGTTCTAAGTTGGGGCACTATCCTACCGGTTTCACCTAAGCAGGGAGATTCCCCTGCTCTGGTCTGCAGAACCTTCGCCTCTAGGTTAGGCGCATGCATGCGAGGGGGACACATGCAAGCACCTATACCAACCTCTCACCACACTCACACACATATGCTAGGGACACATGCAAGTTCTCGTCGATTAGATGTTCTCGTGGTCTTCCTCCGTGAAACCACGATCTCTGTGCACACTCGGATCGTCTACCCCCTAGGCGTTCCTCGGCAGGGTAGCCAGCGTAGCTCTCTCTTGTTTTGTGTTTGTTTAGGTCATAGGGTGATGTAAAACCATGTTGGTTCACAAGTTGGGGCACTATCCTGCAGGTTTCACCTAAGCGGGAGATTCCCCCCTTATCTGAGCGGAACCTTCGCCTCTAGGTTAGGCGCATGCATGCGAGGGGACACATGCAAGCACCTATACCAACCTCTCACCACACTCACACACATATGCTAGGGACACATGCAAGTTCTCGTCTGATTCCGATGTTCTCGTGGTCTTCCTCCGGCGAAACCCTGATCTGTGCACACTCGGATCGTCTACCCCCCTAGACGTTCCTCTGACAGGGGTAGCCGGCGTAGCTCTCTCTTGTTTTGTGTTTGTTTAGGTCATAGGGTGATGTAAAACCATGTTGGTTCACAAGTTGGGGCACTATCCTGCAGGTTTCACCTAAGCGGGAGATTCCCCTGCTCTGTGCGGAACCTTCGCCTCTAGGTTAGGCGCATGCATGCGGGGGACACATGCAAGCACCTATACCAACCTCTCACCACACTCACACACATATGCTAGGGACACATGCAAGTTCTCGTCTGATTCCGATGTTCTCGTGGTCTTCCTCCGTGAAACCACGATCTCTGTGCACACTCGGATCGTCTACCCCCTAGGCGTTCCTCGGCGAGGTAGCCAGCGTAGCTCTCTCTTGTTTTGTGTTTGTTTAGGTCATAGGGTGATGTAAAACCATGTTGGTTCACAAGTTGGGGCACTATCCTACCGGTTTCACCTAAGCAGGGAGATTCCCCCTTATCTGGTATGGAACCTTCGCCTCTAGGTTAGAGCGCATGCATGCGAGGGGGGACACATGCAAGCACCTATACCAACCTCTCACCACACTCACACACATATGCTAGGGACACATGCAAGTTCTCGTCTGATTCCGATGTTCTCGTGGTCTTCCTCCGGCGAAACCCTGATCTCTGTGCACACTCGGATCGTCTACCCCCGAGACGGTCCTCGGTCCGGGGTAGCCCGCCGTAGCTCTCTCTTGTTTTGTGTTTGTTTAGGTCATAGGGTGATGTAAAACCATGTTGGTTCACAAGTTGGGGCACTATCCTACCGGTTTCACCTAAACAGGGAGATTCCCCCCTGCTCAGTGCAGAACCTTCGCCTCTAGGTTAGGCGCATGCATGCGAGGGGGGACACATGCAAGCACCTATACCAACCTCTCACCACACTCACACACACATATGCTAGGGACACATGCAAGTTCTCGTCTGATTCCGATGTTCTCGTGGTCTTCCTCCGGCGAAACCCTGATCTCTGTGCACACTCGGATCGTCTACCCCCCTAGACGTTCCTCTGACAGGGGTAGCCCGGCGTAGCTCTCTCTTGTTTTGTGTTTGTTTAGGTCATAGGGTGATGTAAAACCATGTTGGTTCACAAGTTGGGGCACTATCCTGCCGGTTTCACCTAAGCAGGGAATTCCCCCTTATCACAGTCTGGAACCTTCGCCTCTAGGTTAGGCGCATGCATGCGAGGGGGACACATGCAAGCACCTATACCAACCTCTCACCACACTCACACACATATGCTAGGGACACATGCAAGTTCTCGTCGATTCCGATGTTCTCGTGGTCTTCCTCGTGAAACCACGATCTCTGTGCACACTCGGATCGTCTACCCCCTAGGCGTTCCTCGGCAGGGGTAGCCAGGCGTAGCTCTCTCTTGTTTTGTGTTTGTTTAGGTCCTAGGGTGATGTAAAACCATGTTGGTTCAAGTTGGGGCACTATCCTGCGGTTTCACCTAAGCGGGAATTCCCCTTATCTGGTCTGGAACCTTCGCCTCTAGGTTAGAGCGCATGCATGCGCGGGGGGACACATGCAAGCACCTATACCAACCTCTCACCACACTCACACACATATGCTAGGGACACATGCAAGTTCTCGTCTGATTCCGATGTTCTCGTGGTCTTCCTCCGTGAAACCACGATCTCTGTGCACACTCGGATCGTCTACCCCCTAGGCGTTCCTCGGCAGGGGTAGCCAGCGTAGCTCTCTCTTGTTTTGTGTTTTTTAAGGTCATGGGGTGATGTAAAACCATGTTGGTTCACAAGTTGGGGCACTATCCTGCCGGTTTCACCTAAGCGGGAGATTCCCCCTTATCTGGTCTGGAACCTTCGCCTCTAGGTTAGGCGCATGCATGCGAGGGGACACATGCAAGCACCTATACCAACCTCTCACCACACTCACACACATATGCTAGGGACACATGCAAGTTCTCGTCTGATTCCGATGTTCTCGTGGTCTTCCTCCGTGAAACCACGATCTCTGTGCACACTCGGATCGTCTACCCCCTAGGCGTTCCTCGGCAGGGGTAGCCAAGCGTAGCTCTCTCTTGTTTTGTGTTTGTTTAGGTCCTAGGGTGATGTAAAACCATGTTGGTTCACAAGTTGGGGCACTATCCTACCGGTTTCACCTAAGCAGGAGATTCCCCCCTTATCTGGTCTGGAACCTTCGCCTCTAGGTTAGGCGCATGCATGCGAGGGGACACATGCAAGCACCTATACCAACCTCTCACCACACTCACACACATATGCTAGGGACACATGCAAGTTCTCGTCTGATTCCGATGTTCTCGTGGTCTTCATCCGCCGAAACCCTGGTCTCTGTGCACACTCGGATCGTCTACCCCCTAGGCGTTCCTCGGCAGGGTAGCCAGGCGTAGCTCTCTCTTGTTTTGTGTTTGTTTAGGTCATAGGGTGATGTAAAACCATGTTGGTTCTGAAGTTGGGGCACTATCCTACCGGTTTCACCTAAACAGGGAGATTCCCCCCTTATCCGGGTACGGCACCTTCGCCTATAGGTTAGAGCGCATGCATGCGTGGGGGACACATGCAAGCACCTATACCAACCTCTCACCACACTCACACACATATGCTAGGGACACATGCAAGTTCTCGTCTGATCCGATGTTCTCGTGGTCTTCCTCCGTGAAACCACGATCTCTGTGCACACTCGGATCGTCTACCCCCTAGGCGTTCCTCGGCGGGGTAGCCAGGCGTAGCTCTCTCTTGTTTTGTGTTTGTTTAGGTCATAGGGTGATGTAAAACCATGTTGGTTCACAAGTTGGGGCACTATCCTACCGGTTTCACCTAAGCGGGAGATTCCCCCTTGCTCTGGTGCGGAACCTTCGCCTCTAGGTTAGGCGCATGCATGCGAGGGACACATGCAAGCACCTATACCAACCTCTCACCACACTCACACACATATGCTAGGGACACATGCAAGTTCTCGTCTGATTCCGATGTTCTCGTGGTCTTCCTCCGTGAAACCACGATCTCTGTGCACACTCGGATCGTCTACCCCCTAGGCGTTCCTCGGCGAGGTAGCCAGGCGTAGCTCTCTCTTGTTTTGTGTTTGTTTAGGTCATAGGGTGATGTAAAACCATGTTGGTTCACAAGTTGGGGCACTATCCTGCGGTTTCACCTAAGCGGGAATTCCCCCTTATCTGGTCTGGAACCTTCGCCTCTAGGTTAGGCGCATGCATGCGAGGGGGACACATGCAAGCACCTATACCAACCTCTCACCACACTCACACACATATGCTAGGGACACATGCAAGTTCTCGTCTGATTCCGATGTTCTCGTGGTCTTCCTCCGTGAAACCACGATCTCTGTGCACACTCGGATCGTCTACCCCCTAGGCGTTCCTCGGCGAGGGGTAGCCAGGCGTAGCTCTCTCTTGTTTTGTGTTTGTTTAGGTCATAGGGTGATGTAAAACCATGTTGGTTCACAAGTTGGGGCACTATCCTGCCGGTTTCACCTAAGCAGGGAGATTCCCCCTTATCTGGTCTGGAACCTTCGCCTCTAGGTTAGGCGCATGCATGCGAGGGGGACACATGCAAGCACCTATACCAACCTCTCACCACACTCACACACATATGCTAGGGACACATGCAAGTTCTCGTCTGATTCCGATGTTCTCGTGGTCTTCCTCCGGCGAAACCCTGATCTCTGTGCACACTCGGATCGTCTACCCCCAAGACGTTCCTCGGCGAGGTAGCCAGGCGTAGCTCTCTCTTGTTTTTTGTTTGTTTAGGTCATAAGGTGATGTAAAACCATGTTGGTTCACAAGTTGGGGCACTATCCTACCGGTTTCACCTAAGCAGGAGATTCCCCCTTATCTGGTCGGAACCTTCGCCTCTAGGTTAGAGCGCATGCATGCGAGGGGGACACATGCAAGCACCTATACCAACCTCTCACCACACTCACACACATATGCTAGGGACACATGCAAGTTCTCGTCTGATTCCGATGTTCTCGTGGTCTTCCTCCGCGAAACCCTGATCTCTGTGCACACTCGGATCGTCTACCCCCCTAGATGTTCCTCGGCAGAGTAGCCGGCGTAGGTCTCTCTTGTTTTGTGTTTGTTTTAGGTCATAGGGTGATGTAAAACCATGTTGGTTCACAAGTTGGGGCACTATCCTACCGGTTTCACCTAAGCGGAGATTCCCCCTTATCTGGTCTGGAACCTTCGCCTCTAGGTTAGGCGCATGCATGCGAGGGGACACATGCAAGCACCTATACCAACCTCTCACCACACTCACACACATATGCTGGGGACACATGCAAGTTCTCGTCAGATTCCGATGTTATCGTGGTCTTCCTCCGTGAAACCACGATCTCTGTGCACACTCGGATCGTCTACCCCCTAGGCGTTCCTCGGCAGAGGTAGCCCGGCGTAGGTCTCTCTTGTTTTGTGTTTGTTTAGGTCATAGGGTGATGTAAAACCATGTTGGTTCACAAGTTGGGGCACTATCCTACCGGTTTCACCTAAGCGGGAGATTCCCCCCTATCTGGTCGGAACCTTCGCCTCTAGGTTAGGCGCATGCATGCGAGGGGGACACATGCAAGCACCTATACCAACCTCTCACCACACTCACACACATATGCTAGGGACACATGCAAGTTCTCGTCTGATTCCGATGTTCTCGTGGTCTTCCTCCGTGAAACCACGATCTCTGTGCACACTCGGATCGTCTACCCCCTAGGCGTTCCTCGTGAGGAGTAGCCAGGCGTAGCTCTCTCTTGTTTTGTGTTTGTTTTAGGTCATAGGGTGATGTAAAACCATGTTGGTTCTGAAGTTGGGGCACTATCCTACCGGTTTCACCTAAGCGGGAGATTCCCCTTATCTGGTCAGAACCTTCGCCTCTAGGTTAGGCGCATGCATGCGAGGGGGACACATGCAAGCACCTATACCAACCTCTCACCACACTCACACACATATGCTAGGGACACATGCAAGTTCTCGTCTGATTCCGATGTTCTCGTGGTCTTCCTCCGTGAAACCACGATCTCTGTGCACACTCGGATCGTCTACCCCTAGGCGTTCCTCGGCAGGGGGTAGCCAGCGTAGCTCTCTCTTGTTTTGTGTTTGTTTAGGTCATAGGGTGATGTAAAACCATGTTGGTTCACAAGTTGGGGCACTATCCTACCCGGTTTCACCTACGCGGGGAGATTCCCCCTTATATGGTCTGGAACCTTCGCCTCTAGGTTAGGCGCATGCATGCGAGGGGGACACATGCAAGCACCTATACCAACCTCTCACCACACTCACACACATATGCTAGGGACACATGCAAGTTCTCGTCTGATTCCGATGTTCTCGTGGTCTTCCTCCGTGAAACCACGATCTCTGTGCACACTCGGATCGTCTACCCCCTAGGCGTTCCTCGGCAGGGGTAGCCAGCGTAGCTCTCTCTTGTTTTGTGTTTGTTTAGGTCATAGGGTGATGTAAAACCATGTTGGTTCACAAGTTGGGGCACTATCCTACCGGTTTCACCTAAGCAGGAGATTCCCCCTTATCTGGTGCAGAACCTTCGCCTCTAGGTTAGGCGCATGCATGCGAGGGGGACACATGCAAGCACCTATACCAACCTCTCACCACACTCACACACATATGCTAGGGACACATGCAAGTTCTCGTCTGATTCCGATGTTCTCGTGGTCTTCCTCGTGAAACCACGATCTCTGTGCACACTCGGATCGTCTACCCCCTAGGCGTTCCTCGGCAGGAGTAGCCAGGCGTAGCTCTCTCTTGTTTTGTGTTTGTTTAGGTCATAGGGTGATGTAAAACCATGTTGGTTCACAAGTTGGGGCACTATCCTACCGGTTTCACCTAAGCAGGAGATTCCCCCTCTGAGTCTGGAACCTTCGCCTCTAGGTTAGGCGCATGCATGCGAGGGGGACACATGCAAGCACCTATACCAACCTCTCACCACACTCACACACATATGCTAGGGACACATGCAAGTTCTCGTCTGATTCCGATGTTCTCGTGGTCTTCCTCCGTGAAACCACGATCTCTGTGCACACTCGGATCGTCTACCCCCTAGGCGTTCCTCGGCAGGGTAGCCCGTAGATCTCTCTTGTTTTGTGTTTGTTTGGGTCATAGGGTGATGTAAAACCATGTTGGTTCACAATGGGGCACTATCCTGCCGGTTTCACCTAAGCGGGAGATTCCCCTTATCTGGTCTGGAACCTTCGCCTCTAGGTTAGGCGCATGCATGCGAGGGGACTCATGCAAGCACCTATACCAACCTCTCACCACACTCACACACATATGCTAGGGACACATGCAAGTTCTCGTTTGATTCCGATGTTCTCGTGGTCTTCCTCCGTGAAACCACGATCTCTGCACACTCGGATCGTCTACCCCCTAGGCGTTCCTCGGCGAGGGGTAGCCGGCGTAGCTCTCTCTTGTTTTGTGTTTGTTTCGGTCATAGGGTGATGTAAAACCATGTTGGTTCACAAGTTGGGGCACTATCCTACCGGTTTCACCTAAGCAGGAGATTCCCCCTTATCTGGTCACGGAACCTTCGCCTCTAGGTTAGGCGCATGCATGCGAGGGGACACATGCAAGCACCTATACCAACCTCTCACCACACTCACACACATATGCTAGGGACACATGCAAGTTCTCGTCGATTCCGATGTTCTCGTGGTCTTCCTCCGTGAAACCACGATCTCTGTGCACACTCGGATCGTCTACCCCCTAGGCGTTCCTCGGCAGGGGTAGCCAGCGTAGCTCTCTCTTGTTTTGTGTTTGTTTAGGTCATGGGGTGATGTAAAACCATGTTGGTTCACAAGTTGGGGCACTATCCTGCGGTTTCACCTAAGCGGGAGATTCCCCCTGCTCTGGTCTGGAACCTTCGCCTCTAGGTTAGGCGCATGCATGCGAGGGGACACATGCAAGCACCTATACCAACCTCTCACCACACTCACACACATATGCTAGGGACACATGCAAGTTCTCGTCTGATTCCGATGTTCTCGTGGTCTTCCTCCGTGAAACCACGATCTCTGTGCACACTCGGATCGTCTACCCCCTAGGCGTTCCTCGGAGGGGTAGCCAGCGTAGCTCTCTCTTGTTTTGTGTTTGTTTAGGTCATAGGGTGATGTAAAACCATGTTGGTTCACAAGTTGGGGCACTATCCTACCGGTTTCACCTAAGCAGGAGATTCCCCCTTATCTGGTGCAGGAACCTTCGCCTCTAGGTTAGGCGCATGCATGCGAGGGGACACATGCAAGCACCTATACCAACCTCTCACCACACTCACACACATATGCTAGGGACACATGCAAGTTCTCGTCTGATTCCGATGTTCTCGTGGTCTTCCTCCGTGAAACCACGATCTCTGTGCACACTCGGATCGTCTACCCCCCTAGGCGTTCCTCGGCAGAGGGAGTAGCCCGTAGCTCTCTCTTGTTTTGTGTTTGTTTAGGTCATAGGGTGATGTAAAACCATGTTGGTTCACAAGTTGGGGCACTATCCTACCGGTTTCACCTAAGCGGGAGATTCCCCCTTATCTGGTCTGGAACCTTCGCCTCTAGGTTAGAGCGCATGCATGCGAGAGGGACACATGCAATCACCTATACCAACCTCTCACCACACTCACACACATATGCTAGGGACACATGCAAGTTCTCGTCTGATTCCGATGTTCTCGTGGTCTTCCTCCGTGAAACCACGATCTCTGTGCACACTCGGATCGTCTACCCCCTAGGCGTTCCTCGGCGAGGGTAGCCAGGCGTAGCTCTCTCTTGTTTTGTGTTTGTTTAGGTCATAGGGTGATGTAAAACCATGTTGGTTCTGAAGTTGGGGCACTATCCTACCGGTTTCACCTAAGCAGGGAGATTCCCCCTTATCTGGTGGAACCTTCGCCTCTAGGTTAGGCGCATGCATGCGAGAGGGACACATGCAAGCACCTATACCAACCTCTCACCACACTCACACACATATGCTAGGGACACATGCAAGTTCTCGTCTGATTCCGATGTTCTCGTGGTCTTCCTCCGTGAAACCACGATCTCTGTGCACACTCGGATCGTCTACCCCCTAGGCGTTCCTCGGCAGGGGGTAGCCGGCGTAGCTCTCTCTTGTTTTGTGTTTGTTTAGGTCATAGGGTGATGTAAAACCATGTTGGTTCACAAGTTGGGGCACTATCCTACCGGTTTCACCTAAGCAGGAGATTCCCCCTTATCTGGTCTGGAACCTTCGCCTCTAGGTTAGGCGCATGCATGCGAGGTGGGACACATGCAAGCACCTATACCAACCTCTCACCACACTCACACACATATGCTAGGGACACATGCAAGTTCTCGTCTGATTCCGATGTTCTCGTGGTCTTCCTCACGCGAAACCCTGATCTCTGTGCACACTCGGATCGTCTACCCCCTAGACGTTCCTCTTGCAGGGGTAGCCCGGCGTAGCTCTCTCTTGTTTTGTGTTTGTTTAGGTCATAGGGTGATGTAAAACCATGTTGGTTCACAAGTTGGGGCACTATCCTGCCGGTTTCACCTAAGCAGGGAGATTCCCCCTTATCACAGGTCTGGAACCTTCGCCTCTAGGTTAGGCGCATGCATGCGAGGGGGGACACATGCAAGCACCTATACCAACCTCTCACCACACTCACACACATATGCTAGGGACACATGCAAGTTCTCGTCTGATTCCGATGTTCTCGTGGTCTTCCTCCGGCGAAACCCTGATCTCTGTGCACACTCGGATCGTCTACCCCCCTAGACGTTCCTCTGACAGGGGTAGCCGGCGTAGCTCTCTCTTGTTTTGTGTTTGTTTAGGTCATAGGGTGATGTAAAACCATGTTGGTTCACAAGTTGGGGCACTATCCTACCCGGTTTCACCTAAGCGGGAGATTCCCCCCTGCTCTGGTCTGGAACCTTCGCCTCTAGGTTAGGCGCATGCATGCGAGGGGGACACATGCAAGCACCTATACCAACCTCTCACCACACTCACACACATATGCTAGGGACACATGCAAGTTCTCGTCTGATTCCGATGTTCTCGTGGTCTTCCTCCGTGAAACCACGATCTCTGTGCACACTCGGATCGTCTACCCCCTAGGCGTTCCTCACAGAGGGTAGCCAGCGTAGCTCTCTCTTGTTTTGTGTTTGTTTAGGTCATAGGGTGATGTAAAACCATCTTGGTTCACAAGTTGGGGCACTATCCTACCGGTTTCACCTAAGCGGGAGATTCCCCCTTATCTGATCTGGAACCTTCGCCTCTAGGTTAGGCGCATGCATGCGAGGGACACATGCAAGCACCTATACCAACCTCTCACCACACTCACACACATATGCTAGGGACACATGCAAGTTCTCGTCTGATTCCGATGTTCTCGTGGTCTTCCTCCGCCGAAACCCTGATCTCTGTGCACACTCGGATCGTCTACCCCCTAGGCGTTCCTCGGCAGAGGTAGCCAGGCGTAGCTCTCTCTTGTTTTGTGTTTGTTTAGGTCATAGGGTGATGTAAAACCATGTTGGTTCACAAGTTGGGGCACTATCCTACCGGTTTCACCTAAGCAGGGAGATTCCCCCTTATCTGGTCTGGAACCTTCGCCTCTAGGTTAGGCGCATGCATGCGAGGGGACACATGCAAGCACCTATACCAACCTCTCACCACACTCACACACATATGCTAGGGACACATGCAAGTTCTCGTCTGATTCCGATGTTCTCGTGGTC
Source organism: Avena insularis (assembly GCA_023614405.1). NCBI lineage: Eukaryota > Viridiplantae > Streptophyta > Magnoliopsida > Poales > Poaceae > Avena > Avena insularis. The sequence goes on from CM042685.1 coordinate 186,627,645, forward strand.
TTCCTCCGTGAAACCACGATCTCTGTGCACACTCGGATCGTCTACCCCCTAGGCGTTCCTCGGCGAGGTAGCCAGCGTAGCTCTCTCTTGTTTTGTGTTTGTTTAGGTCATAGGGTGATGTAAAACCATGTTGGTTCACAAGTTGGGGCACTATCCTACCGGTTTCACCTAAGCGGGAGATTCCCCCTATCTGGTCTGGAACCTTCGCCTCTAGGTTAGGCGCATGCATGCGAGGGGGACACATGCAAGCACCTATACCAACCTCTCACCACACTCACACACACATATGCTAGGGACACATGCAAGTTCTCGTCTGATTCCGATGTTCTCGTGGTCTTCCTCGTGAAACCACGATCTCTGTGCACACTCGGATCGTCTACCCCCTAGGCGTTCCTCGGCGAGGGGTAGCCGGCGTAGCTCTCTCTTGTTTTGTGTTTGTTTAGGTCATAGGGTGATGTAAAACCATGTTGGTTCACAAGTTGGGGCACTATCCTACCGGTTTCACCTAAGCAGGGAGATTCCCCCCTTATCTGGTCTGGAACCTTCGCCTCTAGGTTAGGCGCATGCATGCGAGGGGACACATGCAAGCACCTATACCAACCTCTCACCACACTCACACACATATGCTAGGGACACATGCAAGTTCTCGTCGATTCCGATGTTCTCGTGGTCTTCCTCCGTGAAACCACGATCTCTGTGCACACTCGGATCGTCTACCCCTAGGCGTTCCTCGGCGAGGGAGTAGCGTAGCTCTCTCTTGTTTTGTGTTTGTTTAGGTCATAGGGTGATGTAAAACCATGTTGGTTCACAAGTTGGGGCACTATCCTGCCGGTTTCACCTAAGCAGGGAGATTCCCCCTTATCTGGTGCAGAACCTTCGCCTCTAGGTTAGGCGCATGCATGCGAGGGGGACACATGCAAGCACCTATACCAACCTCTCACCACACTCACACACATATGCTAGGGACACATTCAAGTTCTCGTCTGATTCGATGTTCTCGTGGTCTTCCTCCGTGAAACCACGATCTCTGTGCACACTCGGATCGTCTACCCCCTAGGCGTTCCTCGGCAGGAGTAGCCCGTAGCTCTCTCTTGTTTTGTGTTTGTTTAGGTCATAGGGTGATGTAAAACCATGTTGGTTCTGAAGTTGGGGCACTATCCTACCGGTTTCACCTAAGCGGGAGATTCCCCCTTATCTGGTGCAGAACCTTCGCCTCTAGGTTAGGCGCATGCATGCGAGGGGGACACATGCAAGCACCTATACCAACCTCTCACCACACTCACACACATATGCTAGGGACACATGCAAGTTCTCGTCGATTCCGATGTTCTCGTGGTCTTCCTCCGTGAAACCACGATCTCTGTGCACACTCGGATCGTCTACCCCCTAGGCGTTCCTCGGCGGGGTAGCCAGGCGTAGCTCTCTCTTGTTTTGTGTTTGTTTAGGTCATAGGGTGATGTAAAACCATGTTGGTTCACAAGTTGGGGCACTATCCTGCCGGTTTCACCTAAGCAGGGAGATTCCCCCTTATCTGGTGCAGAACCTTCGCCTCTAGGTTAGGCGCATGCATGCGAGGGGACACATGCAAGCACCTATACCAACCTCTCACCACACTCACACACATATGCTAGGGACACATGCAAGTTCTCGTCGATTCCGATGTTCTCGTGGTCTTCCTCGTGAAACCACGATCTCTGTGCACACTCGGATCGTCTACCCCCTAGGCGTTCCTCGGCAGGGGTAGCCAGGCGTAGCTCTCTCTTGTTTTGTGTTTGTTTAGGTCATAGGGTGATGTAAAACCATGTTGGTTCACAAGTTGGGGCACTATCCTGCCGGTTTCACCTAAGCAGGAGATTCCCCCCTGCTCTGGTGCGGAACCTTCGCCTCTAGGTTAGGCGCATGCATGCGAGGGGACACATGCAAGCACCTATACCAACCTCTCACCACACTCACACACATATGCTAGGGACACATGCAAGTTCTCGTCTGATTAGATGTTCTCGTGGTCTTCCTCCGTGAAACCACGATCTCTGTGCACACTCGGATCGTCTACCCCCTAGGCGTTCCTCGGCAGGGGTAGCCAGGCGTAGCTCTCTCTTGTTTTGTGTTTGTTTAGGTCATAGGGTGATGTAAAACCATGTTGGTTCACAAGTTGGGGCACTATCCTGCGGTTTCACCTAAGCGGGGAGATTCCCCCTTATCTGGTCTGGAACCTTCGCCTCTAGGTTAGGCGCATGCATGCGAGGGGGACACATGCAAGCACCTATACCAACCTCTCACCACACTCACACACATATGCTAGGGACACATGCAAGTTCTCGTCTGATTAGATGTTCTCGTGGTCTTCCTCCGTGAAACCACGATCTCTGTGCACACTCGGATCGTCTACCCCCTAGACGTTCCTCTGACAGGGGTAGCCCGGCGTAGCTCTCTCTTGTTTTGTGTTTGTTTAGGTCATAGGGTGATGTAAAACCATGTTGGTTCACAAGTTGGGGCACTATCCTGCCGGTTTCACCTAAGCGGGAGATTCCCCTTATCTGGTGCGGAACCTTCGCCTCTAGGTTAGGCGCATGCATGCGAGGGGGACACATGCAAGCACCTATACCAACCTCTCACCACACTCACACACATATGCTAGGGACACATGCAAGTTCTCGTCTGATTCGATGTTCTCGTGGTCTTCCTCCGTGAAACCACGATCTCTGTGCACACTCGGATCGTCTACCCCCTAGGCGTTCCTCACGAGGTAGCCAGGCGTAGCTCTCTCTTGTTTTGTGTTTGTTTAGGTCATAGGGTGATGTAAAACCATGTTGGTTCACAAGTTGGGGCACTATCCTACCGGTTTCACCTAAGCGGGAGATTCCCCTTATCTGGTGCGGAACCTTCGCCTCTAGGTTAGGCGCATGCATGCGAGGGGACACATGCAAGCACCTATACCAACCTCTCACCACACTCACACACATATGCTAGGGACACATGCAAGTTCTCGTCTGATTCCGATGTTCTCGTGGTCTTCCTCCGTGAAACCACGATCTCTGTGCACACTCGGATCGTCTACCCCTAGGCGTTCCTCGGCAGGAGTAGCCAGGCGTAGCTCTCTCTTGTTTTGTGTTTGTTTAGGTCATAGGGTGATGTAAAACCATGTTGGTTCACAAGTTGGGGCACTATCCTACCGGTTTCACCTAAGCGGGGAGATTCCCCCTTATCACAGTGCAGAACCTTCGCCTCTAGGTTAGGCGCATGCATGCGAGGGGACACATGCAAGCACCTATACCAACCTCTCACCACACTCACACACATATGCTAGGGACACATGCAAGTTCTCGTCTGATTCCGATGTTCTCGTGGTCTTCCTCCGTGAAACCACGATCTCTGTGCACACTCGGATCGTCTACCCCCTAGGCGTTCCTCGGCAGGGGTAGCCAGGCGTAGCTCTCTCTTGTTTTGTGTTTGTTTAGGTCATAGGGTGATGTAAAACCATGTTGGTTCACAAGTTGGGGCACTATCCTGCCGGTTTCACCTAAGCAGGAGATTCCCCCCTTATCTGGTGCAGAACCTTCGCCTCTAGGTTAGGCGCATGCATGCGAGGGGACACATGCAAGCACCTATACCAACCTCTCACCACACTCACACACATATGCTAGGGACACATGCAAGTTCTCGTCTGATTCGATGTTCTCGTGGTCTTCCTCCGTGAAACCACGATCTCTGTGCACACTCGGATCGTCTACCCCCTAGGCGTTCCTCGGCAGGGTAGCCAGGCGTAGCTCTCTCTTGTTTTGTGTTTGTTTAGGTCATAGGGTGATGTAAAACCATGTTGGTTCTGAAGTTGGGGCACTATCCTACCGGTTTCACCTAAGCGGGAATTCCCCCTTATCTGGTCGGAACCTTCGCCTCTAGGTTAGGCGCATGCATGCGAGGGGGACACATGCAAGCACCTATACCAACCTCTCACCACACTCACACACATATGCTAGGGACACATGCAAGTTCTCGTCTGATTCCGATGTTCTCGTGGTCTTCCTCCGTGAAACCACGATCTCTGTGCACACTCGGATCGTCTACCCCCTAGGCGTTCCTCGGCGAGGTAGCCAGGCGTAGCTCTCTCTTGTTTTGTGTTTGTTTAGGTCATAGGGTGATGTAAAACCATGTTGGTTCACAAGTTGGGGCACTATCCTACCGGTTTCACCTAAGCAGGGAGATTCCCCCTTATCACAGTGCGGAACCTTCGCCTCTAGGTTAGAGCGCATGCATGCGAGGGTGGACACATGCAAGCACCTATACCAACCTCTCACCACACTCACACACATATGCTAGGGACACATGCAAGTTCTCGTCTGATTCCGATGTTCTCGTGGTCTTCCTCCGTGAAACCACGATCTCTGTGCACACTCGGATCGTCTACCCCTAGGCGTTCCTCGGCAGGAGTAGCCGGCGTAGCTCTCTCTTGTTTTGTGTTTGTTTAGGTCATAGGGTGATGTAAAACCATGTTGGTTCACAAGTTGGGGCACTATCCTGCCGGTTTCACCTAAGCGGAGATTCCCCCTTATCTGAGTGCAGACCTTCGCCTCTAGGTTAGGCGCATGCATGCGAGGGGACACATGCAAGCACCTATACCAACCTCTCACCACACTCACACACATATGCTAGGGACACATGCAAGTTCTCGTCTGATTCCGATGTTCTCGTGGTCTTCCTCTGGCGAAACCCTGATCTCTGTGCACACTCGGATCGTCTACCCCCCTAGACGTTCCTCTGACAGGGGTAGCCAGCGTAACTCTCTCTTGTTTTGTGTTTGTTTAGGTCATAGGGTGATGTAAAACCATGTTGGTTCACAAGTTGGGGCACTATCCTGCCGGTTTCACCTAAGCGGGAGATTCCCCTTATCTGGTCTGGAACCTTCGCCTCTAGGTTAGGCGCATGCATGCGAGGGGGACACATGCAAGCACCTATACCAACCTCTCACCACACTCACACACATATGCTAGGGACACATGCAAGTTCTCGTCTGATTCCGATGTTCTCGTGGTCTTCCTCCTGCGAAACCGTGCTCTGTGTGCACACTCGGATCGTCTACCCCTAGACGTTCCTCGGCAGGGTAGCCAGTAGCTCTCTCTTGTTTTGTGTTTGTTTAGGTCATAGGGTGATGTAAAACCATGTTGGTTCACAAGTTGGGGCACTATCCTACCGGTTTCACCTAAGCGGGAGATTCCCCTTATCACAGTGCGGAACCTTCGCCTCTAGGTTAGAGCCATGCATGCGAGGGGGGACACATGCAAGCACCTATACCAACCTCTCACCACACTCACACACATATGCTAGGGACACATGCAAGTTCTCGTCTGATTCCGATGTTCTCGTGGTCTTCCTCCGGCGAAGCCCTGATCTCTATGCACACTCGGATCGTCTAACCCCTAGACGTTCCTCTGACAGGGGTAGCCCGCGTATCTCTCTCTTGTTTTGTGTTTGTTTAGGTCATAGGGTGATGTAAAACCATGTTGGTTCACAAGTTGGGGCACTATCCTACCGGTTTCACCTAAGCAGGAGATTCCCCTGCTCTGCTGGAACCTTCGCCTCTAGGTTACAGCGCATGCATGCGAGGAGGGACACATGCAAGCACCTATAACAACCTCTCACCACACTCACACACATATGCTAGGGACACATGCAAGTTCTCGTCGTATTCCGATGTTCTCGTGGTCGTCCTCCGGTGAAACCCTGATCTCTGTGCACACTCGGATCGTCTACCCCCCTAGACGTTCCTCTGTCAGGGGTAGCCCGGCGTAGATCTCTCTTGTTTTGTGTTTGTTTGGGTCATAGGGTGATGTAAAACCATGTTGGTTCACAAGTTGGGGCACTATCCTACCCGGTTTCACCTAAGCGGGAGATTCCCCTGCTCTGGTGCAGAACCTTCGCCTCTAGGTTAGGCGCATGCATGCGAGGGGACACATGCAAGCACCTATACCAACCTCTCACCACACTCACACACATATGCTAGGGACACATGCAAGTTCTCGTCTGATTAGATGTTCTCGTGGTCTTCCTCGTGAAACCACGATCTCTGCACACTCGGATCGTCTACCCCCTAGGCGTTCCTCGGAGGAGTAGCCCGGCGTAGCTCTCTCTTGTTTTGTGTTTGTTTAGGTCATATGGTGATGTAAAACCATGTTGGTTCACAAGTTGGGGCACTATCCTACCAGGTTTCACCTAAGCGGGAGATTCCCCCTTATCTGGTCTGGAACCTTCGCCTCTAGGTTAGGCGCATGCATGCGAGGGGGACACATGCAAGCACCTATACCAACCTCTCACCACACTCACACACATATGCTAGGGACACATGCAAGTTCTCGTGATTCCGATGTTCTCGTGGTCTTCCTCCGTGAAACCACGATCTCTGTGCACACTCGGATCGTCTACCCCCTAGGCGTTCCTCGGCGAGGTAGCCAGGCGTAGCTCTCTCTTGTTTTGTGTTTGTTTAGGTCATAGGGTGATGTAAAACCATGTTGGTTCTGAAGTTGGGGCACTATCCTACCGGTTTCACCTAAGCAGGGAGATTCCCCCTCTGGTCAGCGGAACCTTCGCCTCTAGGTTAGGCGCATGCATGCGAGGGGACACATGCAAGCACCTATACCAACCTCTCACCACACTCACACACATATGCTAGGGACACATGCAAGTTCTCGTCTGATTAGATGTTCTCGTGGTCTTCCTCCGTGAAACCACGATCTCTGTGCACACTCGGATCGTCTACCCCCTAGGCGTTCCTCGGCAGGGGTAGCCAGGCGTAGCTCTCTCTTGTTTTGTGTTTGTTTAGGTCATAGGGTGATGTAAAACCATGTTGGTTCTGAAGTTGGGGCACTATCCTGCCGGTTTCACCTAAGCGGGAGATTCCCCCTTATCTGGTCGGAACCTTCGCCTCTAGGTTAGGCGCATGCATGCGAGGGGGACACATGCAAGCACCTATACCAACCTCTCACCACACTCACACACATATGCTAGGGACACATGCAAGTTCTCGTGCGATTCCGATGTTCTCGTGGTCTTCCTCCGTGAAACCACGATCTCTGTGCACACTCGGATCGTCTACCCCCTAGGCGTTCCTCGGCGAGGTAGCCAGGCGTAGCTCTCTCTTGTTTTGTGTTTGTTTAGGTCATAGGGTGATGTAAAACCATGTTGGTTCACAAGTTGGGGCACTATCCTACCGGTTTCACCTAAGCGGGAGATTCCCCCTTATCTGGTCTGGAACCTTCGCCTCTAGGTTAGGCGCATGCATGCGAGGGACACATGCAAGCACCTATAACAACCTCTCACCACACTCACACACATATGCTAGGGACACATGCAAGTTCTCGTCTGGTTCCGATGTTCTCGTCGTCTTCCTCCGTGAAACCACGATCTCTGTGCACACTCGGATCGTCTACCCCCTAGGCGTTCCTCGGCGAGGTAGCCGGCGTAGCTCTCTCTTGTTTTGTGTTTGTTTAGGTCATAGGGTGATGTAAAACCATGTTGGTTCACAAGTTGGGGCACTATCCTGCGGTTTCACCTAAGCGGGAGATTCCCCCTTATCTGGTGGAACCTTCGCCTCTAGGTTAGGCGCATGCATGCGAGGGGGACACATGCAAGCACCTATACCAACCTCTCACCACACTCACACACATATGCTAGGGACACATGCAAGTTCTCGTCTGATTCCGATGTTCTCGTGGTCTTCCTCCGTGAAACCACGATCTCTGTGCACACTCGGATCGTCTACCCCCTAGGCGTTCCTCGGCGAGGTAGCCAGGCGTAGCTCTCTCTTGTTTTGTGTTTGTTTAGGTCATAGGGTGATGTAAAACCATGTTGGTTCACAAGTTGGGGCACTATCCTACCGGTTTCACCTAAGCAGGGAGATTCCCCCCTTATCTGGTCTGGAACCTTCGCCTCTAGGTTAGGCGCATGCATGCGAGGGGGACACATGCAAGCACCTATACCAACCTCTCACCACACTCACACACATATGCTAGGGACACATGCAAGTTCTCGTCTGATTCCGATGTTCTCGTGGTCTTCCTCCGTGAAACCACGATCTCTGTGCACACTCGGATCGTCTACCCCCTAGGCGTTCCTCGGCGGGGTAGCCAGTAGCTCTCTCTTGTTTTGTGTTTGTTTAGGTCATAGGGTGATGTAAAACCATGTTGGTTCACAAGTTGGGGCACTATCCTACCGGTTTCACCTAAGCGGGAGATTCCCCCTTATCTGGTCTGGAACCTTCGCCTCTAGGTTAGGCGCATGCATGCGAGGGGGACACATGCAAGCACCTATACCAACCTCTCACCACACTCACACACATATGCTAGGGACACATGCAAGTTCTCGTCTGATTCCGATGTTCTCGTGGTCTTCCTCCGTGAAACCACGATCTCTGTGCACACTCGGATCGTCTACCCCCTAGGCGTTCCTCGGCGAGGGTAGCCGGCGTAGCTCTCTCTTGTTTTGTGTTTGTTTAGGTCATAGGGTGATGTAAAACCATGTTGGTTCACAAGTTGGGGCACTATCCTACCGGTTTCACCTAAGCGGGGAGATTCCCCCTTATCTGGTGCAGACCTTCGCCTCTAGGTTAGGCGCATGCATGCGAGGGGACACATGCAAGCACCTATACCAACCTCTCACCACACTCACACACATATGCTAGGGACACATGCAAGTTCTCGTCTGATTCCGATGTTTTCGTGGTCTTCCTCGTGAAACCACGATCTCTGTGCACACTCGGATCGTCTACCCCCTAGGCGTTCCTCGGCGAGGTAGCCAGCGTAGCTCTCTCTTGTTTTGTGTTTGTTTAGGTCATAGGGTGATGTAAAACCATGTTGGTTCACAAGTTGGGGCACTATCCTACCGGTTTCACCTAAGCAGGAGATTCCCCCTTATCTGGTCAGGAACCTTCGCCTCTAGGTTAGGCGCATGCATGCGAGGGGGACACATGCAAGCACCTATACCAACCTCTCACCACACTCACACACATATGCTAGGGACACATGCAAGTTCTCGTCGATTCCGATGTTCTCGTGGTCTTCCTCGTGAAACCACGATCTCTGTGCACACTCGGATCGTCTACCCCCTAGGCGTTCCTCGGCGGGGTAGCCAGGCGTAGCTCTCTCTTGTTTTGTGTTTGTTTAGGTCATAGGGTGATGTAAAACCATGTTGGTTCACAAGTTGGGGCACTATCCTACCGGTTTCACCTAAGCGGGAGATTCCCCCTTATCTGGTCTGGAACCTTCGCCTCTAGGTTAGGCGCATGCATGCGAGGGGGACACATGCAAGCACCTATACCAACCTCTCACCACACTCACACACATATGCTAGGGACACATGCAAGTTCTCGTCTGATTCGATGTTCTCGTGGTCTTCCTCCGTGAAACCACGATCTCTGTGCACACTCGGATCGTCTACCCCCTAGGCGTTCCTCGGAGGAGTAGCCAGCGTAGCTCTCTCTTGTTTTGTGTTTGTTTAGGTCATAGGGTGATGTAAAACCATGTTGGTTCACAAGTTGGGGCACTATCCTGCCGGTTTCACCTAAGCGGGAGATTCCCCCTTGCTCTGGTGCAGAACCTTCGCCTCTAGGTTAGGCGCATGCATGCGAGGGACACATGCAAGCACCTATACCAACCTCTCACCACACTCACACACATATGCTAGGGACACATGCAAGTTCTCGTCTGATTCCGATGTTCTCGTGGTCTTCCTCCGTGAAACCACGATCTCTGTGCACACTCGGATCGTCTACCCCCTAGGCGTTCCTCGGCGAGGGTAGCCAGGCGTAGCTCTCTCTTGTTTTGTGTTTGTTTAGGTCATAGGGTGATGTAAAACCATGTTGGTTCACAAGTTGGGGCACTATCCTGCCGTTTCACCTAAGCGGGAGATTCCCCCTTATCTGGTGCGAACCTTCGCCTCTAGGTTAGGCGCATGCATGCGAGGGGGACACATGCAAGCACCTATACCAACCTCTCACCACACTCACACACATATGCTAGGGACACATGCAAGTTCTCGTCTGATTAGATGTTCTCGTGGTCTTCCTCCGTGAAACCACGATCTCTGTGCACACTCGGATCGTCTACCCCTAGGCGTTCCTCGGCAGGGTAGCCAGGCGTAGCTCTCTCTTGTTTTGTGTTTGTTTAGGTCATAGGGTGATGTAAAACCATGTTGGTTCACAAGTTGGGGCACTATCCTACCGGTTTCACCTAAGCAGGAGATTCCCCTTATCACAGTGCGGAACCTTCGCCTCTAGGTTAGGCGCATGCATGCGAGGGGGACACATGCAAGCACCTATACCAACCTCTCACCACACTCACACACATATGCTAGGGACACATGCAAGTTCTCGTCTGATTCCGATGTTCGTGGTCTTCCTCGTGAAACCACGATCTCTGTGCACACTCGGATCGTCTACCCCCTAGGCGTTCCTCGGAGGGGTAGCCAGTAGCTCTCTCTTGTTTTGTGTTTGTTTAGGTCATAGGGTGATGTAAAACCATGTTGGTTCACAAGTTGGGGCACTATCCTACCGGTTTCACCTAAGCGGAGATTCCCCCTTATCTGGTGCAGGAACCTTCGCCTCTAGGTTAGGCGCATGCATGCGAGGGGACACATGCAAGCACCTATACCAACCTCTCACCACACTCACACACATATGCTAGGGACACATGCAAGTTCTCGTCTGATTCCGATGTTCTCGTGGTGTTCCTCCCGTGAAACCACGATCTCTGTGCACACTCGGATCGTCTACCCCCTAGGCGTTCCTCACGAGGGGTAGCCAGGCGTAGCTCTCTCTTGTTTTGTGTTTGTTTAGGTCATAGGGTGATGTAAAACCATGTTGGTTCACAAGTTGGGGCACTATCCTACCGGTTTCACCTAAGCGGGAGATTCCCCCTTATCTGAGTCTGGAACCTTCGCCTCTAGGTTAGGCGCATGCATGCGAGTGGGGACACATGCAAGCACCTATACCAACCTCTCACCACACTCACACACATATGCTAGGGACACATGCAAGTTCTCGTCTGATTCCGATGTTCTCGTGGTCTTCCTCGTGAAACCACGATCTCTGTGCACACTCGGATCGTCTACCCCCTAGGCGTTCCTCGGCAGAGTAGCCAGTAGCTCTCTCTTGTTTTGTGTTTGTTTAGGTCATAGGGTGATGTAAAACCATGTTAGTTCACAAGTTGGGGCACTATCCTACCGGTTTCACCTAAGCGGGGAATTCCCCTTATCTGGTCTGGAACCTTCGCCTCTAGGTTAGGCGCATGCATGCGAGGGGGAAACATGCAAGCACCTATACCAACCTCTCACCACACTCACACACATATGCTAGGGACACATGCAAGTTCTCGTCTGATTCCGATGTTCTCGTGGTCTTCCTCGTGAAACCACGATCTCTGTGCACACTCGGATCGTCTACCCCCCTAGGCGTTCCTCGGCAGGGGTAGCCAGTAGCTCTCTCTTGTTTTGTGTTTGTTTAGGTCATAGGGTGATGTAAAACCATGTTGGTTCACAAGTTGGGGCACTATCCTACCGGTTTCACCTAAGCGGGAGATTCCCCCTGCTCAGGTGCGGAACCTTCGCCTCTAGGTTAGGCGCATGCATGCGAGGGGGACACATGCAAGCACCTATACCAACCTCTCACCACACTCACACACATATGCTAGGGACACATGCAAGTTCTCGTCTGATTCCGATGTTCTCGTGGTCTTCCTCCGTGAAACCACGATCTCTGTGCACACTCGGATCGTCTACCCCCTAGGCGTTCCTCGGCAGAGTAGCCAGGCGTAGCTCTCTCTTGTTTTGTGTTTGTTTAGGTCATAGGGTGATGTAAAACCATGTTGGTTCACAAGTTGGGGCACTATCCTGCGGTTTCACCTAAGCAGGAGATTCCCCCTTATCTGGTCTGGAACCTTCGCCTCTAGGTTAGGCGCATGCATGCGAGGGGGACACATGCAAGCACCTATACCAACCTCTCACCACACTCACACACATATGCTAGGGACACATGCAAGTTCTCGTCTGATTAGATGTTCTCGTGGTCTTCCTCCGTGAAACCACGATCTCTGTGCACACTCGGATCGTCTACCCCCTAGGCGTTCCTCGGCAGGGGTAGCCAGCGTAGCTCTCTCTTGTTTTGTGTTTGTTTAGGTCATAGGGTGATGTAAAACCATGTTGGTTCACAAGTTGGGGCACTATCCTACCGGTTTCACCTAAGCAGGGAGATTCCCCTGCTCTGGTGCAGAACCTTCGCCTCTAGGTTAGGCGCATGCATGCGAGGGGGACACATGCAAGCACCTATACCAACCTCTCACCACACTCACACACATATGCTAGGGACACATGCAAGTTCTCGTCGATTCCGATGTTCTCGTGGTCTTCCTCGTGAAACCACGATCTCTGTGCACACTCGGATCGTCTACCCCCTAGGCGTTCCTCGGCAGGGGTAGCCGGCGTAGCTCTCTCTTGTTTTGTGTTTGTTTAGGTCATAGGGTGATGTAAAACCATGTTGGTTCACAAGTTGGGGCACTATCCTACCGGTTTCACCTAAGCAGGGAGATTCCCCTTATCTGGTCTGGAACCTTCGCCTCTAGGTTAGGCGCATGCATGCGAGGGGACACATGCAAGCACCTATACCAACCTCTCACCACACTCACACACATATGCTAGGGACACATGCAAGTTCTCGTCTGATTCCGATGTTCTCGTGGTCTTCCTCCGTGAAACCACGATCTCTGTGCACACTCGGATCGTCTACCCCTAGGCGTTCCTCACGAGGGTAGCCAGTAGCTCTCTCTTGTTTTGTGTTTGTTTAGGTCATAGGGTGATGTAAAACCATGTTGGTTCACAAGTTGGGGCACTATCCTGCCGGTTTCACCTAAGCGGGAGATTCCCCCTTATCAGTCTGGAACCTTCGCCTCTAGGTTAGGCGCATGCATGCGAGGGGGACATGCAAGCACCTATACCAACCTCTCACCACTCACACACATATGCTAGGGACACATGCAAGTTCTCGTCGATTCCGATGTTCTCGTGGTCTTCCTCGTGAAACCACGATCTCATGCACACTCGGATCGTCTACCCCCTAGGCGTTCCTCACAGGGGTAGCCCGGTAGCTCTCTCTTGTTTTGTGTTTGTTTAGGTCATAGGGTGATGTAAAACCATGTTGGTTCTAAGTTGGGGCACTATCCTACGGTTTCACCTAAGCGGGAGATTCCCCCTTATCTGAGTGCGGAACCTTCGCCTCTAGGTTAGGCGCATGCATGCGAGGGGGACACATGCAAGCACCTATACCAACCTCTCACCACACTCACACACATATGCTAGGGACACATGCAAGTTCTCGTCGATTCCGATGTTCTCGTGGTCTTCCTCGTGAAACCACGATCTCTGTGCACACTCGGATCGTCTACCCCCTAGGCGTTCCTCGGCAGGGGTAGCCGGCGTAGCTCTCTCTTGTTTTGTGTTTGTTTAGGTCATAGGGTGATGTAAAACCATGTTGGTTCACAAGTTGGGGCACTATCCTACCGGTTTCACCTAAGCGGGAGATTCCCCCCTTATCTGGTGCGGAACCTTCGCCTCTAGGTTAGGCGCATGCATGCGAGGGGGTATACATGCAAGCACCTATACCAACCTCTCACCACACTCACACACATATGCTAGGGACACATGCAAGTTCTCGTCTGATTCCGATGTTCTCGTGGTCTTCCTCCGGTGAAACCTTGATCTCTGTGCACACTCGGATCGTCTACCCCCCTAGACGTTCCTCTGGCAGGGGTAGCCCGGCATAGCTCTCTCTTGTTTTGTGTTTGTTTAGGTCATAGGGTGATGTAAAACCATGTTGGTTCACAAGTTGGGGCACTATCCTGCCGGTTTCACCTAAGCGGGAGATTCCCCCTTATCTGGGTGGAACCTTCGCCTCTAGGTTAGAGCGCATGCATGCGAGGGGGGACACATGCAAGCACCTATACCAACCTCTCACCACACTCACACACATATGCTAGGGACACATGCAAGTTCTCGTCTGATTCCGATGTTCTCGTGGTCTTCCTCCGGCGAAACCCTGATCTCTGTGCACACTCGGATCGTCTACCCCTAGGCGTTCCTCGGCGCGGTAGCCCGGCGTAGCTCTCTCTTGTTTTGTGTTTGTTTAGGTCATAGGGTGATGTAAAACCATGTTGGTTCACAAGTTGGGGCACTATCCTACCGGTTTCACCTAAGCGGGAGATTCCCCCTTATCTGGTGCGGAACCTTCGCCTCTAGGTTAGGCGCATGCATGCGAGGGACACATGCAAGCACCTATACCAACCTCTCACCACACTCACACACAAAAGCTAGGGACACATCCAAGTTCTCAACTGATTCCGAGGAAGTCGTGGTCTTCCTCCGGTGAAACCATTATCACTATGCACACTCGGATAGTCTACCCCCTAGGCGTTCCTCGCAGGGGTAGCCAGCGTAGCTCTCTCTTGTTTTGTGTTTGTTTAGGTCATAGGGTGATGTAAAACCATGTTGGTTCACAAGTTGGGGCACTATCCTACGGTTTCACCTAAGCGGGAGATTCCCCCTTATCTGCAGTGGACCTTCGCCTCTAGGTTAGGCGCATGCATGCGAGGGGGACACATGCAAGCACCTATACCAACCTCTCACCACACTCACACACATATGCTAGGGACACATGTAAGTTCTCGTGATTCCGATGTTCTCGTGGTCTTCCTCCGGTGATACCGTGATCTCTGTGCACTCGCTGATCGTCTACCCCCCTAGTCGTTCCTCTGACAATGGTAGCCCATCGTAGCTCTCTCTTGTTTTGTGTTTGTTTAGGTAATAGGGTGATGTAAAACCATGTTGGTTCACAAGTTGGGGCATTATCCTACCGGTTTCACCTAAGCAGGAGATTCCCCTTATCTGGTCTGGAACCTTCCTCTAGGTTAGGCGCATGCATGTGAGGGGACACATGCAAGCACCTATACCAACCTCTCACCACACTCACACATATGCTAGGGACACATGCAAGTACTCATCTGATCCGATGTTCTCGTGGTCTTCCTCCGTGAAACCACGATCTCTGTGCACACTCGGATCGTCTACCCCCTAGGCGTTCCTCAGCAGGGTAGCCAGTAGCTCTCTCTTGTTTTGTGTTTGTTTAGGTCATAGGGTGATGTAAAACCATGTTGGTTCACAAGTTGGGGCACTATCCTACCGGTTTCACCTAAGCAGGAGATTCCCCCTTATCATCTGGAACCTTCGCCTCTAGGTTAGAGCGCATGCATGCGAGGGGGGACACATGCAAGCACCTATACCAACCTATCACCACACTCACACACATATGCTAGGGACACATGAAAGTTCTCGTCTGATTCCGATGTTCTCGTGGTCTTCCTCCGGCGAAACCCTGATATCTGTGCACACTCGGATCGTCTACCCCCCTAGACGTTCCTCTGACAGGGGTAGCCCGGCGTAGCTCTATATTGTTTTGTGTTTGTTTAGGTCATAGGGTGATGTAAAACCATGTTGGTTCACAAGTTGGGGCACTATCCTACCCGGTTTCACCTAAACATGGAGATTCCCCCTTATCTGGTCTGGAACCTTCACCTCCAGGTCAGAGCGCATGCATGCGAGGGGGGACACATGCAAGCACCTATACCAAACTATCACCACACTCACACACATATGCTAGGGACACATGCAAGTACTCATCTAATTCCGACGTTCTCGTGGTCTTCCTCCGGCGAAACCCTGATCTCTGTGCATACTCGGATCGTCTGACCCCCTAGACATTCCTCTGACAGGGGTAGCCCAGCGTAGCTCTCTCTTGTTTTGTGTTTGTTTAGGTCATAGGGTGATGTAAAACCATGTTGGTTCACAAGTTGGGGCACTATCCTACCCGGTTTCACCTAAACATGGAGATTCCCCCCTTATACGGGTACAGAACCTTCGCCTCTAGGTTAGAGCGCATGCATGCGAGGGGGGACACATGCAAGCACCTATACCAACCTCTCACCACACTCACACACATATGCTAGGGACACATGCAACTACTCATCTGATTCCGATGTTCTCATGGTCTTCCTCCGGCGAAACCCTGATCTCTGTGCACACTCGGATCGTCTACCCCCCTAGATGTTCCTCTGACAGGGGTAGCCCGGCGTAGCTCTCTCTTGTTGTGTGTTTGTTTAGGTCATAGGGTGTTGTAAAACCATGTTGGTTCACAAGTTGGGGCACTATCCTACCCGGTTTCACCTAAACGGGGAGATTCCCCCTTATCTGGTCTGGAACCTTCGCCTCTAGGTTAGAGCGCATGCATGCGAGGGGGGACACATGCAAGCACCTATACCAACCTCTCACCACACTCACACACATATGCTAGGGACACATGCAAGTTCTCGTCTGATTCCGATGTTCTCGTGGTCTTCCTCTGGCGAAACCCTGATCTCTGTGCACACTCGGATCGTCTACCCCCCTAGACGTTCCTCTGACAGGGGTAGCCTAGCGTATCTCTCTCTTGTTTTGTGTTTGTTTAGGTCATAGGGTGATGTAAAACCATGTTGGTTCACAAGTTGGGGCACTATACTACCCGGTTTCACCTAAACGGGGAGATTCCCCCCTTATACGGGTACGGAACCTTCCTCTCTAGGTTAGAGCGCATGCATGCAAGGGGGGACACATGCAATCACCTATACCAACCTCTCACCACACTCACACACATATGCTAGGGACACATGCAAGTTTTCGTCTGATTTCGATGTTCTCGTGGTCTTCCTCCGGCGAAACCCTGATCTCTGTGCACACTCGGATCGTCTACCCCCCTAGACGTTCCTCACAGAGAGTAGCCAGCGTAGATCTCTCTTGTTTTGTGTTTGTTTAGGTCATAGGGTGATGTAAAACCATGTTGGTTCATAAGTTGGGGCACTATCCTACCCGGTTTCACCTAAACGGGGAGATTCCACCCTTATACGGGTACGGAACCTTCGCCTCTAGGTTAGAGTGCATGCATGCAAGGGGGGACACATGCAAGCACTTCATGTGGTCGTGGTGAGTGCTATTGAGAACCACATGCGATAATAACACTTACAAACATATAGAAATTTCTCGGGGTGTGAGAAGATTCGCAACGACATTTCATGTGGACGTGTAGACTGCTATTCAGAGGGTACGAAATTATCCAATTAATAAAAAAAAATATAAATAATTGATACAAATACAAAATAAATGAAAAATACATAAGGCTACGCCGAGGATGACCGTCGGCGTACTTTGCTGGTACGCCGAGGGTGGCCGTCGGCCTAACCGACGGCACCGTTAGCGCGCCGTCCGTGCTGGCCGGCATATGCATACTACGCCGAGGGCCTCCGCTACGCCGAGGGTGACCGTCGGTGTAGTGCATACTACGGGTGACGTGGTTGGAGGGGAGGGCTGGCCTATTGGGCTGGCTGTGTAAGAAAGATGACGTCTCCTTACTGCCATTGCCGGGCGTGGAGCGATTTTATCGCAGCTAAGATCATTCCTGTAGTGCATGTTACCGGATTGTCGGTCAAATATACATTTATATCAATAGTAATACCGTATATCTACCCATATATGATGACGAGTCTACATACGACTAGGAGAGGCTCTTCCACTTATGTGAGCAATATGAATTAATCTGAGGTACCTCTCGCATGCGCCGCCCTCGAATCCTCCTCCCGCTGCTCCCCCGCTGCCACCGGAGGATGCCGACGGGCTAAGCCTGGCCGGCCGACGGTGGCAGCGGGACTGCCTCCTCGCGTGGTGGCCTCTCCCCCGCAGGGAGCCCCTTGGGCGCTTGATGGTTGTCGCCCCGATGACGATCTGATGGCGGAAGGGTCTGGAAGCTGGGGCGGCCTCAGGCTTTGATGGAGGTTCTTCCTCGGCGGATGGTGGCACGGGTCGCATCTGCTAGCAGGGACACGGTCCTAGGGTTTCTCTCATGGCAAGACAAAGATCTGCCTTTAGCTTGTTTCCATAGATCTGGTGGCAGTGTCGTGTTTCAGAAGGCTCCGTCGGCAAACTTCCATGGACGATTCATGCCTAGAGATTGCTGGAACGGATGGGATTCGGTCGCACGCAACCGTTGTTTTTTTGACCGTTTGGTTTCAGAGGGAGTAAGGTGAAGCTCCAGTCTGTTGCCATCGTGGAACATGTCTTTGGTTTTATGGTAAAGTCAGTGTGCGAAGAATGTCATGGAAGCCAAGATTTTTGGACTAGCTATGGTGACTCGAGTCCTGGTGGCGATAAGGAATTGACTTGGTGATTGTTATATTGTAGCAGCGTCATCGGAAAGTGGGGATGGCAGCACAGGAGGAGTTCACAGTCTTACCTTGTAGGGTGAAAATCCAAGGTCTGGTCTTAATTGGTTGTGTCTGGCAATAACCTTGTTGAAGACATTGTTTTGTGAGCGAGGACTTTCTACAGGATAAAAACCTATGATCTTTGATCGGACGATGACGGTGCTTGTGCTTTGTTTCCTTCTTGAAGACGTCGCTATTGGAGATGTTGAACTTTTGATGTTGTTCTGGTGGGGTTCGTGTCGCTACTACTAAGGATATAATCGTTGTAGCGGGACTTTTCTTTTTTGTAATTCTTTTTCCTTTTTTTGAATGTTGTTGCTAATAGGGTATGCGTTGTTGCAGAGGCTGGATGTAATTGATATCCGTGTAATATTAATAAATGCTTATTCTAAAAAAAAGACTAGGAGAGAATTTTCTAGAATGTCCGGCCCCTACCGTAGAATGGAGTGACTAATGGTTTGTTTCGTTACTTCAGTTTGATATATTCACCGATCTACTTG
This sequence comes from Avena insularis, assembly GCA_023614405.1. Classification (NCBI taxonomy): domain Eukaryota; kingdom Viridiplantae; phylum Streptophyta; class Magnoliopsida; order Poales; family Poaceae; genus Avena; species Avena insularis. The sequence continues at coordinate 186,646,462 of CM042685.1, forward strand.
AGTGAGAACTTGAAGTCCACGGCGGGGAGCCAGAGATCGAGCAACACATATTTCAGAAAACACCCGCCACCTCTGTGCTTTTCACTTTTTTCATCTAGTACGTTCTCTACTATCTATATCACTACAGAAAAAAATATCGTTGTCGTGTAGACACGGCTTTGCCGTGTGCCAAATAAACCGGAACACGGCAAAGTTTGTCTTTATCGTGTATAATCTAGAAAGCACATGACAAAGTACGCGAATACGACAAATTTCTGAAAAGGAATACGGCAAAGAAATATACACGGAAAAGCCCCACAAGGGAACACGGCAAAGAAAACACACTCGGCAAAGTCGACCGCGGCAGATGGCATAGGTGTCATCACAGCAACGAGGTGGAACCCGCGACCTCACAGATCCACTTGATGGGGAGAAGCTAAAGGCTTTGTCGTGTCTTATTTAAAAAATACATCATAAAGGGTCTTTGCCGTGGCGAACGTGTCGTGTGACATTTGCCGTATGTATACACATGGCAAAGCCTTTGTCGTGTTCCGAAAGGCCTTTGCCATGTCCTTTTGCTCACACGGCAAAAAGCCTGTGTGCCGTAGTGATATCCTCATATACACAATAGAAATAAGTCGTGTTTTGATAACCATGTCTTCTGTTCACTGAATCATAAGAGCTCCTTGTGTATGCATGTCAAGTTGATTATTCCATGTTAATTTTATAAACATGAATCAAATGAATTTCAGTGTTTGAGATTAAGGACTTTATGCAGCTTATATATTCACAAACTAATAAATAAAATCGTAAACAATGATATGCAAGTATATTGTAACATACCACCCTTTTGTGTAATATAAATAAGATATGTTTAAGCATTTCATGCATGTATAACACTTGCACTTTGGTTTAATCAAGAAATAACCAACAAAACCCTAACTCCCCTCTCTATTTGAAACATTCATCTGGTTTAAAAAAAATATTTGGAAAGAAACACAAAATGCATGGAGCCAAATCAGTACCAATGGGACCTTAGTGTTTTCAGTTATATTACAAAAGTTTCTGTGATTTGAAATTATTCAAAACAGATTTGAAATTCAAAATATAAAAGGAAATCAGAAAAACAGAAAAGAAAAAGGTTTTCTGGAAATAAAACAGGTTTCTAACCTATTTGGGCCACAGCCCACCTCTCTTCTCTCTCTCTACAGCCAAGCGTAGCACGCAGCAGCCTAAGAGACGGCCCACATCAGCCCATCTGGCCCGTACCCCTTCGTCTTCTTCTTCTTTTCTTCTTCCCCAAGCTGCCGGCGAAGCAGCTGTCTGGCAGCGCCCTTGCCGTCGATCTCGCCGATGCTGCGATGCGCGCCGCCGCCTGCGAGGATGAGGATAAGGACCGTCGCGTCGAGCTCTTCCTCCCCATACCCATCTCACTCTCTCTCGTGGCCTCTGTGGCTTTTCCCCAAAACTCGACGGAACCCTAAGCCTCGGGCTCTGCCGTGCCCCGCCATTCCTGACCACCCCCTCGCCATCTGAGACCGCTGCCGGCTTTGCCTCGCCACGCTGATCATTCCTGCCAAAGGAATCAACCGGAGACGCACGGAATCGTCGCCATCGACTTCACCTTCCCGAGCTTCGGCCACGGCCTTCTTCGTCGATTCCGGCCGTTCCAGACCGCCCCCGGCGTCGCCGTCACCACCATCGCGCTCAGGGTGAGCTACTGGTTATCGTAGACCTCCTGTGTTCCTCCCTCTTGCTCCCTGGCATCCTCCCCACCGTGCACCGCCACTCACCGCCACTATCCGTCGTCGCATCGCCGTCTCCGGCGACCATTTTCTGGCAGCGCCACCACGGTTCGACTCGCCTTGTTCCCCTCTTCCCAACGCCCACCACCGGCGACCATTTTCTGGCAGCGCCACCACGGTTCGACTCGCCTTGTTCCCCTCTTCCCAACGCCCACCACTGCAGCCTCTCGCGTGTGCTCAATCGCCAGCTCCATCGTCGATCTGAGAGCAAGCCATTGATGATGTCAGCATGACATCATCGTGATGTCATATTCCCTTTTTATTTTCTTTTAAGTGATTTCTGTAATTAATAAATATATGATAGGTGGGCCCTGCCTGTCAGGATTTTATTATTTTCTGAAATGATTAAAAGTCTGACATGTGGGCCCAAGTTTGGAAATTATTTCAAATATTCCAAAAATGATTTAAAATGAATTAAAATTTGGGAAATTCATAACTAATTCATTTTAAATCAAAAAAATACAAATAATATACCAAAATGATCAGAAAAATGAAACCTATCCAAATAAGCTATAACCATACATTGTTAACCAACTTTGATGGTAAGTTTAATTAGAAGAACCAATTGAACCCCATAGGTGTTTCCGATGATTCCCCTGTTTTAGGGTTTGGACATCTCGGACCCCCTTTAAAGTGACCAAGCATGTTTTAGGGTTCAATTCAACGCTATTAAACTTGTCATATCATCCATATTGTATGAGCATTGCACATGCCATGTGTTGAGTGTTGTTTTCTCTTTTCCGGTGAATGGTTCTCGCGAATAGGAACCGAACCCGAAGCTGAAGTCAACGCCACTGAAGAGCAGTACCAGTCCAACAACGGACAAGGCAAGCAAAGCCCCACTCATACATATGAATCCTATGATTACAAATTATTTCATTCTCGTCATATGCATTCGGTTCAACAGTATTTTATCAGTAGACAGAGTAAACCTATCTGATGCATGTTTTCCTTTGTGAACTATATTACCTGATCCATCGCTCCTAGCATAACTAGGGTTTGGCTTATGAGCGTCGCTAGTGCCACAGTTCAGTTAAGCTTAGCCATGCTTAAGTGGTCTGATGCTGATCATTCATGTGATGCACCAGAGATGCGAATGAATCTAGTATGGTAGGATGTTGTGATGTGATCAGATATGAATGATAAACATGCTAAGGCTTGTATGGTAGGCCACGTGGGTTGTGGTTTTTGTAGTCTCATACTTGCCACCCTTAGGAGCGGATGTTCTAACCTCTTGAACCAAAACGAGCGTACAACCACACGGGGGCCTGGAAACCCCCTCGACTCACTAACTTGCCTAGTAGATTCGATGCATAGTTTGGGCTTTCCATTCGACATACACATCTTGGTTGTTCTTGAATGGAGGTGAAGGAGGTGCATTCATAACAGGTAGGTAAGCATGGCCGGGAACAAGAGATGCCCGGCATCCGTAATCTTGAACCCCGCAGACATCATTAGGGACCGGCTTTGGGATTTGACCCGTTATGGCGGCATCTCCCTAGTGCGTGACTCATGGTCTCGGCGAAAGCAAGGTAAAGGTCGTGGTCAACCACTCTCTACCGGCCTTCCAAGGAAGAGGGCTAATAATTTGGCATTAAGAATCGGTTGGTACGTGTGGTTAAAGTTGTGCACCCCTGCAGGGTTATTAATCTTTTCGAAAAGCCGTGTCCACGGTTATGGACGACTTGGGAACGGATTCTGTGATCATAGAGAACTATAAACGAATGTTAAAACTTGTCAACTAATGTGAGATCCGGAGTACTTCCTCGGGGTTTTTTGAGGGGGTAGTCCGGGAAGAGAGGTTCAGTTGATGATGATACTTGGTGGATATCAAAGGTGATTTTAAGAGCTAGAGTTGAAGTCTTCTTATCCCCTTTTGAAAATGATCTGACTAGATGAGTTTCTTCTCCCTCTTGTTTTGAAAACAAAAGATGGCTTTATGCAAAATAACTCCACTAGCCATAAGTCTTGCGGAGTACACCCTGTACTCAGCCTTGCTTCCTTGATGTTTTTCTACAAATGATGCTACTCCAACTGAAGGTCGTTTCTACGTCGAAGTCGACGAGTAGTCGGGGTTCCCGGGCAGCAGCCTAGGATCTATGGAAGGGTTGCTACTTCTGTTATGGCCTCTTAGGCCCTTTGCTAAGTTTGTTGTTTAGAACACTTGTTTGCTTCTGTTGTTTGATGAAATGATGGGTTTGTGACCCCTGGCTTGTATGACTGGTTTGTAACTCTCTTAAGAGTTTACCTTATTACTGTATGGTTTGTATGTTCTATAATGTTACCGATCTTTCCCTGCGCGTTTCGAAATTTAGGTTAGGCTTATATCAGATGAGGATCTGGTATTTGTCTAGCCCTGACCCCGGGTCATGATAGATTTTGGTATCAGAGCAGGACTGCCTGTAGGAAACCTTTCTAGCTGGTCGATGTTGAGTCTAGATTTTGAGAAAACTATTTGAAAGCTAAAATTATTTGCAAAATTCTGAATAGGACTCTTTTTACTCCTTATCCAAGGTTGTTCTATTGCTGAGTTATCTTATCTCGTTTGCTTTGTAAAGTTTTCACTTCTCGTCTATCATTTCAAACTTTTAGGATATACTGGTTTGGGTTGTTTTTCCCTAGTACTCCGTACTTGGTTACAAGGCTCAGAGTTTCCAAGATATATCTGCGCACTTGAGCATTGTTTTTCAACTCTGCTAAGGATGCCTCTAATCCCGCTCTCTATTCCTTTGTGACTTGTTGGTATCATATCATGCTTGCATTCCATTATTATGGTTTGTATCTAAGTTGGTGCATATACATTTCATATGCTTGTTCTACTGCCATACTTAATGCATTGATATAACTTTCATCCACATGTTCATCTCGACCATGATCTTTTGATATGGTTTTGCCATCCTTTGTTGTACCCTTTTTGGTGAATCCATTCTCATGGTTTCTATTTTCTCCTCAGGACGTCGTCTGGTACTCGTGGTTCTGTTGGCCGTCGTGGAAACAACAATGCTGAACAGGAACTTCTGCCACCTCCCATAATGGCCGAGGTTCTCAACAACATCGAGACCAGCTGTCTGAGGAATGAACGCCTTCTGGAGCATGTGGTGCAGAACACTGAACGTCGTCCTAATGACTGTGTCACACTTGTAGATTTCATCCGCTCTTTTCCTCCAATCTTCACCCACTCCAAGGAGCCCCTTGAAGCTGATGATTGGCTCCGCACCATAGAGCACAAGTTCAGTGCTCTTCGTGTCTGTCCCGCTGACCGCGTCAACCTCGCCACCTATCAACTAGAAGGTGAGGTTGGTGTTTGGTGGGAAGGTTTTTAGAATCTGCAAGCTCAGGGACATGTTGTTACCTGGGAGGAGTTTGTTGCAGCATTTCGTGCCTCTTATATCCCTAAGCCCGTCATGGATCTCAAAAGGAGGGAGTTTCTGGATCTGACTCAGGGGCGCAAGGATATTGAAACCTATGGGCATGAGTTTACTCGCTTGGCTCGTTATGCAACCAGGGATGTGACCAATGATGAAGATAAGCAAGAGCTGTTCCATAAAGGACTTAACCGTGCACTTCGCTATGAGTTGCTGCCCTTCAAGTTCCAGTCTTTCCAGGACCTGCACAATCAGGCTCTTACTCTGGAGCATGGAAGGAAGGATATGGAAGTTTCTCAGAAGCGTGAAGAAGGAAATTCTCGTGATTCTTCCTCTGGTAACAAGAAGCGTCGTGTCTTTGTTCCATACAGTGATGTGCCTCGTGCTCCTTATGCAACCAAGTCTTCTGGCAATTATTCTCGTCAGCTATAGTCAAATACTGGTGGGACAAACTATCATCCTCCTGCGGTTCCCACACTGGAGTTACCTGTTACTCCTGTGGTCAGCTTGGTCACTACTCAAGGGAGTGTTCTCAAAGGGCTGCCGAACGCAATGATCAACAGGCAAAGAAGAATGATAAATCTCAAGGTGCTGGACATGGTCGTTTGACCCATGTCACTATTGAGGAAGCTCAGTAAGATCCACGCGTCATTCTGGGTACGCTTCGTGTCAATTCAATTCTCGCAACAGTCCTATTTGATTTTGGAGCATCGCATATATTCATATCACAAGATTTTGCGCAAATGAATGATATCACTTTTCAAGCTATGGACTCTCCTCTAGAGATTAGAACTCCTGGGTCTCGTTGGCAGACCATGTGGGTTACTCATGGGGTTGAGATAGATATAGCATATCAGAAGTTTCCCACTTCCCTCATTGCACTCAAGTCAACTGACATAGATGTTATTCTGGGCATGGACTGGTTAACCAAGTATCAAGCCGTCATTGACTGTGCACTTAGAACAGTTGTTGTGACCTCTCCTGCTGGCATAACTGTCAAGTATTGGACTGATGGTTCAAAGTCTCCGTCATCGGTCCTTAAACCTTTCTCGGAGTTGTATGCCATGGATGTTCTACCTGTTCTCGAGGTCCAAGATGTCCATGTAGTCTGTGATTTCCCGGATGTCTTTCCTGAAGAGTTGCCTGGCATGCCACCTGATCGAAGTGTGGAGTTTGTCATAGAGCTATTTCTTGGAACTGCTCCTATCTCCAAAAGACCTTACCGCATGCCTCCTTATGAGTTGGTTGAGTTGAAGAAGCAACTTGAAGAGTTAGAGGGTCTAGGATACATCCAACCTAGCACATCTTCTTGGGGTTGCCCTACCATCTTTTTCAAGAAGCGGGATACAAATCTTCCAAGATTGGTGATGGATTACCGTCCACTCAACACGGTGACAATCAAGAATAAGTACCCACTTCCCTAGATAAATGACCTCTTTGATCAATTAAGTGGTGCCATTGTCTTCTCCAAAATGGATTTAAGATCAGGGTATCATCAAATCAAGATCAGAAAGGAGGATATCCCAAAGACAACATTCACAACTCGTTATGGTCTTTACGAGTATACAGTGATGTCCTTCGGGTTAACCAATGCCCCTGCCACATTTATGAGGCTCATGAACTCTGTCTTCATCGAATATCTCGACAAGTTCGTCGTGGTATACATTGATGACATTCTGATCTACTCCAAGACCGAAGAAGAGCATGCCGAACATCTACGTTTGGTATTGATTAAACTTCGTGAACATCGTCTCTACGCCAAGTTTTCCAAATGTGAGTTCTGGTTACAAGAGCTCATCTTCCTTAGCCATGTTGTGTCTGCAAGTGGGGTTGTTGTCGTACCGGATAAGGTTCAGGCCATTCTGGAATGGAAGTCGCCTACTTCAGTCAAGGAAGTCTGAAGTTTTCTTGGAATGGCTGGATATTACCGCCGATTCATCGAGAACTTCTCCAAGATAGCCAAGCCTATGACTGATCTTCTTAAGAAAGATAAGAAGTTTGAATGGTAAGAAAAGGCAGAAGAAATCTTCCAAGCTTTGAAAACTAAGCTAACCACCGCTCCTATGCTTGTCCTTTCGGACACAAGCAAGGACTTCGTCATCTATTGTGATGCTTCACTCCAAGGGCTCGGTTGTGTGTTGATGCAAGATGGTCATGTAGTGGCCTATGCTTCTTGGCAGTTGAAGCCACATGAGAACAATTATCCAACCCATGATCTCGAACTTGCTTCCGTTGTTCACGCTCTTAAGCAATGGCGATATTACCTCATTGGTAACCGTTGCGAACTTTACTCGGATCATCAAAGTCTGAAGTACCTCTTTACCCAGCCAGATCTGAATCTCAGGCAAAGACGATGTTTGGAACTCATCAAAGATTATGATTTGGGTCTCAACTATCAACCCGGCAAAGGCCCAGTTCTTTGGGGCTTCTTCTAGAAGTAGTTCCTCTAAGCCCGGGAAGGAAGCCTAAAATTTTACGAGTATAGCAAATAGTTAAGGCTAAACACAAATTTGGAAAGCAAATTTTTTTGAAACTGGCTTCCCAAGGAAGGGGGTAGGCAGCTTCCGGGAGAAGCCAATGAAGTTACTGATGCGCTAAGTCGGAAGTCTTATTGCAATAATCTGATGATTTCACAAGCCCAACCTGCTGTCTACGAGGAAGTCAAGCGTCTTAACCTTGAAGTACTTCCTCATGGATTCCTTGCTAACCTTGAAATAAAATCTTCTCTGGAGGAACAAATCAAGGAAGCTCAAAAGCAAGATGATGAAGTTACCAAGATCAAAGAACGTGTTGCAAGCGGTGAAGCTAAATGTTTCTCCGTCAATGATCAAGGTATCCTATACTTCAGTAACCGGCTAGTGGTTCCAAACAGTCGGAAAATCAAAGATCTAATCCTACTAGAAGCTCATGAATCCCCTCTGTCCATCCATCCTGGTGGTACCAAGATGTACCGAGATCTCTGTCAAAGATTCTGGTGGAGTGGAATGAAACCAGAAATCGCTCGCTTTGTTGCAGAGTGTGACGTTTGTCGTCGTGTGAAGGCTGAACACCAAAGGCCTGCTGGACTTCTACAACCATTGAAAATACCTGAGTGGAGATGGGATGAAATTGGTATGGATTTCATTACTGGACTCCCAAAGACACAATCTGGACATGATGCCATATGGGTAGTTATTGATCGACTATCCAAAGTTGCCCACTTCCTTGTTGTTTGGGAAAGCATTACTGCAAGCCAGTTGGTAGAGCTATATGTATCCCGGATCGTCGTTCTTCATGGTGTTCCCAAGAAGATCATATCTGATCGTGGAAGCTTGTTCACTTCCAAATTCTGGGCTAGTATCCAACAAGCAATGGGAACTCAAGTTTCCTTCAGTACAGCTTATCATCCTAAAACCGGTGGTCAGACCGAAAGAGTGAATCAAATTCTTCAAGACATGCTCCGAGCGTGTGTCATATCCTTTGGAAAGAATTGGGAGAAATGTCTTCCTTTTGCGGAGTTCTCCTATAACAACAGTTTTCAATCCAGTTTGGGCATGGCACCTTTCCAATTCCTGTATGGGAGAACATGCCGAACACCGCTGAACTAGACAGAAACCGGCGAAAGACAATTCTTTGGTACGAACATGATCCAAGAAGCATAAGATCAAGTTCGCATAATTCGAGAGCGTCTGAAGGCCGCTCAATCTCGTTAGAAGACTAACTATGATCGTCATCATCTTGATGTTCATTATGAAGTTGGTGATCAAGTTTACCTCCGGGTCACTCCTCTGAAGGGTGTCCATCGATTCGGTATCAAAGGCAAATTGGCTCCTCGCTATGTTGGTCCCTTTTGCATTCTCTCCAAGTGGGGTGAGCTTGCCTACCAATTGGATCTACCTTCATCTTTTCCAGAGGTTCATGATGTTTTTCATGTGTCTCAACTCAACCGTTGCTTCAAAGATCTCATTCGTGGTGTGGACCATGAAACTTTGGATCTCCAAGATGATCTAACCTACCGAGAATACCCTGTTCGTATTCTTGATGAAACCGAGAGTAAGACTCGTCGCCAAACCATCAAGTTCCTGAAAGTTCAATGGTATCATCACTCTGAGTCAGAAGCAACGTGGGAACGCGAAGATCGTCTTTGATCTGAGTACCCTGCCTTCTTTTCTAAAACTTAGGAATCTCGGGTCGAGATTCTTGTAAGTGGGGTAGAGCTGTAACATACCACCCTTTTGTGTAATATAAATAATATATGTTTGAGCATTTCATGCATGCATAACACTTGCACTTTGGTTTAATCAAGAAATAACCAACAAAACCCTAAACCCTAACTCCCCTCTCTATTTGAAACATTCATCTGGTTTTAAAAAAATATTTGGAAAGGAACACAAAATGCATGGAGCCAAATCAGTACCAAGAGCCCTTAGTGTTTTCAGCTATATTACAAAAGTTTCTATGATTTGAAATTATTCAAAACAGATTTGAAATTCAAAATATAAAAGGAAATTAGAAAAACAGAAAAGAAAAAGGTTTCCTGGAAATAAAACAGGTTTCTAACCTATTTGGGCCGCAACCCACCTCTCTTCTCTCTCTCTGCAGCCAAGTGTAGCACCATCGGCCCATTCTTCGCCATCTTCTTCTTTTCTTCTTCCCGAGTCATGGCAAAGCCGGCTCGGCAACGCCTTATGCCGATTCGCTGACGCTGTGATGCACGCCGCCGCCTGCGAGGATGAGGATAAGGACCGCCGCATCGAGCTCTTCCTCCCCATACCCATCTCACTCTCTCTCGTGGCCTCTGTGGCTTTTTCCCAAAACTCGACGGAACCCTAAGCCTCGGGATCCGCCGTGCCCCGCCATTCCCGACCACCCCCTCGCCATCTGAGACCGCTGCCGGCTTCACCTCGCCACGCTAATCATTCCTGCCAAAGGAATCGACTAGAGACGCACGAAATTGTCGCCATCGACTTCACCTTCGAAGCTTCGCCACGCTTCTTCGTCCGATTCCGCCGCCAGACCGCTTCGTGTCATTACCACCATCGCCAGTGGTGAGCTACGGTTCTCGCACTCCTCCTGCCTCTCCTCTTGCTCCTCGCATCCTCCCACTGCACCGCCGCCACCGCCATCTCCCGCTGTCAGACGCTCGCCTCCATGACCATTTTCTGGCGGCGCCACCATGGTTCGACTCGCCTTGTTCCCCTCTTCCCAATGCCCACCACCGCAGCCTCTCGTGTGCGCTCAATCGCCAGCTCCATCGTCGATCTGAGAGCAAGCCATTGATGATGTCAGCATGACATCATCCTGATGTCATATTTCCTTTTTATTTTCTTTTAAATGATTTCTGTAATTAATAAATATATGACAGGTGGGCCCTGCCTGTCAGGATTTTATTATTTTCTATAAATATTTTCTGAAATGATTAAAAGTCTGTCATGTGGGCCCAAGTTTGGAAATTATTTCAAATATTCCAAAAATGATTTAAAATGAATTAAAATTTGGGAAATTCATAACTAATTCATTTTAAATCAGAAAAATACAAATAATATACCAAAATGATCAGAAAAATTAAACCTATCCAACTAAGCTATAACCATACATTGTTAACCAACTTTGATGGTAAGTTTAATTAGAAGAACCAATTGAACCCTTGAGGTGTTTCTGATGATTCCCCTGTTTTAGGGTTTGGACATCTCGGACCCCCTTTAAAGTGACCAAGCATGTTTTAGGGTTCAATTCAACGCTATTCAACTTGTAATATCATCCATATTGTATGAGCATTGCACATGCCATGTGTTGAGTGTTGTTTTCTCTTTTCCGGTGAATGGTTCTCGTGAATAGGAACCGAACCCGAAGCTGAAGTCAACGTCACTGAAGAGCAGTAACAGTCCAACAACGGACAAGGCAAGCGAAGCCCCACTCATACATATGAATCCTATGATTACAAAGTATTTCATTTTCGTCATATTCATTCGGTTCAACTGTCTTTTATCAATAGATAGAGTAAACCTATCTGATGCATGTTTTCCTTTGTGAACTATATTACCTGATCCACCACTCCTAGCATAACTAGGGTTCGGCTTATGAGCGTCGCTAGTGCCACAGCTCAGTCAAGCTTAGCCATGCTTAAGTGGTCTAATGTTGATCATTCATGTGATGCACCGGAGATGCGAATGAATCTAGTATGGTAGGATGTTGTGATGTGATCAGATATGAATGATAAACATGCTAAGGCTTGTATGGGAGGCCACGTGGGTTGTGGTTTTTGTAGTCCCATAATTGCCACCCTTAGGACCTGATGTTCTCGCCTCTTGAACCAAGACGAGTGTACAACCACACGGGGGCCTGGAAACCCCCTCGACTCACTAACTTGCCTAGTAGATTCCATGAGTCACATAGTTTGGGCTTTCCATTAGACATACACATCTTGGTTGTTCTAGAATGGAGGTGAAGGAGGTGCATTCATAATAGGTAGGTAAGCATGGCCGGGAACAAGAGATGCCCGGCATCCGTAATCTTGAACCCCGCACATATAATTAGGGACCGACTTCGGGATTTGACCCGTTATGGCAGCATCTCCCTAGTGCGTGACTCATGGTCTCGGCGAAAGCAAGGTAAAGGTCGTGGTTAACCACTCTCTGCCGGCCTTCCAAGGAAGAGGGCTAATAATTTGGCATTAAGAATCGGTTCGTACGTGTGGGTAAAGTTGTGCACCCCTGAAGGGTTATTAATCTTTTCGAAAAGCCGTGTCCATGGTTATGGACGACTTGGGAATGGATTCTGTGATCATAGAGAACTATAACCAAATGTTAAAACTTGTCAACTAATGTAAGATCCGGAGTACTTCCTCGGGGTTGTTTGAGGGGGTAGTCCGGGAAGACAGGTTCAGTTGATGATGATATTTGGTGGATATCAAAGATGATTTTAAGAGCTAGAGTTGAAGTCTTCTTATCCCCTTTTGAAAATGATCTGACTAGACGAGTTTCTTATCCCTCTTGTTTTGAAAACAAAAGATGGCTTTATGCAAAATAACTCCACTAGCCATAAGTCTTGCGGAGTACACCCTGTACTCAGCCTTGCTTCCTTGATGTTTTCTACAGATGATGCTACTCCAACTGAAGGTGGTTTCTATGTCGAAGTTGACGAGTAGTCGGGGTTCCCGGGCAGCAGCCTAGGATCTATGGAAGGGTCGCTACTTCTGTTATGGCCTCTTAGGCCCATTGCTAAGTTTGTTGTTTAGAACAACTTGTTTGCTTCCGTTGTTTGATGAAATGATGGGTCTGTGACCCCTGGCTTGTATGACTGGTTTGTAACTCTCTTAAGAGTTTACCTTATTAATGTATGGTTTGTATGTTCTGTAATGTTATCGATCTTTCCCTGCGCGTTTTGGAATTTAGGTTAGGATTATATCAGATGAGGATCTGGTATTTGTCTAGCCCTGATCCCGGGTCGTGACATATATGCACCGTCAGTTCTACGTTGCACTACAGTTGCTAGATAGTGTTATCGGCTAAACCAAGTAAACCTATTTGACCCGACACGTGGGTTAATTAACAAATGACACCAAAACTGAAACGCCAGCTAAAAGCCCATTTGAAATCGCACGGTACGTTAACGCATCCATAATCACTAGTTAACCTAAGCATACCAACGGATTGCCATAGAAAACAATCTATCAATGTTTAGACCTAGCAGCTAGGTAACAATATAAGCACATGCACACACAACAATTCCCAAAGCAGGCAAGCAATAGAGCCAAGCACGTCTGGAGTCAGTAACACACAGAGAGAGAGAAGACAAGCTAATGAAAGCTAAAATGGTCACCATCAGATCTCTAGCCACCATGGTCGTCTTCCTCCTGGTCGCGCTCTCCACGTCCCACATTGCCTCTTCCCTTAGCATCGGCCTCGGTGTCTGCCGTGCCAGTGGATATCTCCCGGGCAAGGCCGGCCACTGTGAGAAGAGCAATGATCTAGACTGTTGCGAGGACGTTAAGAGGTACCCACAGTACCAGTGCTCACCGCCTGTCACTGCAACCACCAAGGCCGTCCTCACCCTCAACAGCTTCGAGAAGGGCAAGGATGGTGGTGGTCCATCGGAGTGTGATAACTCCTACCACAACGACAAGGAGTTGGTCGTAGCACTCTCCACCGGCTGGTTTGAGAACATGGCACGCTGCGGCCACCGATCAAGATCACTGCCAACAGCAAGTCCGTGTATGCTAAGGTGGTGGACGAGTGTGACTATGTGTATGGCTGTGACGACAAGCACAACCACGAGCCGCCATGCGCCAAAAACATTGTCGACGCCTCACCAGCGGTGTGGAACGCCCTAGGGCTCAACCAGAACGTCGGTATGGAGGATATCATCTGGTCACAGGATTAAACAGGTAACTGCATAGCAGGCATGCAAGATACTGAGAGATAAAACATGTACAGAGTTATAACAGAAAGATACATTGTTCATGTAAATATGATGTCGTTTGAATATATAATTTGCACTGAATAATTTAGACCTACTTCTAATATGTCCTCAGAAAGGATGGATTACACAGATACTATGTCTCCCTGATTTTTGGGAAGTGCGTTCCACATAATCTAATGGACCGCTTTGCAATGCATGAACCCCAAACTTCCAATGCCTTTTCTTAAAATGGAATAATTGATAGCATTTAGTACATGTACAAGACATCTTGAGTTGATAAAATGTGCAAGCACTCAAAATGGTCATACACAATAACTGATGGATAAGTATCTGTACTGTTGGTCTTTGTGGGGTCACAGCACACATGGTCCTTGGCAGTTAGGATAGAGCATCAAGGACATCAAGGACTGGCTGTTAGGATAGCATCCTTGAGTGCCTTTAGGGAAGCATCTTAGACTAGCATCTAGCATATGCTTGGCTGGTTAGCAGCCTATAAATATGTATCCCCAACCCCTATGGTTGGCATGGAATTTGTGTGTGAGTTTGTGCGAGAAATAAAACCATAAAATTGCCCCAAATCCTAGTGTCATCCTCTTCTTCAATGAGAGTAAATCTAGAGATCCTATCAAGTGGTATCAGAGCAAGGTTGTCTTTTAGGCTGAGTGTTTCCTACTCATCCCCTTCACCGGGTGTGCAGCAGCCCCAGCGAGCAAGTGAAGCAGCTCAAGCTGTCCCTGGTGGCCTCTCCCTTCAAGGCAATGAAAGCGGGCTCGTTAGTAGCACTTCTCCTCCACGCACAATAGCCCCTAGCGGCCAGCCATGTCCCAAGGTCGCTCAGCACTCGGCTACCTCGGCGTGTGGCGCCGGCAGAGGCCGAGGCCGGCCAGAGGAGCGTGAGCGGGCAGCGGCAGCTGGCGGCAGCCAGGGGCATCAAGGCTGCAGAGGCGGAACTAGCAAGAGCCAGAGCGGAGGCGTAGCAGCAGCAAGATGAGGAGCATCACGCAAGCTTGACAGAGGTCCATGCTCTGCGCGGCAGCATCAGCGGCTCCATTTTAGGCGACAGCAGCGTCGACGCAGCCCACGAGCATACGACACGGTGGGTAGCCGAGCATGCCCAAGCACATGGCGGTGTCACTCCCGGAGGAGGCGAGCACTACGGTGGCACTCCCGGAGGAGGTGAGCACTACGGTGGCACTCTGTAACACCCTCAGAATCGGCCCTATGCAAGTTTCAGCGATTCCCGCCAAACCCGCATAGAAACGATTCAAAGGTGCCCACCAGGCATTTTCATGCGGGTGGAAAACGAAGTAATACCATTACACAATAGTCCCCGATGGAACCCACAAAACAAATATATACGACAACGACTCCATGAGTTAAGAATATAGATATACAGTACAAAGATCCAAATCACCTTGGAAACGGTACAGCGTCCGAGTACAGACAATATGCAAATTGAGCTAAGAGCCCTGAAGAATAACCAATGGCGTCCATAACCCTGCCCAGGCCAAGCCGGAGGGGTAACCCTGCTAACAACGTCGATCTCAAAACCTGCTTAAACAAAAGGGGTGCCGACAAAGGGCAAAGGAAAAAGAGAGCGGTCAAGATCGAGGCCAAGACACGGCGAGACTAGAATTCGGCGGTCCTCGCCTACATAGGTATGGTGGACTGAAGCGGCAGCGCAGCATGCACTAAACAACCTATAGAGACTCAATACAACTGGCGGCTATCAGATAGGGATAAGAAAGACCTATTTGGATCCAACCTGATCTACCACCAAGCATACCCATCCTGGTATTTCCCCCTCGAGACCAAACGAGGAAGTCAACCGAGGAACTCACACAGTTGGCAGTTTTATTCATTCCATTATAGTTGCGGTATTTACTAGTCAGATATAGATAGCATGAGTCATCCTGATATAATAAGCAGTGGGCAGTTTTAGTTAACCATTCCATCGTAGTTGTAGTACTTACTAGTCAGATACATATAGCATGAGGCATCCCAAAACCCAGCAGTTGTTGGTACTTTTATTTAGCCATTCTGTTGTAGTTGCAATACTTACTAGTCAGATACAATGGTAACAAGTGACATCCCAAACCAGCAATTGTTGGCACTTTTATTTAGCCATTCCATTATAGTGAAGCTAATTACTAGTCATTATAAAGTCAAATTTATAGCACTACTTTAGTTATAGTTGTCTATGATCGAGATACTGTGCTCCAAGTAGTCCATAACCGCGGACACGGCTTTCAGAAAGTTTTACCCTGCAGGGGGGCACAAATAGCAACACAAGCACGATCAACCTCGAGAAAAACCAAATGAAAACCCAACGAGGCATCACGACAGAGCAATTGCAAGATTCATATAAATTTCAGGGGGCCACCCCACCAAGCTACCCGCGACGAAGTTGGCCGGCTCCAAAACAGACACAGAGGTTTGTGCCAATGGTCAGAAACGACTGGGAACCCGAAGTGTGACTGAGCTTGTCGACCGGAAACATTCCACATTTGTTCCTAACAAGACAAAGCACTACGCTAATCGTAAATAAAGCAGTAAAGCATGTCATAGGTACATGATAGTAATAAAGCCCCAAACTACTTTGTGGCCCCAAGAAATAAATATGACTCAAGCTCTGGCTAGGGGGATTCATGGTCCCACATGCGGATAGTGCGAATATTCAAAGAACAGGTATCAAGTACTCGGGGTCCTACGGGACACAAGTGGACGGTTAAAAACCAAATAACATCTATTGCCCACCTGTGCCTCTGCATTATTTACCTACTTCAATTTTAGTTATTAAACGATAATTAAAGCCATGATCATCTCCAACATAAAGCATAACGCATTTCTCCAACAACTGTGGTACTTGACGACACGCAACGGCACTTGAGCAAGCGACTACGAAACGCAAGTCCAACTATCTACCAAACAACAAGTAATAGGATGTGTCCAAGGCAATATAAGGCTGCAAGGGATACCACGGGTACGAAAACTAGAGCATCGCAACACAGATAGCAGTAGATCAACAGGAGGAAATAATGACTAGAAATGTAAGATAGGTAGAGACAGGGAGAATGCTCGCCTGAAAACATTGCCGAAGATTCATCCGAAGATCGGGGCGACACTCGCATCCACTCATCGGCCTAATCCGTGAAGAAGCAAAGCACTAGAAGAAACACCGGATGCACTATTTAATTCTATGGCAAAAGATCGAGCATGATGCATGTATGATGTATGGCATGGCAAAGATGCGATGCAATTAGGCAATATTAAGCGGAACCGGGGTCCCGACAATTAATTATTAAGTTCATGTTGTTTAGATACCCCCAATTTAAATGTTGCATTAACAAGGCAAAAGATAGCACCGGTTCGCTACACAAATTTAAATGGGGCCAATATAAAACTAGATTTGCCCACATATGAGCCTCATATTTAATTATTATGTGAATCGGCAGAAGCCCCCAAACCACATGATATGTGTGCAGGCATGACAATTCAATATGCAACAAGTATATATTATATATTATAAAAGTATTGGTCTCAGGAAAAGGGGCTCACATGGGGAACTTGGCGATCTTGGGTCAGGGGTTCGACGAGGTTCGGCTCGCCGGGATCGGTCTTCGCCCCAGAGTTCAGGGTCTTCGGGGACTTGGCATCCGTAAAGGGGACCTTGGCGCTCCGCGGTCTTCGGACACCGGGATGGAGAACTTGGCGTGCCATGAAGAATATCTTCATGTTCGGTGTTTCGGCCAACTGATCCGCATCAGAATTCTTCAGAGCCAGTATCATCGCCGTCGATGAGCTTGGGTTTGGACATCGGCGAAGACCTTGTCGAGAGTCTGATATCGGGTACTCCACCATACCACAATGTTGCCATCGTCACGCTATCTTCACATCCATTCACCACACCATACCTCCTTACCAAGTCGAGATGAATTCGGGACAAATAGTCACCACATCACCAACACCTCGGTACAACCACTGCACCAACAAAACACTAAGGAACTGAATTGCTACTGGTTCAGAGACGAACGGCAGGCGCCTGACGCAGCAACATGAGGAGGATGAGCTTCCAGGCACGACCTGACGCGGCAGGGCGAGACATGGTCGGCAGGGCGCACGGGCTCCATGAGGAGGCGACCAATGCTGCTCTGGCAGAAGGAGGTCGACGTGTCCGGGAGTAACAAGGGGGCGAGGTCGACGCGAGGTGCCAGGAAGGTGACGTGGCGCGCGCGGGTGCGGAGGTGCTGGACGAGCTCGGGGACGACGCAGTGGGGGAAGGCCGGAGCCGCGAGGTAGGGCGGCGGTGACGCTTGGGCGGCACAGAGTCGCGGGCTCAGGAGAAACGGAGGTTGGAGGTGACGCAGAGGAGAGACGAGGGCGACGGCGGCCGACGCGATGACGCGGGGAAGAGGCCAGTGACGGGCGAGCTCGAGGAGCAGGAACGGCCCCGGCGGCGCTCATCGGGAGCAAGGGCGGCCAGGCAGGGTTGCAGAAGAGACGACGGAGACACGGTCACGCGGCCACGCGCGGGAGAGAAGAGGCACAGCGGCCAGCGTGGGACGCGAGCGAGAGGAGAGGCGGGACCAGGGGAACCTGGAGGCGGCGGATCGGGGATTGAGCAGGGGAGGTTGCGGCACGATGGCCTCGCGAGGGGAGAGAGGTGGGTCCAGGAGCGGACAGCGAAGCGAGCGGGGGCTTCAGGATGGGCCCACGCCGGATGTGGGGCGATGCTGCAGGTGGGGTCGGGCTGAGCGGGGGCGCGGGTGTGTGCTGGGTGTGTCGCGTGTGTGGAGTGGGGTGGTACGCGGGGTGATGTGCGGCGGCGGATGAGGGAAAGAAAGGGAGGGCAGATGGGTAGAGATGCTAGGGTTTGGGGTAGGTTGGATTAGGGTTTTGCTCTGGTGGGGTAGTAGGTGGCCTGTTGGCTGGGCCTTTGGGCCTGGCCGACTGGGCTGCCTTCCCACTAACAAAATAGTTTTGTATTCATTATTTTTAAACAAAACATTTGTAAAAAGGTTTTAAACAAATAAAAGATCCAGACGGATCTAGGGTTTCGATTTGAACAAAGCGAGGAATATCTAGAAAACAAAATAGGCTTTTGGGAAATAGTTTTAGGCGAATAAATGCATGATGATGTCATAATGATGCACAGAATAAAAACAACATCGATTTTCTAGTAGTGGTTTTACCCGGGGTGCTACAATTCGACACCACTAACAATGGATCTCGCCCTCGAGATCTGCCTCATGGTACGAGGAAGAAGACCGCCGGTCTGAATCTTCTCGCTTCATGTAGATCCTCGCGACACCACTAACAATGATTCTTGTTCTACCTTGAAATCGGCGACACCACCAACAAGGGGTCGTTGTTCATGTTTGTCAAGAAAACGCTCCGGTGAAACAACAGACGAAGGTATAGGTATCATAAGATAAGGCCACCACCAAATTCTGTGGAAGGAGTAAAGTGGCTTGATCCACCGATTCAATGCACAAGAGCGAATGATAAGAGTAGTCGGATGGTGATCAGTCCATCGCGCACCCAAAGCATTACTCTGCACATGAATAGGAGAATTATGCAACCAACTCTCGGAATTCAGACTGAAGATCTCGACAAGCAAGGTTCAGAAACAAAGGAGGGATGCAGATACTCATGAGATCTGATGTAGATGATGTCGTCGCGTCGAAAAACACCGGAGGATAGAAAGAAAAAAAAATAGTGAATCTTCGGTCCACTGAAAAGGTACAACAGATGAAAGATCCATCAGATAGCATGAAGACTAGTTGTCGAAGCACCGTTAACAAAGGATGGAAGTGAAACCCTGAAGGTACGATGGAAACCCAACCACGGGAATTCCTGGACTCGAAGAAAATATAAGAGAGCAGATTCAAAGCACACAGAGGTAAGAGGAGAATAACATAGGGTGAGGAGTAAAAGCAGACCTAATCAGATTTATTCAACCGATTTTTTTAAATAGTTTTGACACACTACAACGGCCATTAGCTAGGTTATCCTACAGGCTTGACCAGTGGGGTATCGTAACTGCTGAGCTCTGATACCACTCTGTAACACCCTCAGAATCAACCCTATGCAAGTTTCAGCGATTCCTGCCAAACCCGCATAGAAACGATTCAAAGGTGCCCACCAGGCACTTTCGTGCGGTGGAAAACGAAGTAATACCATTACACAATAGTCCACGATGGAACCCACAGAACATATATATACGACAACGACTCCATGAGTCAAGAATACAGATATACAGTACAAAGATCCAAATCACCTTGGAAACGGTACAGCGTCCGAGTACGGACAAGATGCAAATTGAGCTAAGATCCCTGAAGAATAACCAATGGCGTCCATAACCCTGCCCAGGCCAAGCCGGAGGGGTAACCCTGCTAACGACGTCGATCTCAAAACCTGCTTAAACAAAAGGGGTGCTGACAAAGGGCAAAGAAAAAAGAGAGTGGTCAGTACTGAGGCCAGTACACGGCGAGACTAGAATTCGGCGGTCCTCGCCTACATAGGTATGGTGGACTGAAGCGGCAGCGCAGCATGCACTAAACAACCTATAGAGACTCAATACAACTGGCGGCTATCAGATAGGGATAAGAAAGACCTATTTGGATCCAACCTGATCTACCACCAAGCATACCCATCCTGGTATTTCCCCCTCGAGACCAAACGAGGAAGTCAACCGAGGAACTCACACAGTTGGCAGTTTTATTCATTCCATTATAGTTGCGGTATTTACTAGTCAGATATAGATAGCATGAGTCATCCTGATATAATAAGCAGTGGGCAGTTTTAGTTAACCATTCCATCGTAGTTGTAGTACTTACTAGTCAGATACATATAGCATGAGGCATCCCAAAACCCAGCAGTTGTTGGTACTTTTATTTAGCCATTCTGTTGTAGTTGCAATACTTACTAGTCAGATACAATGGTAACAAGTGACATCCCAAACCAGCAATTGTTGGCACTTTTATTTAGCCATTCCATTATAGTGAAGCTAATTACTAGTCATTATAAAGTCAAATTTATAGCACTACTTTAGTTATAGTTGTCTATGATCGAGATACTGTGCTCCAAGTAGTCCATAACCGCGGACACGGCTTTCAGAAAGTTTTACCCTGCAGGGGGGCACAAATAGCAACACAAGCACGATCAACCTCGAGAAAAACCAAATGAAAACCCAACGAGGCATCACGACAGAGCAATTGCAAGATTCATATAAATTTCAGGGGGCCACCCCACCAAGCTACCCGCGACGAAGTTGGCCGGCTCCAAAACAGACACAGAGGTTTGTGCCAATGGCTGTAAACGACTGGGAACCCGAAAGTGTGACTGAGCTTGTCGATACCGCGGAAACATTCCACATTTGTTCCTAAACAGTACAGGCGCACCACGCGCAATCGTAAATAAAGCAGTAAAGCATGTCATAGGTACATGATAGTAATAAAGCCCCAAACTACTTTGTGGCCCCAAGAAATAAATATGACTCAAGCTCTGGCTAGGGGGATTCATGGTCCCACATGCGGATAGTGCGAATATTCAAAGAACAGGTATCAAGTACTCGGGGTCCTACGGGACACAAGTGGACGGTTAAAAACCAAATAACATCTATTGCCCAATTGCCTCTGCATTATTTACCTACTTCAATTTTAGTTATTAAACGATAATTAAAGCCATGATCATCTCCAACATAAAGCATAAGGCATTTCTCCAACAACTGTGGTACTTGACGACACGCAACGGCACTTGAGCAAGCGACTACGACACGCAAGTCCAACTATCTACCAAATAACAGGTAATAGGATGTGTCCAAGGCAATATAAGGCTGCAAGGGATACCACGGGTACGAAAACTAGAGCATCGCAACACAGATAGCAGTAGATCAACAGGAGGAAATAATGACTAGAAATGTATGATAGGTAGAAAGGGGGAGAATGCTCGCCTGAAAACATTGCCGAAGGTTCATCCAGACGGATCTAGGGTTTCGATTTGAACAAAGCGAGGAATATCTAGAAAACAAAATAGGCTTTTGGGAAATAGTTTTAGGCAAATAAATGCATGATGATGTCATAATGATGCACAGAATAAAAACAACATCGATTTTCTAGTAGTGGTTTTACCCGGGGTGCTACACGCTCCCGGATTAGGCACGCACGACGGTGGCGCTCCAGGAGGAGGCAAGCACTGTAGTGGTGCTCCCGGAGGAGGCGCGCACGACGGTGGCGCTCCAGGAGGAGGCGAGCACTGCGGTGGCGCTCCAGGAGGAGGCGCGCATGGCGGCGGCGGCCGAAACGACCAAGACCGCGGCCTCTACGAGGTCCGGGCTGTGGTCAGGGACGTTGGTCCCGGTGCTGGGTGGCCTACCCTCACCAAAACCAACTACGTCGAGTGGGCCAGGGTCATGAAGGTCCGGCTCCTGGTCCGGCTCCAGGTGCGGCACATGTGGGAGGCAGTCCAGGATGCCAACGTCGACCACCATGACGATCGACGGGCGTTGGACTCCCTCCTTGCCACAGTCCCGCCCGAGATGCAGTTCTCGCTTTCCAACAAGCGGACTCCAAGGAAGCCTGGGAGGCCATTGTTCTGTCGCACATTGGCAGCGACCGTGCTCGCAAATCGACTCTGCAGGCACTCCGCATGGAGTGGGATGACCTGGCCTTCAAGCCAGTTGAGGACGTCGATGAGTTTTCTCTCCGTCTCAACACTTTGCTGCAGAAGATGGTACGGTTCGGCAATGTTACCTACAATGAGGAAAGTGCTGTCGAGAAGCTCTTTCGCTGCGTCCCCACAAAGTACAAGCAGATGGCTCGCTCGATCGAATCCCTGCTGGAACTCAGCACGATGTTGATCGAGGAGGCAATCAGTCGCCTCAAGGTCGTCGACATCAACGATCCACAACCTCTATCAAGGCCCATCACCATTGATGGGAAGTTGATCCTCACTCGGGAGCAGTGGAACGCCGGCCACAGCAACAGGAAGAAGGGGGAGTCCTCTTCCGCGACAGGTGGCCACAGGCGCGGAAAGCCACGCAAGGTCCGCCAAGACGGCCAGGGCAGGGTGCAAGGTGATGCCTGCGGAGGCGCCCGGGGAGGCACCACCGGCAGGCCCAAGATGGCCCAAGATGACGCCTGCCACAACCGTGGTCGGCTTGTCCATTGGGCCAAGGAGTGTCGACAGCCACGACGCGGTCAGGCCCACGTTGCACAGGTAGGGGAGGAGGAGTTGGCTTTGTTCATGGCTCATGCGAGCACCGAGCTGCGCCCTGCGGCACCGACTGCAACGGCTCCCCTCTACCTCGATGAGCCAAAGGCACACGCCCTTCTTAGCGATGGCTCCGGCACCGACAAGACTGGCGGGTGGTGCCTTGACACCGGCGCCACCCACCACATGACCGGTCGACAGGAGTTCTTCGCCGAGCTCGACTCCGACGTGCGAGGCTCCGTCAAGTTTGGAAATGCCTCCGTTGTGGAGATTCAGGGTGTCGGCTCCGTCATCTTCACCGCCAATACTGGAACGCACCGGATGCTCACCGGTGTCTACTACATCCCCGCGCTGAGGAACTCCATCATCAGCTTGGGACAGCTGGATGAGAACGGCTCGCGCGTGCTATTCGAGCACGGGATCCTGCGCATATGGGATCGCCATTGTCGCCTTCTTGCCAAGGTAACTAGAGGCTAAAATCGGCTCTATGTCCTTGATGTGCAGGTGGCACAGCCTCTCTGCCTCACCGCTCATCGGGACAACGAGGCGTGGCAGTGGCACGAGTGCTTCGGGAACCTTCACTTCTGCGGTGACCCGGCATACCACTGCATGTGTAGTACACTATAGTCATTGACATGACATCCACAGAACACTGTTCTGTAAATATCACATCCCTCAGAGTGGTACAACAGAAACATTGTGGGTCCATATTACAAATATACACACATTATTATTATTACAATACCGGAAGTTCAAGACTTCCAAAAGATTCAACTTACAAACCAAAATATAAAGTGTTTCAGCGGAATTTAAAAGTAACAACTCTGACTAGGAGTTGAGCTCAACAACTTATTCTATAGAGTTCATGCTGCTCGGCTCCATTGGTTACTACTAACTAGGATACTAGTTAGACTCGTTATCGTCAACACCATAGCGGATTTCGTAATCCACTCCTTCAACACCTCTGGACAGATCAGGTTCCTCGTAGAACACATCTTCTTGGCATTCAGCTACATACATTGGCACGTCTTCGGGATCCTCAGAGTCTAAGCAAGGGATCAAAGGAAAGGATGAGTAACAGCGTTACTCAACAAGTTCATTATATGCAAGGTGGGAAGTTTGATGCTCTAACTACCACCTCGGATTATAAATCCTTGGCATTATGCAATTTTTGTAAATCTTTCTTCAAAGATTAATTTTATTATGAAAAACTATGACCATCAGCCTTCACAGGTTGACCAGAACTTTCATGCAGTTCCTTTGCTGCCACGTTCGTAGCTCCTTCCCGGAAGAGGGAGTAACAAGTTACAATTCTTACACTCTGCAGAGGTGCGTTACTTTACCCATGAGAGATCAACTCCTTGTTGCACAACCGGGCGTACTTTCCCATCCACAATTCCATGATGTGGGGCCTAGTAGTTGGTCCAAGCCAATCGCTGCCCCCTTCACGACCTCGCATGCCTCCTTGGTGTACACCATGCCCACATAATGAATTACGCCAATGGTTTGTACAAACCGTTAGATGCCAGAATTATCATGGGACGATGAGGGTTCCCACCCATATGCTACATATCCTCTACGAATTACCAATTAATATGCACGCTACGAGGATAACAACCACGACCTGCACATCTAGCTTCATGTGATAGGAAGAAGATACAGTTGATTTCTCTGTCCCATTCCAAATGTCATGGCTAACGCGTAATATACGGCGCTAGAATCACTGATGTCAGGGGTTATTAAGTCCCTAATTGATCATCATTGTTGCAAATAGAACCCTAAGTTTTATTGCTCAATTATATCATCACTTAGGATGATACTATGATTTCTTTATTTGTGAAATTATTATTTTCTTTATTTTAGAGTATATATGATAACACACAATTTGCAAATACTTCGATAAAGAATCTTCAAAGGACATGAGCAAGTGATGAACTTGCCTTGTGATGGCAAGGTAGTGAAGTCTGATGCTTGCACTAGACCTTGAGCTTCTATGTCTACAAAAACATCATTATTGCCCGGTAAGGACAATATTTAAAGAAGCAAAATGATTATGCAAGTAATGTAATGCATCATCTAACTTGATATGCTATCTCCCATTATTATAAACAGTTCTTTTAATAATAAAGGATTTATAAATATTACTTTTTAATATTTATAACATGTATTGAATTATTTATTTGACTTTTATTAATTTAATAATTCTTTTAGGAATTATTACTTAAATTTCAAAAATTGTTATTAAATATTTGTTTAGTATTTTTCTAAAATACTAAAATATTAATTTATGATGAAAGTGAATTTAAATTAATTTTATCACCTTTCAATAATTTTGTAAAATTCCATAAGGATTATAAAATTACAAAATTCTAAATAAAATTTATGTGTCAAAAAATTTATTTCTTAATTTATTTGGATAGTGTGGATTATTATGAATCCAAAACTATTTTATTTATAATTTTTGGACTTTTATTTTATTTTCTAGAATTTAATTAATTTCAGGGGTATTTTGGTCTTTTCCTCTTTAATAAAATAGGCCTTAAAGGTTTTTGGGCTGGCCTGTTTTTATTGGGCCCTAGTGGCCCATTAGGCATAGTCCAAATAGTCACCCGAAAGGTTCTGGCCCAACTCAGCCCACTCCTC
Organism: Avena insularis; assembly: GCA_023614405.1. Lineage (NCBI taxonomy): Eukaryota > Viridiplantae > Streptophyta > Magnoliopsida > Poales > Poaceae > Avena > Avena insularis. The sequence continues at coordinate 186,671,867 of CM042685.1, forward strand.
ACTGACTCTCTCCCTCGAGCTCACTCCTCTCCTCTTCTGCCCCCGACCCCGTGGTCGGTGATATCGCCGCCGGCGATTCTCGCCGTCGTGGGCCGTTCTGGTTGCCGCCGTGGTGCAATATGAGGTTTTCGACTATGCTCATCCTTTCTATCCAACTGGATTTGAGCATGAGGCTCTCCTGCGACGGATCGGTGCCGTCCCGAACCCTAGGGTTTAGGGGTTGGCGTGGATCTTGGTGATGTCATTGTCGTCGTGCATCGTGATGATCTGCCTCGCCTCTGGGCATGGTCATGGTCGCCGTCGTGGCACCGTATGGGTTGCAACGCCCCCCTTTGGGGGTGCTCCCCGTGCCGCCATGGTCGTCGGCCACCTCTGCTTCCTCTTCTAATCTCTAGTGAGGACCTTTGGTGAGTTCTTTTCCTCTCCCCTTGTTCTCTCTGTGCTTGCTCATCCTATGCTGGTGACCTCTATGGTTACTGTCTTGTCCTGATTAAGGTAATTTATTTCATTTAGGGTTCTTATCCTATGGTTGATCATATACAGAATGAATTAGATCATGTGTGGATGATCTTTAAGCATGCTAAATGGTTATTAGCCTGGGCTTGTTGCTTAAGATGAACTATAATGTATCTGGTGGCTTATTGGATGATTTTATGCTTGGATTGCATATGATTTAGATGTTGTAGTTGTTCTAAAACCAATGCTTGGTAAAGTCAGTGAATTTGCTAACTTTCCACTGTCATTTCTTGGTTTATGATAATGGTTATGGTGTGATGAAATCACTGTCTTAGTGCTGTTGGCTTGAGAATTAATGTGTGGTTTGAGATCACAATGATCTCAAACAGTGAATATAAACATAGGAATATCCTAATTATGATTCCTGTATTGACAGGAAAATGATTAGTAGATTGATTTATTGAATTTGTGATGATTGAATGTTTATCCTGATTCATGTAGAATTGTTCTTGTGACACCATCATTGTATGGCACACAAGATTGATTTTACTCCATTGATTGGGTTGGTTTAAGCTTAAGACAAGCTTGGTTGTATCAGATAAATAGAATGTTCTTCTCTGAAATCCCTAAGACCAATGATGTAGGTCTGAGGCTTAGGGGTTTAGGCCTTATCTAGTTGATTCATATAGATAGTCCTGGTAGTGGTATGTCAACACCTGGATTTTTAATCCCAAATGCCTGTTATGCCATACATCGCAATCCCGGGATTACCATTTTTATGAGACATAACAGAATTGGATACCATAGTACATCATCCATTACAACCGTACATAAGTTCTTACACAAATAGGTATCTCATGATCCAGTTCTTAATACAACATCAAGCAGCGGAATACGCAATAATAACGGTAGCATCGGCGAAGCTCCATCTTCGGGGTCACAGGCAATGCTGACGATGGGAGATGATCCTAGTTGTCGTAACCTTCCTGGGGTCCATCTTCCAGGTACTCCTCTTCATAGTCTGGCCATGGGAATAGCCAGGGACAAAGCCATGAGTACTCGTTAAGTACTTGCAAACTAGTACTAGCAGGTAAAGGGGTTTTTGGATAATAGGACACTAGGCTCTAGGGTTGTTTTGCAAAGGCCAGATTTATCTCTACTACTTTTTATGAAAGCACTAATGCTAGTTGAAGTTTTATAACACCTAAAGGGGAACTTGTATTTCATATCACAACCCTGTTGTGGTCAAGTCAAAGTCTCACTTCATTTCACAAGTCATTTTTAAAAGTCTGACGGGGGAACAGTATGGACACTCCAACTGTCCATAACCACGGATGCGGCTATTCGAATAGTTTGACACTCTGCAGAGATTGTACACTTTCACCACAACATTCGATACATCCGTCAGGAACAAATCCTGAATTCACCATACTTAGTATGCGGATAATCAATCCTAACCTTTCAATTACACGCCCTAGTATAAGCACCTCTCCTGTGAGTTTGGCCTCCCAACCATGACCAACTGTCATCTTGGGTACTGCATAGGTGGACAATCTTTACAAGGTAGCCTCAGCTCAGACCTTGGCCGTGAGGTAACTAATACTAAGGTATATAAGTTTCCAGTCAAGCCCTACCCAATCTTCGAGTATTATGGTTGTACGATAAAATTGGAATGGTATCGCATCCAGACAACCATCAGTTTTATAAAGGGCTAAGGCTCATGCCTCAACATTTTCATCACCAAAATCATCCGGTGTTCGGAAACACATGTCCAAAACATTTCAATAGAATGATCCATCATTCCATGGTTTTCATAACTATTTTTCCACCAAGTATTCCCATCTAAAGTTGATCAAGTTTTATGCTTAGCACTAGCATCTACAAGTGGGGGTGAGTACTAATGAGGGGTGGTAAACTAGTGGAGTTTCAACTAAGCTCAATCTCATGCCTTGGGATGACATCAAGATTATCTAGTTTAGGCCAAATTTTATGCTCTTTATGCAACCTTCACATATCTTTCTAGTATCTACCATTCACTTAGGTAAAATCTATGTAAGAGCTTTGATAAAGAAATAAAGTAAGAAGCTTGTAAGTAAAACTAGGATTGGTTTATCAAGTGGGTATGATAACATATGCTTAAGGCATATAGTTGGCATGATAACACGCAAGTATTTTCTTGCATAAATGCAAGTATAAGCTTGCTTAGGTATAGTATCAGCTTGCAAGGTTACTGGATTGCTAAAGTAGAGTATCTTGCAAGTGTTAGCTTGCCTTGTGCAGAGCAGTGGTTGAAGTTCTCCTCGGCTTCTTCTTCGTAGAATCCTCCTTCCTCCTCGTATCCTTGGTCGGTACTAGCGTCTATAAATAAATACGATGTACACAATCACCAAGCAATACTTAACTACTTGCAATCATCACACACAAGGGTCCTATAGATGATCTAGCATCATCACTAACATTACAAGATTTGGGTTTGGTTTAATTCTTTTTATTTTTAGAAAAGTAATTTCTACTCATTGAAAAACTACTTAAGATTTAATATTCTCCAAACCAAACATGGGATCATGTTGACACATGTCATCACCACATATTTTAGTTCATGGGAATGTGATTTAAAATGGTGTCACAATTTAATAAGGTTTTACCCTTTTATTTTAATTAATTAGAATGGCTAGAAATACCTATGTAGTATTCTTTTATTACTTGAACAATATTTCTGTAAGTAACCCTATATATTTTTATATATTCTGAAAGGTATGGTTAAATGTGATTTTTGAGAGTTGGAATCAACTCAAATCTATTATGGTTTAACTTTGAAAAATGTTTGAATGCAGAAAAGCTTCTGCCTTGTTATTTTTACCAAGGATGATCTACAGATCCAAATGACTTGAATCCAACGGGCTTGGATTCAGCATTCACAGACCTTTCCAACAAAATTGGTTTCATTCAAATTGGTGCACTGAATCGACCTGGGTTGATTTTTGAAAATTGGTACAGAAGTGTGTTTGAATTAAAAAGAAAAAGGTTTAATTTGAATAATCTGGCTGCAGGAAAAGTTATCGGGCCGGCTGCTAAGTTTAGCGGCCCCGCTGGCTGTTTAAGTGGGTGTCCCCACTGCCGGTGACAGGGGTGCGGCGGTATGGGCGATGTGGGTCGTTCGATCTGATTCTAATCCAACACCGGAGTCATCGTCGATGTTGAGCAACGCCGGCAGATGTAAACCTAGCGCGCAGGTGGGGGTCGCTGGGGCTCACCGGGTGTCAAGTAGGGTCGAGGCGGCGAACGATTTAAGTCGACGACGGCGAATCTCCTGGTACCGGTGGCTTCTCCTGGGGCGGCTCCAATCGCTGGCTCCCTTCTTCTCTAGAGGCGTCGGGCTCCGGTGAAATTTCGACGAGGTGGTGCTCGCCTTGCTCCGGGAACGGTGTGGCACGATCAGTGAGGAGAGGGGAGTAGAATGGTGTGAAGAATTCGACTGGGGGTGGCCTCTATTCATAGTCGAGCGAGGGGACCGACGGGGCGCATGGTGAGCTCGTCGGGGGCGGTGGTACATACGGCTATCGACATGGGCGAAGGTAGGGGATGGTGAGGTGCTCCCTGGCGATGCTCAACGACATGGTTTCGAGGCGTGGGGCGGTGCGGCTTGGTCGGAACACGGCGGTGCTCTGCGCGTGCCCGACGGAGATTTTAATGGCGCACAGCGCGCGTGGTTTGCACGGCGGCGAACGAGCGTGTCTGCGGGGTTGCTGGGACGGTGGTGATCAAGTATGCACGCGGCAAGGGCGGCGCGCGGTCTGTGGGCGTCGGTCGAGCGTGGCGCACGGGGCGTGCTCTCGGCATGGTTGCTGGCGAGGTTGGCATGGTTCGTGCGCGTGGTCCAGTGGCTGGCAGCGTTCGAGCGGTGGACAGGGAGTGGCGGTGGAGTGTTGGCTTGCTCCCAGACATGCTGGCTAGGCTTGTTTCTCCTCCTAGCTTGTTGTCTCCATTGGGGTGGCATGGTTAGCTTCGGTTGTTCATCATTGATGACAATGCCAAGCTTACAGTGGTGCTAGTGCTTAGTTTAGCTTGCTAGATGATCTACTGAGATGGTTGTGAGCTAAAGAGGGAACAAGTTAGGCTCCAATCACTGCTCACTATAGTGTTTAGATTTTGTTTGATTTGTGTCTGCAACCTGTTTGATGAAATGGCCGCAAGAACTCAAGTTTTGAATTTTGAAAAGATTTTTGGTGGGTGTGCTAGGTTGGTGCTGGTGAGTCTGCAGATGCTTGGGTTTTGAAAGTTGAGCTTGTTTGAGTGGTTTGTGAAAAAGTGGGATCTTCCCATATGATATAGATTCAATTTTGAGTTGCCATTTAAACTATGCATTTGAAAGTTTCTGGATGATCACAAAGTGGGCCTTGATACTTTGTTATGGGTACATTCAAGGGGTGCAAAGATCCAGAAAAGTTTCTGTTAAGTTCTAAAAGTTTGAGACAGCCAAAGTAGGCATGGGAGTTAAATTGGTCAAAATGACCATTCCCTTAATATATTTGTTTTGATTTACTTGTCTTTATGAAAAGTGTGGGAAATGTTTTAGATGATGTTTATTTCACCTAAGAAACATTTTACAAGCAATGAAACAAACAAACAGGGTGGTTCAAAAGAATTTCAAAATCCATGCATACACATATGCATGCCTTCATAATTTTATTTAGCAAAGTTTTTGTTAACTCTAAATTTTGATGATTAGTGTTTGATGATCCAAGCTTAGTATTTTTTGGATGTTACAAACCTTCCCCCCTTTACAAAATCTCGTCCCGAGATTTGAAAAAGGACGAAGAGATTACCTAGGATTTGAAGAGATCGGGAAACTCCGTCCTGATGTGATCTTCGCGCTCCCAGGTAGCTTCCTCTTCTGTGTGGTTGCTCCACTGAATCTTGAGAAACTTGATGCTTCGGGTTCGGGTAGTTCAAAAAGCTTCTTCCAAAATGCGGATGGGTACTTCAGGGTAGGTCAGGTCATTGTTGATCTCTATAGTCCGGTGGTCGATATTTTTGAACACTTCCATCTTTTCTGGAACTTCGAGACACTTGCGAAGTAACGAGATATGGAACACGTTGTGGACGGCTGACATTTCTTCGGGTAGTTCCAATTGATACGACACTTCTCCTCGACAGTTCAGAATCTTGAAAGGTCCGATATATCTAGGGGATAACTTTCCCTTGACTTGGAAACGCTGCATTCCCTTCAATGGCGACACTTTTAGATAAACAAATTCTCCTATGTTGAAGGCGAGGTCTCGACGTCTCTTGTCGGCGTAACTCTTCTGTCTGGATTGGGCGGTCTTGAGGTGCTCATGAATCTTGTGAACCTTCTCTTCTGCTTCTCGTAGGATGTCGGGTCTAAAAATCTGACTCTCTCCTACTTCCGACCAGTTCAAAGGGGTGCGACACTTTCTCCCGTACATGAACTCAAATGGGGCCATTTGCAAACTGGCTTGGTAACTGTTGTTGTATGAAAATTCTGCAAAAGGCAGACAGTCTTCCCACTTGGATCCATATTCTAACACACATGCTCTCAGCATATCTTTGAGTATTTGATTTACTCGCTCCGTTTGTCCATTGGTCTGAGGGTGATACGCGGTACTGAAATCTAGGCGGGTTCCTAAACCTTCTTGAACTTTCTTCCAGAATCTCGAGGTAAACTGAGTTCCTCGATCCGATACAATGTTCTTGGGGACTCCATGCAAACTAACGATTCTAGCGATGTACAACTCCGCTAGCTTCGAACTCGGATAGGTGGTTTTGACGGGCAAGAAATGAGTGACTTTGGACAATATGTCCACTATGACCCAAATAGAGTCATTTCCCCTACTAGAAGTAGGCAGTCCAGTGATAAAGTCCATTCCTACAGAATCCCATTTCCATTCCGGAATCTGCAATGGTTGCAACAATCCAGCGGGTCTTTGATGTCCTGCCTTGACTCGTTGACATATATCACACTTGGCGATATAGCTTCCGATTTCTCGCTTCATCTTATGCCACCAAAATTGCTCTTTCAAATCTTGATACATCTTAGTTCCTCCGGGATGGATAGAATAAAGAGTATCATGAGCCTCCTTCAAAATAACTTCTTTCAACTCAGAATCTGCTGGTACGCAAAGGCGTCCTTTGTACCACAGAACTCCTTCTTCGTCTTCGGTGAATCCGGGTACTTTGCCTGTACCAATATGACGCTTGATTCCGTCGATACTAGCATTTCCTTTCTGCGCCTCTTTGATCTGGCTGATCAAAGTGGGTTGAAGTTCTATACAAGCCAAAAATCCTTCACTTACTAATTCCATTCGAAAATCTTCCATCTCTTTGTGCAAACTTGGTTGCTCCTTAAAAATCATGGAGTTCAAGCGGCACGGCAATCTGCTAAGGGCATCGGCTACCACATTGGCTTTACCAGGGTGATAGTGAATGTCCAGATCGTAATCCTTGATTAGCTCAATCCATCTCCTCTGTCTCATATTCAGCTCCTTTTGAGTGAATATATACTTTAGACTCTTGTGATCCGTATAAATCTCACAACAATTTCCCATTAGGTAATGTCTCCATGTTTTCAGGGCTAGAACTACAGCTGCGAGTTCGAGGTCATGGGTTGGGTAATTTTGCTCATGTTGTTTCAATTGTCGAGATAGATAGGATATAACTTTTCCTTCTTGCATTAGCACACATCCGAGACCGATCTTGGATGTGTCATAATACACATCGAAGGGCTTCGAGATATCCGACATGATCAAGATTGGGGCTGAAATCAATCTCCTCTTGAGTTCTTGAAAACTCGCTTCACACTTGTCGGTCCATTCAAACTTCTTGTCCTTCTTCAGCAATTGGGTCATGGGTCTGGCGATACTCGAGAATCCTTCTACGAACTTGCGGTAATATCCCGCCAATCCGAGAAATGCACGAACTTGGGTTTGAGTGGTCGGGGCTTGCCAATCTTCTACATCTTTCACTTTGGCAGGGTCAACGGCAATTCCTCCGGCTGATACAATGTGACCGAGGAATCCTACCTCCTGTAACCAGAATTCACATTTGCTAAACTTGGCATATAACTTATGCTCTCTAAGGGTTCCAAGAATGGTCCTTAGGTGTAGTTCATGTTCTTCTTCTGATTTGGAATAAATCAGAATGTCATCGATGAAAACAACGACAAACTTATCCAGGAAGTCCATAAAAATCTTATTCATGAGGTTCATGAAATAAGCGGGGGCATTGGTTAATCCAAAAGACATGAATGTATACTCGTATAATCCATATCGGATAGGGACGGCTTTGCAAATTTGCCTAGCCTTGGTGGTTGATCCGAGAATTTGAACAATCATAACATGCTTCAGTTTGGTTGGTTGAATTTTACTAGTGCATGCAAATTCTTCGGTGACAAATACGATGCACCAGAATCAAACAACACCCTCGAAAGTACTGAATTAACAGAAAACATACCCAGCACGACGTCTGGCGCTTCCTGAGCTTCTTCAGCATGCATGAGAAAAAGACGGCCATTGCGGTTGAGTGAATTCCTTGGGGCAAACCTTCTTCCGGGATGAACACGACGCTACTGCTGAGCTGGGACATTGGTATTGGGTGTTCTAGCATTCTTCTTGTTGGGGCACTCGTTGGAATAGTGGCCTTTATTTCCACAGTCATAACAAGTCACTTGCGACTTGTCCTTAGCTGCGACAGGCACAGCATTGCTTCCAGTCCTCGGGGCAGTGTTGGTGTTGGTGGCAGCATTGTTGATGTTGAACTTGGGTGGGGCACGGGTGAAATTGCTAGAGTTGCCGGGGTTGTTGTGATTTCCTACGGGTCTAGGGTTTCCACAGTTGGGATAGGTGGGACGGGTCATCGGGGGTCTGTTGGTTCTTGAGGCAAATCATGGAGATGGGTTGGGGCGATACTTTGGGGTCTGATGGGTTCCTGGCTGATGCATCATACGACGCTTGCGTTTCTCATTGGCTTGGTTGATCTTTCCTTCCATCTGAATGGCAGAGTCGACAAGGGCTTCAATATCCGCAAAGGGGATATTGACTAACATTGTCTGCATCTCGTCATGCAGACCATTCAGGAACCTCTCCTTCTTCTTGGCTTCAGCGTCGATCTCATCCGGGGCATACCTAGCTAATGACAAAAATTTGTCACGGTATTCCACTACAGTCATCCTTCCTTGCTTCAGCTCTCTGAACTCGTCTCTCATTCTCTTGATCAAACCCGGTGGCACATGGGTTCTGCTGAACTTGACCTTGAATTCCTCCCAGGTCATCATCTGGCCTCCGGTCATTGCACGAACACTGTTCCACCATGCCCTCGCATCTCCGGCTAGATAGTGGGTGGCGAACAGAACTTTCTTGTTAGCTTCCACTCCGGCGACTTCTAGGTTATTTTCCATGGTTTGCAGCCAATCATCGGCGTCTAGGGGCTCTTCTGACTTAGTGAAAACAGGTGGGTTGGTATTCTGGAAATTCTTGAGCTTAGATCCATGGTTGTCCTGATTTCCGTGGCCTTGGTTATTGTGGGCCATCTAGGCTATTTGTTGCAGAGTGGCTAGGTTGGCTTGACGTTCCGCTCTTTCAGCTTCGCGGTCAGAAGTCAACATTTGCAGGATCTGCAACATCGGGTCTTGGGATGAACCACTTCCTCCGTGTGGCATCTGAAGATTGGGATAGATCATGAGATAAGAGGGAAATTTCTAAGGTTCTGGGACTTTGAAAAGTTTTTAAAGTTTGACACAGATTTTTACAACAACTTGCTCTTCATTCATTCATTCACACGATACAACACATACCATAACAAGGAAAAACAGATGGTTTTAAGAACTATTTTGGAATCTACGATACAGTGGGAACGAATACTACTCACTACGCTAGTGCTCAAGTGCTACTACTCCTCGGAATCTGTGGCTTCATCATCATCGATGAAGGCGAAATCATCTTCATCGGTGAAGAAGTCCATGGCCTGATCCTCCAGAAAATCATCATCATCGCTGAGATAGGAGTAGGGGTCTCCACGAAGATCTTCTCCGGCATTCTCCCTTTCCTCCAACTGCATGTCTCTCTCGTGGATGGTCTCTTCCAAAGATGAGATGCGGTGGCGGAGACGGGCAATAATGCGCTCCTTCTTGTCGGAATGGCGGCGAGACTTGCGATCCTTTGCTAGCATGGCGATGGTCTGGTCCTTCGTCTTGATGATGGCAGACTTGTGGTTGGAGTAGTCACAGCAGTTGTCTAACTCCTGCTGACGATCATACATCATGAAGCTAAGGTGGTCCAATTGAGTCTTCAGCTCGGGGTGGTATGGGGCTTCCAGTGGTTGTCCATTTGCATCATGCCTTGGGCAAAACTCAAAGCGAGTACCCTTGATTTGATTGATGCTCTGCCCACACAGACGGGAAAGAGCTTCCTGCATGGCCCTGGCAAGTCCATCGAGCCAGTTGTTCTCTCTTAAGGTAAACTGAATTCCTTCCGCAATGGGAGGTTCAATCTTTCCTCTGAGACTCGCAACAATTAGCCACTGCAGATCTTCTCCTCCTTGATCATTGAGCTGAGCTCAAGAACTCTAAAGTGACGCCCGGAAGTTCCGAAAGCTGGTCCAAATCCCTCTCAAAGATAAGGTCTCCTCCATTCCCCAACTGATAAAACTTGTTGTACTTCACGTCCATCTATAAGAATAGAGGATGAGTAGGTTAGCAGAGTGATCAAGTGTGTCAAAATTTTAGGTATTTTGCAAGAGTTTTTGAGGAACATGAATTTTCATGAAAGAATCAAAGAGATAAGAATGAGAATATGTTTTTTTGTAAATATTGGTTTTCTTTGGTTTTGAAACTAAGTTTTTGGTTCAAACGTCCATTCTAACTAGGGTCTCCTATGGTCAGGATGGCTCTGATACCAACTTGTCAACACCCAGATTTTTTATCCCAGATGCCTGTTATGCCATACATCGCAATCCCAGGATTACCATTTTTGCGAGACATAACAGAATTGGATACCATAGTACATCATCCATTACAACCGTACATAAGTTCTTACACAGATAGGGATCTCATGATCCAGTTCTTAATACAACATCAAGCAGCGGAATACGTAATAATAACGGTAGCATCGTGACTCCATCTTGAGGTCACAGCAATCTTGACGATGGGAGATGATCCTAGTTGTCGTAACCTTCCTGGGGTCCATCTTCCAGGCACTCCTCTTCATAGTCTGGCCATGGGAATAGCCAGGGACAAAGCCATGAGTACTCTTTAAGTACTCGCAAACTAGTACTAGCAGGTAAAGGGGTTTTTAGATAATACGACACTAGGCTCTAGGGTTGTTTTGCAAAGGCCGGATTTATCTCTACTACTTTTTATGAAAGCACTAATGCTAGTTGAAGTTTTATAACACCTAAAGGGGAACTTGTATTTCATATCACAACCCTATTGTGGTCAAGTCAAAGTCTCACTTCATTTCACAAGTCATTTTGAAAAGTCTGACGGGGGAACAGTATGGCCACTCCAACTGTCCATAATCATGACGACGGCTATTCGAATAGTTTGACACTCTCTAGAGATTGTACACTTTCACCACAACATTCGATACATCTGTCAGGAATAAATCCTGAATTCACCATACTCAGTATGCGGATAATCAATCCTAACCTTTCAATTACACGCCCTAGTATAAGCACCTCTCCTGTGAGTTTGGCCTCCCAACCATGACCAACTGTCATCTTGGAGTCTGCAGTGGACAATCTTCACAAGGTAGCCTCAGCTCAGACCTTGGCCGTGAGGGAACTAATACTAAGGTATATAAGTTTCCAGTCAAGCCCTACCCAATCTTCGGGTATTGTGGTTGTACGATAAAATTGGAATGGTATCGCATCCAGACAACCATCAGTTTTATAAAGGGCTAAGGCTCATGCCTCAACATTTTCATCACCAAAATCATCCGGTGTTCGGAAACACATGTCCAAAACATTTCAATAGAATGATCCATCATTCCAAGGTTTTCATAACCATTTTTCCACCAAGTATTCCCATCTAAAGTTGATCAAGTTTTATGCTTAGCACTAGCATCTACAAGTGGGGGTGAGTACTAATGAGGGGTGGTAAACTAGTGGAGTTTCAACTAAGATCAATCTCATGCCTTGGGATGACATCAAGATTATCTAGTTTAGGCTAAATTTTATGCTCTTTATGCAACCTTCACATATCTTTCTAGTATCTACCATTCACTTAGGTAAAATCTATGTAAGAGCTTTGATAAAGAAATAAAGTAAGAAGCTTGTAAGTAAAACTAGGATTGGTTTATCAAGTGGGTATGATAACATATGCTTAAGGCATATAGTTGGCATGATAACAAGCAAGTATTTGCTTGCATAAATGCAAGTATAAGCTTGCTTAGGTATAGTATCAGCTTGCAAGGTTACTGGCTTGCTAAGTAGAGTATCTTGCAAGTGTTAGCTTGCCTTGTGCAGAGTAGTGGTTGAAGTTCTCCTCGGCTTCTTCTTCGTAGAATCCTCCTTCCTCCTCGTATCCTTGGTCGGTACTAGCGTCTATAAATAAATACGATGTACACAATCACCAAGCAATACTTAACTACTTGCAATCATCACACACAAGGGTCCTATAGATGATCTAGCATCATCACTAACATTACAAGATTTGGGTTTGGTTTAATTCTTTTTATTTTTAGAAAAGTAATTTCTACTCATTGAAAAACTACTTAAGATTTAATATTCTCCAAACCAAACATGGGATCATGTTGACACATGTCATCACCACATATTTTAGTTCATGGGAATGTGATTTAAAATGGTGTCACAATTTAATAAGGTTTTACCCTTTTATTTTAACTAATTAGAATGGCTAGAAATGCCTATGTAGTATTCTTTTATTACTTGAACAATATTTCTGTAAGTAACCCTATATATTTTTATATATTCTGAAAGGTATGGTTAAATGTGATTTTTGAGAGTTGGAATCAACTCAAAAGATATTATGGTTTAACTTTGAAAAATGTTTGAATGCAGAAAAGCTTCTTCCTTGTTATTTTTACCAAGGATGATCTACAGATCCAAATGACTTGAATCGAACGGGCTTGGATTCAGCATTCACAGACCTTTCCAACAAAATTGGTTTCATTCAAATTGGTACACTGAATCGACCTAGGTTGATTTTTGAAAATGGGTACAGAAGTGTGTTTGAATTAAAAAGAAAAAGGTTTAATTTGAATAACTGGGCTGCGCGGGAAATATTACTGGGCCGGACTGCTAAGCGCAACACTCCCGCGGGCTGTTTAAGTGGGTGTCCCCACTCGTCAGTGACACAGGGGGGTGCGAAGCGGAATGGGGCGTTGTGGGTCGTTCGATCTGATTCTAATCCAACGGTTGGGAGTCATCGTCGACGTTGAGCAACGCCGGCGAGACAGAAACCTAGCGCGACAGGTGGGGTCATTGGGGCTCACGGGTCTTGGCGAGGGTCGGCGAACGACGAAGTCGACGACGGCGAATCTCCTGGTACCGGTGGCTTCTCCTGGGGCGGCTCTAATCGCTGGCTCCCTTCTTCTCCAGAGGCGGCGGGCTTCGGTGAAATTCCAACGAGGTGGTGCCCGCTTTGCTCCGGGAACGGTGTGGCACGATCAGTGAGGAGAGGGGAGTAGAATGGTGTGAAGAATTCGACTGGGGGTGGCCTCTATTTATAGTCGAGCGAGGGGACTGACGGGGCGCATGGTGAGCTCGTCGGGAGCGGGGGTACAGACGGCTATCGGCATGGGCGAAGGTAGGGGACGGTGAGGTGCTCCCTAGCGATGCTCAACGACATGGTTTCGAGGCGTGGGGCGGTGCGGCTTGGTCGGAACGCGGCGGTGCTCTGCGCGTGCCCGACGGAGATTTTAATGGCGCAAATGTGGTTGCGGCTGGCGAACAGCGTGTCTGCGGGGGTTGCTGGACGGTGGTGATCAAGTATGCTGCAAGGGCGGAGCGCGCGATGCAGGCGTCGGTCGGCGTGGCGCCGCAGGCGTGCTCTTGGCATGGTTCCTGGCGAGGTTGGCATGGTTCGTGCGCATGGTCCAGTGGCTGGCAGCGTTCGAGCGGTGGACAGGGAGTGGCGGTGGGGTGTTGGCTTGCTCCCAGACATGCTGGCTAGGCTTGTTTCTCCTCCTAGCTTGCTGTCTCCACTGGGGTGACATGGTTAGCTTCGGCTGTTCGTCATTGATGATAATGCCAAGCTTACAGTGGTGCTAGTGCTTAGTTTAGCTTGCTAGATGATCTACTGAGATGGTTGTGAGCTAAAGAGGGAACAAGTTAGGCTCCAATCACTGCTCACTATAGTGTTTAGATTTTGTTTGATTTGTGTCTGCAACCTGTTTGATGAAATGGCCGCAAGAACTCAAGTTTTGAATTTTGAAAAGATTTTTGGTGGGTGTGCTAGGTTGGTGCTGGTGAGTCTGCAAATGCTTGGGTTTTGAAAGTTGAGCTTGTTTGAGTGGTTTGTGAAAAAGTGGGATCTTCCCATATGATATAGATTCAATTTTGAGTTGCCATTTAAACTATGCATTTGAAAGTTTCTGGATGATCACAAAGTGGGCCTTGATACTTTGTTATGGGTACATTCAAGGGGTGCAAAGATCCAGAAAAGTTTCTGTTAAGTTCTGAAAGTTTGAGACAGCCAAAGTAGGCATGGGAGTTAAATTGGTCAAAATGACCATTCCCTTAATATATTTGTTTTGATTTACTTGTCTTTATGAAAAGTGTGGGAAATGTTTTAGATGATGTTTATTTCACCTAAGAAACATTTTACAAGCATTGAAACAAACAAACAGGGTGGTTCAAAAGAATTTCAAAATCCATGCATACACATATGCATGCCTTCATAATTTTATTTAGCAAAGTTTTTGTTAACTCTAAATTTTGATGATTAGTGTTTGATGATCAAAACTTAGTATTTTTGGGATGTTACATGGTACCCACATTTGATCACTTTAGGTTTTTATTTGGCGAAAATTTTACCCACATTTTCACAGATGAATGCATGCAACATTCCAAATTCCTAAATCTACCCTTCGTTAGTTCCTAAATGCTGGGATGTTACAACTTCCAGGCCCTAAAGCAGCTCAGCATCAAGGAGATGGTGCGAGTCCTGCCGTGCCTCGAACACGTGGAGCAGTTCTGCGATATCTGCGTGGTGACGAAGCAGAGGCGACTCCCCTTCCCCCAGCAGGCGAGCTTCAAAGCTAAAGAGAAGCTCGAGCTCGTGCACGGGGACTTGTGTGGACCGGTGACTCCAGCCACACCGGGATGACGACGCTACTTCCTACTGCTCGTGGATGACTTCTCCTTCTACATGCGGGTGGTGCTTCTCGGCAACAAGGGAGAAGCAGCGGACGCCATCAAGCGCAGTTGTTGCAGAGGCGGATTCTGCGCGGTAGTTGCGACGACAACGCGGGAAAATTCACAGCAACTGAATTTGCGTCGTACTACGATAATGAGGGCATTCAGCGCCACTACTCCGCCCCTTACAGCCCACAGCAGAACGACATTGTCGAGCGGCGCAACCAGACGGTTGTGGGGATGGCCCGGGCCCTCCTCAAGCAGAGAGGGATGCCAGCAGTCTTCTGGGGGAGGCGGTGCTGACAGCTGTCTACATCCTCAACCGCTCACCTACGAAGGCACTCGACGGCAAGACGCCGTACGAGGCTTGGCATGGGCGCAAGCCGGTGGCCTCCCACTTGCGGGTCTTCGGCTGCCTCGCGTTTGCCAAGGAGCTCGGCCACATCGGCAAGATCGACAACAAGAGCACTTCGGGAGTGTTCATCGGCTACGCGGAGGGCTCGAAGGCCTACCACATCCTCGACCCACAGACACAGCGTGTGCGCACGGCACGAGACATTGTGTTCAACGAAGGGCGAGGGTGGGCGTGGGACAAGACGATGGATGACGGCTCGACTCCGACGTATGACGACTTCATTGTCGAGTACTCCACTTCGAGGGAGCCGGGGGAGTAGGCAGCTCCTCCTCGCCGAGCACGTCTACCTCAGTTCCCAAGTCTCCATCAGTCCTGGTGGCTGCCACACCGACGACACCATAGCCGCCGACGCCACGTGCTCTAGCACCAGCAGTCACACCTCCGGGCACGTCTACACTAGCACCAGCTCACGTCGAGCGCATCCCGGTGGAGTTCGCTTCCCCACTCACTCACGACGAGGAGTGCATCGACGTGTATTACGACAGCGAGCCATTGCGGTACCGTATGATGGAGGGGCTTCTCAGCGACCAGCCGGTGCCGGGACCGGTGCCACGCAACCTGGAGGCGCAACTACAACTTGCATGTGACGACGGCGAGCCTCGGTCTTTTGCAGAAGCGGAGCAAGACGCGGCATGGCGCGCCGTGATGCAGTTGGAGATGGATGCGGTCGAGAAGAAACGCACCTGGGAGCTTGCTGACCTCCCTCGAGGTCACCGGGCGATCACCCTTAAGTGGGTGTTCAAGCTGAAGAGGGATGAAGCCGGCGCCATCGTCAAGCACAAGGCTCGCTTGGTGGACCGAGGTTTCTTGCAGCAGGAGGGGGTCGACTTCGACGACGCCTTCGCTCCCGTGGCACGGATGGATTCCGTGCGAATCCTCCTTGCGCTAGCCGCTCAGGAGGGCTGACGCGTCCATCACATGGATGTCAAGTCTGCCTTTCTCAACGGCGACTTGAAGGAGGAGGTCTACGTGCAACAGCCGCCGGGATTTGCGATTCCTGGCCAGGAGGGCAAGGTACTTCGTCTACGCAAGGCTCTCTATTGTTTGCGGCAGGCACCAAGGGCATGGAACGCCAAGCTAGATTCCACGCTCAAGACGATGGGCTTCGGGCAAAGCCCGCATGAGGCGGCCGTCTACCGACGGGGAAATGGAGGAAATGCCCTATTGGTAGGTGTCTACGTCGACGACTTGGTCATCACCGGCACCAAGGATGCAGAGGTGGCGGCGTTCCAGGAAGAGATGAAGGCCGCCTTCCAGATGAGTGATCTGGGGCTCCTCTCCTTCTACCTGGGGATCGAGGTGCACCAGGACCACTCCGGGATCATGCTTCGATAGACCGCCTATGCCAAGCGCGTCGTTGAGCTAGCCGGGCTCACCGACTGCAACCCAGCTCTCACTCCGATAGAGGAGAGGCTGAAGCTGTGTCGCGACAGCACTACGGAGGAGGTGGACGCTACACAGTACCGGCGTTTTGTTGGGATCCTTCGCTACCTTGTCCACACACGGCCGAACTTGGCATTATCCGTCGGCTACGTTAGTCGGTTCATGCAGCGACCGACGGCGGAGCATTAGCAAGCTGTGAAGAGGATCGTCCGCTATGTTGCGGGGACTCTCGACCATGGCCTCTACTACCCTAGGTGTCCTGGGGCGACACATTTCGTCGGGTACAGCTACAGCGACCATGCCGGCGACATCGACACCAGCAAGAGCACAAGCGGGATCCTCTTCTTCCTCGGCAAGTGCCTCGTGAGCTGGCAGTCGGTCAAGCAGCAGGTGGTGGCCATGTCCAGCTGCGGGGCCGAGTACATAGCGGCCTCCACTGCCTGCACTCAGGCTCTCTGGCTTGCTCGACTGCTTGGTGATCTCCTCGGTCGAGACACCAGCGTAGTGCAGCTCATGGTGGATAGCAAGTCCGCTCTAACTCTGGCGAAGAACCCCGTTTTCCACGAACGGAGCAAGCACATCCGGGTGAGGTACCATTTCATCCGACACTGTTTGGATGAAGGGAGCATCACGGTGAGCTACATCAACACCAAGGATCAGCTTGCGGACCTGCTCACCAA
This sequence comes from Avena insularis, assembly GCA_023614405.1. NCBI lineage: Eukaryota > Viridiplantae > Streptophyta > Magnoliopsida > Poales > Poaceae > Avena > Avena insularis. Next base: position 186,689,132 of record CM042685.1, read on the forward strand.
GCCACTTGGGCGGATCACGTTCCTTGGACTCTTGCTCTAGGATTGGGATGGTCCAACCTTCCCATAAGACAACACACAAGACTTAGGGGAAGAATGATGGATAAGTCTCTGTACTGTTGGTCTTTGTAGGGTCACATCACACATAGTCCTTGGCAGTTAGGATAGAGCATCAAGGACATCAATGACTGGCTGTTAGGATAGCATCCTTGACTGCCTTTAGGGCAGCATCTTAGACTAGCATCTAGCATATGCTTGGCTGGTTAGCAGCCTATAAATATGTATTCCCAACCCCTGTGGTTGGTATGGCATTTATGTGTGAGTTTGTGCGAGAAATAAAACCAGAAAATTGCTCCAACTCCTAGTGTCATCCTCTTCTTTTCAATGAGAATAAATCTAGAGATCCTATCAATAACGACTAAATACGTTGATGATCTTACAGAAGCTCCTTTGCCTACTCCAGCTTCTATGTATCTATCTGGCATGGCAATAATATAGTTATCAAATAGCATGCCTTAGAAGTTTTTTTTTGAACCATGCAGGAGAACTGCATGTAATATATTAAGAAAGAGAAAGGCCGAAAGAAAGTCCCAAAGTTTAGCAATTACAAACTTTAAAGAAAAAAATGGCGGGGGACTACAGTGTTTTTGGAGCAAAACTTCTTAGGGCTAGGTAAAACTAAAAAACATCAAATCTAAAACTACCTTAACTCCTTTCTAAGTGTCCATAAGTTCAAATTGACCTCCGCTAGAAGTAGCCCACTGTTTAGCTTCCTCTTTGATTTCTCCAATAAGCTGTTGTATGGGTTTGATTTTTTTTCAAAAACACGACCATTTCTCTCCCTCCAGATCGACCATGTTGTCAACATAATCAGTGTATTCAGATTCTTCTTTCTCGCCTTAGAAGTTAAAAGCAGATCTCCTACTAATGATGGAAATAATTTTGGTATTATGGATGAAGATATACTCCCTCTGTTAGGGATTATAAGGCTTATGGACCATTTTGATAGGATTAAGAAAATCAATAACTCACCCTCTTGATTACTACATGCACCAATAGTTACACATGCATGAGAGAATATAGAGAGAAAAAAGAACATGCATTGAAGGAGAGAGACTTACAATTTCTAACATTTTAAAAAAGCTCTCGGGCCTTATAATCCCTAACGGAGGGAGTACTCACCAGTAAGTCAAAAAGCTTCAAACTATAATGGCGCAAAGATATGATGTGGAACAAGAGAAAGATATGCTAAGGGAACTGAAATAGCTGGGAGAAGAATGAACAAATCAGGTCGATTCTTGTATAGATCCAAACACACACCAGGAAATCTCAAACAGTCAGATATTAGAATCATTTTTTCAATATAATTGTTATAGTCTTCCACAACATCTTGTGCTAGAATAATGGATAGCATTTAGTACATTACGAACTAACTGAAAAAAGGACAAACATGCTGCACTTTTTGGGCCAAAATATTTTCCCTTTTCATGCACTCAATTTTCCATTTATTTCTTTCTCATCTATTAGTGTCTCAGTTAAAAGGTCGGCCTTTTCACTCCCATTAAAAGTCTCTACTTTTTTTGCAGTAAAACTGTAGAACAACATCAATTTACAAAAATCATAAGATGCCAGTTTCAATTAGTAAAATGGGTTACTCAAATTTTCAGCTATCGTTCTATTCGAAAGAGTAGTCATTAATACTAAAGTTAGTACTACTAGTGATTATTATTGTGATCCACATTTATTCAGTTTTCAACATTCACTGGGAAAAACTTGATCACGATGGAACAACTACACATCATTTTTCTTGCTCAGAAACAAACCAGGAAAAGGGACAAAGACACGCAGTGGCTTAGGAACTGCTGAATTGTTTTGCCCAGAGTTCTATATGATTCCTCATGCCTTGCCAATATATGAAGCCACTCAGCAAGACTTGTCACCCATGAAATTGCATCGCAATTTCTCATCTTGAGCTCTATAAAAGATACCCAATACATACCACTTACAAATCTAGCAACAATTCAATCAAACTGCGCAAGCATACTTATAATTGATGGAAAAGGTACCCAATGAAAGCAGATTTCCTACTAATGATTGAAAAGATTTTGGTATTATAATTGAAGATATACTCCGTGACTCAAAAAAGCTTCAAACTATAACAGCGAAAAGGTATCATGTGGAACAAGAGAACGATATGCTAAAGGAGCTGAGAGAGCTGGAGGAGAACAAAAGAATCAGGTCGATTCTTGTATAAATCCACGCGTACCAGGAAATCTCAAACAGTCAGAGAATCGGACCATTTTTTTAGTATAATTGTTACAGTCTTCCACTACATCTTGTGCTGGAATAATGGATAGCATTTAGTACATGTACGAACTAACTGAAAACAGGACAAACAAGCTGCATTTTTTGGGCCAAAATATTTTCCTTTGTCATGCACTTAGCTTTCCATTTATTTATTTTTCATCTATTAGTGTCTCTGTTAAAAGTTCAGCATTTTCACTCCCATTAAAAGTCTCTACTTTTTGTACAGTAGAACTGTAGAACAACATAAATTTACAAAAATCATAAGATGCCAGTTATAATTAGTAAAATTAGGTACTTGCAATTTTTCAACTATCATTCTATTTGAAAGATTAGTCATTAATACCAAAGTTAGTAGTGATTAATATTGTGCTTCACATTTATTCACAGGGAAAAAATGTGATCACGATGGAACAACTATACATCAATTTTCTTGCTCAGAAACTAACCTTGGAATTGACAAACCAGGAAAAGGGACAGTATGTTACGTGCACAGTTAAACCAGTGGTATAGTTCAGTGAGAAAGACAAGCAGTGGCTTAGGAATTGCTGAATTGTTTTGCCCAGAGTTCTATATGATGCCTCATGCCATGCCAAATATGTGAATCCACTCAGCAAGACTTGTCACCCATGAAATTGCATAGCAATTTCTGATTTCTGAGCTCTATAAAAAGTACCCAACGCATTTAAGAATACAGCAACAGCTCAATCAAAGGGTGCAAGCGTAAGGTGACGAATAGCCACCTAAGCATGGCTAACACGAAACTACTAGCCGTTCTTGCTCTCTTGCAGGTAATCTCTCTTCATATCCATGGCGTCGCAGCGTCCACAGTCAACAAGCACAGGCACAAGCGCTTTGGTGGCCGCTGCCATATCAGTGGCTTCCTCTACGGCAAGGCTGGCAAGTGCAACAAGGAGAACGGCTCTGTTTGCTGCATTCCCGGTCACCACTACCCACAGTTCAGGTGCTCGCCCCCAGTGTCCTCCAAGACAACAGCAACCTTGACACTGAACAGCTTTGCCCGCGGGGCGATGGTGGTGGGCCATCCTACTGCGACAACCGCTTCCACAAGGACAGCGAGCGGGTGGTGGCGCTGTCCACTGGGTGGTTGCGCCTCGATAGCACACGCCGGTGCAACAAGATGATCCGCATCAGCGGGAATAGGCGCTCCGTCTTGGCCAAGGTTGTGGATGAGTGCGACTCAGTGCATGGCTGTGACAAAGAACACAACTTTGAGCCGCCATGCCAGAACAACATCGTGGACGGGTCACCGGCGGTGTGGAAGGCGCTGGGACTCAACGAGAACATTGGAGAATTCAAGATCACTTGGTCTGATGCGTGAGCTGCACCATGGCATGTCATGCTATTCTACACTGCTTAGAGGTGTACAGGAAAACTCTGTGCTCCTCACTTATATAAAGCATATAGTATGTGTGATGCTACTCCCGGTGATGGAGCACCTGCCCCTCACTTGGGTGTGCGTGTATGTGTGACAGTGTGACCGTGTGTGTATGTGTGTATGTGCTGCTACTTTTGGCCATATTTTCCATTTCAATCAAAATTATGTACTTGTAATTTCCAAAAACTATGGGTTCAACTGTATTCCCATAGAATTACACCTTAAAATAATGCACCAGTATGTGTGTGATTCTACTCTCGGTGATGAAGGGGCTCCTCCTCATAGTATAATGCATAACTGGCAGGCAGACCGGGCATGTGTGCGCCTTTTGGCGCTGCAGCAACCGCTAAGTAAGCTGTATCTGTTATTTCAATTAAAATTCTGTACTTGTTATTTTCCAAAACTATATTACCATAAAATTACCCCTTAAAGTAATGAACTACTAGTATTTTGTACCAAGTAGGTGATGCACTGGTATTTTGTATGTTACCAAGTTGGTAAAGGCATTGATCTTGTACGGTGAAAGCTCATTTAACTTTCATATATTTGATCAGTTCCGCTACTTGAAACACAAATTTCGACGAGAATCACACAACACCAGGTCAAATTTCAGGTATTACAGAAACTTTTACCAACACAGATACATCCTTGGACACCTGTTCAAATTTGTTATTCGTCTAACAAGACCTGGAGTGGCCAAACACATGTTACTATCCTCATTATCCTCTGTACTTGTATACACCAATTGCTAGCTGAAACTGGAGAGAAAATATGCATTTAAATGCTACAGTTATATGTACCAGTACGACAGTACCAATTAGTATACTCTGCAGTCTAATAGGTTAACATCAATTGTTTATTTCCCTACCTAGCAGGTCAATCAACCAGACAACTATCTGGCATGGCATCAGAAGTCGCAAACCCTGTGAGCACATCAAGGTCATCTACATAATCTGAAAATCGCAGTGAATTTCCGTCAAACACAACCAACTAATATAGTAATAATATTATAACACTAAAAAATGTGGTTTCAGAAAAGACAAAAACTAATCTCCAAATAAAAAAGAAAAGAACTTCAAACTCCAGTAGGTATTAAGAACAGGTAGTGGAAGATAGGCTCGATTTTTCTTTTTGTTACCTTCCAGATGGAATAATATGAAGATTATTTCAGAATCTGTGTCTTCTATATTCTATTAAAGAAGCACCAGAGTACCGCAAAATTAAGTCTTTTTCCGCAGCACATTCCAGTTTTTTTTGTTTGGAACAAAGGCCTTCACAGTCTAGCATTTACTAGAAAGCCAAATAGGAAGAGTTCGGTGTATTTCGGTTTCCAGAAAGATTTTATCCATGGTTCAAACAGCGGCCCGAGGTATTCATCTGCTTCTGTTGAGAAATCTGATAATCCACTTCTCAAGTATTGATATTTAGATAAAACAATGCATCCGTGGAAGTGAATAAATATCTGTGCCGCTGAACAATGCCCCCTAACACGAAGATTATACTATAGTATCCATCCCTACTGTTATCTAGCCATCTAGGAGACTCTCAGCCATGGATGTACAATGCTAACTATCAACGCATGTCTGATAATGGCATTAGTAGTGAAACCAAGACTGCGAGCTAAAAGAAATACACTTGCAAAATAGAAGATTCACATGGAGTAATGAGAGGAGTTCACCTACACTCTGTAAGCTCGACGCTTTCTTTTGCAATGCCGAATGGGACCTCCGATTCGGCTCACACATTCTCCACGCACTCTCTTCTTCGCTTTCGGACCATTGCCCTCTACTTCTTGCCGATGATAGTGGCCCTAGGCGCCCACGGACGTTCAAGTTTGAAAATTTTTGGTTGAGGGTGCCCGGGTTTGATGAGATTGTTAATAAAGCTTGGGGTGAGCCATGCCATCATATGGAGCCTTGTCAAATCGTCTTCCACAAGCTGGCAAAGACCGGGAAAGCTTTAGCTTCTTGGAGTCGTGGCCTCTTTGGCAATTCCAAGGTTCTCCACCATGCGGCGCTCTTGGTGATCCTCCAACTTGATATTGCCCAAGAATCTAGACCTCTCTCCAATGAGGAAAGAGAGCTTAGAATGAAGTTGAAGCGCAAAGTTGTTAGTTTGGCGGTCATCGAGCGGGCTCGGAAAAAGCAAAGCTCACGAATTGTGAATATTAGAGAGGGAGATGCCAACACAAAATATTTCCACATGAAGGTCAATGCTCGTAGAAGGAAAAATCATATTCACCGCCTCAAGCACAACAACGGATGGGTTACCGATCATGAGCAAAAGGAAAAGATCATTAATGATCACTTTGTTGAGGTGATGGGTAGGGTCCAAAGGCGAGCCAAAGACTTCAATTGGGAAGAGCTACATTTTGAGAGCCCAGACTTGCGACTTCTTGGTGACCCTTTTACCGATGAAGAGATCAAGAAGGCCATTGATCAAATGCCTGGGGGTAAAGCTCCTGGTCCGGATGGCTTCACCGGGGCTTTTTACAAGCATTGTTGGGGAACAATTAAAGGAGACGTTATGAATGCAATAAATCTGTTCGGAAACCTCCATGCGGAAAACTTCCATTGGCTAAACTCCGCAAATGTTGCGCTTTTGCCGAAAAAAGATGGGGCGGAGAGCATCTCCGAGTTCAGACCCATTAGCCTCATCCATGGGATTGCAAAGATTATTACCAAGGCTCTCTCCCTTCGGCTTGGGCCTCTCATGAACGAGCTCGTATCTAAGGCCCAAAGTGCTTTCATCAAGAAGAGAAGCATCCATGACAATTTCCTCTATGTGAAAAATTTTGCGAGGCGTCTGCATAGGAGCAAAACACCGACACTATTGTTCAAGCTGGATATCCGTAAGGCTTTCGACTCGGTGCGATGGGATTACATCCTTGACCTCCTCCAAAAACGGGGCTTCCCGAGTAGATTTCGTAATTGGATTGCCGCCCTTTTTGCCACTTCTTCGTCTCGGATCCTCCTAAATGGGGTTGCCGGCACCCCCATCAAGCATGGTCGTGGGCTACGTCAAGGAGACCCGCTCTCTCCACTTCTTTTTGTCCTTGCCATCGACCCGCTTTCCCAAGTTCTTGACCTAGCAACCTCTCTCGGGCTACTTCACAAGATTAGGAGGCGTGGGGCTGTTCTGAGGACGTCCCTTTATGCGGATGATGCGGCGCTTTTTGTGGCTCCTTACAAGGAGGATATTCAGAACCTCGCGGCTATCCTACACAATTTTGGAGAGGTGACCGGGCTTTGCACCAACTTCCAGAAGAGCGTCGTCGTCCCTATTCGCTGCGGCCAGGTTAATATCGACGAGGTCCTCGATGGCCTACCTTTGGAGCGGGCCTCTTTCCCCTTGAAGTATCTTGGCTTGCCCCTTTCTATAGGGCGTTTGCGGAAGGAGGACTTTCAACACCTTGTGGATAAGGCAGCTCGGAAAATTCCTACTTGGAACGGCAAATTCATCACGACGGCGGGCCGCACCGCTCTTGTCAAGTCCGTTCTTGCCTCCCAATCGGTCTACCACTTGACCCCTCTCGTCATCCCTGCCGGCACCTTACATAGCATAAAGAAGATTGAGCGTGCCTTCCTTTGGGAGGCCACCGACAAGGTTTCCGGAGGCAAGTGCAAGGTGAACTGGGACACGGTGTGTCGGCCAAAAAATCTTGGTGGCCTCGGGGTTCTCAACACTGATTTCTTTGCTAGAGCGCTACGTTTGAGGTGGCCATGGCTCCAATGGAAGGACCCATCAAGAATCTGGGCGGGCTTGGAGAATCATTGCAACAAGGTGGACATGTGTCTTTTCTATGCCTCTACGAAGATTGCCTTAGGCAATGGTGAGAAAACTCCTTTTTGGGAGGCCCCTTGGCTCGGTGGCAAAAAGCCTAGTGACATCGCCCCTCTCATACATAATATTTCGACTAGGAAGAAGTGGAATGTCAAGCAAGCCTTGCACAATGATGGATGGATCTCTAAGATCAACATAAATGCCTCCTTGTCTATGGATCATATCCGGCAATTCATCTCCCTTTGGACTCTCATTAGGCATGTGAACCTTAGGCATGAGGTGGAGGACGACATTATTTGGAACCTCACTGAGAATGGCCTTTACTCTACCAACTCCGCTTACAACTCTCAGATCTTAGGGGCCACTAGTGCTCCCATAAGCTCTTCGGTTTGGAAAATTTGGGCTCCCTAAGGTTAAGTTCTTCACCGCTTGCCATTCAAAATAGGCTTTGGACGCTGACCGACTTGAGAGAAGAGGGTGGTCGAACTGTGGGCTTGCCCTATGCAAAAGTGAGCCGGAATCGGTGGATCACCTTTTTATTCATTGTCGGTACACCATTAGGCTTTGGACCTCCATCAAGGCTTGGCTCGGCCTCTACTTCATCGATCCTGACGCTTGGCAAGCACAATCTATTCACTCTTGGTGGGCTACCATGACGAAGCGTAAGGACATGGCTTCGCTAACCCTTCTTGTGTCATGGGAACTATGGAATGAGCGAAATGCCCGAATCTTCAAAAACAAGCACGCTCCGCCACCGATCCTTTTAGACAAGATTAAGCTAGAGGCACATTTATGGGTGCTTGCGGACGCTAAGCGCATGAGTAATTTGATGCCGCGAGAGTAGTCAGTTGTTGTACTTGTAAATTTCTATTTGCTTTGTACTCTCTTTGCTTAATTAATTGAAAAGGGCAAAGCTTTTGCCCTCGTTTCAAAAAAAAAAAAAAAAAAAAAAATAGTATGTATCGAAAGCAAGATAACTGGCAACAATCCAACACTTCAAAATGGACACACATCATGGAAATTAAAGACCACTGCATGTCTTTACCGGTGGAACAGCACAAAGTTAGAAAACTCAAAAGGAGTTCGGTTTTGATAGGTAAAATAAATTGCTTGTCATTTGTCAACTACTTGGAATATGTATCGCTAATACCAAAAGCTAGTGGTGAGTAGATGGAAACGTAAGAATAGAAGAGAAAGAAAGAATCTGCAGTTTGTTGTCTTCATTTTTATTGGGATCCACATTAGCGAAGAATGGGACTTCCATCTCCCATGGATACTGGTAAAAGTGTGTGATGGCAACGGCACACCGTCTCTACGCAAGTACAGATAAAATTTCTTGCTAAAGAACAAACATTTGGGTTGAGGACCCAAGAAAGTGGACACCGTGTTACATGTAAAGTTAAACCAGTGGAGTAGCTATGCCTAGAAGAATCCGGTGGCATAGGAATTGCTGAAATAGTTTTCCTATAGCTCTATATAACGCCATGCCAAATGTCTGGCCTGAATTCGTAGCCTATTAAAAAAACATCTATCATATCCGGTGCTAGTAGTCCTTAACTCAAACTGATTAGCTGTGTGCTTAGCAATAGTACTGACGCCGGCTGGTACTGCAAAGATAAGAACTAAACTATAGGTGCAGGCAATTCCTGCAGGTAGACAATAAACTGTACTGTCGTTTGGGCACACAGGGGTAGCAATGGAGCTCCTAGCACAAAATGCGCACTCACCGACGGTCCGGTAGGGCGGCGCCTGGCAGGCAAGCACCGATGATGCCATAGAAGCATCAGTAGGAACGCGGCGCCGCGTGCCGGTAGCCGGCGACTTGGGTCTCCGCCTCTCCGGCCTCCCTGATCCGGCCGCGAGACCGGGGAGTCACGCCGAGCTCGGTCGAGGGTGGCCTTCTGGATTTGGAAAACGGGTGACGAGTGTATGGACTGGAAGAGACACGGGCTAACGGGCTAAGACTGCAAACCAGGGGAGCCAGGAGTGGAGTAGGACGCGGCTATTTTGCTCTGGGGGCATACAAATTCGAAATGTCAAAAAAAATTTCGAAAAAACACGTGCGTGTACATCTCCACATTTTAGGTGCTCACAGGGTCATTTCACGAAAATAGACATTTTTTTTGTTTCTGTAAAAAAGACAAATTTTAGGTGCTAAAATAAAGCTCTTCATGAAACATGTTTTTGTCATTTTTACACGACCTACAAAACATATCGTTTGCTGTGAAACCGCACGTGTGCCCATAGAATGTGCATATACACATGAATATATTTTTTCGATTTTTTTTTAACATTTCTAAATATGTGTTTTTAATAAAGGGAGCATATGCTCATGGGATCAAATGTGCATTTCCTAAATGGTGTATTTTAAGGTGAAATCTAGTGAAATATTTTGGATGTTTACATTAGCACCTTACCGAAGCACTTCTGAAGCTGGAGAATGGTTCTTCTCTGCGCTGCATCACCCTTCTATGGAATGCTCCCACTCCTAGTATTGTCATCTCCTCAATTTCCCAGTAAACTTCAGAATCCACTAACAATCTCTGCAGGCCCACTCGGCCAAACACAACAGCAACTGAAAGATGGGCAAAGCCACCGGACCAACTTTCTGAAAGTGAACTTTGATGGTTTGCAGTGAATGTTGACATGGGTCACACCTTGATCCTCAACCTCTGAAATGATATGGATACTGCTCGTCATGGTGTCCTCTTCCATGAAGCAAAATTCCCTCTTGCTACTCCCTCCGTTCAGAAAGATTCATTTAGTGTATACGTTCACTCCGAATCTATATACAAAAGTCGTTTAGATACGTTCGTTTCACTTCTTATATTTCTAGACGGAGGGAGTAGCTCACAATGGTGTTTTTAAAGCAATAGTGCATTGCTTAGCCAACCATTGTACTCATATGGCCCAGTGAGGGACTATGTATTGGCATGACTGAAAACACCAACATTGTATTAACTGTGGGAGGCAGTAATTTAGCTGCATCTCTGTGTTTAAAAAAAATCATGGATTCCTGTAAAAAAAACACTGCACACAAAGTAAAGTGACATGATTCCCATGATTAAACAAAATGTAAGTCGGAGACAATTCACAACACAAGAATGCCCTCAGAATATATATAACTATACAGTTATTCACAACAAATGTAACAGAAATGGATATACATGGTGTTGGTGTTGCTCACTGTTAACTCGTTCATGTGTGTCCCAGCATAATGCTTCAATCCTATACCACCCTACAAAGAATGAATAATTTCATTCTCTCATGACATGCATTTGGGAGGGCGAACAAATTATCCCCAGCCCAGCCAACAAAAAATTGGGAGAGAAGACCAACCTATCTAGGAAAGAATGATGATTTACATGGCACAACACGACTGCAAGGAAAAACCTAGGTTGAATATACAACATTGATGTGGAAGAATACAGAGATCTCCTAGCGCAGATCAGCACAATATGCTAACACAAGGAACAGGCCGCATTTGGACTGACTCAGCTCTTCAAGAACTGGAAGGCAGGCATTGCGACGAGTTCTGACGGTGGGGCCACGTTCTGAAATTCCTTAACATCCATGGAATCTGCTATCTCCTCAAGTGATATCGGCATACTGGAATGCAAAAAAAAAAAAATGTTTAGCATATACTTTGAAGTATGCCGGACATAGTAAAATAACATGTACCTTATTTCCTCATCCAATAAAAAGGTGCTCTCTGAAGTATTATTGGTCGATTCCTCTGTCATCAACGTTCTCATCTCGTCAAGAACCTACAGAAAAGCAACGAGCCCCCAGTTTTAGTTGGCTACCCTATGTTTCACAAATGGATGAAAGGTCAATTAAAAAATTAAACCAGGAAAACAAGAAGAAAATGTGAAAGTGCTTTCGGAGTGATATTGAATAGATCCAAAACTTCGAAATGGCGCTTCATAGCAATACAAATGTCTAAACGGTACCAGGATAGCTATCTCATATATTTGTGTTTGCAGGCATGGTGCTCATTACTCCATTTCAAAATAAAAGGCCTACAGTGTTTCAACCTTGCTCTGAAGTACCAGGCTTGCACATAGATTAACTAGTTTCTCTCTTACACTCATTTATGTTCCATCTTTCATCATCATTTATGTTAACATGCATACTAGTTATTCTCTCATTTCCTATACAATAACACCATGGCTACCACGGTCATTTTCCGCTATTATTAATGTCTCGTTTCCTATACAATAACACCATGGCTACCACGGTCATTTTCCGCAATTATTAATGTCTCAGTGGTAGACCAAATATATACCTTATAAAGTGAAATGGAGGGAGCACATCCAAGTCGCATGTAAGGTAGAGTATTTTGTGCTGCTATATTTGACTAATATTTAGACTGATATATGAACCCAGGTGGTTAACAAAATTAAGGTGGAGTTGGAGCAACTGGTAGCATAATAGATGTAAAATGTGTTTTTAGGGCTGTGCTGCTCATGGTGAAGTGTAACTGTGACCTGGATGGGATTCTCCATGAAAAGCAAAAAAGCATGTGCAGGTTGTGCTGAGTTCGGTTATCTAATTTAGCAGTGGAAATTTTAGCAATTTGGGGTGCTTTGGAAAGTAGGGACCGGATTAAAAGAATCTGAATAAACATAGGAACAGTGAAACTATGTTTTTTTTCGAGAAAATGCAAAGGACCTCAGCATTTCATTTCATTGGGCAGTGGAACTATTTTTTGTTATATAATCAACTGTAACATATTTAGTAGACTAAGAAGGCTAGCTTTCATCATTATCATTTGAACATGAAAGTATCAGATCAACACTTGCCTCCTCAGATACACTCTCAGTGTTATATTTGTCATCCCAGTACTGAGTGCTTATTTTGTAGAGCTGCTGGACACTTAGCACCTGCATAAAACCAGAGTAGATGCGATGTCCAATTATTTGTTTCTGCATATTCAACCTGCGCATCCCCCCCAAAACACACACACACACAAACACATTTAGAAGGAGGGAAATAACTTACTGGGCAGAGATCATTGACTATCTCATCATATGAAATCCTGAACTTCTTGAATATGACCTGCATAACAACCAAAATATGTGTATTGACTATTTAGTATTCATGACGCAAACTCCAAGAAAAACATGGTAAAGACATCTACTGACATGTCAGGTTTATCAAAGAAATCCAAGAAAATGAACTAATAATTCGTCAATTAGGTTAGCTGGCTAGGGCGACCTGCCAAAGGGTTTATACTGCCCAAATATAGAATTCTGAGTTCGGTTCGCACGGGCTTAAATCATTGCTCCAGTAGCAATACGGATTTGAAAAATGTGTTATTTACTTGTGAAACTTTAGATCAGCTTACGGAAAACACCATGCACAAGTTAAGGATAGGAAATGGCCTAGTCAAGAATCAGTGGATCTAAAATAAAAGCACGTATCTATGTAACATACCAAGAAACCAACAGCTTGCCGTATGTGCTTGAGTTCATCCAGTGCAGATCCTGCATACTGTTAGCATTTGACAGTTAGGTGGGAGCAAGAGAAAAGAAAAATGGACAATAGATCCTATATTTCCATGATTGTAACCAATAACAGTACTGGATTAATGCCAATAAGGCACCTTACTAGAATCTAAGACAGTAACATATGATTACCTCTGGCTTCACTTCCCCGCACCACATCTCTAGTTGTGCCAGCCCTTGTTTTACATATTCTCCGTTGCTAAAAGAGCAGCACTCATGACGCACAAGAAGACTGCAGAGCAGTGCATTGATAGAATAACAAACTTAGCATTGAAAATAAAATGCCAAAGCTAATGCTAGAATCAGCAGACAATTACCTATTGAAAAGTTGAGCATTGATAAATGAGAAAATCTGCGTAAATATCTTCCGAATAAAAATAGCAGGGACCTGAAATTTGAACAGATGTTAACACCAATATCCACTAGTTGCAAGGGAAGTACGTATAGTAAGTAGTAAGCACTTACACAATTTTCTCGCAAGATATTCAAGAGTTCAGTCAAATTGTCAACTATTGCCTGCCAATAGCTACCTTGATTTGAAAATGAACGCCCCCTCGAACTTGATGACCCAAATGAACGCCCTCTTGCCCTGGCTTTCATAATTCTTGGGACCTGGGGTTCCAACATAATCCAAAGATTAACCCTAAAAGGCAATCAGTAAAACAAACACTTGCAGGCCAAGGCTTCGAAACAGTTAACCGTTGAATGCAATAAAGGATGGCCTAGTCAACAAATAATAGACTTAGTGAAACAAAGATGTGCATCATGAATTCCCTATACCAAGTCTTCTTACTGGTGGTTCAATTGATATATGAGATTAACCGACCAAAGATCACATGACAAGATACCTGAATAGCATGCAAGAGCAATGAAGATAGTTCTTTCTTCACATTGTCACGGATCATCCCATATAAGCCTTCCACAAATGCTGTAAGTTGCTGTTTGAAAAGAAATGCAGGATACTTGGCCTCAATTTGACGCACGAGATCCATATCAATGGTGATGGTCGAAGAACGGAATACCTGACCACATAACACCAACAGAACAACACAGTGATCAAGTATTGAGCAATTATCTGGTCACAGGAAGAAGTACAACAGTAGTGCAAACCATGCCATGCAGTCTGGGCACAACATGTCTTAATTCATTTATACTGAAAACAATATATAAGTATTAATTGGCAAAAGTATATTACTATGCTCAGAACCGTCGCAAAGATAATTCTACAGTACTCTAACAGTGAACCAATGACAGTATCCATTGGCATGGGCAGAGCCGGATCAGTACATGGGTGTACATGTGTACACCCATTATTTTTGGCAAAAGCTTGTATATCTATATCTATTTCACATATAGAGCAATATGCATCAAGTAAATTCGACGAAACACGAGTAAAAATGTGACTTTTAGTGCACTATGTACACCCATTGTTCATATGTTGGCTCCACCACTGTCCATTGGTAAGTTAGATACTTTCTCCATAAAAAAATTTAGATACTTCTTTATATGTCAGAGATTCCAAGGTCAATCTTAAAAGAATTTGACTACATGTATCTAAAACATCGCTCGTTGAAGCACGGATGCAGTACTAACTATTTGTTGCCAATATCATACTCAAGACCTTTCAGCCACAATTAATTATACCCTGCTCTCAATAATTTTCTTCCATAATAAGGTTGATGAAATCACCGAATATAATATTGTGAAGGCAGTCTCAACAAATGTACTACTATTATTTCACCTGGCGACCATTCAGGTACATAAGTAATCAAAACAGTCTCTTAAAAGTAATGCCTTGAACAGAATTAGTATTGATCATTTAGAACACAGATTACTCCAAATTCCAAGGACTTCTAGGCCCAAATGATAGATCTGCAGCTCCCAGAGTAAGCAATGGAACATACCATCCTCCCAAGGAACGATGACTGAGTCTGTGGTCTTTTCTGTGGAGTGGTTCCGGATGAGCCAACAGCTCTTAGGCTCTTTTGAAGTATAATCAGTAAAGTTGATGAGTTTGATAGCCAGTATGCAAGATCCTCATTGCTATCATGATACTGAAATACACATGATGACATTCCTTTAAGAATACATTGTGCAAGCAAGAAAATTCATGGAAAACAAGTCAATGTAGAAAAATAGGATAAACAGCAGCAGAGAATACCTGCATTGCAGAACCAAAAATTTGAATAAGCCTGTCAAACACAGATGTTTTTTCTGTTTCAAATATCTTCCAATGAACAAGACATTTGTATATGGTAATTGCAGCAATTGGTTTTCCTTCGCTAAAGCCAATATTATCAGTAACACAGCTTATAAGTGCATCAACACTCTCCTGCAGAAATAATAAAGGAAAAACCAACCATCATAAGGTATATGTTTTTATAAACTTCACTACATTGTCTAAACATTCAAATATAGAAAATTAAATGTACATGCTGCCTCTCGGAAAAGGATGCTCTTGGCTGCGCAAAGTTCCCATAATCCTTGGGTGCTCGAGGAGTGCCATGAGGTGTCTGGGTAGAAATGACCAATTTAGATTCAAGCATAAAACAAACATTGAAGTGATTTAACATATTTCATAGCATAATTGCTTCTGACCATCTGTTGCTCACTGTGTGGGCTTCCATTAGTCAAATTCTGCAAAGATGGAGGGCACAAGAAATATGTAAGTAACAGAAAGGTGAAACAAGTACAAATGGGGGGGGGGGGGGGACCTGGAGACCTAGGTTTGTGTTCAAAACTTGCATGTAAACAATAGCAAGTGCTATCAGGGAACAAAGTTGGGGTGGATGGAGGCAGTGTTAGACATATAGAGACCACGTACAGATTTGGGAGATGTGCTCTCGGATATTGTTCTCATAGGTGAGTGTAACAGCCCCTGCTGCCGGAGAAGTTGATTTTCAGCTTCCATATTTGTAAGCTTTTCTTGAAAACTGCCAGTCACAAAAATATGTAAGGTAATTAGCAAATGAACACACTTGAAAAAATTATCAACACCAAGGTAACCTTAGCATTGTGTTCGTCAGTCCAATTATCTTTGACTCTGCATCCGTAGCTTTCTTCAGCAAGTCTTCTCTGGATTTCTTCATTTCTTCGAACTTGTTTTCTGTCTCATCAATTTTTATCTCGAGAGAAACCACCAGTGTCTATAAATATTTGAGGAAATTGTTCAGTCATTCGCTAGGAATAATACTATAATATAGATATGAATAAGAGAAATGAACTGATAATGGCACCAGGTTCACTGAAAGGAACAAGAAAAATTGGAAAAGACATTTGATCAGCATTACTCACTTGTCGAGTTAGCTTTTCTTCAAGCAAATAGCGCAGGAAAGGGACGAGTATTTCATCATGCCCCTTTTTAAGTTATTATTGAATAAGTTGACAGTTTCTCATGCATTATTATTGAATAAAAGTGTTTTGTTAGCTCCAACGGTATGGTTTTCCCTATATCGTTAGGACCTAGAAAGTGAGACTATTATCATACTGGGATAATGTTTTTACACTGGTCAGGGTAGCATCACCATTGTCAGCTACAAGATCGCCATACGTGTGGAAGGAGAGGGGGGGGGGGGCATATTTGTGGGTTTCGATGACCATGGAATCAACTCTCATCACATAACGTGATGCTGGCCTGCCATTATCCGTTCGACCCACAATGAAGGGTATTGTAATTTACCAACTCCATAATAGTGGGCAGACTGACTAACACGATGAATCTATTGCAGTGAAGATAAAAATGATTCTATCATGTTCACCTTAAGCTTCGCATTTTCAGCAGTAACCTCATCAATAAGAGTTGTATCAACATGGATCTCTGGTACAGAGACAGCTTTGTCCAATGCTTCTTTTGCATTTTCCTGTTCCCTTCTTAGTAAATCTTTTGTCTCCTTGGACTGGAATTGCAGTTCCTGCAACTGTTGTTGCAACTTCTTATTTTCTTGTGTCTTGGCTTCTTCCATGTCAGTCTGCAGACCAGCAAAATGCATAAGGCACTTACATAAATATTTTAAAGTGCAACTGGGTTGTGCCAACAGTAATATCTTATTTGCATAGTTGCAACTTAATCTATTTAGAATAATTATGAGGTTTACAAGACAAGTGTATATTTTTAGTTTTCTGCTATATCGCAGTACTATAATTTCTATCATGAGATTATGAGTTCGGAACTAAGAACAAATCTAACAGTCCCCATGATCGCCACATGAGATGTAAAAAGTGACCACAGTCAGCACACAGAATAGTTGCAGCTGACTCCAGAATGGACTGGAAAGGAATTGCATTCCTCTAGCAGTTCACAGCACAGAAAATGACAATGATCACAATACAAAACACTCATTTAATGCATTCATGTGTTCAAGAAACAGCATTAATCTGAGCAGCCTGTGGAGATGAAAAAGTCAGTAATCATTAGTAAGTTCTAACGCCAAGAGTGACCATGATAAAGTATCATTATAAGAGAACAAATGCAGTTTACTCCAAAATGGACTGGAAAGAACCTAGGTCAATTCAGAAAATTCCTAGTAATACATAAGAGGACAATCAAAAAATGCAAATACCCACTTAAATGCATTCATGTGTTCAAGCAAGTGCATACTTGTCTTGATGTAAAAGTCGGCATTGATTAAATATGGCCATGCAACAAACATTATATAGCATGAAAGTCGGAACAATGTTCATGAAGTATATCATAATTTTCAAACTGTATTAACTTCAACAATCCTGTAGAAGTGCCTGTACTTCACGTGCCACTTCTAATGTTACTTATTTTCGTTTGTATGGGGGTTGGGGGGAGGGGGACACCATCTATAAAACAAAATTAACCAACGAAGAACAGAGAAATGCAATAGTGCAGATCTAAGGAATTACTTTTCATAACACATTGATTGAGTTTAGACAGTCTTGGTCCCCAAACTTATCCCGCGTTCTCAAGTACACCCTGAACTATCAACATGCACATTTACCTCCCTAATCCCCTGTAAGTGTGTGATTATACTTCCCCAAAGCATCCAGACGTGCTGATTTCGCCTACATGGTGTCCAACCTGGCCACAAAATTGCAAATAACCTCCTCCATTCTTGTATGTTACTTGAGAACATGGGATAAATTTGGAGCCTCGATAAAAAGACAAGATAAAGCTATGACAGCATTGTACTTGTCATGGGATTAGAAACTAGTGACAGATTTACCCATGGTGTTTCCAGATAAGGGCCTGGCCATTGGGTTCTGAGAATTTATCCAGCTAAAGTAATACAGAAAAACTGTCCAAAATGTTCGGAGAAAACTTCCTGAATGGTCAGTTATATCAATAGCATGTCCCATTTCCATCAATAGTACACTGGTTATGTGTATTCAACAGCCAATTGTTTACCAAAGGTTGGTTCCTTCCATTTGAAAATGAAAACCTTGATATAACTTGTTACAAAGAATACAGATCCAGTATGTATGAAATAATAGCGTATGATACATCACACATAGGCATGTCAACATAAATGGTAAGACTGTAAAGTACAGTAACCCAGTAGTTTACCCTCATGCGTTTTTCCAGTTGCAAACGCCAAGTTAGTTCCTCAACTTGCTTCTCTAACTTATTCTTGGCAGCTTGCAGAGCACCACTTTCTTTTGCAGCCTACAGAAGAAGGTGGGATGTCAATAGACCAAAGTGTATTGATTCTATTGAACTCTTATATATATGCTTACTGATGATCCAGACTTCCAGAGTACCAGAAATGTGACAGCTGTGGACTTATGAACATTAAGAGAGCTTGCAATTAACGGAGTTTAGGAACAATTTGAAGCTACCATGGTTATATTTTTTTCATCTATATAGGAGGTTAACAATGCTAAAACCTATTACTGGAGAAAAATCAACATAGATTAACACAGCCATAGATTGCAGTAACACTGTTGTGGTTTTCAGACTTTCAAATAGCACTGCTACATTATGAATTGCCCAAGTCTGAATTCCTGCGACCAACACCAATTTGTAATGAGCAGCGACAGCACAGATGTCACTAGAGATAAATCAATGACAGATTTAACTTGAAATCTACATTACATAGTGTATAATTGATCTCTTATGGCAGAGTAATAAAGAATCAAATAATACTGTAACAACAGGGCAAAGAGAGAAAAGATAGTGACGACATTTTCACCAAGTCTTACCATTTTAAGTTTTCTAAGTTCTCTTCTCGCCACCCTTCCTCTCCAAGCACATTGGGTTGTGATCGCTGCCTTCTTTAAACCCATGTACCGCGAGCTTGCTAAATCACTACGGCAGAAACTCTGCGATCGCCAAAATCATTGAGATTTGGTTTATATTATGTAATATATATGAGTTAAGAGTGAATAGTAATAAAACGAAAATATATATGCATAGGCTTGAGTGCAGCACCCACTTTTTACACACTTGAAGTAGAGATACTGGGAATGGGACAATGTTGTGGCAGTATCATACATTAATAAGATGTGGTTGCATGTGTAAAGTACTTCCATTTTGACAAAGTTATACTTTATACAACATGGCATTTAACATATCAACTAAGAATGCAAGTTTTATTGGGAGTAAAGGTGCCACGAATAAAACTTAAGTGCCATAATATTTTTGCTGTATTAGCATTATCATCCGAAAACGTTTACTCGTAGAAAGAGTATCACATGAGTTTGAGTATAGCAAAACTGAAATTTTGACCAGTCTATTCTGCAAATCTTGTTACCACACATTTCATGGAAATTTAAAATGAGACCCAAAAACGCACCTGAATAATTACTGCCGCTTTTGTTTGCTGACGGGAATGGAGCTCACTGCGAGCAGCCATACCACGTAGACCTGATTGGACAGTAGTTGATGCAGAACAGAGATCTTTGTAGTGTTTCCTTGCAAAGTGCATACGATAGCAGGTCTGAATTTTCAACGAAGCAGCTTTCCTACGGAGATCTTCATAATAATGCCTCACAATTTGTCCTTCAGTTATCACAGCTCAGAAGTCATTATCTCCACATAAAATCAGAGACTGAAATATGATACTTTTTCCAGTATAAAACAGGGAATATGTACCTCTGCACATTGCCTGAAGCTGAATAGAAGACATTCGCAGCAGAACAAAACTTCTGCGAGCCAGGAATGACCGAACTTTTCTCTGGATTTTACTAGCAGAAGAGCTCAAAACCTCAGTCCTCCGAGCATCTAGTTCAGCCATCTGACCAGCACGCAGAAACACTTTTGTTTTCCCTGTCTGTAGATTGGACATCAGACCGCAGGATAAACCGAAAGGAATGAAAACCAACATCAGTGTTAGAACTATAGAAGAAATAACTTGTGCAGATAGGGATGGAGATACCACATTAAACTTACTATTCCTCCAAATAAAATGTTTCTGCTGGGTCTATTGACAAAATATGCATAAGACACTGTGGTCAGTGATTCATGCTTTTTGGAGAACATTGGTACTACTCCCTCCGTTCAGAAATATAAGACATTTTAGCTTTGTGAAATGAATGTATCTAGACGCCTTTTAGTGTATTGGTTCACTCCGAACCTGTACGAACCTATACACTAAAAGACGTCTAGATACATTCGATTCACAAAGCTAAAACGTCTTATATTTCTGAATGGAGGGAGTACCTCTGATCCAAATTAGTTGTTGCAGGTTCACTGAACCTAGACAGGTTTAGCAACATTTTGCCTAAATCTGCGACAATTAATTTGGATCAGAGGGAGTAATATTTTTCTCATAGTACCACACCAAACAACGTCCTGTGTCCATGTTGGCTTTGGCAAAGGCTGGTTCGCCGTCGAAACTAAGAATAACACTACTTCAAAAGAGTAACTATGAAATAATATGGCTACAAGATATACCATTATCTATTACTTTATGCTTTGGGGCTATCTCTCATAGGACAGACCATGCAACTTAAACTGCTCATCTGACTGGCATGTTTACAATACTAAAGAAATTAGGAAATTAATTGCACATCTTGACATTAGAGGAAAAGATTTGAGAAGCCAAAGAAAGACGTACAGCTGGAACATGACATGGATTGAAGTAAACACATCACGACCACTCATTTCAGTATTTAGTAGTTACCTGATAACCTGTGAGATTTACTTTCTCAAGGAGCATATTTGTAGCTTTAACTTCATCATAACTGCCAGTGAATGATTTGTTTAGACTCCTTAAACACAAAGAAAAGGTTCAAGAACCTGAATCAAAATATCCTAAAATTACCATTCACGGAGAACTTCTGGTAGTAGAACACCAAAGCGATCAACAAATTCTTCAAATGTCCTCTTTGTCGGGTACCCAAGACAGCTTATTCTTATTGCCTCTAGCACCCCCTGTATAAACAATATAACAGTGTCACTCTCAACAAGCTAGTTCTTAGATGCATTGAGTTTGTCATAGTTTGGCCAATAGGGGTAGAGAGCAATTTTGCCATAGTTGGCTCGAATTTCTGAAGCCCAAGCGCCCAGAACCCTGCAGGCCCACACAAATCCACCCTCACGAATGAGCACACTATTGCTTCTAATTCCCAATACGTCACACCTCGACTTTCATTTCCCACTCTCCCAATGTACCACATGTTACACTATATGTGGATTATTTTTTGAGGAAAATGCAAAAGCCCTTTGTGTTTCATTGCATTGGATAGGTAGAGCTGTTGCTTACAGTCCTCCTAGGAGGAAATCACATAGCAGAAAATGAAAAATACAATGAGTGAACGTCCCATGTGCTTGGCAGGATCACACACAAGCCTTTGGCGCCAGCTCTTGCCCATTGCTGTGCTTAGTCCTTGATCACGTTCACCACGTCTAGTGTCGAGGGCCAGGCATTGTTGAAGACGCAATCATTGCGGTGCTTCCAGGTCATCATCATCTGGCGGGCGACATGGCACCCTCAGCCACGCAAGGATGTCATGCCATACTTGCTGCACAAATGGGCAGGCCAAGATCAGGTGGTACATTGTTTCCGGCATCTGAACGCACAGCAAACATCTGGGATGATGCTGAAGTCCATGGCGCGCGCATCACTCTGCAGTCCAGCAGCGATCCTGATCCAGTGGAAGAACTTGAAGCGTGGCAGCGCCCATGTCTTCCAGATGAGCTATATGTGGATTGCACTAGCCCTTTCCATAAGTTCGAACTTTTGGTTGATCTCCACCTTGCTAAGCTGGAAGGCTAGCCACTCCCTCCTCCGGGCTACGGCCAACATAGTGTGGCAGTTAGGTGCACCTTCCATCAACCCTTCCACCGTTGGTGCCTATGCCTCTTCTGATTCTTTCCTCATGTTGTCCAACAGATGTTGTATTTGTTTGTAAACAGGAAAGCTACACCTTATGTATAACTTCTACACTACAGAGAAGATTTAAGATGGATAGTAACTGCTACAAGGTGACTTACAGAGGAAGAAATTTGTGGTAATAAAATGAAGTGTAAGCTCGTGATCAAAGTATGCTTGCGTGTTTTTTAATTTCCAATGATGGAGCAGTCGAAATATCTAAAATAAAGAAAGAAAAGAAACAGTTGTAGCTCAGTACAAAGCACCTCGTATCCTAAAGTGAGCAAACTTAGAGCTGGGACAAGAGACACAAAAGGAACAAGCACTTTTGATGTGTTTCCTATTTCTTAAATTTACTAGCGAAACCATTTGTCAGTCTGATTTATCATTTATCCATATCATATTGCATTTGCAGATTGCTATGAGCAAACTTAGAGCTGGGACAAGAGACACAAAAGGAACAAGAACTTGTTGATGTGTTTCCTATTTCTTAAATTTACTAGCGAAACCATTTGTCAGTCTGATTTATCATTTATCCATATCATATTGCATTTGCAGATTGCTATAATGCTTTTTTCTAAAATCTCAAGTGGATAGATCATGGTGCCAATGTGGGGTAGAGACATTTCTAGGTCCACCAATGGTATGGATTACTTGTACACATAAACAGATTTCTCGATGCTGTCTTGGACCTTGTATCAATCCTGGTATGTACTTTGCCCTAAAAAGAATCCAAGTATGTACGTAAAGAAAAATAAGAATGGTACAGTTTCTTACCCCACACCGAAGTTGCTGGAGAACATTACTGTTCTCAAAAATTGCTGGCTTGAGAACATTATTAGGCTTTATGCAGCGCATGTAATGTGGTTCTGTTGCGCTGAGAGTTTCCAACAAACCTTGTAATTGTTGCTGTTATGTTACATGGGAACAAATATAAATTGTTATAACAAAGCTAGAACAGGCTAAAAACAAAGCAATGACTTTCTTTACCTTGAAGCTTGAACCTATCGACGTGAACTTTGTGGATTTAGTTGATTGTTCAGAAGGAGGAAAAAGACTTGAAACAAATGGACATCTAGAAGCATGTAATAAATCCTGATGCTCGTTTACAGCAGCATCTATGTTTTTATCTAAGAATAGATCCGTTTGATATGTTACCTACAAAAGAAGAAAGTTCTTATTACATAACTGTGTCAGACTCAGCTGTAGAGAGCCAGATGTGGTGGCACTAGCTTGCCCAACAAATTAATCCCTCCTGTGTGGATGTACAGATTGTATACTGTAGGATTGCTTTTGAGAATTCCCTTTTTCTGTCTACACTTAGCATGTCATTCACCATGCTTTATAATCCAATAATGGTTGCTTATATAAGAGGCCATCGTGGTGCGTATACACCTATTTCTTTTAATGAATTGTGCTGAGGGTTTCTTCCCCTTACGGTCCCATCATTTTAATATATAAGAGGCCAACACACGAAAAATTCTTTAGCAGCCATTAAGCTTTTGGAGTTCAACTTGTTACATTCGCATCTAATAAAGGTTTGAAATACGTAGTCCCATTATAGAACAGAGCTGTGTATCTTTTTTTGTTTCTCATCTATTCAGAGCTTCAACGATTTAGAGCTGCATTTCGTTCAGCGAGCATAAACTGGTATAGGCAGAGGTTCCCCATTTTGCTCTCACTACAATGAATCGCAGCACAAAGCCAATATGTGTTCTACATAGAATTATTTATTCAGTCAGAGAGACTTCAGAAGTATGTCACTTACATTCCCCGCATAGTGATGAATAGTGAAATCGGACCTTGAAAATTTGGGCCTACTGAAGTGTGGATTGTCCTTAAATTTTTGATAGAGCTTTTCAGCGAATATTTCATGGGTTGAGTTTCGCAACATGCTGAAGTATAAGATAAGGTATATTAGTAAGGATCAAAATAATCACAGAAAAGGAACCGGCAGTATTACTTCTACATACCAAGTCTCATCCAGTAGAGAAATTATCCCCCCTGGTTTCTGCATTGCACAAAATCAGAAATAAGAAATCAGAAATGTGATTTCATGGCATGGCTCAACCTTATTGGAATTGATCAGTGGATTCAATGTAGTAACAAGATATGCATGGAACTCAAATAGTCTAGTCTGTTTGCTAATCCTAACTAAAGGATAATTTTCCATCCAGTTCTGGGTTTTACCTTGACCCTATGGAAGCAAAACATGTAATAATTACGTGAACTTAGTCGAAAGAAAATGTAGAGGACTTCAGATTAGTGTGTGCCTAGAACAGACTGTATCAATATAGAAAAGAGTTGTCTGGGTAATAGAAGGGCATTGCAACAAACACCAAATGTTGGCAATTAGACCTTCGATTGCTATTGGGCCAAAAGGCCAGGATATACACATGTACAAGGGTATGAAGAAAATGCAATTAACACTATATACAAGAGAGAAACTACACAGCTATAACTAGTATACTTAACAGATTACCTTCTCAATGAGATCAAGAATCTCTTGGTTGTCCACAAACTGGATGTAACTCCAATCAATTTCTTCCTTTGTATATTCTTCTTGCTCCATCTTAAAAACATGCTGCTCAGGGAAAATTGTAGAATTAGTGTAAATCTTAACTGACCATAATATAACATAAAAAGTACTCCCTCCGATCCATAATATGTGTCGCTGAAGTTGTACTAAATCAACGACACTTATTATGGACCGGGGGGAGTAGAACATTTTATCAGTTAGAACTCAATTCTCAAACCTGATTAAAGTGTTGCTGGAGCTTCTCATTGGTTAAGTTGATACAGAACTGCTCAAAACTGCAGCATAGCGAAATATTAACACTAGAAAGATATCATCCCCCACATCATAAGATAGTTTCATGTCAAGTGATAGTAATTACTATTCAGAGATTTTTTATAAAAGCATCGAGTTGAAAATATTAGAGTCCACTGTTAAGCTCTATACTAGTGTACTGATTGTTCCATGCCTAAAAAAACAAATTTCCATCCATGTTCGCGTGCTTTCACAAGTTTCGCCGATGAGCACACTAAGCAGTAAGCTTACACTGTTTGTACTCCCTCCGTCACTAAATGTGAGTCATTTTTTTACGTTTCACAGGCATCAAATGAGATCTCTCTCTTGCTCAATAATTTAGGTAACATACAGTGCATAAGCACAAAATTACACTCAATCTTTCGTAGCAGCAGTATGTGCTGTCTGTGTAATTGAGCAATTGACTGTATAGCAGCTAGCAACAGCAAGCAAGTATGTTATTGCTACAATCCAAAGATGAGATCTTTGTACAAATTCAAATACCATATTAGCAACCCTGTTGTTGTGCAGTTGACACAACCATTTTCTACAGAACATCCACGTAGATGTGAAAAATGAATGCATATAACTTCCAATCTAATTTCATACACACAATGTCCCCATTAATGTCAGCTACAAGATGTTTAGTCCATCAATATTTTCTTCTTGGGGGTAATTTTTTAGGAGTAAAATCCGCCCCTAAAATCTTGATTATATTTTTTTCTCAAAAATTTCAATTATGTATTTTCAATATATGATTCTGATTCTGCATGTGGGACATGTGCTTGCATATATATGAGTCACAGCATATTTTTAAAATGGATATATCTTATTTAGCGAAAGAAGCCAAGTTTCTCGCCTGTGCAGAGGTGTGACCTATGTGAGGAAGTTAATGACATTCTTACAATCAAGTTCCTGCTGACTGAAAGGAGCTCAACTAGTAAACCTAATACTTTATTTTATATCTTCGCAACATATTCATCTGTCAGCAATCTATGTGCCGGAATCTTAGTTTACTCATGCTTCGTTTACGTTTTCATCTCACTTACCCCAACTTGCTTGGGACAAAAGGCTTTGTTTTTGTTGTCGTTGATGATGATCCATCTGTGCCTAGCTACTTGCCCGTCAAAAAGGAAACCGAAAGTACAAATTCAGATAAACACACCTAGCCAAAAAAGACCAAAGAAACAAAGATTTGAAAAAAAAAAGTCCCTGGGTGATATGCTGATATATTTCTAGTCAAGACAGTAGTATGTGTGCCCTGTGACTTATAAGTACATCAAGGATTTTAATTGACAAATTCCACAACAATAACAATCTCTTGATTCGGAATTAGGGATATTCTAGATATGGCCAAAAGAACAAATCTTTTTGTATAAGAAGAAAATACCACAAAAGGCGCATGTATACAACACACAACTTGGCCACGGCCCAACAAACAATTAAAAATCCGGTAGCTAACTAAAAGAGAAACAAAATAAAACTATAGCCATTGGCCATTGGACAAGTACACAAGACTAAAGCTGCATTTGGCATTGTGGTGGATTGTGATAATCTTTGTTTGTCTAACCAGCTTTTGCCTATTTTATGTGGCTAACCAGATTTTGTCTATTTTTTGCGGCTATTTTTCTACAGGAAATAAAACAAGTTCAGCACAGCACGGTTAAGCTACTGCAATCTGAGCATAACACAAGACCAAATGCAAAAGCATTCTACATAAGTACCTGTTTGTTTTGAAACTTTCAAATCCATAAATATCCAGCACACCAATCAAAAGCTTTGAATCGGGATCCTGTCCTATTGTGGTATTGATCTTATTCACGATCCTAAAGAACAGAAGACACAAGAGTTGTCAGTTGTTTTTCTGTGCAATAACAGTGACACAATAGAGAGAAACATGACAATTACTTCCTAGACTAATGTTTTGAAACTTACCAATCAAACAAACGGGAGTAAACGATTCTGGCCAATGCATCTCTACTAAGAGCTGCTGCTCGTAAATCCAAGTTTCTTACAATACTCTCCCCACGTGTTACCATAACACGCTTACATAAGGATTCCTCAAGGGACTTTTCGTCGCACCTGCAGAGTGTTGCCAAATTCATGTCATGTCAAAGATGACCGGAAAATATTGAGGATGGAACCTAGACAGGAGGATTACATGAAAAGCTCTGCAGCTGTCCTAAGATGGAATTTGGATTTTTCATCTCTGGGTACAGAAGAATCTGCTTCATTCCCTTCGGAAAATTCCACATTGCCCAGATGAAGAATAGCAGCAACAACTCTGAATATGGCATCCTGAAAAGTATGCAATAAGAATATTAAGCAAAGATGGTTTTATGATGAAGTAAACTAGTTTCAAACATAACCTTAGGCTTACCTGCTCATCAGAACTAATGCCTACAATATCCATTGCTCTCCTGGTTGCTACATATTCTGAAGAATCATCCATTGCATCAAGATTAATGCAATTAGACTGGTTGAGATAGTGAAATGATGCTGCATCTCCCAATTTATACCTCTCACGGTCCTGAAACACCATTATTGGAGTACAGATCAGAAGTTGAGTTAATGCAGTTCGCAAAAAAGATAAGCGGTAACTAGGGTCACAAATTACAATGGCTACCTAACTGAAACAGTAATGCAAATAAGAAGCAATACTAACAGCGTATTAGATGTTTTATGCTTGCAATTAAACACCTCAAGAATGCAATAGCAAATGAATTACATCTCGACTGTTTAATTGCAAGCATAAAACATCTCAAAGACCCCATTTGATGGCCTCTAGAGAGTTATAAAAGATAGCAATTCCACAAAATATTGTTACAATATCATATTCAGGAATTTAATTGCAATTGCCATGTTACCTCTAGTGGTGCGGCACATAGCATGTAAAAGCAGTGATAGTTTCTTTCTGGATCAGATATTTGACAGACACGAGATCTTTCCAAAAGGTAAGTCCTTATGGCAGCTCCTGAGATCTTCCCATTCTGATCAAACTGAAGCTCAACAAATTTGCCGAAACGACTGCATTATTAGGTAAGAGAAATGTGTCAAGCCATATTGCAAGAAGAAAATGTAAAACTTCTACTGAATGAACAAATACTAACGAGAGAAAACAAGGTAAACCAATAGAATCATAGTTCTACTGAAGTTCATTACCTCGAATTATTATTCCTGACAGTTTTTGCATTTCCAAATGCCTCAAGAACAGGATTGGACTGTGCAATCAAACAGATGAAGTGGAAAACATAAGCCAGTGCTATAACATTACTTTTAATTACTGAGAGAAAGGGCTTGATTACAAAATAATAATAAATGATAGCTCATAATCCACCTATCCACTATTTCAAGGTTGTTTAAGAGAAATAGAGCGCCAAAAGTGGCAACAGAAAGTGCTAATGAGGAACTCACCTCCAGCACTTGTTGTTGCACTGACCTTACACCAGATTCAACTTTGCCACCCATGAAAGCAAGATACTGCATAAGCATTTTAGTGCTTTCTGTCTTACCAGCTCCACTTTCGCCACTCACCAATATGGCTTGGCTGATACCATAATTCATCATAAGCCTGCACCATGGGTATTTTAGATATATATACAAATTCGAGCACAAAAAACTCAAAAGCTCTTTCTTTGCAAAAAAAAAACACACCTATATGCACGGTCTGCCATGGCAAAAGGATGGGGACTCAGCTCACCAAATTCAGCTCCTTTGTAGATTCCCATCATATGATCATTATAAAGGTGAGGAAGTCTTTGAAACGGATTTACAGCTATTAATATGTTCCCGGTATAAGTCTGAAAGAAAAAGATTAAATTAAGTTAGGACAGGATGTTACCAAATTAACAACAAATACATTAGAGAAGCTCATAAAACTTAATTAGTGCTGATAAATTCCAAATTCCTAAGATGTAGAAACTACAAACAAGAAAAAGCAAACACATGTGAAATATTTTAGGATACGAGGCATAAAAATTGACAACTGTACAGGAGGACTAATTAATAAAAAAATCAACTATCAGCCTAGAGAACATGTGTGAACTATGCAAATGTCAATGGAGCTTGCAGCTTCTCTTAGAACTTGGCTCAATCAGCTTACCTATCAGTCAGTCACTTAGTTCTCTCCTCCCATCGTGTGTACATTATTTCCCGTCTCTCTTGTTTATTGTGAACATATTGATCCTTTAACAAGATTTTACTGTAAGGGCCTATCTAGACTTCAACTGAGGATGGATGTGGCTCAAACAATGCATATATGAAATAGCAGAAGAAGAACTGATATGCTGCACTACTCAACTCACATAAATTTCGTTCATTCCATATCTTGACTTCAAGTTCCTGAGAACTCCTGGTTCATGTAGATAAGCTAGCCTTGTCATATCCTCGACACCACAGCGTGCCACTTCTACATCCCTAGGATAGACACTTGACGAATTGGCAGTAACCTGTAATAAGATAACAAACTTGACACTAAATGTGCGAAATTTTTATTTACATTGTAAATTTTCTTCAGTGCAATAGCTTACAATCTATACCTACAGGCACTAACAAATTCACAGTTGGAAGCTAAATAATGATTAACTGTGATTTATAATGTATCTCAGAAGAAGAAAAATGATGTAATAGCCCTAGTGGCATGAGTAGAAATTATCCAACTTTTTATCTTTTTTACTTTTCAAGAAAAGAGTGCAAGTTATCAAGAAACTGGGAGCTGACCTTCTTTCCAGAACTGCATTTTATAATTAATTCTTCCCCATGGACCTCCTCCACCAGGCCATCAATCCAAGCGACATCAGCATCCTCGACCCAAACATGAGAACCCACTGTAAAGCGGCCAATGGATGCCTACCAATGGAATATTCACAACACATGAAGATGTGGTATTGTTAACTGACTAAAGAAAAATTGAAAAAAAGCCCAACAAATTAGCAATATGTCAAAATCTCATTTAATAATTGCAACCCCTGGAGCCAGATTACTGATAAACAGATGGTTGAGAAATTATGGAATATCGAGTGCTACAGTTCCATTATGTCAGTTTCCAACTTACTAGTAAAATATCAAGATAAAGAACTAGTAATTACAAAATACAGAACCTAAGTTCATTCATAAAATAATAAAACATGAAATGGGAATGAAAATAAACTTTCAGAAAGCATAATTATACATCATTCCATTATGTATGTGCAAATTAATTCAAGATGTGGAATAGAAAAGAGAGTAGAAAAATCCTGATTTTCTCCAGTGATGATGCTAGCTCAGTAATATCATGTAGGCAAGCCCCTATATCAGTGTCGTTAGGCTCAGCTTCCCGACGCAAAGTCCAAAAGAGAACATTTCTGCTAAATGTAATTGTACTGGTAGCAGCTAGCCAACTGTTCAAGAGTGGAGTAGAAAGTAGCTATTGGTATTTGTGGCTTGTTGAGGTTGACGAAATATCGGTTCTCATTTTGGCACTCGTGGTTTTTGTTAAGTTGGAGTAGTTGGGAGACCAATTGCGATGCATATGTATGTGCATCACTGAGCTGACAGTCGATGCCCATGGAAATGTTGGCTAGGGTCGTGGAATGTGTGTCTGTTGCAATGTGGTGGTGTTTGAGCTGACATGGGCGACAGAAGACGTGATACGTCGTGGAATGTGTGTCTGTTGCAATGTGGTGGTGTTTGAGCTGACATGGGCGACAGAAGACGTGATACGTCAAATCTTCGATAGACTTGACATGTGAGGGTATCCTGCCGATTGTTAAATATGTGTTTGGTCTAGTTTGCACCACCAATGGGACGAAGCATAGCCATCAGTAGCCAGTAACTCATCTGATCAGACTAAAGGAAGAGTTAACAAGAGCATTACTGCAATTGTGTACTGGATTCAAGCATTTGACCGAACCCACTAGCTCCGGGATATTACAGCCTAAAACCCAGAAAATTCGTACCAAACCAAACAGCTAGTGTCATGGTCAGACCATCAGACAGACCGACAGCCATATCTATCAGCGAAATGTATTATTAGTGTCTCCTCCCTCCTGAAGCATAAAAGCACAGTTATGAGCTTGTTCAGACCACTGTCGAAGCCCGAGCCGGTATCCTGATCGACTGATCCAGATCGGAGTTCGAATTTGCTCCCCTGATTCGCCGACCACCACTCGCGCAAAACAGAAGGAACGTACCATGTGTGCCGTCGAAGTCTCCGTCAGTATCTCCGCTCGATCATGCTGTCGCCGTCGCCGCTGGATCACCGTCCTGCCGCCATTGACGTCGTCGTTGACGCAGGGCGGGGCAGCGGGAGATGTGCAGGTGGTCGGTGGGGCACCGAAGGATCAGCAGGGAGGGAGGCGGCGCGCCGGGGAGTAGGAAGCTGCGAGGTTGGGAGGAGCAGGGGGGAGCGCGGGTGGACGGAGCACGGTGGTGGCGGCGAGGCTGGGTGTACAGAGGAGACGACGACTGACGCCGTGACAGGGGGTAGCGTGCAACGTACTGTCAAATGAAAATGTAGCCAATCAGAAGGGAGCTCCGTCCCCCACTTCCCCCCTAATTAACCGTTGTAGGACCATGTCTCGACTTCTTCTTCGTTTCACCTCGGCTCTCGAATGGCGCACGTGCCTGGCGGCGACCGAGCAGTCTGCAGTCTAGCAACCTAGCGCTGTCTTAGTACTGTCTGGCCGATGTTTTCGCACGTGTGATATAACCGATAAGAGCTAACTCCAGCCGTCGTGTTATCGTTCGGCGCTAAAATCATCCGGATAGAGCGCGTGGTGCCGGCTTTGTGTCCACCGAAAGCGCTAAAAATAGCAAAAGTTTGCTTCAGCATGCGGGATAAAATACAACGTCTTAAACATAACTTTTATAGAAATTAGCTGAATACCGTGCGTTGCTACGGTCTCTTCAAAATTTGAAAAGGTCAAAATTTTCACTTGAGGTATCCAGCTACAGCAATGAACATCTCTATGTGACTTCTGGATGTCAAGTTTTTCCCCGTACTTCCCGTTGTAGTGCCCCTGCTATTATGACAACACTACAACGAACACCCGGAGATATTCTTCCTGCCCTCACAAAGAACCTCGCTCACCGACATGATTTCGACCTCCCTTGCCGACTCTCTAAAAGATGAAGACGTACCGATCCGCAAGTGTGGGATTAACAATCTAGAGACTTCCATCCAGAACACTCAAGTAGTATTACCAATATAGTAGCAAACTCAAAGATTGAGCCAAATTTCATATTTGTTCCTAAGACAATATGATAGGAAGTATAAGATCTATTGTTCATATGTAAAGCGGTCGTGAAGGCGCAAGGTGTGAACACGCCCTCTGCCATATGGCTGATGTCGTCTTTGCCGCGAGTACAACAACCTCGAGGTGCTCAACTGAGTTCTTCACCCCGTCATGGTTGTGCTTTGATCCGTTCTGAATGCATTTCTCCTCCATGGGCACTCAAACTATGTGCGTATTGCATTGTTTTCTCTAGTTTCATATTGCATTGTTTTCTGCATGTGGAATTTAAAATTGTTATATCTGAAGCATTCATCTATTCTCAAGATGGAGGCAACCAGACCAACACCAGTGACTCCAGCGGAATGTCTTTTTCCTTTTTATAAAGAATCAAATCAGCAAGTGTGTCACGACATCTCAAGAAAGCAATTAACATAAATAATACCCAAAATGATGCACCGGATGTGGACTTTTCACTTCCCCAATATGCATCCTAGTATTGCCGGCCGCTGAAAATCCTCGAGCCTAGGACAAGAGCACCGCCATGAGGGTTCTGTAACTGGGGTAGTGGCCAGACGACTTGTGCTAACCCATCTCTCTTGAGGTCAAGATGAACCCCTCCCCTTCGGTCACACTTTCGAGCGCAACAGCATCTAGCACTGGCTCGATGCCGACTTCCTCATCTGGCCCGTCACCAACTTGCTGCTTCCCTCGTCACCGCCGCTAATCCCCAACCACTCACAGCTTTGCCAGTTCGCCTGATAGCTTAAGTTTCGGACGTTTGCATTTCTTATCGCATTTCTTATGTGCATTTGCTGGTCATTCCAGTGAACTTTGCCACAAAACCTGCAATTCATGTTGTTTAAAAGTGTATCCCTTACACATGAACAATGCAAAGAAAGAACCTGATAGAAAATAAATGTAAAGAAATAACCTGATAGCAACACACTTAATTTGTAGATCTACCAGCACATCCAAGTTTTTTCTTTGAAACTATCAGTGCTCCTACAAATTCCTTTACAAATAAGTTAACATAAAGAAGAGTACCACACCTGCCAGAAAAACAACAAAACCGGTTGGCCTAAGTAAATTAACAAAGAGAGTAAAAAGTGTAGCAGAATAAAATGGCAGGTTTATCTTGATACTACTTTCATATACAGATTGTCCACTCCATCGCAGCTTTATCCAAAGAACAAACTATACAATAAGGAGACACACATAATAACGTTGAAACATCATGCAGGAGAGCACAAGGAAAAATATCTTAGATGAAGCCAAGAAAAAGCAATAGCTGCAAACTTCAGAGCAAACACTGTGCAGAATGAACCATACATTCACGGGTGACTTTCTTAAAAAAATCAATGGGTGACATGAAAGGATATTGTACAAAGTGTGGAAAAAACGGAAATATGAATTTTTGAAACAAGACGGCCAGATTCAGACTTCAGAACAGAAGCTCGTGGATTCAGAGTAGAAAGTCATGGATTTAGAGATCCTTTGCTCATGGATTCAGAGGAGAAAGTCATGGATTCAGAGATCCGTTGTGTGGCTGGTGGCAGTAAGGTGTGCATGCACCCCAGAGATTCAAAGCATGAGGTCATGAAATCGAAAGGAGTACTCTTATCGTGGTGGTTTAGAATAACATGGCAGCCTTTGTACTGAAGAATAATGACCATGGTTGTTCTACTGGCCCAGCTGCATTATCAAATTAAAGCACTCTGATCAGATATCAATTTGGTCGCACGTCCGATTACGAAGGTATTTGTGTTGCCCATGGCGATGACTTGGGAGACTCTTCTCATAGGGAGGAAGTACCATTGCACCAGCCCTTGCACCGGCAAATCCAACAGGAAAAAACCAATCATGTTCATGACTGGTAGCATATAGTTCAATCGATTGTGAGAGGCTCCTATATGGAGGGTACATACTGTCGCAGAGTTCGATCCATGGAGCGACCGCCGACGGCGTTGGCGATATAGCAGAACATAACGCTATTGTGATCTTGTTGCCGATGAGATCGAGATCCTTGTGGTGTAGTTGTCGAGGCTATACAAGGTGAAATTGCCGCCGTTGTTGCATATCTCTTCTCAGCCTGGAGCCCGATTGGCGCTTCAGCAACCACGGATCCTGCTGCGGCAGTTCCTCGTCGACGGGATAGGAGAAGTCCCCAGCGACGATCTCAGATCATGTTGGCCTGGAAGCGCTCCGGAAGGAGGAAAGATTCCTCTTACTCGTGTTATTAGTGGCGGGAGGAGGGAGGCTAGGGTGGAGGGCAAGATGGGAGGGGCGGCGGCGGACCCTGTGATATGGTTCGACGGGAGGAGATCGGGGATGATAGGTCGGGGCCTTGCTTCCACGGGAGGAGACGTTTTGAATGGCATGGCAGAGTTGTTCAAGAGAGAGCTGATTGATGGTTGCAACTTGAGAAGTTTGAGTTCTGTGAGCACTGCATTTTTGGTAAGCATAAAAGAGTTAAATTCAATGTTTCCGTTCATACCACCAAAGGCATATTATATTATGTGCATGCTGATGTATGGGGTCTGTCTTGTAAGACTTCTATTGGTGGTGTTAATTACATGCTTACTATTATTGATGACTACTCAAGAAAAGTGTGGCCTTATTTTCTGAAGCATAAATCTGATGATTTTGATGCTTTTAAGAAGTGGAAAGTTATGGTTGAAAAGCAAACTGAGAAAAAGTAAAGGTACTACGTACTGACAATGGTATGAAATTATGTTCTAATGAGTTTGAGGAGTTTGGCAGTAACGATGGCATGATCAGGCATCACACCATCCCATATACTCCTCGACAGAATGGCGTGGCTGAGCACATGAACATGACCATCATCTCGAGGGCTCGTTGTATGTTGTCTAATGCAGATATGTATAGGCGTTTCTGGGCTGAAGCAGCCAACACAGCGTGTTCCTCATCAATAGGTCACCTTATATTCCACTTGAGAAGAAAACTCCCATTGAGGTATGGTCAGTTTCGCCTGCTGATTATTCACAGTTGAGAGTTTTTGGCTGCACTGCATATGCTCATGTTGATAGTGGAAAGTTAGAGCCTAGGGCTGTTAAGTGCATATTCCTTGGTTATGGTTCAGGAGTTAAGGCATATAAACTATGGAATCCTAAAACTAAAAGGATTTTGCTAAGTAGAAATGTTGTTTTCAATGAGTCCATTATGTATCATGATAGCTTTCCATCAGATACCTCTCCTATTGATGTTGGAGAGGAGGGAGTTAGTGTGCAAGTGGAGAACCTGTAGAAAACTGTTGATAATGATGCTATCGTTGAAGATACACATGAGGAAAACATTAATGATATTGTTGTTCAGCACTCACCTACTGTTTTGCAGCAGCCACATGAGTCCATTGTTGCTGATAGACCGAGGCATAATTGTGGTCCTCGTCCTTGTTTAATTGAAGAGTGTAATCTTGTTCATTATGCTTTGAGTTGTGCTGAACAGGTGGAGAACAATTCTGAACCTGCTACATACAATGGAGCCATTGCATTCGTTGACCGCGAGAAGTGGATTTCTGCTATGCAAGAAGAGATGCAGTCGCTTGAGAAAAATGGCACATGGGATGTTGTTCCCTTGCCCAAACAAAAGAAGACGGTCCGCTACAAGTGGATCTTCAAGAAAAAGGAAGGTTTGTCTCCCAAAGAGCCTTCAAGGTACAAGGCAAGGTTAGTAGCAAAAGGGTTCAGCCAGATTCCAGGTATTGATTACAATGTTGTGTTCTCCCTAGTTGTAAAGCATAGTTCCATTCACACTTTCTTTAGTATTGTGGCTATGCGTGATCTTGAGCTTGAGCAGTTAGATGTCAAGACTACTTTTCTGCACGGAGAGCTTGATGAGGAAATATACATGGACCAACCAGAAGGGTTCATAGTGCCTGGTAAAGAGGATTTTGTGTGAAAATTAAAGAAGTCTCTTTATGGCTTAAAGCAATCTCCAAGACAGTGGTATAAAAGGTTTGATTCATTTATGATCTCGCATGGTTTTGAGAGGTCTAAATATGATATTTGTGTTTATATCAAGTTTGTTGATGGGTCACCTATATACTTGCTGCTATATGTTGATGATATGTTAATTGCTGCCAAGGGCATGAAAGAAATCACTACTTTGAAGGAACACCTAAGTAGTGAGTTTGAGATGAAGGATCTTGTGCTGCTAAGAAGATCTTAGGTATGGAGATTACCCGAGAGAGAAAATCTGGTTTGTTATTTCTTAGTCAGCAAAGTTACATTAAGAAAGCTCTTCATCGTTTAATACGGATGGTGCCAAGTCAGTTAGTACTCCTATTGCTCCTCATTTTAAATTGTCAGTTTCTCAATGTCCTACTACTGATGAAGAGTTTGAGTACATGTCAAAGGTGCCATATTCTAGTGCTATTGGTTCTTTGATGTATGCCATGGTTTTTTCTCGTCCTAATTTATCATATGCTATGAGTTTGATAAGTAGATACATGGCTAATCCTAGTAAAGAACATTGGAAGGTTGTTCAGTGGGTTTTCAAGTACCTTCTTGGCACTTCCAATGCTTGTTTGAAGTTTGGCAGGAACGGTGAGGGACTCGTTGGCTATGTGGATTCAGATTTTGCTGCCGATTTGGATAAGAGAAGATCCCTCACAGGTTATGTGTTTAATGTTGGTGGTTGTGCTGTTAGATAGAAGGCTACGTTGCAGGCAGTTGTTGCACAATCTACTACTGAAGCTGAATACATGGCTATTGCTGAAGCTTGCAAAGAATTTGTTTGGTTGAAAGGTTTGTTTGCTGAGCTTTGTGGAGATGATTCTTGTATTACTTTGTTTTGTGACAGTCAAAGTGCCATATACCTTACAAAAGATCAGATGTTCCATGAGAGAACTAAGCACATTGATGTCAAGTACCATTTTGTTAGAGACATTGTTGCTCAAGGTAAATTAAAGGTATGCAAGATCAGCACTCATGATAATCCTGTTGATATGATGACTAAACATGTTCCTGTTGCTAAGTTTGAGCTTTGCTTGAACTTAGTTGGTTTAACTGATTATCCCAAGTGGCTATTGGCGCCGAAAGTATTTGCTTTGTTTGTTCAGGGAGATGGTTGTTGTTGATGCTACAAGGAGGAATTTGTCTCAAGGTGGAGTTTGTTATATGTTGATCCAAATTCTACAAAGTATAGGCCAACTTCTGACGAGTGGAGCGAGGCCCGTCGCCGGAGGCTTGGGCCGAGTGTAAACCCCTTGTAAGCCACCAGTTGGGATGAGTTGCATATGTGAAATCCCCGACGTTTGTAAACACTCCTCGATATAGTGAAGTTTCGCTGGCTGGCGCCCGTGGTTTTTTCCTCTCTTTGTTGGAGAGGTTATTCCACGTTAAATCCGTGTCCCCTTGCTGTGATTTTGTTTTCGTTCTTTGTTATTTACTTGTCGCAATTGTAACATACCAATTCCCTTTGTGCGCGGTACTTTACTTATCCGAGGTTCGATTGTCGGTATCTCTTATACCTAGTTCAACCTCGTTACTGATAAGTACTCTTTACTCATACTGTGATGTGACATCCCTTGTGACCTTGTCACATGCTTGCAAGCCAATTGGATGACACTCCACCGAGAGGGCCTAGAGGATATCTATCCGTCATATGGATGGACAAATCCCACTCTTGATCCATGTGCTTCAATCCGTACTTTGAAAATACCTAATGTCACCTTTACAACCACCTAGTTATGGAAGTGGTCTTTGATGTCATGAAAGCATCCATCCGGTGATGGTGATTAACATGATCTCATGGTCGAAGGATTAGGTTACTATGTATTTGAAATCTTGTAGCAAACAAAAACTCTAAATGACTTGATCTTATGTTATGCTAACTATAGGAGTGTGTCCATCACATCATTCTCCTAATGACATGATCTTGTTATTAATAACATCTAATGTCCATGATCAGGAAACCATGATCATCTATTAATCAACAAGCTAGCTTAACAAGAGGCTTACTAGGGACTCTTTTATGTTTACAAAACACACAAGTATCAATGTTTCCAGTTAATACAATTATAGCATGGGATGTAAACATTTATCATAAACACAAAGATATAATAATAACTGATGACCCACAAGTATAGAGGGTGTATCGTAGTACTTTTGATAAATAAGAGTGTCGAACCCAACGAGGAGCAGAAGGTGTTGACAAGCGGTTTGGATCAAGGATTCACTATAAATACGAGCAAACAGATTTTTAGTTTTTTGGTAATGTAGATAAATAAAGTGCGAGTAAATAAAAAACAATAATAATAATTGCAGTGAGCGGCCCAATCCTTTCTTCAGCAAAGGACAAGCCAGTTGTGTTACTTATGATGGCCAAACGTTCTCGAGGACACATGGGAGTATTGTCAAGTGCTTTCGCTTCATATAGTCGATTAATCTTCATTGGTTGGATAAGTGTTATGGTGGTGAACCTATGCTAATGTACTACCCCAACTTGGACTAATACATACTTGTTATTATACCCCTTGCAAGCATCCACAACTATAAGAAAGTAATTAAGATAAAAATCTAACCACAACATTAAACTCTGAGATCCTACACTCCCTTATGCAATGGTTTCCTAACGGGGGTTTAGGTTTCTGTCACTCCGACAACCCCACAATTAGTACCCAAATACACAATGCATTCTCCTAGGCCCATAAAGGTGAAGTATCATGTAGTCGACGTTCACATGACACCACTAGAAGAATAGCACCACAACATAAATATCAAACCATTAAATATTACTCAACGTAATTCTACCACTAACAACATGACTTCTCCCATGTCCTCAAGAACAAAATGAACTACTCACAAGACATCATATGGATCAAGATCAGAGATGAAATAATGATAAGTAACAATCTGAACATGAACAATAATCCAATGGTTTCACTCAATATCATCAACTACAATAAGTAATCAACACCGAGAAAGTTTCCCCTATGAACTACACGGATTCAACCCAATTGTTACAGTGATATGTCGTGGTGGTGATGGTGCTGGTGGTGATGATGATCCCGATGAAGCCTAGCTAGATGACGATGTCGATGGAGATGATCTCCCCTCTCCGGGGAGGAATTTCCCCGGCAGATTTCTCCCTGCCGGAGAGCTCTTTCTCTCTCTGTGGTTTCTGCCCCGTAGAGGCGGCGGAATATTTCTGTGATGGCTCTCCGAGTCTTAGGTTTTTGGGAGGAAGATATACGCGAAAGGGCGATGCTAGAGGTGGGCCAGGGTGGCCACACCACTTGGCCGTGCGGCCCAGGGGGGCCGCGCCTAGGGGTGGTGTGGGCCCGTGTGGCCCATCTCCACTCCCTCTTCTGGCTATTCTTCGTCTTATGGAAAAATGGGAGTTTCCATATATTTTCTGGAATTTTCTGATCTTCGGAAATATTGCATCTGGCAGCGCCTTTTCCAGCAGAATTCCGACTCCGGCAGTTAATTCTCCAAAAATCACCAAACATGCAAAATAGATGAAATAACATAAGTATCATCTCTAAATATGAAATATATCAATGAATAACAATAAATTATGATATAAAATAGTGATGAAAAATGGACGTATCAACTCCCTCCAAGCTTAGACCTCGCTTGTCCCCAAGCGAAAACTGAACTCAGTAAACATGACCACAGGTTTATGGAGTGAAGTGTCGATAAAGAGAATACAGACAAGAAGCATCACATTTATCAATAAACAAATCATAATAGAAAGCAACTCACTCTTATATAACTTAACTTGCAATGAGTAAGGGAGTCACAATAAAGGTGCACAATGAAAATCATAATTGGTGATGGCAAAATTTGTTCTTGGTCAGAGAACAATTAACAAATCATACTTATTTTTGAGCAAAGCTTTTATAATGAAGCTTATATTGCAGGAGTCTCTTGGTCAAACATAACAGTCTCTTCACCAACAATGATAGCTTTCAAAGTTATATTCATTCGGATAAGAGCATTGTGCAAAACAAGGAACATAAGAAACAAGATTGAATAAATCAATATATAGATGATTGAATCAAAACAACTCAAATGCTTGCTTGAGATAGAGAGGAATAGGCTTACTGACTCAACATAAAAGTAAAAGATAGGCCCTTTGTAGAGGGAAGTAGGGATTAACAAGTTTTATAAAGCTTCCAAAAATTATGGTACTCATTAGCTTTGAGCTCTCATTACCCCTATCATAAGAATCTTGAAGTGATTAAGGTCAATGTGAGGGCAAATATGAGGTATATGCTTGAAAAATTACAAGTTGAAAATCTCATGCCCCTTGAATACGAGTACCAAGGCCTCATGCTACTCAACTTTGGTCCCAGGTAAGTTCTTGTCATTGTAAGTATATGTGTATCATAGAGAACCGCCAACGGGGTACCCCTTTCCCCGTGACATATGAACTATCCCATACCAAAATGACAAGGCAACAGATAGTGGGCATCTCAGCGGTCTTTTTATTTACTATTTGCGTAGTTTTTTTATTGAAGATGCTTTATAGAATGCCCACTATGGTTTTTCTGCAAGTTTCCACCATGATTAGGCATGGCTTAGGCTGGCCTCCCAAGCGTTTATCTAACACATATGCAAAATCCA
Source organism: Avena insularis (assembly GCA_023614405.1). Taxonomy (NCBI): domain Eukaryota; kingdom Viridiplantae; phylum Streptophyta; class Magnoliopsida; order Poales; family Poaceae; genus Avena; species Avena insularis. The sequence continues at coordinate 186,730,020 of CM042685.1, forward strand.
TGGACTTACAAGCTCCCATCTCATTTCACACCGACGACATCCATAACAAAAGAACATGATATCAACTAAATAGGAATAAGTGTAATGTTGAAAGCGTTCCCCATGACAGCATGGTTTTGCTAAATCCCAACTTACAATTTGCAAGCATATAATCATCATAGATGGTCACAATGGTTCAAATTTATTAAGTGCAAGAAAATAAAGTGTGCCGTCAAGTTTGTGAGAGCTTTACTAACTATTTTTATCATAACAAATTTTTTAATTTGGAAGATAGATAAAACTCGAGAATTTACTTGGAATAGCAACGATGCTAATAGGTGGATATGGTGGACACAAATGGCATAGGTTTTGGTTCAAGGTTTGGATGCACGAGAAGCATTCCCTCTCAGTACAGTTTTTTGGCTAGCAAGGCTGGGTAGCAAGCATAAGAGTTGAGTGAAACAAGCAAACATACATGTGATAGAAACAATCATGCAATCTTCCTTGGAAGCACAAACGATCTTAACTTGAGAATACTAATCTTATGATCCAATCAAGAAAGAAAGATAATGAAATAATATATCTACAAGTATTTTTTTCTCTTTTCTACTCAAACCTCTAAGTAATGTTGCTACTGACCAATGGTAAGTTTGCCAAAACCAACTAAATTTACTTGATGCTCCCAAAGTGATACCAATTATAATAACAAGATCAATCATATAATAGAAATTGCAAACTAAAATAAGATGTGCAAAAAGTAAATGATAAAACTTCTCATTAATATTCCATAATGGCACTCACACTAATGGATACATGAATAACCAACTAAAGGAGAGATACTTCCACACTGCAAACCATCCTGTATGATAACTTCTCTACTCATGATATGACTCTACTAAAAAGGTAAAAATATAAAAGATAATGATGTGATACCACGACACTCCCCCAAGCTTGGAACAAACCAAGGGGATGCCAAAATCTGATGATGAATTACTCCTTCGGTGGTGGTGGTGTGATCATGATCGGGGTGAGAAAATTCTCCAGCATCCTGCAAAGCCTGTTATTCTCCTCTTGAAGTATATCCACCTCTCTCCTCAGAACTCGATACATATGGCAAAACTCATCAGTGGCTCGAAGGGCTTCCACTGCTGCAGGGCAGGAACTGAGGTCCGGAACTGGTGGTTAGCCCATGCATATTATGAGAAAAAGCATGTCCAGTGTTAATTGACCCTATAAGAGTAGGTTTTCTTTCCCTTGATCATGCATCAATCTGTCCATCCATGCTTGCTGACATGTTCTTTACTTCCTCCTCGATGCTCTGATACATGTCTTTGCGCCTAGCTGTGATCCTTTCTTCTTCCACCCATCCAACGAAAGTCCTCTGCTCAAGATCGCGAAGGAGCTCGCGCCGACATCACAACTCATAGTCCTCCGAAGACGAACCCTGGGACGACATCTGAACAGAACAGATCGAAACGAAAACACAACGAGAAAACGATATATGGACCTCGGGGGATCCGAGGGATTATATATCACAAAGTTTAATGACAAAAGGAAGGTACTGGGAGAAAACGGGTCGGAGACGAACTCCGAGGCGGCCACACCACCTGGTGGCGCGAACAGGTGGGCCCGCGCCCAGGGGTGGTGTGATCCCCCTGGACTCTGTTTCCATCCCTCTTTCGACTCATAATCTTCCATATTAAATAAAAACTACAAAAAATATAAGTTGGAAAGTTTTTCGCGGACTTTTTCTTACCAAAATTGTTACCTATTCGAAAACAGACTCCGTAGATTCCTGAATTTGGTCTTTAATAAATTATTCCAGAGTCACCACTTGAATAATATCAATATCTTCATTATAAGAATCTCTAGAAATATAATGTTTGAGCCTTTGACCATTCACCACTTGCGTAGTGTTGTCTCTCAACGAAGAAATTGTTATTGCACCTACACGATACACCTCTTCAATAATAAAGGGTCCTTCCCATTTTGAGAGTAATTTTCCTGCAAAAAATCTGAGACGAGACCTATACAATAGAACTTTCTCACCAACATGGAACTCTCTCTTAAGAATTCTCCTATCATTCCATTTTTTAACTTTTCCTTAAAAGAGTCTAGCATTTTCATAATCTTCACTTCTCCACTCATCTAAAGAACTCAAGTCAAGCAATCTTTTCTTACCAGCAAGTTTAAAATCTCTATTAAGTTCTTTCACTGCCCAATAAGCTTTGTGTTCTAATTCTAAAGGCAAGTGGCAAGCTTTTCCATAAACCATTTTGTAAGGAGACATTCCCATAGGATTTTTATAAGCAGTTCTATAAGCCCATAAAGCATCATTCGACTTACTAGCCCAATTTTTTCTATATTTATTAATAGTCTTTTGCAAGATAGATTTAATTTGATAATTCTACTTGCCCACTTGTTTGGGGATGATAAGATGAAGAAATTCTATGATTAACATCATATCTAGAAAGGGTGTTTCTAAAACCATCGTGAATAAAATGAGAACCTCCATCAGTCATAAGATATCTAGGCACACCAAACCTAGGAAAAAATAACATCCTTAAGCATTTTAAAGAGGTATCACCATCAGCACTTTTTGTAGGTATGGATTCTACCCACTTAGTAACATAATCTACAACAACAAGAATATGAGTATAACCTTCTGAAGGGGGAAAAGGACCCATAAAGTCAAATCCCCAACAGTCAAATGGTTCATTAACTAAATAATAATTCATAGGCATTTCATTGCGTCTAGAAATATTACGAACTCTTTGACATTCATCACATGATAAAATAAACTTTCTTGCACCTTTAAAAAGAGTAGGCTAAAAAAAACCTGATTGTAGAACTTTTTGTGCAGTTCTATCTCCAGCATGATGTCCTCCATAAGCACTATCATAATATTTTCTCAATATCTCTCGTTGTTCATATTCTGGAACACATCTTCGCATAATACCATCCACTCCTTCTTTATATAAGTGTGTGTCATCCCAAAAATAATGCCTAAAATCATAAAAGAATTTCCTTCTTTGCTGAGCTGTAAAGGTTGGAGGCAAATACTTGGAAACAGTAAAGTTAGCATAATCAGCATACCAAGGACTCTCTCGCGAGCTTACTTTTATTGCAGCCATCTGTTCATTTGGTAAACTATCATTAACATGAATAGGATCAAAATAAATGTTTTCCAATCGAGACAAATTATTAGCAATAGGATTTTTAGCACCTTTCCTATATACAGTATGTAGATCGAACTCTTGTAAAAGCAACACCCATCTAATAAGCCTAGGGTTAGCATCTTTCTTTCTCATAAGATATCTAATAGCAGCATGATCAGTATGAATAGTAACTTTCGAATCAACAATATAAGGTCTAAACTTATCACAAGCAAAGACTACAGCTAAGAACTCTTTTCAGTAGTAGCATAATTCCTTTGAGCAGCATCAAGAGTCTTACTAGTATAATGAATAACATTCAACTTCTTATCTATTCGTTGTCCAAGAACAACACCTACATCAACGTCACTATCATCACACATAATTTCAAAGGGTAAATTCCAATCAGGTGGTTGGACAATAGGAGTGGTAGTTAAAGCTTTATTTAGAGTTTCAAAATCTTCCTTACAATCATCACCAAAAACAAAAGGTACATATTTTTGGAGGAGATTAGTAAGAGGCTTTGGTATCTTTGAGAAATCTATAATAAACCTCCTTAGAAACCAGCATGATCAAGGATACTATGAATACCTTTAACATCCCTAGGACATGGCATTTTCTCAATTGCTTCAACTTTGGCTCTATCGACTTCAATACCTCTTTCAGAAATTTTATGTCCAAGGACAATTCCTTCATTAACCTCAAAGTGGCATTTCTCCCAATTAAGAACAAGATTAGTTTCTTCACATCTCTACAAAACTTTATCAAGATCGTGCAAACAATTATCAAAAGAAGTTCCATAGATAGAGAAATCGTCCATGAATACTTCCACAATTTCTTCACAAAAACCATGAAAGATAGCAGACATACATCTTTGAAAAGTAGCAGGAGCATTACACAAACCAAAAGGGATACGCCTATAAGCATAAGTTCCATAAGGACACGTAAAAGTGGTCTTCTCTTGATCTTGCTTTCTAACAGAAATTTGAGAGAACCCAGAATAACCATCAAGAAAACAAAAATGAGCCTTCTTAGACAACCTTTCTAACATTTGATCAATAAAAGGTAAAGGATAATGATCTTTCTTTGTAACTTTGTTAACCTTTCTAAAATCAATGCACATCCTATAACCAACTACTACTCTTTGAAGAATAAGCTCATTATTTTCATTAGGCACAACAGTAATTCCTCCTTTCTTAGGGACACAATGAATAGGACTAACCCATCTACTATCAGCAATAGGATAAATAATACTAGCATCAAGAAGTTTCAATACCTCATTTCTTACCACTTCCTTCATCTTAGGAATTAAACGGCGTTGATGTTCACCAACTGGTTTTGTATGAGGTTCCATATTAATAGCATGCTGACATATAGTAGGAGAAATCCCCTTTAAATCATCAAGAGTATAACCCATAGCTCCTCGGTGTTTCTTCAATACTTCCAATAATCTTTCCTCTTTCTTTCCTAAAAGTTTAGAACTAATAATAACATGATATATTTTCTTATCATCAAGATAAGCATATTTAAGATCATCAAGTAGAGGTTTTAGATCGAAAACAGGATCCTCTTTAGGTGGTAATGTGGTACCCAAATCTTTCATATGTAGATTATGCTTAAGCATCTCAGGTTGACGAAGAAGAATCTCGTCAATCTCATTTCTTTCTTCCATGAAGATCTCACTTTCGTGATCTTCCATATATTGCTGCAAAGCATCATTAGGAGCAAGAGCAATAGAAGCAAGTTGTTCAACTCTAAAATCCTCATTAGGCAATTCATTTCATAAGGAGCTTTTGCAAATTTAGAAAAATTAAACTCGTAAGATTCTCCATAAAATTTAGATAAAATTTTCTCCTTCTTACAATCTATAATAGCTCCACGAGTGTTCAAGAAAGGTCTACCAAAAATGATAGGACGCGTTTTACTAGCAGCTGAACCAAGTACTAGAAAATCAGCAGGATATTTAGTCTTACCACAAAGAACTTCTACATCTCTTACAATACCAATTGGAGAGATGGTATATCTATTAGCAAGCTGAATAACCACATCAATTTCTTCAAGTTCACAAGGACCAATTTCATGCATAATTTCTCTGTAAAGCTCATAAGGAATAGCACTTGAACTTACACCAATATCACATAAACCATAATAGCAATGATCGCCTATTCTGACAGAGAGCACAGGGACACTAGCTTTCCTAGTTCTACTAGGATGTGAAACAATATTAGAAGCATATTCACAAAAGATAATGTGTCCATCTTCTACATTTTTAGTGACAAGGTCTTTCACAATTGCTACCGCAACATTTATTTGTTCATCAGGTTCTACAGCTTTCTTTGTACTTTTGTTAACCACACTAGTTATCATAGAATGTTCCTTTACCTTAGCAGGGAAAGTTATTTTCTCAATATAAGGTTCAGGCAAAAAAGATCAACAGTACAAACTTCAATATTTCTAGCAGGAACACAATTAACAATATCTTTATATGGTGCATGATACTTGTTCCATTCCTTTTTTTGGAATATCAAGATAAGAGGCAAAGGCCTTAAAACAATTTGCAAGAATTTGAGAATCAAGACCATAAACAACACTAATATTATGAAAGCCATCAATTCCCATAAAAGATTTAATGCATTCATAATCATAATTTATACCTGACTTTCTTCCTTTATCATTCTCCCATGCTTCAGTATTTTCTTGAATACGGTCGAGAAGATCCCATTTAGCTTATTCTTTCATATGTGTAAATGATCCAGCACAAGAAGCATCCAATAAATCCTTATCATGAAGAGGAAGCCTTGCATATAAGTTATTATTAATAATATTACTAGGGAGCTCATGAATGGGACATTTGAGCATTATTGACTTCAATCTCCCCCAAGCTTGGGCAATACTCTCTCCATCATGAGGCCAAAAATTATATGTTTGATTATGATCTTTATGAATATCACTGGGAGGATAGAATTTAGAATAAAAGAGAGGTACAATTTCCTCCCATTCAATAGATCGGCCATTCTTCAATAGCTTATACCATTCTGCAGCTCTGCCTTTCAATGATATAGAGAATAGTTTTCTCTTAACTTGATCCATTGTAATACCCGCACACTTGAACAACTCGCGTAATTCATTTATAAAGAGCAAATGATCACCAGGATGGAAAGTTCCATCTCCAAAATAGCAGTTATTCATAACACGCTCAACAATTTTTCTAGGTATTTTATAAGGATCCAATTCAGCAGGCGGTGGTTCATCTACTACCTTAGCAATGATAGTAGTTTTCCCAAATAGGAAACCAAGTGTGTTATCCATAATGAAATAAAATAAAAGATAGAAATAAAAATAATACTCACAGTAGAATTTTCTTTACCAATTTCCACTCTTCAATAGCGCTTCACTCCCCGGCAACGGCGCCAGAAAATAGTCTTGATGACCCACAAGTATAGGGGGTGTATGGTAGTACTTTTTATAAATAAGAGTGTCGAACCCAACGAGGAGTAGAAGGTGTTGACAAGCGGTTTGGATCAAGGATTCATTGTAAATACTAGAAAACAGATTTTTAGGGTTTTTTGGTAATGCAGATAAATAAAGTGCGAGTAAATAAAAGACAATAATAATAATTGCAGCGAGTGGCCCAATCCTTTCTTTAGCAAAGGACAAGCCAGTTGTGTTACTTATGATGACCAAATGTTCTCAAGGACACATGGGAATATTGTCAAGTGCTTTCGCTTCATATAGTCGATTAATCTTCATTGGTTGGATAAGTGTTATGGGGGTGAACCTATGCTAATGTACTACCCCAACTTGAACTAATACATACTTGTGATTATACCCCTTGCAAGCATTCGCAACTACAACAAAGTAATTAAGATAAAAATCTAACCATAGCATTAAACTCTGAGATCCTACACTCCCTTATGCAATGGTTTCTGATGACCCACAAGTATAGGGGATTGCAACAGTCTTCGAGGGTAGTATAACCCAATTTATTGATTCGACACAAGGGGAGCCAAAGAATACTTATAAGCCTTAACAACTGAGTTGTCAATTCAGATACACCTGGAAATAGTCTTGCTCATAGAAGTTTATCAGTAGCAATAGTTTTGTAGTAGCAATATCAAAGTAACAGCAGCAGTAAAACAAAGGCAGTAGTAACAATAGTAGAAAACAGTAGGATATGAGTGCGGTAGGCATAGGGATGGATGGACATGCGTTGCATGGACGAGACTATTCATATAACTTCAAGATCTAGGGCAGTTGTAGATAAATAAGATAAAGCATCCAAGTAATAAACAGCCATAGGCATGTGTTCCATATATAGTCATACGTGCTAGCAATGAGAACTTGCACAACATCTTTTATCCTGCCAGCTCGTTGCAGCGAGGCCTCAAGGGAATCTACTGGCAATTAAGGTACGCCTTTTAATAGAGTACCGGGCAAAGCATTAGCACTCCGTGAACACATGTGATCCTCACATCACAGCCATCCCCTCCGGTTGTCTCAATTTCTGTCACTTCGGGGCCTTTGGTTCCGGACAATGATATGTGTACACAACTTGAAGATAAGATCACAAACAATACTATCATCATGAATCAATAATAAGTTCAGATCTGAGATCATGGCACTCGCTCCCTAGTGATAAGCATTAAGCACAACAAGTTGCAACAAAGTCAAATAGCACTAATAAAGATACTAGGCACCATGACCTAACAATCTTATTCGATTACATGATAGATCTCATCCAATCCCTACCATCCACATAGCCTACAGCGGGGGATTACTCACTCATGGATGGGGGAAACATGGATGGTTGATGGAGAGGCGTTGGTGATGATGATGGCGATGATCTCTTCCAAATCCACGTCCCGGCAGGGTGCCAGAACGGAGTTTCTGATTCCAAATCGTGGTTTATGGTGGTGGCGACGTGGAGGAACTCTCTCTAGAAAAACGTCGACCCCCCCTGAGTTTTTAGGCTAAAAGGCTTTAAGTAGGCGAAGAGGGAGGCCGAGGGGGTGCCCGAGGTGGACACACCCCCTCTAGGCGTGGCCAGGACTAGCCTGCGCGGCCAGGGGGTGTGGGCCCCTCGTGGCCCTCCTCCGTCTCGTCTTCTGGATCCGTGAGTCTTCTGGTAAAATAGGATTTTTGGCATATTTTCCGGGATTTTTCCTGAAAGTTGATTTTCTATATAAAAACTAGACACCAAAGAAATTCTACCGAAAATAGCGTTAGTCCGTGTTAGTAGTATCCAAATCACACACGGTTAGAGGAGAAACAATAGCAAAAGTGTTCGGGAAAGTAGATACGTTTTGGACATATCAACTCCCCCCAAGCTTAGCTTATTGCTTGTCCTCAAGCAATTCAGTTGAAAACTGAGTGCGATAAAAGAAAATTTCACGAACACATTTGCTTCATATGATGTAAATATTCTCAGCACATGAGTAGATACTTGGACAATGCATAATAAGGAGTATGCAACTAAGTCTACTTAATAGTCATTGCAAGCTATGAAGAGATTCCAACTCAATAATAATAAGTAGCATGAAACATAAACATAAGCAACATTGCAATGCTCATAAGAAGGTATGATAGAGTGGCATCTCGCTTGCCTTTGATTGTAGAGAAACACATAAATGCTAAGGCACCTCTGAAGTTCAAGTGAAGACTAGAAGTAAAGATATCAAAGATACAAGCATCAAAGTCATGACATAATTAACCAAGTTTTGAGACAAGCACATTACACTAAGAATGACAACTATGCTCTCAAGAAGGTGCTCATAGAATAAGTGGTGACTCAACAAGGAAGTTAAAAGGTTTTGAAAAGTTTGAAAGTCTTCCAAATGCTGAAAGTATGGTACTCATTAGCTTTGAGCTCTCATTGCCCCTATCATAGGCATCTTTAGATGGTTAAGTTGAAAGTGAGGTCCAATATGAGTTATATGCTTGACATACCATAAACTGGAAATCTCATGTCCCTTGAGTACGAGGGCTGCTCCTCATGCTATTCAACTTTAGTTACCGGTAAGTTCTTGTCATAGTAAATACATGCGCATCATAGAGAATCGCCAACGGGGTACCCCTTGCACATGATACAGGAGATATCCCATATCAAAATGACAAGGCAAGAAGACAATGAGCATCTCAGCAATCTTATAATTTACCATGGGGAAATGGTGCTTTTTCTCTCTTTCCTCTTTTCATACGTCTCTCTATTTTTTTATAAGAAGAATGCTTCATAGATTGCTCACTATGGTCATGTTGCAAGTTTCCATCATGATTAGGCATGGCTTAGGCTAGTGGCCCAGGCGTTTCTCTAACACATATACATAACTCCATGGACTTACAAGCTCCCCTTTTATTTGACACCGACGACATCCGCAAACAAAAGAGCATGATATCAACTGGGTAGATATTTACAGGTGTTGAAAGCGTTCCCCGTGACGGCACAATTCTGCTAACTCCCAGCCTATAATTTGCAAGCATATAACTTTCATGGACAGTCACAATGGTTCAGGTTTATTAAGTGCAAGAAATAAGGTGTGCCATCAAGTTCGTGAGAGCTTTACTAACTAACTTTCTCATAACAAGCAAACATTTTATTTGGAAGAAAACGAGGCATAATAAATATGCACGGAATAGCAAATGATGCTTCTAGGTAGGTAGGTATGGTGGACACTTTTGACAATATTGGTTTTGGGGAATTTGGAAGCACGAGTAGAGCTCATACTCAGTGCAAGTGAAGGCTAGCAATAGAGAGGGAGCGACAAACGAGAGAGCAATAACTGTCATAATCATGCTTGCAACAAAACATAATTAATTATGGTATAAGAGTGATACAAGAACTCTGAGGCAAAATAAATCATAGAGGCTTAACTAACTATTGTTCAGTTATATGCATGTGTGAGAATGTGCCAAGTCGATTAAAATGAAACATTCAGAGCAGGATACCACAATATCATACCAAGTTATGAATAGAACAATGCAAACAAATATTCATATTACATGCTACAAACTATTAGCAAGCTGGAGCTAATCATAAGAGAGCAAGAGCTACTAAGCATCCATAAATAACACCTTACATGAATAGACTAAGAATGCCCACAATGATGAGTATATGTACAAAAATGAAAACAAATAGAGTTAATTACCAGCCTCTTACCACACCTCAAGTTGTCATTAATCTTCATTATTGCCCTTCACTTGTGTGGCTTGAATAATAACATGAAACCAAACTCCACTGAGGACTGCCGAACCCTGCAACGAACTTCACAAAACCAAATAAGAATAACAAATATTTTTAGGTTTTCGATTTTTAAAGCAAGCACACAAATCAAAAACAAACAAAGCAAAATCTTTTTGGATTTTTCTTAAGGCAAATGTCGTGGTATTGCCGACGAGTACGCCATGGAGGGGTCCTCACAGTGCGTGTTTAGAGACGTGGGGTAAGGCGGACGGTTGACGGGTACGAGGTAACACAACTTACCCAGGTTCAGATCCCACAACGGTGGCGGAATCCTACTCCTGCTATAAATCACTATAATGGCGATACGCCGAGTTATAGAGATAGGTTCGCTGTGCGAGGTGACTAGAAAGTCTAAGTTATCGTTTGAAGTTGTGCCCTAAAGGCTCCCATAGGCCTGACTTATATAGTCGCCGGGTCCTAGGGTTACAGGGAAAGGTCCTAGCCGGACAGGTTACATAGTTCTACACCGTCTATTACTAGTCTTGTGTATCTTGCACTCCAAGGCTCCGGGTACGCTGGTGACTCCACCGTAGCCTTCCTTTATCCGGCATGGGCCTCCCTTCTGGATCCACCTAACTGGGCCGCCCAGCAGGCCATAGACCATGCTACCGACTATGGGCCACCCGGGTTAGCCGGATAAGAGACATGCTATGAGGATACCCATATAGCATATCCCCAATAGTAGTCCCCAGAGAACTCCGAGATCTTGCGCCGTCTTGCCTCTTCCCGCGGAATGCTCCGTCTAAATGGATGTTGGCAAATCGTCAAGCAACATCTTGTAGTCCTCCCAAAGAACCCTGCAAAGGTTTTCTCCGTCTTCTATAAGTAAGTCGGAGAAACGCTGAATCTTCCATCGTACGCTCCCATTGTCGGATTAAATCCATCTATGTCGGAATCTTCGATGAGACGGCTCATCTACCATGTCAGTTAAGGCGACATAGGCTGTAGGTCAGCGACGCCTCGTAACTCACACATGCAGAGAACGTAATCATATCCGCTTTTCCCGCGCGAGCGATACGAACCGTTGGCAGCGACGGTTGGAGACGTGGCGAAATTACCGCGCTCGTTCACGAACACGTCGTCTACGCGGCAACCGTCCGATTAGCTGCATGAATCTTGACGCAGAGTAAGATAAATAGTAACCGCGGGACACTTGCCACTTCTTCACCCCATTCTCTCACGTCATCGTCTTCTTCCTCCAGCCGCGCGCCTCCTCGAGCTCTCCGCGAAAACCTCGAGAAACCATAGCCTCTTGCCTGCACCAGTCGCGTTCTTTCCTTCCTCCATGGCTAGCAGCAGCTCATCCCCGTCAATGGCGGTGTCGAGCGAAGCCGTGGAGAAGTCGGCAAGCTCCATCGTCGTGCCCCCAGAGGGTCTGGTCATCCCCGCATCAGCGGTGATAGAAACCACCGGCGGCGACCACCATCTGGCGGCGCTGGAGCCCCTGGAAGAGGAGCCAGACTCGCACAAAGGCGACTGGCACGACTCAGACATCACCGGCCGCGACATCCAAGAGATGGTCGCTGAGGGTTACCTCCCTGCGACGGAGGGGCTCGCTTTGGCCAGGCGCCCGGCGGTGAGGTGACCCCTCTCCCCAAGCCGGAGAGAAAGTATACCTCAAGGCGTAATTAGTGCAGGCGTTTCTGCCCATCTCCCACTTCTTCCTGTCCGTCTTGAATCACTTCAAGGTCCAACCCCATAACCTCTCCCCCAATAGTATCCTAGTGCTTAGCAACTTCGCGGCACTTTGTGAGGGTTACCTAGGGATTAGGCCTAGGTTAGACTTGTTTGTCTACTTCTTCACCGTCAAACATGAAGCCGGACACAGTAGGGAGGAGCTTAGAAACCGCGGCACCATAAGCTTCAAGATCCATCCTGGCCTATGGTTCCCCGACATCGTTGGCCACGAGTCATGCAAAAATTGGCAGCAGACATACTTCTATGGCCCCGACATTCCTTTGGCGGGCCGAGAAGTAACGTATACGGACTTCGTGGATGGAGCCGCCGCTGAAGTCCCCACATGGCGGTCCCATGCCTCCCTTCCCTCTGACCTCAACGCTTCTCGCGCAATAAGGCGGATCGAGTGGTTTGTAGAGACGGGTCTAATCCGCTTGGACCTAGCCATGTGCTGGTTCATCAGGAGGATCGAACCTCTGTAGCACCGTACGAAGCTTATGCACGAGTACACCGGCGACCGAAGGGATACCCTTCGTATCTCCGAGGACAACTTCTCGAGCGACTCCGTCAAGTTCCGCCTTAAGGACATCGTCAGAGTGAAGGACAAGAAGCATGGCTTCACCCTCACCTACGACATGTTCGTAGACGGAAAGTGCCCAAAGGTAGGTATTTATTTTCTGTGTATGACATTGCTCCAGTTTTTCCATCTTGCCAATATCATCTTGTCTAACACGATGATTTCTCACTTAACAGCTTAGCGATCTAGAGGAGGGTAACCTGGCCGCCCAAATCTACTATCCCAAGATGAAGGAAGTCACGGTCGTGTCCGACGATGATGCCCCGTTGGCGCGAAAGCGGAAGAGCTCCACCTCTGACGCTGTCGACAGAGGCAAGAAGAAGAAGACGGAGGGTGGAGCCTCCAAAAAGAGTACTGCCGCCCTGGAGGCGGAAAAGAAGAAAGCCACCGGGATGTTTGCCAAAGCGCCCCCCCTAGTGTAAGCTTCTTATTCTCCGACATTGTCTTATTTATCTGTCTTATTCCTATACTTATGCGTTTTGCACGTTTCAGGAAGAAAGCCACAACCAGCCTCAAGAAGTCCTCCAAGACTCTTGGGGCTTCTAGAAATATTAAAGATATGCTGCATCGCGACTCTTCCCCCGCCATCGCCCCTGCTACTCCTGCCGTCAAGCCCTCCTCCGCTCCAACAAGCTCCCAAGTCCAGGAGGCACCAGGCCCTTCCGCCATGGAAGTGGATTCTGGCGCTTCTACCGAACTCGCAATTGTCGGCGAGCAGGCGACGCAGGAGAGCGCTGCTCTTCAAATGGCTGAAGCTCCAGCTAAGGATACCATCGGTAGCGGCAAGGCGGTGGTGGGTGCTGGTGCTTCTGCCGAAGGCGGCTCCTCTACTCCCCAGAAACCCTTCGAGCTGCCGAAGATTATTTTCCTGGTGCTTACGCCGGGTAGCACAACTATGGTTCCTGGAGGAGTGTCGTCATCTCCGACGTGCGGTCTTGAGGAGCTACTCCATCAAGCAGACATCTTGCAAAGTAACAGCGTTTCTTTTGGCAAGCTGCTGGCCGAGAGTGCTACAAACCTCAAGATCATCGCACTTGTAAGTTTTACTTTACCTTTTGCATTTCATATGAGTATCCCACTGAATCCCCCGAGGATGTAGACGGAAAACCATTGGTTTTACATCTATATGCTCTAAGAGTGACTAAGTTAGAAAAAACTCTCACTATAGCCCCCAAGCATTTAGATGGAATGAATTATTCCGACTAGATGCTTTAAGAGTAGCATACACAGTTTTCATAATTTTAAGTGCTGTAGCCCCCAAGCCTCTAGTTGTAACTGAATTAGTTCCGACTAGATACTTAAAGAAAAGCTAAGCATTTTCCGAGTTAAAACTTTATACTGTAGCCCCCAAGCTTCTAGTTGAGAACTGAATTAGCTCCGACTAGATGCTTTAAAGAAAAGCTAAGCATATTGCTAAGTTAAAAACTCTCGCTGTAGCCCCCGAGCATCTAAGTGGAAAATTTCCGACTAGAGGCTCTAAGCGGACTAAACAACGGCTTGACTTTGTATTTGTTTCCACAGAACGAGAATGCTCGGAGGGGCATGGCCAATGATAAGTACCAGAAGATGCGCGCGGACCTTGAAGATGAAAAGGGTAAAACCGCCATCTTGAAGGAACAGATCATCAAAAACAAGAGTCTGTTTTCTTTTTGCGCACTTCCGTCGTACTTTTGTGCCTTCCTTCTTCGAGTACTCACTGTGTACTTTGTTTTCTCCGACTTGCAGAGCATGTAGCCAAGGCCAAGGATATTGTCGAGCAGTCCAAGCACATCCAGCAGCTGGACAGCGAGAACAAGATCCTTAAGAAGGAGAGGGAAGAAATGCTGAAGATGCACGAGGATTCCATGAAAGCCCTACAGGACTCCGCCTCCACGGAGATCAATCTCTTGAAGGAGGAGCTTGCGATCCTAAAGGATCAGAAGCAAGCTGCCGATGAGCAAAACCTTCGCCATAGCGAGGCGTTTAAGCTCCTCCAACAAGAGAAGGAATCTTTGGCGGACGTCAATGCAGCGAGCTAAGGCCAGCATCTTCAGTAAGTGTCCTCCGCCTTGTGGCTCTGTAGTCTGGATACTTAGAATTTATTGAACTCATGCAATTCTTGTCGGAATTTTTAGCGCCTATGGGCTTAACCCACTCGCCTCCTTCGGACAAGGAATGCATGATTCTTGCCGGCAACTTCATCAATACCGCCATGACCCAAGCTAAGGAGATTGCCAAGCCCCTCCAAATTTATATCAAGGCCTCCGACTTCGTGGTGAAGTACTCGGAAATTCTGCGCCGAGCCCCCGAGCGTGTCGCGAGCTGGAAAGCTTCATGTGCACGGGCTGGCGCTAGGATGGCGTTGTCCATGGTGAAGGCACACTATGAAGGTGCCGACATTGACACGATGACATCTGGTATCCCTGACGTGGATGATGACGGCAAGGAGATCGATCACGAAGCCATCCTGTCATCACTCACGGGCTATGACACCAGGGTTGCCGAGTTGGTGGACGTCGACGTCTTCGTGCCCAGGAACTTTCTTGACAACGCCGACCCTGAATCCTCCGAGTCTCCTCATAGTGGTGACGTTGAAGGTGAATCTCCGGCTGGTGATGATGCGGCCTCCAAGTCCCCTGCACCCAAGGAGTGAAAAACACTTTGTAATTCTTGTTTCACCTCTGGAGTGTGCGTTGAAAAAACTTGGTGATGTAATCCTAAGGCGGAAAACAATGGTTGTCGTATCTTGCTACTTAAGAATTAATGCCCAGTATGTATATATTGTTTAAGCAAGTGCTGGCTTATCCGTTACTCTGGTTCTTATGCTTGACTTTTCGTGAGTCGGAAGACTCATTGTCGGAACCATGCGCTTAGGTGATGATGCCCAATGGCACCGTCAATAACCTGAGCACAAAATCACCGACAATAAGTGCCAAAAGTCACTACTCCAGAATCCACATAAAACGACAAAGAACGTGTAGACCAGAAAACTTAAGCTAACGCCCGAAGGCAGAATTTTCACAAGTGCAATCGCAACGCTTGTGCATAAAGGTTTATATGATCCAAAAATGAACACTAAAGGAGGTAAAAGACTCAGCAATATGAGTGAACCAAAGAGCTTTATTTCATTGATCATATAAGAGGTACACGATTAGATAAAAAATGCTAAGTGTAGAAAGGACGTAGCTGTGCTATGTTCCATGGCCGATCAAGCTCCGGGTAGTCATCATCCGGGTCACGTCGCTTACGCTTATAATCCTCGTTGGGTCTATCCTTGAGCTCACGATTGTCGACAAGGTAGTAAGACCCATTGAGCATCGCCTTGCTTATGATGAACGGTCCTTCCCATGGCGGGGATAATTTGTGTGACTTCTTCTGCTTAAGTCGGAGTACTAAATCCCCCTATTTAAACGAGCGATGCCGGACGCGGCGACTATGGTAGCTGCGTAGCTTCTGCTGGTAGATGGCGGATCTTTGGCATGCCAAAACGCGCTCCTCCTCGAGAAGGTCCACATCTAGGCGTCTAGATTCTTCAGCGTCATCTTCTTCATAGGCGGCAACTCTTGGTGCATCATGGAGGATGTCGGAAGGTAGGATAGCTTCTGCTCCATATACCATGAAGTAAGGGGTGTAGCCGGTGGATCTGTTGGGTGTAGTTCGTAAACTCCACAACACAGATGGCAATTCTTCCGCCCAGGCTCCAGCTGCTCTATGTAGCGGTGCCTCAAGACGTGGCTTGATTCCCTGCAGAATTAATCCATTGGCTCGCTCAGCTTGACCATTAGATTGTGGGTGTGCCACATACGCAAGGTCAAGTCGGATGCCTTTGTCCCAACAATAGGCCTCCACTTCTCCGAGTGACAGGTTCCTTCCATTGTCGGTGATGATGCTATGTGGGAGACCAAATCTCACCACTAGATCCCGGACAAACCTGAGGGCAGTTGCCCCATCAAGCTTTCTAATGGGTTTAGCTTCTATCCATATGGTGAATTTGTCAACTGCTACAAGCAGATGCGTAAATCCACATGGTGCCATTTGTAACGGTCCCACCATGTCTAGCCCCCAGACTGCAAACAACCAAGTTATTGGTATTGTCCGCAATTCTTCAGCAGAGACATGTGGTTGTCGGGCATAATACTGGCATCATGTGCATGTTTCAACCAGCTTGTCGGCGTCCGCCTTCGCGGTCAGCCAGTAGAATCCTTGCCGAAAGGCTTTCGCGACCAACGATCGAGGAGCGGTGTGATGCCCGCAATCTCCGAGATGGATTTTGCGTAGGATTTCCATACCTTCTAGCTGGGAAACACACTTTAGGTATACACTAGTAGTGCTCCTTTTGTAGAGTTGCCCATTGATTATGGTATAACCCTTTGCTCGTCGTACTATCTGCCGTCTTTCGACCTCGTCGTCGGGCAAAGTTCCGTGTTCGAGATATTCCATGAACGGTTTTTTCCAAGCCGGAGGGGTCTTTGTCACCATGTTGACGAAAGAATCAGCTCTATCCGGGTTGTCGATGTCAGCGCCCTTCACGGATGGTGTGCGTATATGCTCTAGGAAAACTCCTGGCGGAATTTGCTTGCGCCCTGATCCAAGTTTAGACAGTAGATCAGCCGCCTCGTTTTGCTTCCGAGGCAATACTTGACTTCGTAGCCCAAGAAGCTCTTGGCTATCTCGTCCACTTCGTCGCGATATGCCGCCATCATAGGGTTCCATTCCAGGTGCCAGCCACCTGCTGGGCAACCAAGTCGGAATCTCCACAGCAAACTATGCGCTTGATGCCAATATCCTTGGCTACACGCAGTCCGTGAATGAGTGCTTCATACTCCGCCATGTTGTTTGTAGCCTCGAAGTGGATCTGCAGAACGTAGTGTAGCTTGTCTCCTTTTGGTGACTGTAGCAATACACCAGCCCCCGAGCCATTGAGCAGCTTTGATCCATCAAAGTGCATCACCCAGTATTCTGGTTCTGGCAACGGAGTGGCATCCGGCATCTCCGTCCAATCTGCAATAAAATCCGCCAGGGCTTGTGACTTGATAGCGTCGCGTCTTTTGTAGGTGATCTTGAAGGCGGCAAGTTCAATTCCCCACTTCGCGACCCTTCCTGTAGCGTCGCTATTGTTGATAATGTCAGACAGTGGAGTCTTGCTCACTACTGTGATTGGGTGCTCCTGAAAGTAATGCCTCAGCTTCCGTGAAGCAAGGAATACTCCATAAGCTATCTTTTGGTAGTGCGGGTAACGCTGCTTGGACTCCATCAAGACCTCGCTTACGTAGTAATTTGGTCATTGAACTCCGTGCTCATAGCCTGGTTCCTTTCGCTCTACCACGACGACGATGCTGATAACCCGGTTGGTTGCCGCCATGTAAATTAACAGGGGCTCACCAGGCTCGGGTGCTGCAAGGATGGGCGCTAAGGAAAGAATCTCCTTGAGATGCTTCAATGCTGCATCTGCCTCGTCCGTCCACGTGAATTTCGCCTTCTTCAGCAACTTGTACAGCGGCAGAGCCTTCTCTCCAAGTCGGCTAATGAACCGACTAACTGCTGCAACACAACCTGTTAGTCATTGGATGTCCTTTAGACATGTCGGACGGTTTATGTTTAAGATGGCCTTGATTTTCTCCGGGTTGACCTCGATTCCGCGCTGGGAAACGATGAAGCCCAACAGTTTGCTTTAACCCGAACCCAAGACGCACTTCTTAGGGTTGAGCATCATGTTGTATTTCCGGAGATTATCAAAGGTTTCTTTTAAGTCGGAGATTAAGTCGTTTGACTTTTTAGACATGACCGCGATATCGTCCACATAGGCGTGAACATTCCGACCAATTTGGTCGTGAAGGCAACGTTGCATTGTCCGCTGGTAGGTAGCACCTGTGTTTTTTAACCCAAAGGGCATCGTGACATAGCAAAACGTGTCGTATGGGGTAGTGAACGAAGTGGCCAATTGGTCCGACTTCCTCATCTTGATCTGGTTGTATCCTGAGTATGCATCAAGAAAACACAAAAGTTCCGAGCCAGCCGTCGAGTCAATGACTTGGTCAATGCGAGGCAAAGCAAACGGATCTTTGGGACATGCTTTGTTCAAGCCGGTGTAATCAACGCATATTCTTAATTCATTGGTTCCCTTTTTGGGGACAAGTACAGGATTGGCCACCCATCGGGTGTGAAGGACTTCTCAGATAAACTCAGCCTTAAGTAACCTAGCTATCTCTTTGCCAATGGCGCGTCTCTTCTCATCTCCGAAGCGTCGTAGAGGTTGTTTCACTGGTTTACATTTTGGATATATGTTTAAGCTGTGCTCGGCAAGTTCCCTAGGTACACCTTTCATGTCGGCAAGTTGCCAGGCAAAGATGTCCCTATTCTCATGGAGGAACTCGACGAGCGCGCTTTCCTATTTGGGATCCAGGTTCGTCCCAATGGCGACGGTCTTGGAGGCATCGCCTACCACAAGTTCCACCGGCTTGGTTTCGATGGCGGCCTTGAGCCTTGAGGCTGGTCGGAGATCTGCTTCTTCGACGCGGGCATCTCTGAGTCATTGACCTTGCTCTGGATCTCCTTGAATTCTTCGCTGTAGAGGACAGCTTCTGCAACGGCTGCTTCATTGATCTCGCAGTCCCTTGCCTTGGTAAAGCTTCCGGATACGGTGATGACACCGTTTGGTCCGGGTATCTTGAGCTTGTTGTAGACGAAGCATGGCTTGGCCATGAACGTGTGGAATATGTCGCGGCCGAATATGACGTGGTACACGCTCTTGAAGGGGACCACCTCAAAGGTCATGCGCTCTTGGCGGTAATTATTAACGTCGCCAAAGGCTACCTGAAGTGTAATGCACCCAAGGGACCGAGCCTCCCGTCCAGGAACTACGCCATGGAACACGGTGTTGGTCCGCCTTAGGTTTGCCTCCGTCAAGTTCATCTTCTGCAGTGTATCCAGGTACATGATGTTGATGCTGCTTCCACTATCCACCATGCACTTGGTGAACTCCACGCCGTCAATCAATGGGTTGATGACCATGGCGTATTGGTTCTCCGTGGGCACAAGGTCTGGGTGGTCCGTCCTGTCCCAAGTGATTGGAACCTCCGACCAGCGCAGGTATTGGGGGACTGGGGGGAGAGTGGCCATCAGGATCCTTAGAGATCTTCTGTTGTCGGATGGTGGGGGTGCCAAGGAAAGTGTGGTAGACTGGGGCCTTCTTTGCGAAGGGGTTCTTGCCCTTGCCGTCGCTCTTGGCGGCGTGCTTGGGGTCGACGTCCTTGTCCATGTCACTTGAGTCCTTGGACTCCTCCTCCTTCTTCTTCCCCTTGCCCTTGCCTCGCGGTCTGTTCTTCTGACTTTGCTTGTAGCCGGGCTCCGGGTCTTCCTTGAGGTTGTTGACGAACTTGCAGTGTCGATTGGTATGGGTGGCCTTGCTGTTGACATCGAGGTGTACGAGGCACGGCATATCGCGGTACTCTTCGTATGTTTGGGGGATGCGGAGCGGCGCCAAGTTGGTTTCACTTCCTCATTGCTGCCCACGGCCTGCTCCCCTTCCTCGGCCATGTTGTCCGCCTTCTCCTCATCCTGCAAAAGTCATAGCGACCATGTCGGTAGATTGCTTTTCTTCTGGAGCGGTTTTCCGCTTTGTACTGCTGTTCCTCCGAGCTTGGGTTGGAACGACCGTTGCCGGCAAAGAGCCACGAGCATCATCATCAGCAGCCGCGAACTCACTATCTAACTAAATCATCTGATTCAAGTCAAGCTGATGATTGTCCTGCAAGCGCTTTAGCTTATGTCGGTGTAACGTGCCCCTTTCCAATCCATCGATGAAGGCGGCCATGGCGGTCTGGGCGTGCACTCCTGCGCAGGAATTCTTCATGTCCAGCCAGTAGGAGAGGTAGGCGCGAGATGTCTCGTCTTTCTCTTGCACGCACCGCTGTAGATCGCCCACAGTGCAGGGACGCTTGTATGTACCCTCAAAGTTTTTGGTGAACGCTTCTTGCATGTCCAACCAGTTGTAGATAGATTTCTCCGGCAAGTCGTCTATCCATTGATGGGCCGTACCCGCCAACATTAACGGGAGGTACTTGACGGTGATGTTGGGGTTGCCTCCAGCAATCTCCACCGCATTGCCGTAGTCCTGCAACCATGTGGCAGGCTTGGCGGTGCCGTCATAGGGCTTGATGATCTTGTCAATCCAGAAACCTTTGGGGTAAGTTGCGGACCGTATTGCAGGTCCAAAGCAACGTGGTCCCAAGTATGGTCCTTCCCGGGCCTCGTGGATCTTATCGATCCGTGAACGTGCATCGTATGGCTCTGGGTTCTTCTTCTTGTTGTCAACAGGGGATGGGCTGCGTGAATGACGCGGGCCTCTTCCGTCATGGTGACTGCTTGGCGGTGACGGAGGCGGAGGTGGCGGTGGGTTAGCCTTCTTGCTGTTACCCTCCTCCGATGCCCCACGCCTGTCACGGTTGCTTGCCGGACACGGAGGGTCATGGTGTGACCTGCTCTTATGTCCTTGGTGGTGCTCTCCATCATGACGGGTCTGTGCCGCGTTGTCGCGGATGATGATGCCGCACTGCTTTGGTGGGGGCATATCCGTACGATGGTGAGTCTTGTAATCTTCCTGACATCGGGGGGATCGGGGCGGTGGCGATGGGCGGCGAGGTTGGGCTCTTTCTCCGTGGTCGGAGGATATGGGGATAGCATCCTTCCTGTTGCGCGCATCCCTCTGTCTTTGTTCTGATGAACCCGTCCACGATCCGACATCTTGAGGAGATCTGTCCCTTGGCGGTTTGTACTGGCTAGATCGGCAGAGCGCTGGGTTAGACTCAAGCCTCTGAGAGGTGGCCTTTTCCTATTGCTTTACCGCCTTGGCCACTAGGTCATAGACCTGCTCGACTGCCTCAGGCGATCTATCCTGCTCCAGAAGGGTCTTGGCGATGGCGAGGTTAAGGAGTGGGGTGGGCATCACCTGATTGCCTTCACTATCAATGTATGGCTTGGCCTGTGCCGGCTTCGAGGGAGCCCATCCTAGGTTGCGTCGTACACCGAGATCGTTGATGACGCGAGCCGGAGCTTTCTTAGCCTTCTGCTGTTGCAGCAGAGTCTTGTACTCGGCCTCCATTGCTCTTGCTTTCTCTATGGACTTCTGCGCGTTGACCAGATCTCGATCTAGTTTAGCGCCTTGCTCCGCAATGGCTTGCGCCTCCTCCAGCAGCTGCTGGCGCTTCTCGTCAAGCTGAGTCACGTTCAGGATATGATCAACAGTTAGTGGCTCAATGAGGAGATTGCCGTACATCACTCTATCAGCTGGAGTAACATGGGTTGCTGCCGACGTGTATGCTAGAGGCGGCAAGTTCGCGGTGTTGTTGTTGCTCGGACCGGTGCCGAGTTCCTGCGGCTGCTGCACTGGGTTAGGCGGAGGCGGCATGACCTTTGCGCGATCAATGTCGTCAGCAATTAGTGGCCCCTTCCTTATCCAAAGGTCAGTGGCGGAGCTTGCCTAGGCTGGTCTTCTTCCATCGCTGTCCCAATGGTGACGAACACCCCTCAAGACATGACGGTGTTATTAGCTTGCTCGTCGCGCGAGTACTCCTCCTCCATCTCCTGCATGACGGAGTCTAGCTCTTCTGGACTGAAGTCTATTTCCTCTGAATCTGCACTGAAATCAGCATAAAGCGCGTCAATGACAGAGTCGGAGGGTGTGAGGGCTTCCTCGATGACGGGCGGTGGAGGTGCAACGACTTTGATGTTGACTAGAAGTGGTGGTGCTGCTGCGATGATGGCGGCCGGAGGCGGTGGTGGCTGTGGCTGAATTGGAGGTGCTCTGTCAATGAGCGCAAGCGCTGTCTGAGCTGCCGCTTCAGCCTCCACGTAGTTGTTGTTGGTGTTCACCATGCCTTCGAAGGTGAGGCGTCCTGACGCCTGTTGCCGTCTTAGGGAATGTCGGAGAAGCGTGCCATGGTCCAGTCCTTCCACAAAGTGATAGATGGCATCATCATTGGGGTAGTTGGCCAGATCGGCTCATATCTGAAGCCACCGGCGGTGTAATCGCGAGGTTTTCGCCCTCTCTCTGAACGCAGCGCGCCAGATCGAAGATGGTAACCACGCCGGCGAACTTGGATCTCTGCTGTCCAGACGCACGGACAAAGCCGGCGGATTTGCAGTGATCTTCCACCTTTATATCCTGCACAGGGGCGGTTTGGGTGGGTCTTGAATTTTCCGATCTTTGCCGGCAAGCTCCGAGGAGAGATCCGACATCGATCCTTCCGCGAAATATCCTGCCCGTAGGCGGTCCGTGCGGGTCTTGATGCTCCTCCGACTCCTAGGGAACTAGTGCCCGAGTCGGTTTCGCCAATGAAGAGGTGGATGTCTCCGATAGGAACGATCGAACACCGCGTAGGGTTCATCTTCGCCGGGATCCAGAACTCGTCGGGGGGGACGATCAGAACGTTGCCGGAGCAGAGAACGCGGCCGATGGCTACGGTTTCGCCGATTCCTGCGAAGATCTTGGTCCTCGCCCGCTAAAGAGCCTGAAGCGCCTCTTGCCCCACGGTGGGCGCCAACTGTCGTGGTATTGCCGACGAGTACTCCATGGAGGGGTCCTCACAGTGCGTCTTTAGAGACGTGGGGTAAGGCGGACGGTTGGCGGGTACGAGGTAACACAGCTTACCTAGGTTTAGATCCCACAACGGTGGCGGAATCCTACTCCTGCTATAAGTCACTATAATGGCGATACGCCGAGTTACAGAGATAGGTTCGCTGTGCGAGGTGACTAGAAAGTCTAAGTTATCATTTGAAGTTGTGCCCTAAAGGCTCCCATAGGCCCGACTTATATAGTCGCCAGGTCCTAGGGTTACAGGGAAAAGTCCTAGCCGGACAGGTTACAGAGTTCTACACCGTCTATTACTAGTCTTGTGTATCTTGCACTCCAAGGCTCGATGCGCTGGTGACTCCACCGTACCTTCCTTTATCCGGCATGGGCCTCCTTCGGATCCACCTAATGGGCCTAAAGAGCCATAGGCCATGCTACCGACTATGGGCCACCCGGGTTAGCCGGATAAGAGACATGCTATGAGGATACCCATATAGCATATCCCCAACAACAAACCAAAGCTAAAAAGCAAAGAAACAAACCAAGAGAAACAACGGAAATATTTTTGGTCTTTTTGTGTTTTGGGAAAGCAAAAACAAAAACCAAAAAGAAAGCGAAACATGGATATACAAAGCATCGAAGAAGCATGATATGTAGATGAGTGTGATGTCGGTATACCTCCCCCCAAGCTTAGGCTTTTGTCCTAAGTGGAGCTCAATCCCAGCCTAGCCAAGAAGGTGTGCCTCCGTAATGCGACGAAGAGGCTCCTTCGTCCTGGTACGTGCTCAAGGAAGCCCCTGTGTAGTGCACAGAGTGGTCATAAGAGTGCGCGTCCCCCTGGTAGTGTCCGTGGAAAGCACGAATGCGCAGCTGCTCGTCCATATCCTCCTTGGAGCGTGACCAAGGTCCCCTGCAAATATTGAACAAAGTGGTTTGTGGCAAAGGAATTTCCCTCTCTTCCCCATCAGTAAACATCATCCTATAAACCAAACTCTCAAGGGTAGAGCTAGCAGTAACAAAGTGATGTGCTTTCATGGCAGCAAGATCAAGCCTCTGAGGAGCTAAAATTGTATCATTTGGATCAATAGAAAGTTCTAAGGCAGCAACTACATGTGCAACAATAATACCCCCATAAATGGGTCCTCTAGTAGCTAGGCGACGAGCAATGAGAGAACCAAGATTATACCTTGTTACATTGTTGAGTGGAGCAGCTAGAAAGGCCAAATGATAGTTGGAAATATTGCTAGTGTTCTCCCTACCAAGAATACTAGTGGCAAGATAATAAGCAAAATATCTGATAGCTGGGAGTTGAATATTTCTTATCTTCCCGCGCTGGGCTATGCGGTCATCATCATTAGTTACCCCACGGTAGACCTCCAACAAATCAGCGGGTCGAACTTGAATCTTCTTCACCGTCCCAGCCATGCCATTACCTAAAATGTCGCAAAATTTCTTCAATGTCATGGTGATAGGCCTATCATAGATTTTGAATGACACATCTGTCCTGAAAGGGTTGTTAGTGAAAGAGAAACTCTCCACAAAAGTTTTGGTAAGCATAGCATATTGCTCACTCTCATCCTGCATATAATCAGTTAGTCCAACCCTCCGAGCAAGAGTTAGGAAATCATTGAGAATCCCTGCAGCTTGCAAAAAGGTAAAACAAGGGAATGTAGAAGGGTGCGCATCGCCCTCATCTCCCTCATTGCCAAAGCGCAGCGTAATAAGATCCTCATTATATGATGGCCTATATCGGGAGGATGATCTCGAAGGCCTTGTCCTCCTAGGCGCATCACTCTCAAACACTTCTCCAAAGGTGTGGTTGTCCATGAACCTTTTTCTGAAATTTTTAGACAAACATCAAACCAAGTGATTTCCAAGTTGATAAATGATGAGGAACTACTATAGGAACTGGATAGAGGGCTAAACATGCATCAAAATGAAATCTCTAAGCATAGAACAAGCAGGAAAGATCACACAACCTATAACCTATAGTAGCAAAATACTCAAGATACAATCTACCAATCAAAATCTAATTGGACAAGCGGAGGAGGTACATACCAGAGAGCAATCCCTCAAAAAATCAGCAGCAAAGATGGGCTGAGCAAGGAGACCGAAATTCGGGAGCAAGAACAACAGGAACTGGAGCTTGAGAAAGTTTTTCGGTGTTTTTCGGGAGAGAGAAAGAAGTGGCTGGAAGGAGACAACTTGGAGGGCCACCCATGCCAGACGCGCCCTGGCGCTGGCCGCGCCACCAGGGGGTGTGCTGGCCTGGTGGGCCCCCCTGGGCCAATCCAGGTGTCCCCCTGCTCCTTTTTTCGAGGAAAATTTTAATATGAATTTTCTGGAATTTTCCGGGAAACTTTATTTTTGGCCAATTTTCAGGTTATGAAAATTGATTTTCTCGCAGAAAAATATTTTTTAAAGACACAAAAAGCAAACCAAAATTACAAAAGTTCTAAGACACTCTAAAAAATCAAGCAACTAGCAAAACTAAGATTAATAAGAGGAAAACCAAAGATTGGAAAGGAGAAAAATAAAAGTGAGCAAGTATAATCATTATGAAAGCATTGTTTTGTCCATTAAAATCCCTTTGTTAACAAGGTTTATCAAGTCTTGTTACCAAAACAATTTAAAATGCAACAAAACTTTGCATTTCACAAAATGATTATGTTACCTCAATCTTGATAGCAATAGTCCCAATCATAATAGTTTCAAAACTTTCTTGTGGAATGGGACAATATATTTCTCCAACTTTGATGCCCTCAATATTTTCAATGGAATTCAGGCCATAGCTCTTATCAATCTTCTTGGGGAAATAGATAGTATTCTCTTTGTTATTAATATTAAAAATTACTTTTCCTTGATTACAATTGATGACAGCACCTGCAGTATTAAGAAAAGGTCTCCCAAGAATAATAGACATATTATCATCTTCAGGCATCTCAAGCACAACAAAATTAGTTAAAACCAAGAAATTACGAGCCACTTGAACAGGAACATCCTCACATATACCAACGGGAATAGTAGTAGACTTATCAGCCATCTGCAAAGATATATCAGTTGGTATCAACTTTTCTAGCTGGAGTCTCTTGTAGAAAGAAAAAGGCATAACACTAACTCCAGCTCCCAAGTCACACAAAGCAGTTCTAACATAATTATTTTTAATAGATCAAGGAATAGTTGGAATACCTGGATCACCAAGTTTCTTTGGAACCTTACCATTGAAGTAATAATTAGCAAGCAAAGTAGAAATCTTCTCATTAGGAATCTTCCTTTTATTAGAGACAATATCCTTCATATACTTTGAATAAGGAGGCAACTTAATAGCACCAGTCAAAGGAATTTGCAAAAATAAAGGTTTCATCCACTTACAAAACTTGTTATAGTGTTCTTCCTCCTTTTACTTGTGTTTCTTATTAGGAAAAGGAATTGGTTTCTACACCCAAGGTTCTCTTTCACTACCATTTTTATTAGCAATAAAATCTTCCTTAGTGTACCTAGTGTTCTTAGTGTGCTTCTCAGCTTCTTATTCAATTTCTTCCTTATCAGGAGCATCATTCTTATCATTACCACTTTCAGTTTCAGCATTAGAGACAGATATACTATTAGGATCTACAACAGGTTCAGAAGGTTCCTCAACTGTTTTATGTTTCTTTTTCTTTCTCTTATGAGGATAACCACTACCTCTAGCTTGTTGAGAATCCTGTTTAATTCTTTTAGGGTGTCCTTCAGGATATAAAGGATCTTGAGTGGCTGCACCACTCCTAGTTCTAATTCCATAAGCATGTTTATCTCTAGAAGCATTAACTAGCATATATTTTTGTACCTTAGCAAGTTGATCAATTTGGGTTTGAACCATTTGGAAGTGTTTAACAAGCATTTTAACATCATTAGAAGTTCTTTCCACAATATCTTTCAACTCATTAATAGCTCTAGAGTTTTCCAATAAATGATTCTGAACCTGTTTATTAAAATTACCTTGTTTAACAATAAAAATATCAAGTTCCTCTAAGCATTGATCAGGAGGTTTACCATAGGGAATATCACCTTCATCAAAGTGTTGGAGAGAGTGTACCTCAATAGTGGATGAGTGGGGAATTGGCTTACATAATTCTTCTATAGGAGGTGAATTCTTCACATCTTCAGATCTAATACCCTTCTCCTTAAGACATTTCTTAGCTTCTTTCATCACTTCATCATTTAATACAATCATTCCCCTCTTCTTTGGTGTTGGTGTTGGAATTGGTTCATGCATAATTGGTTCAGGTGTAATTGGCTCAGTTGAAGTCCAATCAACATAATTCTTGCTTATTTTAGCCATTAATTCTTCAGCTTCTGCAGGAGTTCTCTTCCTGAAAACACAATTAGCAAAACTATCTAGGTATGTCCTAGATTCATCAGTTAGTCCATTATAATAAATATCAAGAAGCTCATTTTTAGGTAATGGACATCCAGAATGTGCATGAATCAAGGCACATAACCTTGTCCATGACTCAGGCAATTTCTCTTCTTCCCCTGTTTAAAATCAAAAGTTTCTGCAAAGCAACATGTGTAGCACTAGGAGGAAAATATTTCTAAAAGAAAGTAGCAATCAAGCAATCAGGGCTATCAATGGATCCAGGAGGTAAACTATTAAACCAAGTTTTAGCTTCTCCTTTTAGTGAAAAAGTATTTGCGCATCTTAACATCATCAGAGAATAATGCACTCATAGTGGAAAGGTCATTCATATGTGCCACAGCCCTTCCATTCTCAGTCCCACAAAAAGGTTCTTTCTCTACAATGTTTATATAGGATAAATAAAGAAAGAAATCATAATCTTTATCTTTAATATATATGGGAGAAGTAGCAAACTTAGCATTAGGAGACAGTTTAGGTATAATAGTACGTCTCTCAAGGAGACTCCTAATAGCACTAGCACCACGTGTGTTTCGGTACTCTTCAATAAATTCATCAGTCATTTCAATGTAACCATCATTAATATCATATCTCTCTCTAGACTCAGGTGAGCTAACAGGTGTAATAGTGTCTTCACTAGGAGTTTTAGTGTTTCCCAATATAGTTCTAGCAATAGTAGCATCTTGGAAAGGACCTAATGAACCACTCTCATCAAGCACAGTAGAAGTAACATCATGAGTATCAGAAGCAATTTCAGATTCAACAGTAGTAGCAGTGTGTGTAGCATCTGTATGTGGTGGCGGTGTAACAAGCTTACTTATAACAGACGGTGAATCAAGAGCAGCAGAGGTGTTTAGAACTATACCTCTTCTTGTAGTGGATGGTAAAATAGGAAACTTTCCATCACAAGACTTCCCTATGAACAACAATAGCAGTGAACAACAATAGATCCAAGTGAACTTACAAATAAAGCTATGCTCCCTGGCAACAGCGCCCGAAAATAGTCTTGATGACCCACAAGTATAGAGGATCGTAGCAGTCTTCGAGGGTAGTGTAACCCAATTTATTGATTCGACACAAGGGGAGCCAAAGAATACTTATAAGCCTTAACAACTGAGTTGTCAATTCAGCTGCACCTGGAAATAGTCTTGCTGACATAAGTTTATCAGTAGCAACCGTTTTGTAGCAGCAATAGCAAAGTAACAGTAGCAGTAAAACAAAGGCAGTAGTAACAATAGTAGCAAACAGTAGGATATGAGTGCGGTAGGCATAGGGATGGATGGACGGGCGTTGCATGGACGAGACTATTCATATAACTTCAAGATCTAAGGCATTTGTAGATAAATAAGATAAAGCATCCAAGTACTAAACAGTCATAGACATGTGTTCCATATATAGTCATACGTGCTCGCAATGAGAACTTGCACAACATCTTTTGTCCCGCCAGCCCATTGCAGCGGGGCCTCAAGGGAATCTACTGGCAATTAAGGTACTCCTTTTAATAGAGTACCGGAGCAAAGCATTAACACTCCATGAACACATGTGATCCTCACATCAAAGCCATCCCCTCCGGCTGTCCCAATTTTTTTCACTTTGGGGCCTTTGGTTTCGGAAAATGATATGTGTACATAACTTGCAGATAAGATCACAAACAATATTATCATCATGAATCAATAATAAGTTCAGATCTGAGATCATGGCACTCGGGCCCTAGTGACAAGCATTAAGCACAACAAGTTGCAACAAAGTCAAATAACACTAATAAAGATACTAGGCACCATGCCCTAACAATCTTATTCGATTACATGATAGATCTCATCCAATACCTACCATCCCCATAGCCTACAACAGGGGATTACTCACTCATGGATGGGGGCAACATGGATGGTTGATGGAGAGGTGTCGGTGATGATGATGGCGATGATCTCCTCCAAATCCCTATCCCGGAAGGGTGCCAGAACGGAGTTTCTGATTCTGAATCGCGGTTTCTGGTGGTGGTGGCCAGCGGAACTCTGTCTGGAAAAACGTCGACCCCCTCCCCCTGAGTTTTTAGGTCAGAAGGCTTTAATTAGGCGAAGAGGGAGGCCGAGGGGGTGCCCGAGGTGGCCACACCCCTCCAGGAACGGCCAGGCCCAACCCGCGTGGCCAGGGTGTGTGGGCCCCTCGTGGACCTCCACCGTCTCGTCTTCTGGCTCCGTGAGTCTTCTGGTAAAATAGGATTTTTGGCATATTTTCCGGGATTTTTCCTGAAAGTTGATTTTCTGTATAAAAACTAGACACCAAAGCAATTATGCTGAAAACAACGTCAGTCCGTGTTAGTAGTATCCAAATCACACAAGTTTAGAGGAGAAACAATATCAAAAGTGTCCGGAAAGTAGATACGTTTTGGACGTATCAGTTTTCTAACGGGGGTTTAGGTTTCTGTCACTCCAGCAACCCCACAATTAGTAGCCAAATACACAATGCATTCTCCTAGGCCCATATAGGTGAAGTATCATGTAGTCGACGTTCACATGACACCACTAGAAGAATAGCACCACAACATAAATATCAAACCATTAAATATTACTCAACGTAATTCCATTACTAACAACATGACTTCTCCCATGTCATTCAAGAACTAAACGAACTACTCACAAGACATCATATGGATCAAGATCAGAGATGAAATAATGATAAGTAACAATCTGAACATAAACAATAATCCAATTGTTTCACTCAATAGCATCAACTACAACAAGTAATCAACACCGGGAAAGTTTCCCCTATGAACTACACAAGAATCAACACAATTATTACAGAAGTATGGCGTGGTGGTGATTGTGCTGGTGGTGATGATGATGAGGATGATGATGATGATCCCGATGAATCCCAGCTTGATGACAGTGTCGATGGCGATGATCTCCCCTCTCCGGGGAGGAATTTCCCTGGCAGATTTCTCCCTGCCGGAGAGCTCTTTCTCTCTCTATGATGGCTCCCCAAGTCTTAGGTTTTTGGGAGGAATATATACGCGAAAGGGCGACGCCATAGGTGGGCCAAGGTGGCCACACCACCTGGCCGCGCGGCCTAGGGGGGCACGCCTAAGGGTGGTGTGCCCCCCTGTGTCCCATCTCCACTCCCTATTCTAGCTATCTTCGTCTTCTAGAAAAATAGGATTTTCCGTATATTTTCTAGAATTTTCTGATCTTCGGAAATATTGCATCTGGACAGCACTTTTTCCAGCAGAATTCTGACTCTGGCAGTTATTTCTCCAAAAATCATCAAACATGTAAAACAGATGAAATAACATAAGTATCATCTCTAAATATGAAATATATCAATGAATAACAGTAAATTATGATATAAAATATTGATGCAAAATGGACGTATCAATAACCACTTTATTATTGCATCTTGGGCATATCTCCAACAGTCTCCCATTTGCACTAGAATCAATAATCTAGTTTAAAAAACTTTGTGCATTCAACACCCGTGGCCTTCTGGTGTTGTATATACACGATTGCTAGTGGTAAACATAATCTTTGGATCTGACACTTACAGATCCGTGTGTATTTGCATGTGTTTGCGTCTGTATGCATCACTCATTCTCCAATGAGATGGTATTGTATAAATTTGGTCCTTTGGTGAGACCTTTAGTTCCTTGGGGTTAAACCATGTCGATATAATTGTCGTACAATATGTCTTCATAGTACTAGCCCGCTGTGAACCACACCTAGTTTGATAACAAACTACTTGACAGAAATACCCTCTTTTGCTGCTACAATAGCAGTCATATACTTAGCTTTTTGTTGTAGTATCTGTCACAATGTCTTAACTTTGGAACTCATCCAAATCCGTTATGGAACTTCCTTTCGATTACATTGTGTCACCCATAGTTTAAATTGATATAAGCTTAATTTGTATCTTGTGACAAAACTAGTATCAATGTAACACTTTACAATGAACTATCTATCTATTTGTCACCTCTACATAAATAACATATTCTTAGTTCTTCCAAAGATCATAAGAATATCCTTACTATCGTTCAATGATCATATATGAGTCATTCTAGTATATGCTCATAACATTTAGAGCATAGGACATATCTGGATGTGTACATATCACAGCATGATTGATCAAAATATTCTTTGTGATTTCACTCATCAAGTGTCAAAACACATGAATCTCATTTCACTTACCAAGTGTCAATACACTTGAATCTTTATTCAATCCTTCATGTGCGACAAGTACCTTTCTTGTCGTTTCCATATTGAACTCATTCAATATCTCATCTGTGTACATTTGGCATAACCATATTAGCGTCTCAATCTATTCATATTGACATTGATACTCAATATTTGGGTTTTGCCTAAGTCTTTCATCGAAATGAAATTCTTAACCTGTGTCAATAAAAGATACATCATTTCCAATCAACAATATGTCTTTCACATAATGCATTAGAACTATGTCTTAGCACTCCCACTTAATTTCTTGCAAATGCAAGCATCTTCATTGTCTTCGATGAAATTAAACTCTTTTAACAGTTTCATCACGGTGAAGATTCCAACTCTGTGATGCTTAATTCAACCATTGAAGTTTGCATACGCTTTTAGCATCCTTTGAATTAACAACACCCTTTGGGTTGTGTCATGTACACGTCCTAGGTAACCATTCTATTAGAAGAACTCTGTTTGTTTGTTTCAACTATCATATACCAATATATGTAGTGGTTGCTACATTAATCCGTCCAGACTAAATATCATTATGAAAGATTAAATCTTGTCATAATTAACTCCTTAAACATCATCGTAAACTCTTTCCCGACATGTTGACTATTTCATAGATGTGAAACATCCATGTCTATTTCTTTATAGATCCAAATACGACTGTAAGGTATTACACCTTTACAGAGGGTCTTCCAAGTTCAAAGCTTGATTTATCGTGTATGGAATTATCATGGATTTTATGGCTTCAAGCCATTTGACGGAGTCAGGTCCCATCATTGATTGTTTGCATACAGTCGGTTCATCATTGTCAAATAATGATTTATTCTCAAATCCTTAGTATTTTATTGTTTACCTGACTTACTTGGTTCAATAGGAACTTAGACCTCTGTGACCACATACTTTGAGGCACGTGAGCCATGAGCATTGTTTCCACCTCCGGGACACTTTCCGGCACTGCGCAACTCAACATATATAGCTAAAGTTCAATAACCTTAATAAAGTTCTATTGTCCTCCCACTTAACTTTTCACGAAACATTCCTTCTCAATAAACTTGACGTTCTAAGCGACAAACACTTTTGTCTTCGGTGTTATGGAGGAACACACAATGGTTATTCGAAATAACATACAAAGACATGATCATTCGACTTTGGTTGTAAACATTTTACTTATGCCTAGCATACCAAAATTTAAGAAAGGAAAACTTGGGTTTTATCCCAAACCACAACTTATGTGGTGTCATTTCAACGGATCAAGATGGTGCTCTTTTTCAGTGTAAAAGCGGTAGTCTCTAAAGCTTTAATCTTTTGAAATATAATGGAAGTTTTATAACTGACACCTATGATCTCACCATGTCAAACAAGGTTTCATTACATATCTCGAACACTCCATACTCCTATGGTGTTTCAGGAAATGCAAATCTATGGAGCGATTCCTCAAATCTTTGGTGTTATGCTAAACTTGTAACTCAAATATCTTCTTTATGATCCAATCATAAATTCTTTATTTTCTTGTTACAATCATTTTCCACTTCATCTTGAAAGTCTTTGAACATTTTCAAATATTTCACACTTCTTCCTCATTAAGTAAATATACACATATATTAACCCAAATTTCCAGAAAAAGCATATGAAGTTGAAATCCATCGCTCACAACTACACATAATGGACTACATACATCAATATGTACAAATTCCAATAAGTTAGTCGTTCGTTCTTCTTTGGCCTTTGAACGGAATTTCAATTATATCTAGGAAAGTCTCACAAGTGTCATTTGATCAAAAATCAAAAGACTCCAAAATTCCATCAACATGGAGTTTCTACATGTTTTCTTTCCAATATAATTTAAACGGCGATGTCACTTCGTAAGTGATCTTTCAATCATTTGTCTTGCGACATTTTTAGTATTTAGTTTTATGGATGTGATTTCTCCAACTAGACTTGTAAATCATCCATCTTATTTGGAATACGGTAATTTATTTGAACAACCTTTTATTCTCATAATACCTGATAACAATTATCGAAACAAATCTTGAAGGAAAGCTTTGATGTCAACAAGAAACACAACAATACCTTGTTTGTTATGAACATCATCACATATTCTCTTGCTGGTTACTTAGGCCATTGTAGTTCATGAATTGTGTTGTCTTGTATGACATTTCACACCAACCAATTCAGTATCCAATACCCAAGAACCACATTGTTTAAAAAGCAAAGAATACAACCATAACATATATATCATCTATATACCTAAGCTGGACAATTCCAGTCTTTCCTTTTCCTGCCAAATATTTCTGAGATTCTCTTTCAGCAATTTCTTTCCCTTTTAAAAGAATCTATTGTCGTGGTATTGCCGACAAGTACGCCATGGAGGGGTCCTCACAGTGCGTGTTTAGAGACTTGGGGGAAGGCCGACAGTTGACGGGTACGAGGTAACACAGCTTACCCAGGTTCAGATCCCACAATGGTGGCGGAATCCTACTCCTGCTATAAATCTATAAGGGCAATACGCCGAGTTACAGAGATTGGTTCGCTGTGCGAGGTGTGTGCTAATCGCCACTTGGTTGTCTGAGATTGTCTGAAGTTGTAAGTTATCGTGCCCTAAAGTCTCCCATAGGTCTGACTTATTTAGTCGCCAGGTCCTAGGGTTACAGGGAAAAAGTCCTAGCCGGACAGGTTACAGAGTCCTACACCGTCTATTACTAGTCTTGTGTGTCTTGTACTCCAAGGCTCCGGGTACGTCGGTGACTCCAACCATAGCCTTCCTTTATCCGGCATGGGCCTCCCTTCTGGATCCATCTAACTAGGCCGCCCAGCAGGCCATGGGCCATGCTACCAACTATGGGCCACCCGGGTTATCCGGATAGGAGACATGCTATGAGGATACCCATATAGCATATGCCCAATAGTAGCCCCCGGAGAACTCTGAGATCTTGCGTCGTCTTGCCTCTTCACGTTGAATGCTCTGTCTAGATGGATGTCGGCAAATCATCAAGCAATATCTTATAGTCCTCCCAAAGAACCCTGCAAGGTTTTCTCCGTCTTCAATAAGTAAGTAGGAGAAATGCTGAATATTCCATCGTACTCTTCCGTAGCCGGACTGGATCCGTCCATGCTAGAATCTTCCGATGTGACGTCTCATCTGCCTATGTCAGCTAGGGCGACATAGGCGTAGGTCAGTGACGCCTCCTAACTCACACATGCAGAGAACACAATCATGTCAAATTTTCCCGCGCGAGCGATACGAACCGTTGGCAGCGACGGTTGGGACGTGGCGAAATTTCCGCGCACGTTCGCACACACATCGTCTATGCGGCAACCGTTTGATCAAGATGCACAAATCTTGATGATGGAGATCATAAATAGTAACTGCGGTGGAATTTTTACTTTTCACCTCATTCTCTCCTCGCATCGTCTTCTTCCTCCAGCGAGCGCCCCTCGAGCTCTCCACGCAATCTTCACGAGAAACCCTAGATCCAATTCTCTCCAGTCACCTCCAAACCCGCACAATGGCCAGTAGCAGCTCTTCTCCCTCGATGACGGCGTCGGGCGAAGCTGCGGCGAAGCCGGCGAGCTCCGTCATCGTGCCCCCAGAGGGTCTGGTCATCCCCGTCTCGGCGGTAGTTGAGTCCACCGGCGGTGACCATAATCCAGCGGCGCTGGATCCACTGGAGGAGGAGCTCGACTCCCACAAAGGCGATTGGCGCGGTTCGGACATCACGGACCGCGATATCAAGGAGCTGATCACCGAGGGCTACCTCCCTGCGACGGAGAGGCTCGCCTGGCGGGCAGCGCCGGCCGGCGAGGTGACACCTTCTCCCCAAGTCGGAGAAAAGGTGTACCTCAAAGCCCAATTGGTACGCGGCGTCTCCCTGCCCATCTCTAACTTCTTCCTTTCTGTCTTGAACCACTATCGAGTCCAGCCCCAAAACCTCTCTCCCAATAGCATTCTAGCGCTTAGCAATTACGCGGCGCTCTGCGATGGTTACTTAGGGATTAAGCCTAGGCTAGATCTCTTCGTGTATTTCTTCACCGTCAAGCGTGAAGCCAGATCCAGTAAGGACGAACTTAGAAATTGCGGCACCATAAGCTTCAAGATCCGTCCTGGTCGGCGGTTCCCCGACATTGTCGGCCACGAGTCCTGCAAGAACTGGCAGCGTACTTACTTCTACTGCCCAGATATCCCTCTGGCTGGCCGAGAAGTAACGTATCTGGACTTCGTCGATGGAGCCGCCGCTAAAACCTCGTCATGGAGATCCCAGGCCTCCCTTCCCCCTGACCTCGATGCTTCCCGCGCCATAAGGCGGATAGAGTGGTTCGTAGAGACGGGTTTGACCGGTTTGGACCTAGCCATGTGCTGGTTCATCAGGCAAATCCAACCTCTGCAGCACCGCGCGAAGCTGATGCACGAGTATACCAGCGATAGAAGGGATAGACTCCGCATCTCCGTGGACAATTTCTCGAGCGACTCCGTCAAGCTCCGCCTCAAGGACATCGTCAAGTCGAAGGACAAGAATCGTGGCTTCACCATCACCTACGACATGTTCGTAGACGGCAAGTGCCCAAAGGTAGTTGTTTATTTTCCGTGTATAACATATACTCTAGTTCTTCCGTCTAGCAAATGTCATCCCGTCTAACACGGTGGTTCTTCACCTTACAGCTTAGCGACATAGATGAGGACAACATGACTCCTCAAATCTATTATCCAAAGATGAAGGAAGTCACCGTCGTGTCTGACGATGATGATCCATTGGCAAGAAAGCGGAAGAGCTCCACCTCTGACGCTGCCGACAGAGGCAAGAAGAAGAAGAAGGAGGGTGGAGCCTCCAAGAAGACTACCCCCTTTGCCAATGCACCCCCACTTGTGTAAGCTTATTTTCTCTCCTACATTGTCTATTTATCTGCCTTGCTCCTGTACTTATGCATTTTGCACGTTTCAGGAAGAAAGCCACGACCAGCTTGAAGAAGACCTCCAAAATATCGGGGGCTTCTAGAACCATTAAGGACATGCTGCATCGCGACGCATCTCCCGCCATCGCCCCTGTCACTCCCTCCGTCAAGACCTCGTCTGCCCGGACAAGCTCACAAGAGAAGGAGGCATCTGGCCCTTCCGCCATGGAAGTAGACTCAGGTGCCTCTACCGAGGTCGCTGTTGTCGGCGAGCAGGCGACGCAGGAGAGTGCCGCCCACCAAATGGCTGAAGCTCCGGCTAAGGATGCCATCGGTGGTGGTAAGGCGGTGGTGGAAGCAGGTACTTCTGCCATAGGCGGCGCCCCTGCACCCAAGAAAGCCATATCTTATCCAAAGATAGTCTATCCGGTACTTACGCTGGGTAGCACTGCTCTGGTCCCTGGTGCGGCGCCGACATCTCCGACGTGCGATCTAGAGGAGCTCCTCCGACAAGCAGAGATCTTGCAAGGAAACAGCGTATCCTTTGGCAAGCTGCTGGCCGAGAGTGCTACCAACCTCAAGATTATTGCACTTGTAAGTTTTATTTGCCTTTTTCATTTCATATGAGTATCCCACTGTAGCCCCCGAGGATGTAGACGGAAAACCATAGGTCTTTGCGTCTAGATGCTCTAAGAGTGACTAAGCTAGAAAACTTCTCACTGTAGCCCCCAAGCATATAGGTGGAATGAATTATTCCGACTAGATTCTTTAAAAGTAGCATACGTAGTGTTTATAAATTTCAATACTGTAGCCCCCAAGCCTCTAGTTGTAACTGGATTAGTTCCGACTAGATGCTTAAAGAAAAGCTAAGCATATATCCGAGTTAAAAAACTTTATACTGTATCCCCCAAGCCTCTAATCAAAAACTGAATTAGTTCCGACTAGATACTTAAAGAAAGACTAAGCATATTGCTAAGTTAAAAACTCTCGCTGTAGCCCCCGAGCGTCTAGGTGGAATTTTTCCGGCTAGATGCTCCAAGCAGACCAAACAACGTTTAACTTTTTTTCCTTTCTTCCACGGAATGAGAATGCTCGGAGGGGCATGGCCAACGACAAGTATCAGAAGATGCGCGCAGACTTGGAAGCTGAAAAGGGTAAAACTGCCTTCTTGAAGGAACATATCACCAAGAGCAAGCGTTTGTTTTCTTTTTCGCATCCCGACTTGGTTTTGTGCCTACATTCTCGGAGTACTCACTGTGTACTTTGTGTTCTCCGACTTGCAGAAACTATTGCCAAGGCTAAGGACATTGTCGAGCAATCCAAGCACATTCAGTAGATGGATAGCGAGAACAAGATCCTTAAGCAGGAGAGGAAGGACATGCTGAAGATGCACGAAGAATCCATGAAAGTCCTGCAGGACTCCGCCATCGAGGAGATCAACCGCTTGAAGGAGGAGATCTCGATCTTAAGAGATCAGAAGAAAGCTGCCAACGAGCAGAATCAACGCCATCATGAGGCGTACAAGATCCTCCAACAAGAACGGGACTCCTTGGCGGATACCCTCTGGCAGGCTGAGGCCAACATCTTCAGTAAGTGATTCTCCGTCTTGGAATTCTGTAGTCTAGATACTCTGAATGTTTGAACTCATGTTCTCCTTGTCGGAATTTGCAGCTCCTATGGGTTTAACCCGTTCACCTCCTCCAGCAAAGGAATGCATGGTTCTTGCCGGTAACTTCATCAATACCGCCATCACGCAAGCCAAAGAGGTTGCCAAGCCCCTCCAAATAAACATCAAGGCATCAGACTCTGTGGCAAAGTACTCGGAGATCCTGCGCCGAGCCCCCGAGCGTATTACAAGCTAGAAAGCTTCATGTGCACGGGCCGGCGCAAGGATGACGCTATCCATGGTGAAGGCCCACTACGAAGATGCCGACATCGACACGGTGACCTTTGGCATTCCCGACGTAGATGACGATGGCAAATAGATTAATCATGAATCCATTTTGTCGTCACTCACGGGCTATGATACCAGAGTAGCCAAGTTAGTCGACGTCAACGTCTTCGTGCCAATGAACACCATCGATGGCGGCAACCAAAGCTCCTCTGAGTCCCTTCACACTGCCGACTTCGAGGGTGGTTCTCCTGCTGCTGATGATGCTGCTTCCAAGTCGCCTGCGCCAAAGGAATGAAAAACAACTTGTAATATTTGTTTTACCTTTGATGTGTATGCGGAAAAAACTATGTATTTAACTTAAGGCAGAAAACAATGTTGTATGTCCTGCTACTTAAGAACCAGTTTCCAGCATGTATATATTTTTTAAGAAAGTGTTGGCTTATCCATTACTTTGGTTCTTATGCTTGACTTTTCGTGAGTCGGAAGACTCGTTGTCGGAACCATTGCGCTCAGGTGATGATGCCCAATGGCACCGTCAATAACCTAAGCACAAAATCGCCGACAATAAGTGCCAAAAGTCACTACTCCAGAATCCACATAAAACGACAAAGAACGTGTAGACCAGAAAACTTAAGCTAACGCCCGTTGGCGGAATTTTCCCAAGTGCAATCGCAAAACTTGTGCATAAAGGTTTTATATGATCCAAAAATGAACACTAAAGGAGGTAAAAGACTCAGAAATATGAGTGAACTAGAGAGCTTTATTTCATTGATCATATAAGAGGTAGACAATTAGATAAAAAATGCTAAGTGTAAAAAGGACGTAGCTGTGCTATGTTCCATGGCCGATCAAGCTCCGGGTAGTCATCATCCGGGTTATGTTGCTTACGCTTGTGATCCTTGTTGGGTCTATCCTTTAGTTCACGATTGTCAACAAGGTAGTAAGACCCATTGAGTAGCGCCTTGCTTATGATGAACGGTCCTTCCCATGGCGGGGATAATTTGTGTGACTTCTTCTGCTTAAGACGGAGCACCAAATCCCCCTCTTTAAACGAGCGATGCTGAACGCGATGACTATGGTAGCTGTGTAGCTTCTGCTGGTAGATGGCGGATCTTTGGCATGCCAAAACGCGCTCCTCCTCGAGAAGGTCCATATCTAGGCGTCTGGATTCTTCAGCGTCATCTTCGTCGTAGGGGGCAACTCTTGGTGCATCGTGAATTATGTCAGAAGGTAGGATGACTTCTGCTCCATATACCATGAAGTAAGGGGTGTAGCCGGTGGATCTGTTGGGTGTAGTTCGTAAACTCCACAGCACAGATGGCAATTCTTCTGCCCAGGCTCCAGCTGCTCTATGTAGCGGTGCCTCAAGACGTGGCTTGATTCCCTGCAGAATTAATCCATTGGCTCGCTCAACCTGACCATTGGATTGTGGGTGTGCCACAGATGCAAGGTCAAGTCAGATGCCCTTATCCCAACAATAAGCCTCCACTTCTCTGAGTGATAAGTTGCTGCCGTTGTCGGTGATAATGCTATGTGGGAGACCAAATCTCACCACTAGATCCCGGACAAACCTGATTGCAGTTGCCCCATCAAGCTTTCTAATGGGTTTAGCTTCTATCCATTTAGTGAATTTATCAACTGCTACAAGCAGATGCGTAAACCCACATGGTGCTGTATGTAACGGTCTCACCATGTCTAGCCCCTAGACTGCAAACGGCCAAGTTATTGGTATTGTTTGCAATTCTTCAGCAGGAACATGTGGTTGTCGGTCATAATACTGGCATCCCATGCATGTCTCAACCAGCTTGTCGGCGTTCGCCTTGATCCAAGAGAATCCTTGCCGGAAGGCTTTCGCGACCAACGATCGAGGAGCGGCGTGATGCCCGCAATCTTCGGGATGGATTTCGCGTAGGATTTCCATACCTTCTAACTGGGAAACACACTTTAGGTATACACCAGTAGTGCTCCTTTTGTAAAGTTGTCCATTGATTATGGTATAACCCTTTGCTCATCGTACTATTTGCCGTCTTTCGACCTCGTCGTCGGGCAAAGTTCCGTGTTCGAGATATTCCATGAACGGTTTTGTCCAAGCCGGAGGGACCTTTGTCACCATGTGGACGAAAGAGTTGAACCTATCCGGGTTGTCGATGTCGGCTCCCTTCACGGATGGTGTGCGCAGATTCTCTAGGAAAACTCCTAGCAGAATTCGTTTACGCCCTGATCCGGTCTTAGATAGCAGATCAGCCGCCTCGTTTTGCTCCCTAGGTACATACTTGACTTCGTAGCCCAAGAAGCTCTTGGCTATCGCGTCCACTTCGTTTCGATATGCCGCCATCATAGGGTTCCGCGCATTCCAGGTGCCAGTCACCTGTTGGGCAACCAAGTCAGAGTCTCCACAACAAACTATGCGCTTGATGCCAATATCCTTGGCTACACGCAGTCCGTGAATGAGTGCTTCATACTCCGCCATGTTGTTTGTAGCCTCGAAGTGGATCTGCAGAATGTAGTGTAGCTTGTCTCCTGTTGGTGACTGTAGCAATACACCATCCCCCGAGCCGTTGAGCAACTTTGATGCGTCAAAGTGCATCACCCAGTACTCTAGTTCCGGCAACGGAGTAGCATCTGGCATCTCCGTCCAATCTGCGATAAAATCCGCCAAGGCTTGTGACTTGATAGCGTCGCGTCTCTTGTAGGTGATCTCGAAGGCGGCAAGTTCAATGCCCCACTTCGCACCCTTCCCGTAGCGTCGTTGTTGTTGATAATGTCGGAAAGTGGAGTCTTGCTCACCACTGTGATTGGGTGCTCCTGAAAGTAATGCCTCAACTTCAGAGAAGCAAGGAATACTCCATAAGCTATCTTCTGGTAGTGCGGGTAACGCTGCTTGGACTCCGTCAAGACTTCGCTTACATAGTAAACTGGTCGTTGAACTCCGTGCTCATAGCCTGGTTCCTTCCGCTCTACCACGACGATGATGATGATTACCCGGTTGGTTGCCGCCATGTAGATTTACAAGCACTCGCCAGGCTCAGGCGCTGCAAGGATGGGCGCTAAGGAAAGAATCTCCTTGAGCTGCTTCAATGCTGCATTCTCTTCGTCCGTCCATGTGAATTTGTCCGCCTTCTTCAGCAACTTGTACAGCGGCAGAGCCTTCTCTCCAAGTCGGCTAACAAACCGACTAACTGCTGCAACACAACCTGTTAGTCGTTGAATGTCCTTTAGGCATGTCGGACGGTTTATGTTTAAGATGGCTTTGATTTTCTCTGGGTTGACCTCGATTCCGCGCTGGGAAACGATGAAACCCAGCAATTTGCCGGCTGGAACCCCGAAGACGCACTTCTTAGGGTTAAGCATCATGTTGTATTTCCGGAGATTATCAAATGTTTCTTTTAAGTTGGAGATTAAGTCATTTGACTTCTTAGACATCACCGCGATATCGTCCACATAGGCGTGAACGTTCCGACCAATTTGGTCGTGAAGGCAACATTGCATTGTTCGCTGGTACGTAGCACCTGCGTTTTCAGCCCAAAGGGCATCGTGACATAGCAAAACGTGTCGTATGGGGTAGTGAACGAAGTGGCCAATTGGTCCGACTTCCTCATCTTGATCTGGTGGTATCCTCAGTATGCGTCGAGAAAACACAAAAGTTCCGAGCCAGCCGTCGAGTCAATGACTTGGTCAATGCGAGGCAAAGCAAACGGATCTTTGGGACATGCTTTGTTCAAGCCGGTGTAATCAACGCACATTCTTAATTCTTTGGTTCCCTTTTTGGGGACAAGTACAGGATTGGCCACCCATCGGGTGTGAAGGACTTCTCAGATAAATCTAGCCTTAAGTAACCTAGCTATCTCTTTGCCAATGGTGCGTCTCTTCTTGTCTCTGAAGCGTCGTAGAGGTTGTTTCACTGGTTTGTATTTTGGATCAATGTTTAAGCTGTGCTCGGCAAGTTCCCTAGGTACACCTTTCATGTCGGCAGGTTGCCAGGCAAAGATGCCCCTATTCTCACGGAGGAACTAGACGAGCGTGCTTTCCTATTTGGGATTTAGGTTCGTCCCAATGGCAGTGACCTTGGAGGCATCGCCTACCACAAGTTCCACTGGCTTGGTATCGATGGCAGACTTGAACGCAGGAGCGGAGTCGGAGATCTGCTTCTTCGATGCGGGCATCTCTGAGTCATCGACCTTTCTCTGGATCTCTTTGAATTCTTCGCTGTAGAGGACAGCTTCCGCGAAGGCTGCTTCATTAATCTCGCAGTCCCTTGCCTTGGTGAAACTTCCGAATACGGTGATGACACCGTTTGGTCCAGGTATCTTGAGTTTGTTGTAGACGAAGCATGGCTTGGCCATGAACATGTGGAATATGTCCTGGCCGAATATGACGTGGTACACGCTCTTGAAGGGGACCACCTCAAAGGTCAATCGCTCTTGGTGATAATTATTAACATCGCCAAAGCCAACCTGAAGTGTAATGCACCCAAGGGACCGAGCCTCCCGACCAGGAACTACGCCGTGGAAGATGGTGTTGGTCCACCTTAGGTTTGCCTCCGTCAAGTTCATCTTCTGCAGTGTATCCAGGTACATGATGTTGATGCTGCTTCCACTATCCACCATACACTTGGTGAACTCCATGCCGTCAATCAAAGGGTTGATGACCATGGCGTATTGGTTCTCCATAGGAATAAGGTTTGGGTAGTTCGTCCTGTCCCAAGTAATTGGAACCTCCGACTAGCGCAGGTACTGGGGAACTAGGGGCAGAGTAGCCATCAGGATCCTCATAGAGGTCTTCTATTGTCGGACGGTGGGGGTGCCAAGGAAAGTGCGGTAGACTGGTGCCTTCTTCACGAAGGGGTTCTTGCTCTTGTCGTCGCCCTTGGCGGCGTGCTTGGGGTCAACATCCTCGTCCATGTCACTTGAATCCTTGGACTCCTCCTCCTTCTTCTTCCCCTTGCCCTTGCCTCACGGTCTGTTCTTTCGACTTTGCTTGTAGCCGGACTCCGGGTCTTCCTTGAGGTTGTTGACGAACTTGTAGTGTCGATTGGTATGGGTGGCCTTGTCATTGACATCGAGGTGTACGAGGCACGGCATATCGTGGTACTCTTTGTAGGTTTGGGGAACGCGGAGCAGCGCTGAGGTAGTTTCACTTCCTCGTTGCTGCCCACGACC
Organism: Avena insularis; assembly: GCA_023614405.1. NCBI lineage: Eukaryota > Viridiplantae > Streptophyta > Magnoliopsida > Poales > Poaceae > Avena > Avena insularis. The sequence goes on from CM042685.1 coordinate 186,773,735, forward strand.
AGCTCCCCATCCTCGGCCACGCTGTCCGCCATCACCTCGTCCTGCAAAAGTCATGGCGACCATGTCGGGAGATTGCTTTTATTCTGGAGCGGTTTTCCGCTTTGTACTGCTGTTCCTCCGAGCTTGAGTTGGAACGGACGTTGCCGGCAAGGAGCCGCGAGCATCGTCGTCGGTAGCCACGAACTCACGAGCCAACTGAATCATCTGGGTCAAGTCAAGCTGGTGATTGTCCTGCAGGCGCTTCAGCTTATGTCGGAGCAACGTGACCCTTTCCAACCCATCGATGAAGGCGGCCATGGCGGTCTGAGCGTGCACTCCTGCGCAGGAACATGTCCAGCCAGCGGGAGAGGTAGGCGCGAGATGTCTCGTCTTTCTCTTGCATGCACCGCTGTAGATCGCCGACAGTGCAGGGACGCTTGTATGTACCCTCAAAGTTCTTGGTGAATGCTTCTTGCATGTACAACCAATTGCAAATGGATTTCTCTGGAAAGTCATCGATCCATTGACGGGCCGTGCCCGCCAACATTAACGGGAGGTACTTGACGACGACGTTGGGGTTGCCTCCGGCAATCTCCACCGCATTGCCATAGTCCTGCAACCATGTGGCTGGCTTGGCGGTGCCGTCATAGGGCTTGATGGTCTTGTCAATCCGGAAACCTTTGGGGTAAGTTGCGGACCATATTAAAGGTCCAAAGCAACATGGTCCCAGGTATGGTCCTTACCGGGCCTCGTGGATCTTATTGATCCGCGAACGTGCATCGTATGGCTCCGGGTTCGTCTTCTTCTTGTCAACTGGGGATGGGCTACGTGAACGACACGGGCCTCCTCCGCCATGGTGACTGCTAGGCGGTGATGGAGGCGGAGGTGGCGGTGGGTTAGCTTTCTTGCTGTTACCCTCCTGCGACGCCTCACGCCTGTCACGGTTGCTTGTCGGACGCGGAGGGTCATGGCGTTACCTGCTCTTGTGTCCTTGGTTGCGCTCTCCGTCATGACGGGTCTGCTCCGTGTTGTCGCGGATGACGATGTCGCACTGCCTTGGCGGGGGCATATCCGTACGAGGTGAGCCTTGGGATCTCCGTGATGTCGGGGGGATCGGGGCGGTGGAGATGGGCGACGAGGTCGGGCATTTTCTCCATGGTCGGAGGATATGGGGATAACATCCTTCCTATTGCGTGCATCCCTCCGTCTTTGCTCTGATGAACCCGTCTGGGACCTGACATCAATAGGAGATCTGTCCCTTGGCGGCTTATACTGGCTAGACTGGCAAAGCGCTGGATCAGACTCAAGCCTCAGAGAGGTGGCCTTTTCCTGCTGCTTCACCGCCTTGGCCACTAGGTCATAGACCTGTTCCACTGCCTCGGGCGATCTATCCTGCTCCAGAAGGGTCTTGGCGACGGCGAGGTTAAGGAGTGGGGTGGGCATCACCTGTTTGCCTTCACTGTCAATGTATGGCTTGGCCTGTGCCGGCTTCGAGGGAGCCCATCCTAGGTTTCGCCGTACACAAGGATCGTTGATGACGCGAGCCGGAGCTTTCTTGGCCTTCTGCTGCAGCAGATTCTTGTACTCGGCCTCCATTTCTCTAGCTTTCTCTATGGACTTCTGCGTGTTGACCAGATCTCGATCTAGCTTAGCGCCTTGCTCCGCGATGGCCCGCGCTTCCTCCAGCAGCTGCTGGCGCTTCTCGTAGCTGAGTCACATTCCGGATATGAGCTACGGTTAGTGGCTCAACGAGGAGATTGCCGTACATCACTCTATCAGCTGGAGTAACTTGGGCAGCAGCAGACGTAGATGCCGGAGGCGGCAAGTTTGTGGTGTCGTTGTTGCTCGGGCCGGTGCCGAGTTCCTGCGGCTGCTGCGCTGGGTTAGGCGGAGGATGCATGGCCTTTGCGCGATCATCGTTAGCAGCAATAAGTGGCCCCTTCCCCTTTTCCAGCGCTGTAGGCGGAGCTCCTCCAGGTTGATCTTCATCCATCACCGTCCCAATGGTGACGAACACCTCTCGAGACGTGACGGCATTGTTGGCTTGCTCGTCGCGTGTGTACTCCTCCTCCATCTCCTGCATGGCTGAGTCTAGTTCCTCTGGACTGAAATCTATCTCCTCCGAATCTGCACTGAAGTCGGCATAGAGCGAGTCAATCACAGAGTCGGAGGGTGCCAGGACTTCCTCTATGACGGGGGTGGAGGTGCAGCAGCAGCGACGATGACTGGTGGTGGCAGTGCAGCTGCGATGATGGCGGCCGGAGGCGGTGGTGGCGGTGGCTGAATCGGAGGGACTCCGTCAATGAGCGCAAGCGCTGTCTGAGCTGCCGCTTCAGCCTCCGCATAGTTGTTGATGGTGCTCACCATGCCTTCGAAAGTAAGGCATCCTGATGCCTGCTGCCTTCTTAGAGAATGCCGGAGAAGCATGCCATGGTCCAGTCCTTCCACAAAGTGATACATAGCATCATCATTGGGGTGGTGGGCCAGATCGGCTCGTATACGGAGCCACCTGGCCAGGTAATCGCGGGGGTTTTCGCCCTCTCTCTGAACGCAACGCTCCAGGTCGAAGATGGTAACCACGCCGACGAACTTGGATCTCTGTCGCAAGACGCAAGCGAAGCCGACGGACTTGCAGTGATCTTCCACCTTTATATCCTGCACAGGGGCGGTTTGGGTGGGCCTTGAATTTTTCCGATCTTTGCCGGCAAACTCCGAAGAGGGATCCTACATCGATCCTTCCGCGAACGTATCCTGCCCGTAGGCGGTACGTGCGGGCCTTGATGCTCCTCTGACTCCCAGGGAACTAGTGCCCGAGTCGGTTTCGCCAATGAAGAGGTGGATGTCTCCGATAGGAACGACCGAACACTGCGTTGTTGGAATTATGCCCTAGAGGCAATAATAAAGATGTTATTATTATAATTCTTGTTCATGATAAAGTTTATATTCCATGCTAGAATTGTATTAAGCGGAAACTTTGATACTTGTGTGGTTTATGAACAACACCATGTCCCTAGTACGCCTCTATGGACTAGTTCATTGATTAATGATGGTTAAGGTTTCCTAACCATAGACATGAGTTGTCGATTGATAATGAGATCATGTCATTAGGAGAATGATATGATGGACAGACCCAAATTAAGCAGAGCAATTAGATCGTGTCATCGTGTTCATCTTTGCGAAGCTTTTTCCTATGTCAAGTATTGTATTCCTTAGACCAAGAGATAATACAACTCCCTAGTATCGGAAGAAAGCTTTGAGGTCATCAAACGTCATCCTATGTGAGGGTGATCATAAAGGTGTCTCTCAGGTGATCAGAAAGTACTTGTTGGGTTGTATGTATCGAGATGGAATTTGTCCCTTCCGAGTCGGAGAGATATACTTCAGGCCCACTCGGTAATCGATATCAACACCGCTTGCAAGCACGTGGTTAAGAAGTTAATCACAAAGTGATATCGGATTACGGAACAAGTAAAGTACTTGCTGTGAACGAGATTGAACTAGGTATGCTGATACCAACGATCGAATCTCGGGCAAGTAAAATATCGCGTGACGAAGGGAATACATATATGGGATTAATTGAATCCTGGCATCGTGGTTCATCCGATATGATCATCGATGAATATGTGGGAGTCAATATGGGTTTACAGATCCCGCTGTTGATTATTGATAGAAGATCATGTCTGCTGTAACACCCTTAGAATCGGCCCTATGCAAGTTTCAGCGATTTCCGCCAAACCCGCATAGAAACGATTCAAAGGTGCCCACCAGGCACTTTCGTGCGGGTGGAAAACGAATTAATATCATTACACAATAGTCATCGATGGAACCCACAGAACATATATATACAACAACGACTCCAAGAGTCAAGAATATAGATATACATTACAAAGATCCAAATCACCTTGAAAATGATACAACGTCCGAGTACGGACAAGATGCAAATTGAGCTAAGAGCCCCGAAGAATAACCAATGGCATCCATAACCCTGCCCAGGCCAAGCCGGAAGGGTAACCCTGCTAACAACGTCATCTCAAAACCTGCTTAAACAAAAGGGGTGCCGACAAAGGGCAAAGGAAAAAGAGAGCGGTCAGTAATGAGGCCAGTACACGGCGAGACTAGAATTCGGCGGTCCTCGCCTACATAGGTATGGTGGACTGAAGCGGCAGCAAAGCATGCACTAAACAACCTATAGAGACTCGATACAACTGGCGGCTATCAGAGAGGGGTAAGAAAGACGTATTCGGATCCAACCTGATTCTAACACCAAACATACCCATCCTGGTATTCCCCCTCGATACCAACCGAGGAAGTGCACCGAGGAACTCACACAGTTGGCAGTTTTATTCATTCCATTATAGTTGCGGCAATTACTAGTCAGATATAGATAGCATGAGTCATCCTGATATTATAAACAGTGGGCAGTTTTAGTTAACCATTCCGTTGTAGTTGTAGTACTTACTAGTCAGATACATATATCATGAGGCATCCCAAAACCCAGCAGTTGTTGGTACTTTTATTTAGCCATTCTGTTGTACTTGCGATACTTACTAGTCAGATACAATGGTAACAGGTGACAACCCAAACCAGCAATTGTTGGCACTTTTATTTAGACATTCCACTATAGTGAAGCTGATTACTAGTCATTATAAAGTCAAATTTATAGCACTACTTTAGTTATAGTTGTCTATGATCGAGATACTGTGCTCCAAGTCGTCCATAACCGCGGACACGGCTTTCAGAAAGTTTTACCCTGCAGGGGGCACAAATAGCAACACACATCGATCAACCTCGAAAAACCAAACGAAAACCCAACGAGGCATCACGAGAGCAATTGCAAGATTCATATAAATTTCAGGGGCCACCCACCAAGCTACCATGACGAAGTTGGCGGCTCGAGGAGACGGACCCAGAGGTTTGTGCCAATGGCTGTAAACGACTGGGAACCCGAAAGTGTGACTGGGCTTGTCGATACCACGAAAACATTCCACTTTTGTTCCTAAACAGTATAGGCGCTCCACGCGCAATCGTAAATAAAGCAGTAAATCATGGCATAAGTACATGATAGTAATAAAACCCCAAACTAGTTTGTGGCCCCAATAAATAATATATGACTCAAACTCTGGCTAGGGGGATTCATGGTCCCACATGCGGATAGTGTGAATATTCAAAGAACAGGTATCAAGTACTCGGGGTCCTACGGGACACAAGTGAACGGTTAAAAACCAAATAACATCTATTGCCCACCTGTGCCTCTGCATTATTTACCTACTTCAATTTTAGTTGTTAAACGTTAATTAAATCCATGATCATCTCCAACATTAAACATACGACAATACTCCAACAACTGTGGTACTTGACGACACGCAACAGCGCTTGAGCAAGCGGCTACGACATGCAAGTCCAACTATCTACCAAACAACAGGTAATAGGATGTGTCCAAGGCAATATAAGGCTGCAAGGGATATCACGGGTATGAAAACTAGAGCATCGCAACACAGATAGCAATAGATCAACAGGAGGAAATAAAGACTATAAAGTAAAATAGGTAGAAAGGGGGAGAATGCTCGCCTGAAAACATTAACGAAGGTTTATCCGAAGATCGGGTCGACACTCGCATCAACTCATCAGCCTAATCCGTGAAGAAGCAAAGCACTAGAAGAAACACCGGATACACTATTTAATACTACGGTAGAAGATCGGGCATGATGCATGTATGATGTATGACATGGCAAAGGTGCGATGCAATTAGGCAATATTAAACGGAACGAGGGTCCCGATAAATATTTAGATAGTTCATATTGTTTAATATACCCCGCAATTTAAATGTTGTCTTAACAAGGCAAACCATGGCATCGATTCGCTACACAAATTTAAATGGATCCAATATTAGATTAGTTTCGTCCGCATATGGTCCCCATATTTAATTATAAGGTGAATCGACATAAGGTCCCCAAACACCCACAAATATGTATGCAAGCATGTACAATGATATGCAACATGTATATATATGTCATATTAGAAAATAGGGGTCGGGTCGAGGTCACACATCTCAGATCGACGAACTTGGGGCCTCGAGGGATCGGGTTTGGGCTCTCCGGGAAGGAGCACTTGAGGTTCCATCCATTGTTGGTGGTGAACTTGGAAGTGGCATCAGGGTCCTCCAATAGCCACACAAAGCTCTGATGGTAACACTTGTCGGAGTCTTGTCGATCTTGTTCAAACCATCGCTCCTGCTTTCACAGTACCAACATGGCATGGGCACGGGCACGAGCAGCACCTCAACATCACCAACATCCTCACGCCACACTATATCCAAATCAGAATCTTGCGAGGGCAGGGCATACAAGGCCAAGAAAAAAACATGGCGTGGGCGCTGCCGCTGAAGAGATGGGGTCACAGGCCGGAAAAACACGGCGAGGGACGACAACGCTCATAGCGGCGGCATCGACAGCGGGCCACGATCGAAGGGATCCAGGTGGCGGGCGGAACGAAGAAGCGCGGCAGCGCTGCAAGGATAAACGGGCGCAGCGTCCGGAGCATGTGAAGCGGGGCTGGGGCGTCGCCGCAGCAGGAGGAGTGGCTCGGCGAGGGCAGGCTAAGCGGCGCTTCGGGGATGGCTTTCAGGTAGCAGGATGAGGCGACATGAGGGCGGCGGGAGGCGGTGCTTGGAGGCCAGGCGGCAGCTGAAGAGGTGGCAATGGCGAGGTCGTTCTGCGACCGTGGCATCGGAGGAGGAAGACGCAAAGGCACCGGCCTTGACGCATGAGCGGAGGAGGCCAGCGAGCTCGGGCGGCGGGACCTGGCGGCGGGGGAGAGGTGGTGAGGAAGGGCGGCGGGGATCGAGGAAGGGGATAGAGGCCGGGTGGTTGGCGACGCTCTCCATCGGGCCAGAGGAAGAGGGCAACGGGGATTGTGGGGCAAGGAGACACGAAACAGACAGGGTGGGCCTGGTGTGGAGTTCGTGTGCGGGGCTGAGCGAACGTGGGATCTGGGATGGGAACAGGGTGCGTGTGTTGCGTGCATGTGCCTAGGAGTGGCGGCGGATGGGTGGAGGGGTGGGTTTAGGGTTAGGGATAGGTAGGGATTAGGGTTCCACCGACTAGGCCTTTTGGGCCTAGCCTGTTAGGTCTAGCTTTTATTTTTATTTATATTTAAAATATTTTATGTTTCTTTTCTTTTGTATATTAAACATTTTGTAAATAACTTTACATGTTTTAAAATAGCAAAAAATATAGTTTGAATAAAGAACGAGATGTAATGTAGAAAACAATATAGGGTTTTATCAAAAATAGTTTTGAGGCAAAGTATGCAACAATGATGTCATGATGATGCACAAATTCGAAACAACATGCAATTTCTAGTAGTGGTTTTACCCGGGGTGCTACATCTGCATATTCTCGAACCCGTAGGGTCACACACTTAATGTGCATCGACGCTAGGATAGAATGGATAATTGGTTTATGAGTTTTTGTTCGGAGTCTCGGGTGAGATCCAGGACATCACGAGAGGTTTTGGAATGGTCCGGAGAATAAGATTCATATAAAGGAAAGCAGTTTTTGGATTTCGGAATCGTTTCGGAGTTTATCGGTATTGTACTGGAAGGTTCTAGAAGGTTCTGGAGTGGGACCAACATGGGCCCACTTGTTAGAGGCCTGCGTGGGCCTAAGGGGAAGTGCCCTGGCCACTTTGGGCCAGGGGCACAATGCCTCTAAGGCCCAGCCGGCCAGCCTTAGGGGAAACCCTAAGGGAGCCTTCTAGAAGAGGGGGGGATGACTTGCCCCCCACTCCACCCCTTGGGCCGCCGACCTAGGGCTTGGAGGAGGGATCAAGGGGGCCGGCCAGCCCCCTATATAAGGAGGGCAGGGGCGCAGCCTCCCCCTACCTCCCAACCCTAGCCGCCATCCTACTGCTGCCCTTCCATCTCTCTCTCTCCCCCGACTGCGCGTAGGCGAAGCCCTGCCGCAGAAACTCTCCATCATAAGCACCACGCCATCGTGTTGCAGATCCAATCTATCTCTCCACCATACTTGCTGGACCAAGGAAAGGAGGAGATGTCACTGCACCGTATGTGTGCATCTCTCGGAGGCGCCGCCACTTGCGGCGCAGGATCGGATCGCGAGGAGGAGATTTAGCATGCGACTACGCCAACCACGTTACATTGAACGTTTACGCCGCGTTTTCTTCAAGGGTATGAAGATCTCATCAATCTCTCTCGTTGATTACATCTCCTAGATTAGATCTTGGCTTTCTTGTTCGCATCCGTAGGAATTTTTTTGATTTACTATGCTGCAAAACCCTTGAGTGGTATCAGAGCTAGATCTATGCGTAGATGTGTTTCACGAGTAGAAAGCAACATGATTGTTGTGGGCGTTGATGTTTTCTGTTGCAAACCTCGTGTTGTATATTTCTTATGGCGCGACATAGTGATTTCGAAGCGGTCCAGGCCAACTTTACGCGACCTCGTTTGCGAGACCGGCTCCGCACTTGACGTGTGGCTTGTTCCACACATGCGGCTGGTGGATGCCAGTTTCTCTCACTATAGTAGTCATGGGATTTACAATGGATGTTAGCAACCATAATATCGCCGTTGTGGCTTTCCATAGGTAAGAATCGTTCTTAGCTTGTTACTCCCATAAGCCACGTAAAACATGCAACAACTAAGTAGAGGCGTCTAACTTGTTCTTGCAGGGAGTGTTTTGTGATATGGTATGGCCCAAGACATGATGTGTATGAATTGAGATGTATGCAATGATCATGTTTTGTAATATTTCACGACTTGCATGTTGATGAGTTCACAACCGGCAGGAACCGTATGGTTGTCTTTATAATTGTATATGACCTGCGTGTCAACTTCTTATACGCCATGTAATAGCTTTACTTTATCGCTAAGTAGTTAGCAATAATTGTAGTTGCTATTCGTGGTGGAGGCAATCATGGTGGAGTGATGGAGATCATGCTGGCGCGCACAAGATGGATATCATTGCGCGGAGATTGGCTATACCATGTCACATAAAATTATATGCATGTGATGTTTATCCTTTTATGTATCTTATTATGCTTAGATCACGACGGTAGCATTATAAGATGATTACTCACTTAAAGATCAAGATAAAATTGTGTTCTCCCCATGTATGCACCGTTGCGAAAGTTCATCGTTTTCAAGCATCTCGTGATGATCGGGTGCTATAAACTCTACGTTCACATACAACGGGTGCAAGCCAGTTTTGCACACACGGAAATACTTGGGTTTGACTTGACGATCCTAGCATGTATATACATGGCCTCGGAACACACGAACCGAAAGGTTAAACATGAGTCATATGAATGATATGATCGACAGTTTGTTGTCCACCATTGAAACCACATCTCTTCTCGTGAAGATCAGATTAGGTGTGGTGAATTTGGATCGTGTTCACTAAACAACTTGAGGGATGTTGAATTTAGTGGGAGTTCATCTAGTAATTTGAATAAGTTGAACTATTTATCATGAACATAGTCTAAATTGTATTTGCAAATTTTGTAGATCAAATGGCTAAGTCCAACTTCAACTTCAATGTTTTTGCTGAGAAAGAAAAGATTAAGAACAATGGGTCTAAATTCACCAACTAGTTCCGCAATCTGAGAATCATTCTCACTGGCGGACAAAAGGACTATGTACTTGAGAAAGCGCTAGGTGACGCCCCTGCTACTGATGCGCCGGGCTGATGAAAAAAGCTGTTTATCAGTCACGCAAAGATGATTATGGAGTGATTAAGAGTACCATGTTGTTTGCTATGGAACCGGAACTTCAAAATCGTTTTGAGGAGTTCAGCGGGACCTTTGAGATACTTGAGGAACTGAAAACCATGTTTCAGACTCAGGCCCGTTCTGAGAGATATGAGATCTCTAAGAAGTTCTTTAACTGCAAGATGGAGGAAGGGAGTTCTGTTAGTGAGCACGCCATTAAGATGTCGGGCTACACTCAACGTCTTGAGCAACTGGACTGCAAGATTCCAGAAGAGCTCAAGATTGACAGAGTTCTGCAATCACTCCCTCCTAGCTACAAAGGTTTTGTAGTTACTCACAATCAAATTGGTTCCACTGATACGATCACTGAGCTTTTCGCTATGCTGAAAGCTGCGGAGGTGGATATCAAGAAAGATAATCATGTGTTGATGGTCAACAAGACCACTAGCTTTAAGAAAGCTAAGGGTGCAAAGAAATCCTTCAACAAAGGCAACAGCAAGCGCATTGCCCCTGCTGAGAAGAAGCTCAAGTCTGGACCTAAGCCGGACACTGAGTGCTTCTATTGCAAGGACAAGGGTGACCGAAGCATCATCTAAAGTACTTAGCGGACAAGAAGGCTGGCACCATTAAAGGTATATTTGATATACATGTTATTGATGTTTACCTTACTAGCGCTCGTTGTAGTGCTTGGGTATATGATACTGGTTCAGTTGCTAATATTTTTAACTCGAAACAGGAGCTACGAAATAGACGACGGCTAGCAAGAGATGAGGTGACGATGCGCGTTGACAATGGATCAAAAGTTGATGTGATGGCTGTCGACACGCTCTCCTTAGTTTTACCTTCGGGATTAGTTTTAAACCTTAATAAGTGTTATTATGTGCCTGCGTTGAGCATGAACATTATATCTGGATCGTGTTTATTGCAAGACAGTTATTCATTTAAATCAGAGAATAATGGTTGTTCTATTTATATGAATAACATCTTTTATGGTCATGCACCTGTTGTGAATGGTTTATTTCTTCTGAATCTCGAAAGCAATGAAACGCACATCCATAACATTGAGGCTAAGAGATGCAAAGTAGATAGTGATAATCCAACTTATTTGTGGCACTGCCGTCTAGGTCATATTGGTCTAAAACGCATGAAGAAACTCCATTCTGATGGACTTTTGGAGTCTCTTGATTTTGAATCATTTGACATGTGCGAGCCGTGCCTCATGGGCAAGATGATCAAAACCCCGTTCTCCGGAATAATGGAGCGAGCAACGGACTTATTGGAAATCATACATACCGATGTATGCGGACCAATGAGTGTTTCGACGCGCGGTGGATATCGCTATTTTCTCACTTTTACTAATGACTTAAGTAGATATGGGTATATCTATTTAATGAAACATAAATCTGAAACGTTTGAAAAGTTCAAAGAATTTCAGAAAAAAGTGGAAAACCATCGTAAGAGGAAAATTAAATTTCTACGATCCGATCATGGAGGTGAATATTTGAGTTATGATTTTCTCACGCATCTTAAAGCAAGCGGAATCGTTTCGCAACTCACGCCACCCGGAACACCACAGCGCAATGGTGTGTCTGAACGCGGGAATCGAACTCTATTAGATATGGTGCGATCAATGATGTCTCTTACAGATTTGCCGCTATCATTTTGGGGTTATGCATTAGAAACCGCTGCATTCACTTTAAATAGGGCACCATCTAAATCCATTGAGACGACACCGTATGAACTATGGTTTGGTGCTAAACCTAAGTCTTCATTTCTTAAAGTTTGGGGATGCGAAGCTTACGTCAAGAAGTTGATGCCGGACAAGCTCGAACCCAAAGCGGAGAAATGCGTCTTCATAGGATACCCTAAGGAAACGATTGGGTATACCTTCTACCACAGATCCGAAGGCAAAGTGTTTGTTGCAAAGAACGGATCCTTTCTTGAGAAGGAGTTTCTCTCGAAAGAAGTGAGTGGGAGGAAGGTAGAGCTAGACGAGGTTATTGAACCTTCTCTCGAGTTGGAGAGTAGCGCAGCACCTGAAATTGTTCCAGTTCCGTTTGCACCAACAAGATAGGAAGCTAATGACGAGGATCATGAAACTTCGAACGATTCTACTACTGAACTTCGCAGGTCGACAAGGTCACGCGCCACTCCCGAATGGTACGGCAACCCTGTCTTAACCGTCTTGTTGTTAGACAACAGTGAACCTGCGAATTATGAGGAAGCAATGATGAGCCCAGACTCTGAGAAATGGCTAGAGGCCATGAAATCCGAATTGGGATCCATGAGCGAAAACCAAGTATGGACTTTGGTGGACCCTCCTAGCGACCGTAAGGCCGTTGAGTGCAAATGGATTTTCAAGAAGAAAATGGACGCGGATGGTAATATTACTGTCTATAAAGCTCGGCTTGTCGCAAAAGGGTTTCGGCAAGTTCAAGGTGTTGACTATGATGAGACTTTCTCTCCCGTAGCGATGTTTAAGTCCATTTGGATTTTATTAGCAATTGCTGCATTTCATGATTATGAAATATGGCAGATGGATGTCAAGACTGCGCTCCTCAATGGCAACATTGATGAAGAGTTGTATATGATGCAGCCCAAAGGTTTTGTCGATCCTAAGGATGCTAATAAGGTGTGCAAACTTCTGCGTTCCATTTATGGACTAGAGCAAGCATCTCGGAGTTGGAACCTTCGTTTTGATCAAGTGATCAAGAGTTTTGGATTTGTTCCAAATTGTTACGAAGCTTGTATCTACAAGAAAGTGAGTGGGAGCTCGGTGACATTTTTAGTACTATATGTGGATGACATATTGATTATTGGAAATGACATTGGTATGCTTAACGATGTGAAGAGTTATTTGAATAAATGTTTTTCAATGAAAGACCTAGGAGAAGCTGCTTATACATTAGGCATCAAAATCTATAGAGATAGACAAAGTCGCCTAATAGCTTTAAGCCTAAGTACATATCTAGACAAAGTTCTGAAAAGGTCCAGAATGGATAAAGCAAAGAAAGGTTCATTGCCCATGTTGTTAGGTAAGATATTGAGCAAGGCTTAGTGTACAGCTACGGTAAACGATAGAGATACTATGAGCAAAGTGCCATATGCCTCGGTCATAGGTTCTATCATGTATGCCATGCTATGTACTAGACCTGATGTGTCCAATGCTCTTAGTTTGACGAGCAGATACCAAAGTGATCCAGGAGTGGAACACTGGACAGCCGTAAAGAACATACTAAAGTATTTAAATAGGACTAAAGAAATGTTCTTGGTCTATGGAGGTGATGAGCAGCTCGTCGTAAAAGGTTACGTCGACGCTAGTTTCGACACCGACCCGGATGATTCTAAATCTCAGACAGGATACATTTATATTTTGAATGGTGGAGCTGTGAGCTGGAGAAGCTACAAGCAAAGCGTGATTGCGCGATCTACAACAGAAGCGGAATACATGGCTGCTTCAGAAGCGTCAAGTGAGGGAGTTTGGATCAGGAACTTCATCACTGAGCTTGGTGTGGTTCCAAGTGCCTTGGACCCACTAGAGATATTGTGCGACAACACTGGCGCCATAGCACTGGCTAAGGAACCAAGATGTCATCCAAAGACCAAGCACATCAACCGCCGTTTTCATATAATTCGAGATTATATAGTAGATGGAGATCTGAAGATTAGCAAAGTACATACGGATCTGAATGTCGCAGATCCGTTGACTAAACCTCTTCCACGAGCAAAACATGATCAACACCTTAATGCCATGGGTGTTAGATTGTTGCCAGATGTAAACTTGATTATTGACTCTAGTGCAAGTGGGAGACTGTTGGAATTATGCCCTAGAGGCAATAATAAAGATGTTATTATTATAATTCTTGTTCATGATAAAGTTTATATTCCATGCTAGAATTGTATTAAGCGGAAACTTTGATACTTTTATGGTTTATGAACAACACCGTGTCCCTAGTACGCCTCTATGGACTAGCTCATTGATTAATGATGGTTAAGGTTTCCTAACCATAGACATGAGTTGTCGATTGATAATGAGATCATGTCATTAGGAGAATGATATGATGGACATACCCAAATTAAGCAGAGCAATTAGATCGTGTCATCGTGTTCATCTTTGCGAAGCTTTTTCCTATGTCAAGTATTGTATTCCTTAGACCATGAGATAATAGAACTCCCTGGTATCGGAAGAAAGCTTTGAGGTCATCAAACGTCATCCTATGTGAGGGTGATCATAAAGGTGTCTCTCAGGTGATCGGAAAGTACTTGTTGGGTTGTATGTATCGAGATGGAATTTGTCCCTTCCGAGTCGGAGAGATATACTTCGGTCCCACTCGGTAATCAATATCAACACCGCTTGCAAGCACGTGGTTAAGGAGTTAATCACAAAGTGATATCAGATTACAGAACGAGTAAAGTACTTGCTGTGAACGAGATTGAACTAGGTATGCCGATACCAACGATCGAATCTCGGGCAAGTAAAATATCGCGTGACGAAGGGAATACATATATGGGATTAATTGAATCCTGGCATCGTGGTTCATCCGATATGATCATCGATGAATATGTGGGAGTCAATATGGGTTTCCAGATCCCGCTGTTGATTATTGATAGAAGATCATATCTGCATATTCTCGAACCCGTAGGGTCACACACTTAATGTGCATCGACGCTAGGATAGAATGGATAATTGGTTTATGAGTTTTTGTTCGGAGTCTTGAGTGAGACCCAAGACATCACGAGAGGTTCCGGAATGGTCCGGAGAATAAGATTCATATAAAGGAAAGCAGTTTTTGGATTTTAGAATCATTGTGGAGTTTATCGGTATTGTACCGGAAGGTTCTAGAAGGTTCCGGGCCGTCCACCAACATGGGCCCACTTGTCGGAGGCCTGCGTGGGCCTAAGGGGAAGTGCCCTGGCCCCCTAAGGCCCAGCCGGCCAGCCTTAGGGGAAACCCTAAGGGAGCCTTCTAGAAGAGGGGGGGATGACTTGCCCCCCACTCCACCCCTTGGGCCGCCGCCCTAGGGCTTGGAGGAGGGGTCAAGGGGCCCGGCCAGCCCCCTATATAAGGAGGGCAGGGGCGCAACCTTCCCCTACCTCCCAACCCTAGCTGCCGTCCTACTGCTGCCCTTCCATCTCTCTCTTTCTCTCCCGACTGCGCGTAGGCGAAGCCCTGCCGCAGAAACTCTCCACCATAAGCACCACGCCGTCGTGCTGCAGATCCAATCTATCTCTCCACCATACTTGCTGGACCAAGGAAAGGAGGAGACGTCGCTGCACCGTACATGTGCATCTCTCGGAGGCGCCGCCACTTGCCGTGGGGGAAGGTGGATGGTTGACGGGTACGAGGTAACACAACTTACCCAGGTTCAGATCCCACAATGGTCGTGGAATCCTACTCCTGCTATAAATCACTATAAGGGCAATACGCCGAGTTACAGGGATTGGTTCGCTGTGCGAGGTGTGTGCTAATCGCCACTTGGTTTTCTGAGATTGTCTGAAGTTGTAAGTTATCGTGCCCTAAAGGCTCCCATAGGTCTGACTTATATAGTCGCCAGGTCCTAGGGTTACAGGGAAAAATTCCTAGCCGGACATGTTACAGAGTCCTACACCGTCTATTACTAGTCTTGTGTGTCTTGTACTCCAAGGCTCCGGGTACGTCGGTGAATCCAATCGTAGCCTTCCTTTATCCGGCATGGGCCTCCGTTGTGGATCCATCTAACTGGGCCGCCCAGCAGGACATGAGCCATGCTACCAACTGTGGGCCACCCGGGTTATCCGGATAGGAGACATGCTATGAGGATACCCATATAGCATAACCCCAACATCTATCAACATCAACAGTGGCGCCATTCACATGACACATAGTCCAAAGTGTGTAGAGTCAAATACTAATACATTTGGACTTGCACTTCGAAGTAGATCACCATCATCAAATGTTTGACGTTCTTTCAAAATCCATTCTTTAGTAATTTTTTAGTGTAGTAAACATTTTACCTACATCTTCTATTCATCCTTATCATGACAACTTACATGATCAAGATACTATAGCTTATAAAGGCAAATCGCGAGTATGATGTTACTTTCCAAAACCCTTTTGGAGGATTAGGACGTCTAGCGTCTCCAACCTTCGTAAAATCTCATACAATATGAGAACATGTATTTTGCAAAATCATACTCTATCATATTGCAACCAAAACATGTTTTAAGATATCAAAATATCTTCCACACATGACGGTTTCTGAAATATTTCTTTCATCTCCTAGATAACCTTGATATTAAAACAATCTTTGAATATCAAGAATCATGGAGGCAAATATGATACTTTAGATACTAACACTAGAATTGTTACTCTTGATTTAATACTAATTATTAAACTTCACGGAGTAAACGGACTTCTCTAAAAGTTTGCAATTGGACTTTAAACTTTAGATTGATACTCAAAACAACACGGTACCAGTTCGTAAAGTAACTATCCAGAATTCTATAGTTCTATTATCTCAATTATAACTAAGTGTAAGGTGGTGAACGGATGCCAATGACTACAAAAAATTATGCAAATTCACTTTGATTTAATTTATGATAAATTGTATTCAACTTTAATCATATTACTATTTTAACTCCCACTCAAAACAACATCCCTCGAGTCCTTTTGGTGATTACATGAACCAAATCCACTACACCAAGTCCGATCATCACGAGATATGATGTAGCTTCAAAGGCGAACATTCAACATGTTCATCATATCATCCATATGACTCATGCTTTACCTTTTGGTATTCCGCGTTCTGAGGCCATGTCTGTACATGCTAGGCTCGTCAAGGTTAACTTTAGTATCCGCATGTGAAAATCTAGCTTTCACCCGTTGTATGCACATGTAGAATCTATCACACATGATCATCACGTGATGCTTCGAAACGACAAGTCTTAGCAATGGTGCCTACTAAGTATGAACACTTTTATAACTTGATATTTAGTGAGAGGGGTCATCTTATAATGCTACTTTCACGATCTAAGCAATACAAGATGCATAAAAAGGATTAACATCACATGCAATTCATAATATATGATATGTGATACGTTGGAAACGTATCTATAATTTTTGATGCTCCATGCCTGTTTTGTATCTACTTTGCTTTGCTTTATCTATACTTTGATGTGTTTTTATATCTTTTATGGAACTAACCTATTAACAAGTTTCCACAGTGCCAGTTGCCTGTTTTCTTCTGTTTTTGGTTCCAGAAAGGCAGAAAATCAATATTCTCGGAATTGGACGGGACAAAATCCAAAGTTATTATTTTTCCCGGAGCAACACGGAACCACGAAGCAGAGCCGGAGGGGGGGTGTGGGCCCCCTAGACCCCCACCGACCTTGATTCCTGCGCCTATAAGAAGCCTCCGACCCAAAACCCTAGGGCATCCAGAAGAAATCCAAGAAAACCTCTTGCCGCGCCACCAAAGGGAGATTCAGACGAAAGTCTGTTCGGCACCACTGTCAGGGGAAGTGCCCACAGAACCATCTGTTGGGAATATGCCCTAGAGGCAATCATGTATGATGAGATTTGCCATTGTATTCATAAAGGTATAAAGTTGTCCTTGTATGAACATTTGATGTGTATCATTGAATATGTGATTCGGTTGTGGAACTATGCATTCATGTTGTTTGTACTAAATGTCCTTGGTCACTGAGGTTGTGCTGGACACACAACTTAGACCAATGTGAAAGTCGGCTTGATGACTCGGTTCCACTTGTCATGGGCATGGAGATGCCATTCCGACTTACACAGATTCGGCTAAAGAGTTTAGCGAGTCGGATTGACCCATATTGAGGTACAACGAACAAGTTGTCATTTGTATATCTCAATCAATGTAATCCTTAGACCTGAGGTTGTTGCATAGTACGAGTTGAGGATCAACGACTTAGGTTCTGTCAAACGCTGATCCGTAACTGGACAGTTATAAAGGCAGAGTTCGGGTCGACTGAGAATCAAGCTGCGTGATGTGAATAACCAAGATGGGATTTTTCCCCTCCACTTGGAGAGATATTCTCTGGGCCCTCTCGTGAGATATGATTCGGAAAGCATGGCCATGCACGACTCGGCTAAGTGTTAACCGAGGCGATCGACTAAGAGTTAGTCAGGTGAATCACTTATCTCGGATCGAGAAGAGAGTCGTACTATTTAAGGGATGACAATTATTCGCCTATAGTCTGACAAGGCATATCGTGAGGCAAAAGGGACTCGGATGCAAGTCACATTGGAAAGGCAAGTCGTCATGACTCTTTGGTACTTGGGAGTCGGCACGTTCTGCTAGGATCCGCTACCCACTGATCGATTGAGAGTTGGACTCTAATCGTGTCCAAGTAGCCATGAGCCTGCGGGGTCACACACTTAAGAGTGGGAGCAAGTTCGGATTGGATCTGAACTAGTAATCTGTTTGGGTTGGACCCGAGCCTGATTTGGACTGAGTCAGTGAGTCGGACTCACAGGGACTAATATTATATGGGATTTAGTGAATGGGCCGCGCGAGCAGAGCCCACATTCACTCCCTATATATAGTGGAGCACCGTAACCCAGAAAGGTTAGTTGATCGGTTAGGTCATTCCATGTGTTGGAAACCCTAGCTCCACAATAGTCCTGCCGTCATACCGAACCTAGCAGTTCGCCGCCGGTGCTCCTCCTTGTATGTGTGGATACCAGCAGAGGTGCTATACGATCAACACCAGGACGATCAGATCGTGAGGACTGCACTGCATCAACTGATGCGCTATATCAGTAATCCGCAACTGCACGTCTAGTGGTAAACCTCGTGGCCTTCTACCTCAGCTAGATGTTGGGATCACCACGTTAGAGGAAAAAAGTTTTGTTTTATCTCTGCATGGCCCAATAGTGGTATCAGAGCAATAGCTTCTGGTTTTAGGCTCGAGATCTCGCATATGTGATATGCGGTAGGCTGTAGATGAGATCTATATGCTGTTATGGTGGTCGATCTATGAGATAGATCGGTTTTGTACGAGGTTGATTGGATCAACTGTACTCGGGGAATGGTAGATCTGATTTCCGTGATCATACTACTGAGGTCATGGAATGACATACCCCTACCGACCGGCTTCCGCCATCGGGGTAGACTATGTCACGTAAATCCAGAGGCGGTGATTAAAGATCAAAAAGTTTGATCGAATTGGAACAATGGTCGGAATCCATGTCCGGATTGTATATGAGATCTACGTTTTCACCCTGTCGTAGCGCCTTAGATGTCGTTGCGAGTTTCACAGTGCCGGTAGATATTGTATCTATGCATAACTTGTTTTTGCAGGAAGTTGTGAATGGTATGGTTCATGTGCATGTGATGTATGTGTGTAATCCATACGTGATCTGCGAATCACGGTTTTTGTCAGCCGGCTGGAGCCTAGGTGCTGTCATATTATTGTATAACGACCTGTGTGTCGGATTCTCCTTGTAATTTACTTTACTAAGCTAGTGTAGCTGTTTGGAGAGCTCGGATGGCATGCAAGGCGATATACATGTCAGAGACATGGAGTAAGACGACAAGTGACAAGAGCTGGCACGAGTCGGATTACCGGCTTTGTGGAGATGGAGATCGCCATAAAGGGAGCCATACCATTTCACATTATGATTGCTTTATTTTGTGTTATTGTTATGTCTCTGTTTTACCTCTATTAGATAGTCGGTAAAATTTAATCCCTCAAATAAGGTCTAGTCGGTTGTCCCGCCAGTGTTTGCACCATCACAAGTCAGACATTTTTGGTAGTGGGCTCATAAAATTGAGGTGCTGCCAATTCTTTCCGACTAGGTGGGTTCGAGTCGGACTCTTACTGCGGAAACACTTGGTAAGCTAGACGGGTCTATCACAACGGTTGTGGGGCTCGGGGAAAAGTCGGATGGGAGACGGGGCATGTGATGCCACCCGTCCAACATGAGTCGTATGAGATGGGATTGACAAGGAGTTGTCTACCTAGACCACTTGGCGGCTAGCGGTGATGCTAAAGCTCACTAGCCAACTTGCTTATTTAGGGTCCTGAATCACTAAGCAACCATCGGAGGGGTGTTGGTTCTAGTGGGAGCATAAAATATTAAAGTGTTTAATATGTTTGCTCTTTTATGAATACATGTCTTAAGTGTTTTGCATATTTTCTATTGTAGATCATGGCACCAAGTAGCAGTCACTCTCAAATATCCGGTTTTGCGTTGAGAACTATCCTTGAGAAAGATAAACTGAACGACACTAATTTTACCAATTGGTATCGAAATCTGAGAATTGTTCTCAAACATGAAAAGAAGGACCATGTCCTAGACAACCCACTTCCAGATGAGCCGAATGAGAATGCAACTGTCGCTGCCACCAATGCCTACCGTCGGGCTAAGGATGAGTCCATGGATATTAGCTGCCTTATGCTTGCTCACATGGAACCGGACTTGCAAAAGCAGTTCGAGCATTTTGAGGCCTATGATATTATCGAAAGCCTCAAAAGTATGTTCCAGGCTCAGGCGAAGACTGAGAGGTATCAAGTCTCTCAGGCTTTGCTGAGTTGCAAGCTTAAGGATGGTGATCCACTGAGTCCGCATGTGATCAAAATGGTTGGTTATGTGCAGTCTCTAGAGAGGCTTGGCTACCCCATTAGCGAAGAGTTCGCTACGGATATAATTCTGAACTCTCTTCCTAGTGCATATGGGCAGTTCATTTCGAACCACCACATGCATGGTATGGATAAGAAGCTCACTGAATTGCATGGGATGCTCAAGAAGTCAGAGACGGATCTCAAGAAGGGCGCCAGTTAAGTGTTGATGGTGCAGAATAAGGCTAAGTTCAAGAAGAGTTCTTGGACTAATAAGAAGGCCAAGTCAGGAGGAAAGCAGGCTCAGGACTCGGTCCCAAGCGCTTCCTCAGGGACTAAGCCATCTCCTTCAGCCGGATCCACTTGCTTCTACTGCAAGGTGGATGGCTACTGGAAGAGGAACTACAACAAGTACTTGGCCGACAAAGCCAAGAGTGGAGGTATGACTTCCGACTCAGGTACACTTGTTTTCAATGTTATAGACATATATCTTGCTGATGCACCTAATAGTTCTTGGGTATATGATACCGGGTCAGTTATTCACATATGCAACTCGTTGCAGGGACTGGTAAGAACTAGGAGCGTAGCAAGAGGCGAGGTTGATATTCGAGTCGGTAACAAAGCAAGAGTTGCTGCCATGGAAGTCAGCACGATGCAACATCATTTACCTTCCGGATTCATTATGGAACTGAATAATTGTTATTATGTTCCAGTGCTCAGTCGAAACATTATTTCTGCTTCATGTTTGATGAGGCAAGGCTATGAGTCGAATATCAAGAATAATGGTTGTTCTTTGTATTTGAATGATATGTTTCACGGCTTTGCACCCGTCCAGGACGGGTTATTTATTTTGAATCTTGATGGTGAGTCGGTTTATAACATAAATGTTAAAAGGTTGAAACCAAATGATCTGAATATGACTTACTTTTGGCACTGTCGGCTTGGTCATATAAGTTGGAAATGCATGAAGAAGCTCCATAATGATGGACTCCTAACTTCGTTCTACTTGGAGTCATTCGAGACATGCGAATCTTGCCTACTCGGCAAAATGACCGAGACACCTTTTGCAAAGAGTTGCAAAAGGGCGTCCGACTTGTTGGGACTAGTACATAGTGATGTATGTGGACCAATGAGCACGAAAGCCAGAGGTGGTTATGAGTACTTCATTACCTTCACTAATGATTCGAGTAGGTATGGATATATCTACTTGATGAAAAATAAGTCGGAAGCCTTTGAAAAGTTCAAAGAATTCCAGAATGAAGCACAAAATCAACTTGGCAAGAAAATAAAGTTTCTTCGGTCGGACCGAGGAGGCGAGTACATGAGCCATGAGTTTGATGACTATCTGAAAAGTTGTGGAATAGTTCCTCAACTTACTCCGCCAGGAACGCCGCAAAGGCATGGTGTTTCGGAAAGGCCGAATCGGACCTTGTTGGACATGGTACGATCAATGATGAGTCGGACAGATCTGCCTTTATCATTCTGGGGTTATTGTCTAGAAACAACGGCATTCACACTAAACAGAGTACCATCAAAGTCTGTAGATAAGACACCGCATGAGATGTGGACAGGCAAAAAGCCGAGTTTGTCTTTTCTTAAGATTTGAGGTTGTGAAGCATTTGTCAAGCGACTTCAGTCGGACAAGCTTACGGCCAAGTCGGATAAGTGTATTTTCGTGGGGTATCCAAGGGAAACCTTGGGTTACTACTTCTACAACCGAGAAGAGGGCAAAGTGTTTATCGCTCGGAACAGTGTCTTCCTTGAGAAAGAGTTTCTCAGTCGGGGAGTAAGTGGGAGCACGGTGCAGCTCGAAGAAATTCGAGAGGAACCGGCTAGTAGCGAGTCGGCAAAAACCTTGGAGGTTGAGCCATTCGTGGTAGCTGAGCCGGCAGTAGCACCTGTGCTACGAAGATCGGCAAGATTACGAAGTGTTCGTGATGTATTACTATTAGACAATGATGAGCCGAGAAATTATTCGGAAGCGATGGTGGGATATGATTCCGAGTCATGGCTTGGAGCCATGAGATCCGAGTTAAAGTCCATGGATGAAAATCAAGTTTGGAACTTGGTTGATCTGCCAGACGGTGCAAGACCCGTCGAGTGCAAATGGGTCTTTAAGAAAAAAACTGATATGGATGGAAATGTTTCTGTCTATAAATCACGCCTTGTCGCGAAGGGGTTCCGACAAGTTCAAGGAGTTGATTACGAGGAGACTTTCTTGCCCATAGTGATGCTTAAATCAGTTTGGATCATGTTAGCTATAGCAGCCTATTTCGACTATGAGATATGGCAGATGGATGTCAAAACGGCTTTCCTTAACGGAAATTTAACCAAGGACGTGTATATGATACAGCCCGAGGGTTTTGTTGATCCGGCTAATGCTGACAAGGTGTGCAAACTTCAGAAATCCATTTATGGGTTGAAGTAAGCATCTCGGAGTTGGAATATTCGCTTGGATGAGGTAGTCAAATCGTTTGGTTTCATCAAGAGTGATCATGATTCTTGTTTATACAAGAAGTTTAGTGGGAGCAAAGTAAACTTTCTAATCTTATATGTGGATGACATATTACTGATTGGAAATGATGTCCAGATGTTGCAAGAAACCAAGGAATCATTGGAAAGGAGTTTCTCAATGAAAGACTTGCGTGAGGCAACATACATCCTCGGAATCCGGATCTATAGAGTTAGATCAAGGAGGCTCATTGGATTGAGTCAGAGTACTTATTTGGACAAAGTGTTGAAGAAGTTCAACATGGAATCGTCTAAGAAGGGGTTCTTACCGATGTCCCATGGTGTAAAACTTAGCAAGACTCAGTGTCCTTCGACAACTGATGAGCGAAGTCGGATGAGTGTGATTCTGTATGCTTCTGCAGTCGGATCCATAATGTATGCCATGATTTGTACTAGGCCGAATGTTCTGTATGCTCTAAGTGTTGTGAGCAGATACCAGGCTGATCCTGGAGAAATCCACTGGACAACGGCTAAAAATATCCTAAAGTACTTGAGAAGGACTAAGGATATGTTTTTGGTTTATGGTGGTGAAGATGAACTCAGTGTAAAGGGTTACACGGATGCAAGTTATCTTACCGAGTCTGATGATTCTCGTTCGCAATCCAGATACGTGTTTATTATAAACGGAGGTGCTGCGAGCTGGAAGAGTTCCAAGCAAGAGACTATGTCTGCATCTACAACAGAGGCTGAGTATATTGCCGCCTCGGAGGCAGCAAAGGAGGCTGTTTGGATGAGGAATTTCCTCATGGATCTTGGTGTGGTTCAGGGCTCGTCCAATCCGCTGGACGTGTATTGTGACAACAATGGTGCTATTGCACAAGCCAAGGAACCTAGACAAAACCAGAAGAACAAGCACATACTCATGCGGTACCACCTGATTCGCCAGTTCATGGATCAGGGTGATATCAAGTTATGCAAGGTACACACGGATGCAAATATTGCGGATCCGTTGACAAAGCCGTTACAACAGCCAAAGCAAGAGGCGCATCTGAGAGCCATGGGCATTAGATGCTTAGACATGTGATGTCAGAAGATTGACTCTAGTGCAAGTGGGAGACTGTTGGGAATATGCCCTAGAGGCAATCATGTATGATGAGATTTCCCATTGTATTCATAAAGATATAAAGTTGTCCTTGTATGAACATCTGATGTGTATCATTGAATATGTGATTCGGTTGTGGAACTATGCATTCATGTTGTTTGTACTAAATGTCCTTGGTCATTGAGGTTGTGCTGGACACACAACTTAGACCAATGTGAAAGTCGGCTTGATGACTCGGTTCCACTTGTCATGGGCATGGAGATGCCATTCCGACTTACACAGATTCGTCTAAAGAGTTTAGCGAGTCGGATTGACCCATATTGAGGTACAACGAACAAGTTGTCATTTGTATATCTCAATCAATGTAATCCTTAGACCTAAGGTTGTTGCACAGTCCGAGCTGAGGATCACCGACTTAGGTTACAACGCTGATCCGTGAATGGCGATTATAAAGGCAGAGTTCGGGTCGACTAAGAATCAAGCTGCATGATGTGAATAACCAAGATGGGATTTTTCCCCTCCACTTGGAGATATATTCTCTGGGCCCTCTCATGAGATATGATTCGGAAAGCATGGCCATGCATGACTCGGTTAAGTGTTAACCGAGGCGATCGACTAAGAGTTAGTCGGGTGAATCACTTATCTCGGATCGAGAAGAGAGTCGGACTATTTAAGGGATGACAATTATTCGCCTATAGTGTGACAAGGCATATCGTGAGGCAAAAGGGACTCGGATGCAAGTCGCGTTGGAAAGGAAAGTCGTCATGACTCTTTGGTACTTGGGACTCGGCACGTTATGCTAGGAGCCGCTACCGACTGATCGATTGAGAGTCGGACTCTAATCGTGTCCAGGTAGCCATGAGCCTGCGGGGTCACACACTTAAGAGCGGGAGCAAGTTCGGATTGGATCTGAACTAGTAATCTGGTTGGGTTGGACTCGAGCCTGATTTGGACTGAGTCAGTGAGTCGGACTCACAGGGACTAATATTATATGGGCTTTAGTGAATGGGCCGCGCGAGCAGAGACCACGTTCACTCCCTATATATAGTGGAGCACCGTAACCCAGAAAGGTTAATCGTTAATCGGTTAGGTCATTCCATGTGTTGGAAACCCTAGCTCCACAACAGTCCTGCTGTCGTACCAAACCTAGCAGTTCGCCGCTGGTGCTCCTCCTTGTACGTGTGGATACCAGCAGAGGTGTTGTACGATCAGCACCAGGACGATCGGATCGTGAGGAATGCACTGCATCAAATGACACACTACATCGGTAATCCGCAACTACGCGTCTAGTGGTAAACCTCATGGCCTTCTACCTCAGCTAGATCTTGGGATCACCACGTTAGAGGAAACAAAGTTTTGTTTTATCTCTGCGTGGCCCAACACCATCTCCATCGATCTCCACCACCATTGCTGATTCCCATGATGAGGAGGGAGTAGTTCTTCCTCGAGGCTAAGGGCTCTACCGGTAGCTATGCGTTCATCTCTGTCTCTATGCATGATCTTGTTGTGGTCATGAGCTTTGTAATCAAGTAGATCTACCTTGCTACTCAAGTGCTTCAATAGATCTCTGCTCTCCCCATGTGTGTGAAAGTGACAGCGTGCACGCCATGGTGGCACTTAGTTTTGAGTCTACATAAATACTATTTGTGCTTTAATAGATCTATGCTTTTACCCACGTGTGTGAAAGTGACAGCGTGCATACAGTGTGTGGCACTTTGGCTAGATTGAATATTTGTTATGAGTTATATTTGGAGTTGGATGTATCTATGAAATTGTGGTGTTTGTTGGAACCATCTAGCGCTCAAGGTGACAGTGTGGGGTTATCTAGATTGGGGAAGGCGGACTTTGAGGTGTGCTGTTATAGCCATACCATGGATTAGAGTGTCCAACCGGAGAGTAGTTAAGAATAGTATCATGAAGAGTGGATATTTATATGAGAGAGTGTTCACTAGTGAAAGTATGATCCCTAGGCCTTGTTTATAAACATTGAAACACCATTTGCTACTAGATCTGTTGCATATTTGCTTGCTTCCTTCTTGTTGCCTTTAGTCTGTTCCTCCATGCCATCAAGCTCTTTTGTGGCATCGTTACCACTTGTATTTCACTATCTCTTCGCCGAACTAGTGCACCTATGCACCTCACAAGTGTATTAGGTGTGTTGGGGACATAAGAGACTTCTTGTATCTTAATTGTAGGGTTGCTTGAGAGGGATACCTTTGACCACTTCCTCCCTGAGTTCGATAAACCTTGGGTAATGTAACATCCCAGCATTAGAGCTCAGAAATAAGCTGAACCCAGATGTGTGCATTGCATTCATGCATAGAAAATCCGAATAATTTTCGCGCTTTTGAACAAAACCTGTCAAAGTGATTGAAGCTTCTCTCAAATTGATGGAATTGAGGAAGATCATCAAGTTGACTGTGATAAGTTTCAATATGACCTTTGCCAAAACCTTATTTGGGTACACATGATTTGATCTAGGGGTAGATCAAATATAATAAAAATGTCACTCATAATGCATTGCTTAATGACTGATATCTGATCCTTAAGGGATCATATCATAATATTCCTCACAACAACTTATGAATACCAAGTTCAGATTACAACTCAAGTAATAAGAATGTAATGACTAATCCTGATATCTCTTATTCTTATCTATTCTTACTATGAGTATCATGGTAATACCTAACTTTAACTCTTTAGTGTGATTGAGTAGGAAAGAAACCAAGTCAAGATCATGCACCATGTATCTTTCTTTCCATATCAATCCTTATGGAATCCTATCTCAATATCTGTTGTTCATCAATGTTGAGTAATCAACTATTGATTCACCAATTCTTAATCTATCAACTCTTGACCATATCATAGCATACATTTAAGTGCCTATAAACAAACAACTAAGAAGAGGTAAATAGTAAGGCTAGTTATAGATATCATCTATAGGATGGGAGTGATTAAAGAGAATTAAATCAATATGATAATTGATGGAGTTAAAATTAGTCCTAAATGAATAGAAGAGTTATTTAGATTATATAGTTTTATGGTAATAAATAAAATTACAAGGAGTAATCCTGAGGATAGTTACCAGTAGTAATTCTATTGGATCAAGTGGGCATAGTCCATGAATAAACAACCCTTAATCCAATAAGAGATACTAAGAGGATAATTTCAATACGATTGTAAAGTTGTATTGATGAAGCCTTGACTAGCTCATTAGAAACCTAAACCATAAGGGATCAAAGGATTATAATGATCATGCTTTAGTCACCAAGATTGAATGCTTATATCTTGTATAAGTAACATTGGTGGGTAAAACTTGATTGAACTCTAATATGAGATATTGGAGTCAAGTACATGTAAGATTGTATGATTAAGATGATGTTAGAGCAGCATTGAATTATAGAGTTAGTATTTTCCGGTAGGAAAATAGTAAACACTTGAGGTGGAGTAGGATTGGATGTATATCTAATTATAAACCCATATACTGGAGTAATATTAGTGGTGGATGATTATGGAAGAATAGGAATGGAGTTAGAAGTAGCCACCTGTTGGATTAAATGTTATCAATAGAAGAGTAGTTGATATAACCAAGTCTAGATAGGTGAAGATCATGAAATGCATTAGTGTCAAACTCATTGGATTCATCAATGAGTTTAGAAGAATAAAAGGTAGATAGGAAGATTCTTGTGAAGTAAAGTTCATCATGTTAACCATGATGATGGATAGGAAAAAGTAGTATATCTAGGAAAGGAATTCCTTAATTAGAAGTCCAGAATTGTGAACTATGGAAGATAGGAATTCTAGGTAAACACTTAACCCTAAATCTATGATCAAGCTTAACATCCTTCTCCTCTGTTGGATAAATCATATTATTTCCACAAAGCCTTATAGGAATATTTCCTATAGCAAATCACCTAAGCACATCTCTGACATTTCCAATTGTCTTAACCATATGTGTTTAGGAGATATTATTATCAATTCTTTTCCATAAAGAATTTTAGTTAATAACTTCCTATTTTAAAAGGTAATACCATTAAAGATCACAAACAAAAGACAATATGCTTAGCTATTAAATCTTTACTCACATCAACAAAAGAATATAAGAAAATTAAGAACCCTAAACCCTTGGGTAAACACTTACAATTAAAACCCTAAACTTCTATGTTTATCATAATAGAATATGTACATTGCCATTTTCTAAATTAATGGGATTAATATTAACCCTACTGATTTCCTTTGTATTTCATGCATCAAATAATGATATAGGATCATTATATATAAAAAATTTATATTCCAATTATGAGTTAACTAGAGTTAAGTTTTATAAACAAATAAGGAAATATCCTACAATAAAGCCATGGTTTAGTATAGAAAGAAAATTAATAATAAAGGATTCTACAAAATATTCAAAGGGATTCATCTAAAGAAAATAAAGAAATATAAAATATTCATCATTAAGATTTACAAAATAAATCTCAATCAATATAAATTGTTGCTGCAAATATTCAGCAAGTAAACTTTGTTAGAAAAGTTCAAATTAAAGATGCAAATTCAAATCTGTAAACTAACAGAATATAGAAAAAATGAACCAGGAAAAAACAGAAGGAGACCAAATCTAGCCCATGGCCCAACTTGCTTCTCCTTATCCACTGCTCACGAGCAGCCCGCAGCAGCCACCTCGGCCCAGTAACCAGCCCGGCTCCTCTTGTAGGGGTTCGTAGCATGGAAAACAAAAATTTTCTATCGCATACAAACAAACAAGCCAAGATCTATCTACTAGATTGTAGCAACGAGTCGATAGTGGAACTCACCCTCGAAGATTCCAAAGCGGTTAACGAGAGCAGATTCTCGTGGGTGATGTAGTCGTACTCTTTCCGATCTCAAGATCGCGTGAAGCGATCCTTCAGTATGCGTTCCAGCAGCGCTCCCGATCGGTCACACGTTCGGATTTTCGACGAAGACCTTCCTCTCCTTGTTCCAGGCAGCGGAGGTTGTAGCACTCTCCTCGCGATTCCAAGGCTGGCGTGTATGCAGGAAGTAGAGGGAGATCCCAGGGCTTCGCCTTAAGCGGTGCAGTATGGTGGAGCTTATGAGAGAGGCTATTAGTGGTCTAGTAATTAGACACACCAATTAGAAGGCTATAAACCAATTAGAAGGCTCTAAACCGAATAGCTCTAAACCGGGGTCTAGATCTAGGGTTTAGATTAGAGGATAGGAACTTGTGTGTGTTAGGAGGGAAGCCCTGCCCCTCCTTATATAGGTGGGAGGGCTGGCTGCGCCATGGGGAGGGGAGTCCCTCCCCAACTCGGCTTGGTGGGCGCCCGGCTTGGGAGGACTCCCTCTCCAACTCGGCTTCACCTCCTCCTCTTTTCCCACTTCCCAAAATTGTCGTTTGACTTTCAAACTAGCCGTTTGACTTTTCAATTTAGGATTTAAATAAACCCTTTATTTTGGACAGCAAGAACACCTAGTACATGATGCAATCATTCCAATATGTAATGACACATTCATGTACCCTTCCCCTCCGGAGTGCCGGACATTCCGGGACCTTCTAGAATGTTCCCGATGAAAACACCGGAACCATTCCCCAACTCCGAAATGGGACTTTCCTTATATGAATCTTATTCTCCGGACCATTCCGGATCTCCTCGTGATATCCCGGATCCCATCCGAGACTCCGAACAACATTCGGTCTCTTTCTCATAATACCATAACTACTCAAACAACGTCGAATCCTTAAGTGTGTCTCCCTACGGTTCGTGAATTATGCGGACATGATCGAGACACTTCTCCGAACAATAACCAATAGAGGAATCTGGAAATTCATATGGCTCCCACATATTTCTACGATTACTTTGCGATTGAATGAACCACTTACATACGATTCCAATTTCCCTTTGTCTCACGATATGTTACTTATCCGAGGTTATGATCGTCGGTATCTCTGCATACCTAGTTCATCCTCGTTACTGATAAGTACTCTTTTCTCGTTCCCGTGATATGTGATCCCTTGTGACCAAGTCACATGCTTGCAAGCTAATTGGATGACATTTCACCGAGAGGGCCCAGAGAATATCTATCCGTCATGTGGATGGACAAATCCCACTCTTGATCCATGTGTTTCAACCAATACTTTCCGAACACTCAATGCCACCTTTATAGCCACCACATTACGGTGTGGTGTTTGATGACATCAAAGCATCCATCCAGTAAAGGCAATATGCATGATCTCATGGTCGAAGGAATTAGGTTACTATGTATCAGAAAGCATATAGCAATTGAACTATTGAAATGACTTGATCTTTATGCTACGCTTATCTATAGGAGTATGTCCACCATATCATTCTCCTAACGATATGATCTTGTTGTTGATAACATCTCAATGTTCATGATATGGAAACCTCAATCATCAATCAACCAACAAGCTAGTGAAGTATAGAGGCTATACTAGGGACTTCAAATTAAGTTTACAAATCACACAAGTATTAATGGTTTCCTTGTTAATACTATTATAGCATGAATGTAAACATTTATCATAAGTGTGAAGATATGATAATAACCTACTTTATTATTGCCTCTTGGGCATATCTCCAACAGTCTCCCACTTGCACTAGAGTCAATAATCTAGTTTCAAACCTTTGTGTATTCAACACCTATGGCTTTCCGGTGTTGTATGTACACGATTGCTAGTGGTCAACTGATCTCCGGATCTGACACTTCCAGGTCCGTGTGTAATTGCATGTCTTTGCGTCTCTACGCATCACTCATTCTCTAATGAGATGGCTTTGTATAAATTTGGTCTTTCGGTGTGACCTTTAGTTCTTTGGGGTTAAAACATGTTGATAATATTGTCGCACAATATATCTTCATAGTATTATCCCGCTGTGAACTACACCTAGTTTGATAACAAACTACTTGACACAAATGCCCTCTTTTGCTGCTATAATAGCAGTCATATACTTTAGCCTTTTGTTGAAGTATCTGTCACAATGTCTTAACTTTGGAACTCATCCAAATCCATTATGGAACTCACTTTCCATTATATTGTGCCACCCTTAGTTTAGATTGAGATAAACTAAATTTGTACTTTGTGACAAAGCTAGTATCAATGTAGTACTTTTACAATGAACTAACCATCTATTTATCACTTCTACAAATAATATACTCTTAGTTCTTCCAAAAGATCATAAGAATATCCTTACTATTGTCCAATGATCATCTTACAAATCATTCTGGTATATGCTCACATCATTTAGAGCATAGGACATATCTGGATTTGTACATATCACAGTATGATTGATATAAATACTCTTTGTGATTTCATACATCAAGTATCAATCTATACTTGAATCTTTGTTTCACTTACCAAGTGCCAATACACTTGAATATATCATCAACATTGAACTCTTTCAATCCTTTCTGTGCAACAAGAACCTTTCTTGTAGTTTCTATATTGAATTCATTCAATATCTCGTCTATGTACTTCTGGCACAACCATATTAGCGTCTATTGATGCCAAATATTTGGGTTTTGCCTAAGTCTTTCATCGGGATGAAATTCTTAATATGTGTTAATAAAAGATACATTATTTCCAATCAACAATATGTCTTCCACATAATGTATTAGAAACATGTCTTAGCGCTCCCACTTAATTTCTTGCAAATGCAAGCATCTTCATTGTCTCCGATGAAATTAAACTCTTTTAACAGTTTCATCATAGTGAAGATTCCAACTCCGCTATGCTTACTTCAACCATTGAAGTTTGCATATGCTTTTAGCATCCTTTGAATTAACAAAACCCTTTGGACCGTGTCATGCACACGTCCTAGGTAACCATTCTATTAGAAGAACTTGTTTTGTTTATTCTACTACCACATAACAAATTATATGTAGTGGTTGCTACATTAATCCGTCTAGACTAAAAATCGCTATGAAAGATCAAATCTTGTCATATACAACCTTTGAACATTGTTGTGAACTCTTTCCCAACATGTCGACTATTTCATAGATGTGAAACATCCATGTCTACTTCTTTATAGATCCAAACACAACCGCAAGGTCTTACACCTTTTCGAGGGTCCTTCAAGTTCAAAACTTGATTTCGTGTATGGAACTATCACGGATTATATGGCTTCAAGCCATTTGGTAGTCGGGGCCCATCATCGCTTCTTTGCATGTAGTAGGTTCATTATTCTCAAATAATGATTCAACCCTCAAATCTTGGTATTTGATTTGTTCATCCGACCTACTTGTTTCAATAGAAACTTAGACCTCCGTGACCACAACCTTTGAGGCACGTGAGCCATGAGCATTATTGCCTCCTAACACTTTTCGGTGCGCAACTTGCACATATAGCTAAGGTTCCTTTAACCTTATCAAAGTTCTATTGTCCTCCCACTTAACTTTTCACGAAAAATTCCTTCTCAAAGAAACTTGACGTTCTAAGCGACAAACACTTTTGTCTCCGATGTTTATGGAGGAATACTTAACATTTATACAAAGACCGACTTTGGTTGCAAACATCTTTCTTATGCATAGCATACCAATGTTTAAGAAAGGACTACATGGGTTTTATCCCAAACCATAACCTTATATGGTGTCATTTCAGCGGATTATGATGGAGCTCTTTTAGTGGAAAACAGTAGTCTCTAAAGCTTTTAATCTTTAAAATATAATAGCAGTTTTATGAATTATACCTTCGATCTTACCATGTCAAACAAGGTTCAATTACATATCTCGAACGCTCCATACTCTTATGGTGTTTCGGAAATGCAAATCCAGAACGATTCCTTAAATCTTAGGTATTATGCTAAACTTGTAACTTAAATATCTTCCTTTATGATCTTATCATAAACTATTTATATTCTTGTTACAATGATTTTGCACTTCATCTTGAAAATCTTCAACTTTTCAAATATTTCACACTTCATCCTTATTAAGTAAATATTCACATATTCACTCAAATTTTCGGAGAAAGCATATGAAGTTGAAATCCATCGCTCTTGACTACACATAATGGAGTTCACAACAATATGCACAAGTTCCAATAAGCTAGTCTTTCGTTCCTTTTGGCCTATGAACGAAGTTTTAATTATCTCTAGGAAAGTTTCACAAACGTCATTTGATCAAAATCAAAAGACTCTAAAATTCCATCCACATGGAGTTTCTTCATGTTTTCTTTCCAATATAATTTAAGCGATGTCACTTCCTAAGTGATCTTTCAATCAATTTGTCTTTCGTCAATTTTAGCACTAGTTTTATGGATGTGATTTCTCCAACGAGATTTGTGAATCATCCATCTTTTATGGATTACGGCAATTATTTGAACAACCCTTTTGTTCTCATAATACCGATAAAACAAATCTGAAGGCAAGCTTTGATGTTTAACGAGCAACATAATAACCCTTTATTTGTTTTCGATGAACATCATCATATATTCTTTGCTAGTTACTTAGGCCATTGTAGTTCATGAATTGTGTTGTTTCGTATGACGATTCATACCAACAAATTCAGTATCAAATACTTAAGAACCACATTGTTTAATAAGCAAAGAATATAGCCATAACATATATCATCTATATACTTAAACTGAACAATTCTAGTCTTTTCTTTTCTGCCATATACTTATGAGATTCTCTTTCGGTATTTCCTTTTACATTTGAAAGAATCTATCAACATCAATAGTGGAGTCATACTTATGACACATAGTCCAAAGCGTGTATAGTTAAATACCAATGTCTTTGAACTTGCACTTTGAAGTAGATCACCATTATCAAATATTTGGTGTTCTTTCAAATTCCTTTCTTTAGTAATCTCTTGGTGTAGTAAACATTTTACCTACATCAAATATTCACCCTCATCATGGACTTATCCATGATCTAGCTACTTTAGCTTGTAATGGTGAATCGAGTATAATGTTGCTCTCCAAAACCTTTTGGAAGATTAGGACAACTAGTGTCTCCAACCTTTGCAAATTCTCATCAAACATGAGAACATGTCTTTGCCATATTATACTCTATCATGTTGTAACCAAAACTTCGTTTCAGATATCACAATATCTTCCACACAGCATGGTTTCTGAAACAACTCTTTCAGATCCTAGATAACCTTGATATTAAGATAATCTTTTGAATATCAAGAATCATGGAGACAAACATGATACTCATATACTAACACTTGGAATTGTCACTCTTGTTTTAATACCAATTATTAAACTTCATAGAGTAAGGAACTTCTTGAAAGTTTGCAATAGGACTTTTAAACTTTAGATTAACACTTCAAAACAATACGATACCAGTTAAGTAAAGTAACTAACCAGAATTCTATAGTTCTATCATCTCAATTAAAACTAAGCGTAAGGTGGTAGCGGATGCCAATGACTACAACAACTATGCAAATTCACTTTGATTTAGTTTATGATAAATTGAGTTCTAATTAATAATTAAATTAATCTAGGTGAACTCCCAAAAACAATATCCTCACATTGTTTTAGTGATCACACGAACCAAATCCACCACATCAAAACCGATCATCACGTGAGTTGATGTAGCTTCAATGGCGAACAATCAACATGTTCATCATATCTACTATATGACTCATGCTCTACCTTTCGGCAATCCGTGTTCCTGAGGCCATGCGTACATGCTAGGCTCGTCAAGATCAAACCTTAGCTACCGCATAAGCAAATCTGGCTTGCTTACGTTGTATTCACCAGAATCAAAGACACCCGATCATCACGTGGTGCTTCGAAGCGCAAGCTTTGGCAACGGTGCTGACTAAGGGTGAACACTTTAGAACTTGAAATTTATGTGCATGAGGGATCATCTTATAATGCTACCGTCGTCTACTAAGCAATACAAGATGCATAAAGGATTAACATCACATGCAATTCATAATATGTGATATGATATGGCCTTTCTTCTTTGTGCTTCCGATCTCCATCTTCAAGCACGAACATGATCTCCATCATCACCGGCATAGCATCAAGGTCAATGACGCTTCTTCATGGTTGTCGTCCACCAGCTTCAACTATTACAACTATTTGAATAGACACGCAGGTCTTAATGAAATTAAAGACAACCATATGGCTCCCCGTTGCCAACTTACAATAAGGAACATTGCATACATCAAATATAATCACAATCATGGCCATATCACATCACTGCACACCCCTGCAAAACAAAGTTAGACGCTTCTACTTTCTTTGCATATTTTACGTGGTTTGGGGCTTTCCATAGGTGTCGTTCTAACCTACGAACAAGAACCACAACATTGATACTAGCATTGTTGATTACCCGTTGTAAATTGGATCTTTACTATGCTAGGAGAAACAGCACCCATAAAGCCACTTATGCAATCTGAGTTGCATGTCAAGCGTGGAGCAAGTCTCATGAACGATGTCATGTAAGGTTAGCCGGCCGCTTCATCCCAACATACCGCAAGATGCAAAGTACACAAAAGCAATCTACAATAAAGCATCAATGCCCACAATGACCATTGTGTTCTACTCGGCAACAGATCTACATATAGACACTCGATACCCTTTGTAGGGGTTCGTAGCATGGAAAACAAAATTTTCTATCGCATACAAACAAACAAGCCAAGATCTATCTACTAGATTGTAGCAACGAGTCGATAGTGGAACTCACCCTCGAAGATTCCAAAGGTTAACGAGCAGATTCTCGTGGGTGATGTAGTCGTACTCTTTCCGATCTCAAGATCGCGTGACGATCCTTCCGGTATACGTTCAGCAGCGCTCCCTTGATCGGTCACATCGTTCGAATTGCTCGGAAGACCTTCCTCTCCCTTGTTCCAAAGGCGTGGAGGTTGTAGCACTCTCCTCGCGATTCCTAAGGCAGACTGTGGTGGTAGGAAGTAGAGGGAGATCCTGCAGGCTTCGCCTTAAGCAGTGAGTATGGTGGAGCTTATGAGAGAGGCTATTAGTGGTCTAGTAATTAGACACACCAATTAGAAGGCTCTAAACCAATTAGAAGGCTCTAAACCGAATAGCTCTAAACCGGGGTCTAGATCTAGGGTTTAGATTAGAGGATAGGAACTTGTGTGTGCTAGGAGGGAGCCCTGCCCCTCCTTATATAGGTGGGAGGGCTGGCCGGCCAAGGGGAGGAGAGTCCCTCCCCAAGTCGGCTTGGG
This sequence comes from Avena insularis, assembly GCA_023614405.1. Lineage (NCBI taxonomy): Eukaryota > Viridiplantae > Streptophyta > Magnoliopsida > Poales > Poaceae > Avena > Avena insularis. Next base: position 186,809,715 of record CM042685.1, read on the forward strand.
TGGGGCGCCGGCTTGGGGAGGACTCCCTCTCCAACTCGGCTTCACCTCCTCCTCTTTTCCCACTTCCCAAAATTGCCGTTTGACTTTCAAACTAGCCGTTTGACTTTTCAATTTAGGATTTAAATAAACCCTTTATTTTGGACAGCAAGAACACCTAGTACATGATGCAATCATTCCAATATGTAATGACACATTCATGTACCCTTCCCCTCCGGAGTGCCGGACATTCAGACCTTCTAGAATGTTCCCATGAAAACACGGAACCATTCCCCAACTCGAAATGGGACTTTCCTTATATGAATCTTATTCTCGGACCATTCCGGATCTCCTCGTGATATCCGGATCCCATCCGAGACTCGAACAACATTCGGTCTCTTTCTCATAATACCATAACTACTCAAACAACGTCGAATCCTTAAGTGTGTCTCCCTACGGTTCGTGAATTATGCGGACATGATCGAGACACTTCTCCGAACAATAACCAATAGAGGAATCTGGAAATTCATATGGCTCCCACATATTTCTACGATTACTTTGCGATTGAATGAACCACTTACATACGATTCCAATTTCCCTTTGTCTCACGATATGTTACTTATCCGAGGTTATGATCGTCGGTATCTCTGCATACCTAGTTCATCCTCGTTCGATAAGTACTCTTTTCTCGTTCCGTGATATGTGATCCCTTGTGACCAAGTCACATGCTTGCAAGCTAATTGGATGACATTTCACCGAGAGGGCCCAGAGAATATCTATCCGTCATGTGGATGGACAAATCCCACTCTTGATCCATGTGTTTCAACCAATACTTTCCGAACACTCAATGCCACCTTTATAGCCACCCTGTTACGGTGTGGTGTTTGATGACATCAAAGCATCCATCCAGTAAAGGCAATATGCATGATCTCATGGTCGAAGGAATTAGGTTACTATGTATCAGAAAGCATATAGCAATTGAACTATTGAAATGACTTGATCTTTATGCTACGCTTATCTATAGGAGTATGTCCACCATATCATTCTCCTAACGATATGATCTTGTTGTTGATAACATCTCAATGTTCATGATATGGAAACCTCAATCATCAATCAACCAACAAGCTAGTGAAGTATAGAGGCTATACTAGGGACTTCAAATTAAGTTTACAAATCACACAAGTATTAATGGTTTCCTTGTTAATACTATTATAGCATGAATGTAAACATTTATCATAAGTGTGAAGATATGATAATAACCTACTTTATTATTGCCTCTTGGGCATATCTCCAACACCTCTCACTTAGTGACTGACGAGTGGGCCAGCGTGGGGACTGCGGATCAAGAGATTAAACGTTCCAGGTTTTTTTTTGCAAATGTCGCATCGTCGTCTACCTTGCCTACTGGAAGTAGCTCGCTGGCCGGAGCTCTGCCGTTGATGGACCGTCGCGCTGTGATGCGTGCTACCGCTCTTGGAAGGAAGGGATAAGAATGCCATGACACCGTCTGTTCGTCCTCATCTCCATTTCCCCCTCTACAACTCTCTCTCTCAATTTCTTCATTAGTGCCGAAACCCTAGCTCACCTCACTGTCGAGCCGCACCTTCCCACTCTCTTCCAAGTAGCCATGGAGATGCTCCATGCTCCGTAGATCCTCTGGGTGGAATCTTGCATCAAGGGGAGCACTGGAGAGGGCGAATTTTGCCGTTCCTCTTTGCGGCAGTTCGTCGGAATCCTCGTCGGAGAGCTCGTCTCCGACCGCACCAGTCCTCGCCGACACCACCACTGCAACCAGGGTGAGCCACTAGTTCTTCCAGTACCTTTTACTCTCTGTATTTCGCTCTAGTTCATTCACACCACGAGCACCCGACACCGCTGCCCTTGTCCACCGTCGTTGACCATCCTCCGGCGACCATTTGCTAGCGGCGCCACCACTCCTGGACTCCTCGCATCGTCCTCTTTCCAACAAGCCTCGCTGCAACCCCGTGCGCGCACCAAATCACCTGATCGATCATCGATCTGAGAGGATCAAGCTCCGATGACGTCATGCCAACGTCACCCTCGGCCTAATCAGCCAGTTTGACCTAGTCTTTATCTCGCGTGGCTAATGATGTGGCCATAGGCCCACAGGTCAGTGACCTTGGGTAGGCTTAGCCCCGGTGCAAAAGGTTATTTTCTATTTAATAATTAAAGAAAGAATATAAACCCAAATTTAAATATTCAAGAAAAAAAATAAAATCATTAAATCTTATTAATTCCATAACTTTTGTTTTATAATTCAGAAAGATATGTATTATATATGAAAATGTTTAGAAAAATAAAATCTATAACATTAATCCATTATAAAAATTTGTTATGTTGGCAATTTAAATAGTTATTATTAATAAAGATTTTATAAGTATTAATACTTTGAAAATTCATATTTTAAATTAGTAAATCTTAAAAAATATAAATAAAATACCAAAAATCTTAGAAAAATAAAAACAATACTTTAAAACTATAATCATGCATTATTACTTCACTTAAACAAGTATTTATTATTTATTAAGTATTTATAAAGTAATAAATCTTATAAAAATCATATTTTATTATTTATGAATCACAAAAATAAATGTAATATATCAAAATGATCACAAAAATAATGTCTACTTGTTAAAAATATAATACTCCACATTTAAAGTAAATAAAAACTTAATACTTAGCAAGTTGAATTTAAACCTATTCCCTTAGTTCTTAATTTATATAAGGGTAAATAAAATTTGTTAATATTTCTAAAATTAGTCAATTAAGTCTTATAAATAGTATGAGTCTTAAATATTAATAATATGAAGTCATAATGGTTCAAAACATTATAAATACCATTTTATTAAATTATCTTCAACCTAAGTGAAGATTATATTCTAAAAGGATTCTTATTAACTATAAAAACCTTAAAGAACAACTTGTGAATAAATTAAATCTTTTCCATCTACTTCAACCACCAGATTACAAAACCATCACCACACTATAGTAAGTCCATATGTAGTTAAGTAATATTATTTCTTTATAAACTATAACCACTCATCTATAAAAAAGTAAATGCTACTATTCCATTATAAAAATCAAGAAACCACTACACCAAGTAAAAATATAACAATTCTTAAGAAACCTTAAGGAAACATTACCAGGTACACAAGGTACAAATATCATAAGCATTACACTTCCAAACCATCTATGTTTTTTTAAAGTTAACTTTAGTCTCAAGGCTTATAAACATTATGTCTATTAAACTATATATGTTTTTATAGTTAACTTTGGTCTATTCCAATTAATACATAAAGCATCTCCAGTCCAAACTAATCAATCACACACCAAAAGCCATCACACACCAAAAGACATTGAACACATCCTATTAACAATAAAGATTGTTTAAACTGTAGAAAAGAAATCTTTTCTTCAAATGTTATTCTTTTTGCCACTTCAAACAACAACTCTTATATAAGCAATCTTGAGTAGCATTTCACATTTGTGTGTGTCTCATTGTTTTATAATATTGTACTTATATGTTGTTTCACACACACTCACAAGCATTAATAAGAATACAAGTATGAAACTTATCTAAAAGGGACAACACATTCTAAAGTAACCATTTCCGGAATCCAAACCCTAGAACAACGTTATCCCCGGGATTCGCGTTTATAAAATGCATCACATTACTTATGCATAAAAGCATTTTGCTTCTTTAAACATTAGTCCTTACCGGACCAATGATGCTGATTTTAGATATTGGATCTTATATTGTCTTGAAGACCGTGAGTGCATAATCTTGCAATCACAAAAGGCAAGTTCGCACTTGCTCATGTCCTTTGATTATTTTCTGTAAAGTATTTTACAAGTCCAGTGTGTCACCACCTGCATTTGAAAAAGGTCCGAAAACACTATTTTCATAGTAATGTGATTATAGGTTATTTACCATGAGGTAATAACCTACTATAAAAGTTCCGGTGGTAAAGGAACATATTATCTAGGACTTAACAACCAATGTCGCCAGTGATTCTTGCGTCGTATATCATGCGTTAACCATGATATTTGGAATGGGACAGAGAAGTCAGCTGTATCTTCTTCCTCTCACATGTAGCCGAATGTGCAGGTCGTGGCTGTTATCCTCGTAGCGTGCATATTGATTGGTAATTCATAGAGTATATGCAGCATATGGGTGGGAACCCTCAACGTCCCATGATAGTTCTGACATCTAACGGTCTGTACAAACCATTGCCGTAATCATTTATGTAACATCCCTAAAATCATGATTTCAAAGTTTGCATATCATTCATTCATGCATATAGATTTGAGATCAATTTCAAACTCATTTCAGAAAAACAGAAGCACATAGTGCTATGATTTTATGTGAGCAGATTTAAATCAAATGGCCATCCCCATTTGAGAGTTTGAATGATTTTAAACCTAGCTTGTTTGTCTTCCTTATTGAAAGGATTGAATGTGGATTTGAACCAAGATTTTACAAATTGGAAATGGTTTCAAAAACCATTTCTCAAATTTTGCAAACCAAGTGCCAAGTCTCTGATATTTTGTTCTCCAAGCTTGACCAAGCCTTTTCAAAGCAACCACATGATCTTATGCTTATATTTGAGACTACTGCTCAATGCAAAAATCCCAAGAAGTTTTGAATTCAAATGAAACTTGAATTCATTTGAAAATCAATTCAGAAAATTGAAACAGAAAAAGAAAAAGGAGAAAGAATTAGAAAAGGGCCGGCGCCAGGATTCTAGCCCAGCAACAGAACAGGCCCAACTAGCCCACCCGGGCCATTTCTCTCTCTCTCTCGCACGCGCACCCACTCACTCACCGACAACCAGACCCACCTCCTTCTTCGGCGATTCGTGAGCGGGCCTCTCCACGTCACCTCGTCTTCCCAAACGCGCTACCGACCATGTCGCCGCTGCTGTCAAGGCCGGTAATGGCACGGCGTAATTAGCCTTAAAGCCGCAGGCGTTTCCTGTCGCGCCTGGGCCTATAAAATCCCCTCTGCGCCGCGAGCATTTCCCCCCACTCTCCTCGCTCACTCCGCCACCAGGCTGCGCACATTTGCTCTCGAAGCCCCGCGGTACCGACGACTCCGGCGACCGATTCCGGTGAGCCTCGACCACCCCCCTCTCTCTGGTTCAAACGAGGATGCCCAGCTTGATCTTGAGCATACGCTGACGCCTTTCTTTTGCCTGCTCGTGACCCAGGTCGTCGTCTCCGTCCTCGACCGAAACTACCTGCGCCGCCGATAAACTCCGGCGACCAATTAAGGTAAAACCCGAGCGCCCCTTGCCCCCTCCTTCACGCGAGTTTGTTCGCCTGCGTCTTGCGCAACTCCTGATGCCTCTGGTTCGTGCTAGGGCGACGCCAAACCTCGCCAGTGACCACGTCTGCAAGCGACCGACGCCGCCCGCAACTCCGACGAGCTCCAGAGACCGTTCCCGCTTCCGCGAAACCAACGCCACGCCGAGCTTCAGCACGCCATCGCGGATCTGCTATGACCCTTCTCCTCTCGACGACCTAGAACGCCAGCCGCCACGACCGAAGCGCCCGCCGCTTCCGACGCTGCCGCCAGGACATGGTCGCATGCTCGAGCGCCGTTGGATCTAGATCCAACGCTTACGATAGAATCACTAATCGAACCGTTATGCTAGATCTGGGCCGTGTGTTTTACTTAGATCCTACGGCCAGCAGAGCTTGATCCGGCCGAACCGGTACGCGCCAATAGAAACACGACGCGTGGCTAGAGTTTAAATCAAAAACAGAATTCAAATCAGATTTAGATCCAAATTTCAAATGGCTATAACTTTTGATTCCCACGTTAGATTTTTACAAATTTTATACCGTTGGAATCAGTGAGTCAAGACCTTTCTGAATCTGCAACGTGTTTAACAAAAAGTTTCTGTTAAAATGACTTTGTATGCAGAAACATATTTAGGACCATTTTGAGTATAGAAATTGTTTAGTAATTGGTTTTAGTGCTAAATAAGTTTAGTTAGCAAACTTTGTGACTTGGTTATCTTTCTGGATCATGCACTTGCTTGGGGGGTTTTCAAAAATCATCACTTAGCATTTTCTTGCATGCATGCATTCATATTTTTGTTTGTATATAAATTGTGTGCTACAAATTTTTGTGTAGATTTTGCTAGTGAATGTGATTATGAAGAGTGCTACTCTCCCCATTATCAAGGCAAGTGATACTTCATGATATTTCCATCCCTTTATTTTGAATAAGCATTAGAATTATTTTTGCTAAGTCTTGCATGCTACTTTTGCCAAATGCTATGTTGGGAAATCCTAAGTAGTTATAGAAATGTAGAAATGCTAGGGATTTTACTAAGTTAAGTTACTATGCCATGCTTAGCCTAGCTAGTAGCAAACAAGGGTTGGTAAAGTATGTACATGCTATGATGAAAATAATTCTAAGTCTTTTGGACTTATGCTTTTCTTAATAAAACAACTAAGTCAATGAACCTCCTGGGTGGAATGGGACTTGAATTGGTGGTTTTTGGTTGAGTGGTTACACAAGGCCCATGGACATGGTTTACCTTGTGTATCACACTTGTGGTATGCCACCCAGGCACAAAGGGATTTGGAGGCCAAGTGTTGAGAAAGCTTACAGTGCAACCACTTGGCAATATGGGCTCTGCCTTGATCATATAGGTTGCTAGAACTTAGCCTTTTGGACAGTTGGTGGTAGTGGGAATGATAGGTTGGAGCGCGTCCATTTGGCTAAGGAAAGGCTTCTAAAAGGTCCTGCCTTGGGAAACCAAGTCTGGTGGGGAAAGTGCACAACCTCTGCAGATGGAAAAATCTAAGTACTTAGCCAAGTCCATGGCAATGGACAACTTGAGCATCAAGACATGGAAGCTACAAGAATCTCATCACTCCAACTTCTAAGTAAAACTTGTGGGTGAACAAGGGTGAAGGACCCCAATGTCTATTGGTGGTTTCTTGGGAAAGTTTTTGACAAAGAAAAACTTAGTGATTTCAACTAATAGGAAAAACCTATTTTGAGCAAAGCAAGCCAAGCTACACTTAGCCAAAATGCATATAGTAATATAGTCCACTTAAAAATTTACTAAGGTATCACTTGCCAATACTATTCCAAAGTATTAACCCACTGTGGCTGTAACTTGTGATGTTGCAGGTTACTCCGATGATGATTAGGTGTCATGAGTCTACACTCAACATGCTTGCCTGTGGCACATGAAGATGAAGACTTATGTTTAATTACTTATTCCAAAAACTCTTGTATTAGGCCTTTGGCCCTGAGTTGTAAAAGACTATGTTTTATCTCTGGAATGAATGTAATAAACGACCTTTGTATCTGTGTACTTCATCTTAAACTGTGGATGCTAGCATTGATCCAGGGACTAGCATTGCAATCACAGGGATATTTTTCCTTTACAAAGGAGGGATCTTACAGATGGTATCAAAGCACTGTGTTGCCTGTAGGATTATGACCCTAGGATTGGAAACCACTAAGGAAAAATTTTCAACTACTTCTACACTTGTCTATTCTTCTCGTAAACTTTTCTAATCTTCTCATTCTCATCTCTATTTGTAGATGGACTCCATCAACGAAGCCGTGAAGAAAGGACCACTCATGACCATGACCTTGGAGTGTGAGACTGAGTTTCCCAAGATTCTCAAGGACCTCATGGTGACAATGGAAATACATGGTGCAGCTGTGTACAAAGGCTTTCCAGTGATGGATGAAGGAGTTGAATACTGGTGGGTGCAACTTCACTTGTACAAAAACAAGGAAGACAACCACAAAGAAAGAGGATTCTGCATGTACACCAACACTGTGGTGCACACCACATTCTTTGAGTCAGCAAGAGAAGCAGCTTGGAGGACTATCAAAGAACTTAGTGCTAGAGTCAAGTGCAGAATGCTCAACCTCCAAAAGGACTTAGAGAAAGAGAAGGAACATACCCAAGAGTTGGAAGCCACCAACCAAACCTTAAGGGGAGATATTATAGACTTAGTGATGGAATCATGTGAACAAGATAGGCTGATTGCCTCTAGGAACATTGTGTTAGCCAACAGATCCAGTGAGATAGGATTGTAAACGCACTTCGTTAGTTGGACCACCACCTATCACCTTATTTTCCAAAATGATACCTTAAATAAGTTTGGACCTTGATTGATGTAACAGATTCATGTATGGATGACTTGTGTGATTTTGTGTTCCAAGGATATGTATGAAATGTTTGTCTTGTTTTATCTTAAATTGTGTTGTCCTAACTTTTCTATCTTAAATAGATGCCTATTACCATCAGCACTGTTGAGGAGTTCCATGTTACCCGCTTTGGTCCTTGTATCGTTGAGCTTACCACTTTGCTCAATCTCCCTCTTCCCACCATCATGGTGCATCCACTCACCAAGTTCAAGAGGAAGGACCTCTGGGGCTTCAAGGTGAACCAGCCCGGACGCCAGACTGAGCCTACTACGGAGGCCATCGTCTTCAAGCTTATGCACGATGACAGGGAGAGAGGCATGGAGGTCGTCATGCAGGACATGATAGGACGTCTGCTAGGCCGTCACTCCCGACAGGTTAGGGGCACCCACTTCCACGTCTTCGGAAGACGTGATGATGATGGAGAGTCCATCGACTTCGAGGATGAATCGAGGGATGCAGCAGAGCTGATACGTCTCTATCTCCAGGACTTAGAGTCTCTCATTAGGCACGTGGACACGGACAGGACCAATGTCATGCTCAACAATGACGAGCTCCAGGTGCAGCTTCGCGAGAAGGACAAGCTTTTCGCTCAGCAGGACGAGATAGTCAAGGAAATGGAGGCGAAGTTTGAGACCCAGGACCGGAAGTTCAAGAGTCAGGAGAAACGCGTCCAGGATAGGAACAAGAAGATCCGGGACATGACTGAAGAACTGAAGTCCAAGGATTTCGAGCTAGAGCAGCAGCAGTTGGTGATTGAGAGGCTTCGTTCACAGAAGAGGGCTCTCAAGACCAAGATCGAGTCCTTGACCACTACTATTGAGGAGAACAAGACCGCGATGGAGAACACAGGTCTTACCTTTGTCGAGGAGGAGATTGATGCTGATGAGTAGACTTGACTACTCGTTTATCTTTTATTATCGTACTTGTTATTTGTGAACTTGTTATTGGACCATCCGACATGTGGATGGCTTGCCACTTGTGTGTTTTACTTTGGGATCTTGTTATCTTGTTGTTGAACTTTTACCTTTGTGTTGCATGCTATGTGTTTGCTTATGTGTTGTAATGTGCATAAAACATCTATGGGTATCTCATTCTTATCTCTATTTGAACAAACCACAGATGCCTCCCCGTCGCGCGAACCCCAACCCCAACAACATCACTCCAGAAATGCAGCAAATGATGAATGCTCAAACGCAGCTCATGCAAATGATAACAACATTCATTCAGAACCAAAACAACAACAACAACAACAACCCCAATAACAACAACAATAACAACAACAACAACAACCCTCCGGGCTTCGATATGCTCACCAGATTTCTGTGTTTGAGGCCAGCTAAGTTCTCGGGGACGACTGATCCCATGGTGGCCAATGATTGGCTACGTTCTGTAAACAAGGACTTAGTGACCGTGGGCTGCACGGATGTAGCATCCCAATTGTCTAACAATTGTAATGCTACTTGGTCTAGTAATATAATGGCTACTTCAAATATATAATTGTTGCATCATCATTATATCATGCTCATGTCATCATGCCTCCTTGCATTTGAGCATCATATAAAACCCCTTTTCATTTGGTTCTTATCTCATATGCATTGTTAATTGTATTTGCCTCTTGATATTGTATTTGGTTCTTGATATATTGTTTAATGCCCAAGTTGAGTTGGGGGCATATCTCTTATTAACTCCACCACCTTTTTCTTTCACCACCTTATAATTCCACCATCCAACCAAATATGAGCTTGGCACTTATTGGTTTTACCTCTAGCTCATGTGGGTTGGGATGGATCCAATTCTTTATCCACATACTCTCATCTTAGCATCATGTTGTTTTCACAATATTGAAACATGAGAGCCACATTGCCACCTTTGCATGCCTTGTGAGTGGGACCCTTTTTCCTAGCTTCCATATGGAATATTATGGAATTATGCTCATGTTGGAATATTTTGGGACTATTGATCATCTAGTGGAACATACACACTAGCATGTCCCATTCTATTTCAAACATGGCCATCTCCATCTATTCCACTTGGAATTCTTTCTAGATTCCTTTGCTTGGACCTTACTCCAATTTTTGGGAATGCATAATAATAATGCCATGTAATAACATTGTTTTCACAAGAATCAACATGGCATTAAATGCTTTGCATGGGCCATGCAAGTACCACCTTTTTGCTTGTCATTCGGATTTTATTTGGATTTTAAAATGGATCATCTCTCTCTACCCCTTAGGCTTGGTCTTGTGTGATCATGCCTAAACCTCATCACCATACCCATCCTTACCATCATCACCTTTTCCTCTCTTTTCTAGTCTTGATCTTGTTGGGGTTTGGTTTGTGCTTGGCTTGATCTTGACAAAAGAACACCCTAGGATCTAACCTTCCCCCTCTCTAAACCTAAACCCTAAGCCACCCCCTCTCTCCTTAAATCCCACCATGACCAAACCCTAGCTAACATGTCCCCCTCTCTCTCGGCCCTACCTCCCTCTCTCACCTAGCTGGCCCCACCGGCCACCCTCTCTCCCTGGCCACCTCTCCCTGCCCTAGCTACCAACCCCCAAACCCTAACCTAGCTCCAAACCTAGCTCTACCCGAGCCTAACTCTAATCTACCCGAGGCTACCCCTCTCTCTCTAGCTCCCTCCCTCACTGCCTTGTGGCCCTAGCCCGAGCCTGCCCCTGCCTCCCAGACCACCCTACCCCACCTGCCAGCTCCCCATGCGCCTGCCCTGCCCTGGCCGAGCCCGACCGAGCACGTGAAGGAGAAGAAAAGGTGGCCGACGCCACCTTTCCCCTCCACCACGCCAACTACCCTCTCCCTCCGATCCTATCCACCCCCACCCCTCTGCCTCGCCCTGCTACCTCGCCCAGATCCGCCCCATAGCCTCCCCTCTCTCCCTCTTTCTCCACCGTCTCCGGCTACCTCTTAGCCGCCCACCGTCGGCCTCCTCCGCGTCCGGTTGATCCCGTCGAGCCGCGCTTCCGTGGAGTGGTTGGAGAGTACCAGGAGGCTCCCCTGCATCGCCTGGAACACGCCCGCGAGGAGGAGGAGCACCGGAGCTGCCAGTACCCGCGCCGCCCGAGCCGAAACCCTAGACCATCTGTCTGCGCATCGCGTTGATCGCTGGCGCCTGCCGATCCAGCGCCACCGACAACCTCTCGGTGGCGCGCATCCCTAGACACGGTCCGCCTCGCTGCCGCTGTGTTCACGGACGTTTAAATGCGTGCCGGTCGGCGTCGCCCGCGCCTCGCCTAAGGCGTCGCAGGCCTAAGCTAGCAGCGCGCCTCTCGCCACCTAGCCCAAGCCACGCGATGTAGTAGCCCTGCGTGCAAGCCCAGTCACGAGATCGAAGCCCGTGCGCCGCTGCCTCTGTCTTTTTTCGAGAGAGGAAGAAAAGCAGTGTCGCATGACGTTTTGCGAAAACCCCTCCGTTTGTTTTCCTCCACCCGCTCCTGCCGACCCACATGTACGCCTGCTGGCGATTTTATAAAAGGCTCTGCACTCTGTGTTCCTCAACCCGCAGTCCTCTAAGCCGTGGCACTTGCTTGGTCGCTTGCACGTGGGCCTGCGACCCAGGCCCTTTGTCATCCGCTAGGGCTGGAAGAGCTCATGATGTGAAAGCTTTCTTGTGTCTGTCCCAGTCAGTGGCCCCACATGTCTGTGGCTGTGGCTAGCTGTGACTGGGTAACAAAAGTATTTATCTGTTTCTGTTTTAAATTCAAATCTTTTCTAATTATTTCAAATTCAAATCTTTTTCTGTTTTTAAATAACTTTTAATATACAAATCCAATTAATACAAATAATATATGTTTTCAAATCAGAAAAATGTGAGGATTTCAAATATGCAATCCAAAATATATTTTGAACATTTAAAATTCCAAGTTCATTTAAATTACAATAAAATGCCCTTTTACTTAATAAATTAATAACTTTTGTTTTATTAATCCAAATTTAACAAATGATATGTCTAAAATGATTAGCTCGACGAGACCTTTCTGTTTATGCATTCTTTGTTTTGTTTTGAAGCATGCATCATATAAATATATTGTATACAGCAACTAATATGAGAATAAAATGGGACTAAAACCCCATAAAATGATTTAATCTTGTACTTCACACCTCACCCATGCCATGCTACCTAATGCCATGCAAATTGTGCATCATTCATCATGGCATGATTGTTTGCTTGATGCATTTATTCATATGCTTGTGCACTTTATTTATGTTGGCCCTTGTTTGTTTGGTTCTTCTTCGAATAGACGCTGAGTAGGGGATATATCAAGACACCCAGGAGCACTACCCAGATCCATCCATTGCTTCAACTGAGCTGCCAGGCAAGCACTACCACATGCTTGCATACATATAGTACCTATTGCCTCTATCTTATTCTTGCATCATTGAGTCGCGAATGCATTAAATTGAATCCCAAGTATCGCATAGCCTTTACTTTTAAACCCCACCGAAGCTTGTTCCTCCATCCCATGAGCCCTTACTACAGGAGTTGTTTGAGCCATGCGAGTCGTAGAACAGCATGTGTAGGGTATGTGAGTGTCTGATGGATAACGAGGTACCTATACAACTTAACCTGAGTAGTAATGGGATAACTAATGAAAGTGGCATCGGTGAGCCATATTCGCTATTTTGTTTTTCGGCTCACTGGTGTCCCGTAAGACCCCGAGTACTTGATTCCTGTTCCAAGATTATTCGCGCTATCCACATCCGGGAGGCCTTATGGACCCCCCTGAGCCAGAGCTTGATTCATTCTTATTTCTTGGGGCCACAAACTAGTTTGAGGATTTATTTACTATCATGTACTTATGCCATGCTTTACTGCTTTATTTAATTTGTGCGAAGTACTGCACACTATACTGTTTAGGAAAGCGGAGTGTTTTCGCGGTGTCGACAAGCCCAGTCACATTTTCGGGTTCCCAGTCGTTCACAGCCATTGACGCAAACCTTGAGTCCGTCTCGGAGTCAGCTAACTTCGTTGCGGGTAGCTCAATGGGGTGGCCTCAAATATTTCTGAATCTGTGATCGCTTTGTCGTGATCGCCTCGTTGGGTTTTGATTTGGTTTTTCCGAGGCATATCGAGTGTGTGTTGCTATTTGTGCACCCCTGCAGGGTAAAACTTTCTGAAAGCCGTGTCCGCGGTTATGGATGACTTGGAGCACAGTTTCTCGATCATAGACAAGCATAACTAAAGTACCGCTTTTAATCCGACTAGACTAGGTATCTGACTAGTAAATAGTGCAACACTCACGGAATGGATAACAAAACTGCCAACGGATGGGGGAAGGTTGTTCGTCCGCTTCCTCGTCGGTAAGCGAGGAGGAGGATGGATCTATGGATATTACCGTTATAACTGTTATAACTGATGTTATTAATTCACGGACATCCGTCTGTCTCTGGTTAGGCGGATGGTTAGCGAGTATCTATAGAATTGTTAGGGTTTATCTTTTGCTGCAATTGCGTCACCCCAGGTTGTGTTCCCTTTAGAGGCATAAAGACTTGCTGAGTACCCCTAGGGTCTCACACGATAAATTATTGGTTCAGATGAACAGGTACCCTCGCAAGATGGATACTGGGTGGAAGAGACGGACGATGTGGGCAACGATCATTCGGTGTAGAGATTCCGGGAACGGGATCCGTGAGATCTGTATGGATGTGCTTATTTATGGGGCATCTTATGCCGATTTGCTTCTTATCCGCATTTCGGATTTTGTCTTCCGCTCGCTTGATACTCGATGTTTGATGTATGAGGAGATATCCTAAACTATTATATCTATCTAGAGTATTTGGATCTTGCCGTATGGCGCTATATATTTCTTTTTAGATGGAATGGCTCGATGTACTATTGTATGGTGGCTTGCATACATACTCATTTGTGTATGTAGTTGATCCCTTCGCCGATTACGCCGCCCGTTCTTGTCCCGATGTTTGGAAATGGTTGGGACGGCCGAAAGGTTCACCTGTGAGTGGCATTTGGGCCCCAATTGCATTATTTCAACCATTTCGATCATCCAGCTCGTACTAGGAGCGTAATTCACCGAGGTAGTTACAATGGTACGAGAGCCATCCCGACCTTCGTGGTCTCACCAAATGGTCGTTGTCCATCTAGCAAATATTTTGGTAGTTATGTATACTAGGGAAAACAAAACGCAGAGTAGGACTGCTTCCACTTTTATCCTTACCCAACCACCACTTTTCTCGTACGGAAGTGTAACGCTTTCAATCCTCTTCTTAAATTCAAACTAGGATTCACGTGGTTCGGGTTTCGTAGTACCATAGGTTGTGTATCTGTGTGTGTGAGTGTGTGTGTGTAATCCTTTGTCTATCTGTTGCATCCAAGTTGTTATCTTATCGGCCTTTTGGTTATCAACTGTTGGTACATTCCATACCGACAGGCTTTTGCAAACTGACGCGATCCATCTGATTCGTTGTATACCGACGCGATCTGTCTTACTCTTTGTTATCCGACGCTATCTTGTTTGTGGTGTTCGCTCGTAGTTGCTAATCTTTAGGTTATCTTGAGGAGAAGGTGTTGAGATATGTGTTTTACTTGTTCATGCGGAGTAATGATTTGAGTGCGGGATGGAGTCGCGACCATACCACTACTTTTATTATTGCTCTTGTATATTGAGTTGGTAGAGTCACTAATCTTGATTCGTTAAGTGATTTTGTGCATCTATTGGTATTTTAATGCCGAAATTTGTGGAAAATTTTTCTTTGATATATTTGTGTACCACACTCCTTTTCGCCGTGCGATATGCTTAATATCTTCTAGGTGCTTTGAACTTTGTTGATATTTTAATATCATCTTAGTAAATTGTATCCTTTAATCTTGATTAATTCCATTTTGGTACTATTTTGGATTATTATTATTCTCCATTATAGTACTGACTTGTGTGTTATATCAATAACAGGATGGCACCACCACTGCTCGAGGAGGACATACAACTGAATCAAGCATTGTCAAGCATCGCCAATGCCTTGGCAGCAATGCAGCAGAACCAGCAGCGCTTTGAGGAAAGTGTCAGGAGGAATGAGTTTGCTCCGCTACCTCCACCTCCCAAGCGAGGAGACATCAAGAGCTTCCTAAAGTTCAACCCTCGCCAGTTTGATATTTCTGATCAACCACTTGATGCTGATGATTGGTTGCGTGAGATGTCAAGGTTGCTGATGACTGCTGATGTTCCTGAGCAAGAATGGGTAAAGTGTGTTACTCACCTTCTGAAGGGAGATGCAGCTCTGGTGGGAGAATTACACAAGGCGGTACTGGTTTTCAGCCTACTTGGGGACAGTTCACGGGAGCTTTCAAAGAGCAGTATCTGTCAGAAATTGTCATGGAGAGGATGAAGGAAGTGTTTCTCAACCTCAAGCAGGGCAATGATAATGTCAATACCTACATCAGGAACTTCATGAACCTTTCTCGTTATGGTGGCGATGAGATCTCTGATGACAAGAAGAAGCAAAAGAGGTTCAGGCAAGGGCTCAATGCATCGATTAAGTATGCAATCACACATGCAAGGCAGGCGTTTTCCGAACTTCAGCATACAACTCTGCAGGAAGAGGCAAGTAGGCAAGTGTTTGAGGAGTCAAAGAAACACAGCCGTGATGCAGCAAGCTCTTCAGCTATGTCAGCTCCTTCTAAGCGTGGTCCGGGTTCCTAACACCCCACCGTCGCTCCCGGCTCCACCAAGACCTTCAAGCTTCGCGGCAAGGCCACCAAACTTCTTCACTGCGGCTCCCAGGGGCTACAACCACCACTACCCTGGAGCGCCTGGCGGAGTCCCTGGCTACGTTGCTCCACGTCCAGCTGGTGCTTGTTACACTTGTGGAGACTCAGGCATCAACAATGGAACTGTCTGATGAAGAACAAGGCTCTTCCTCCACCACCTCCAAGATCTGCAAGCTCTCCTTTGGTTCGTGCACCACCACCTCGGGCTCTCAACATCAACACCAAGCCCGGTCCGCTATTGCTCGTGCTAATCGGTCAACGCTCAAGCTGAGCATGCACTGGAGTTGTGATGGGTATGCTATCCGTTAACTCAGTCCTGCACGAGTTTTGTTTGATTCTGCATCGCATTCTTTTGTGTCTCACAAGTTTGCAAATGAGAATGAGTTAGCTATGGATCCTCTCCTCAAGCGGTTAATGGTCCTTCCTCCTGGAGCAACAATGGCAGCTTCTAAAGTCAGCCATGGCAATCAAATTGAGATTGGTGGCTCTTCGTTCTCGGCTTCCTTGATTGTTCTGGGCAATTCTGACATTGATGTCATCTTGGGCATGGATTGGTTGACAAAGAAATGCAGCTGTGATTGATTGTGAACGCCGGTTTCTCTGAAGATTCCTCAAGGCCATATAGTCTATTCTCCAAGTCTGACTCCTGCTATCCAGCTTTTCTCTTTGGCGGCTCTGAATGATGATGCTATGGAAGCTATTCAAAGTGTTCCGGTGGTCTGTGAGTTCCCAGATGTCTTTCCTGAAGAGTTGCCAGGTATGCCTCCGGATCGTGAGGTTGAGTTTGTAATTGAGCTTGAACCTGGTACCGCTCCTATCTCCAAGCGGCCTTATAAGATGGGCCCTGCTGAGTTGGTTGAACTCAAACGTCAGCTTGATGAACAAGAGAAGTTGGGTTTCATTCAGCATAGTACTTCTTCTTGGGGTAGCCCAACTCTCTTTGTGAAGAAGCGAGATCGGTCGATAGACTTTGTGTTGACTATCGGGCTCTCAATGCTAAAACCATCAAGAATAAGTATCCCTTCCGCGGATTAATGATCTCTTTGATCGCCTAGTGAGCTGTGGTATTCTCTAAGCTTGACTTGAGAAGTGGTTATCACCAAATCAAGATTCGCAAGGAAGATGTTCCTAAAACAGCTTTCACCACCCGCTATGGCCTGTATGAGTACACGGTCATGTCTTTCGGTCTCACCAACGCACCTGCCACCTTCTCGAGGCTCATGAACTCGGTTTTCATGGAGTATCTTGATAAGTTTGTTGTGGTCTATCTGGATGACATCTTAGTCTATTCTAAGTCACAAGAAGAGCATGAAGAACACCTTCGGTGTGTCCTAAACAAGCTTCGTGAGAACCGCTTGTATGCAAAGTTCTCCAAGTGTGAGTTTTGGCTGCCTCAAGTTACCTATCTTGGTCACGTCATCTCTGCCAAGGGCATTGCAGTCAACCCGGAAACCGTGAAGACAATTGTTGAATGGCTTCCTCCTGTCAATGTCAAAGAAGTGCGGAGTTTCCTTGGTTTGGCTAGTTATTGCCGCCTGCTCAGAACTTCTCAAGATAGCGAAGCCTCTTACCGATCTCTCAAGAAAGGCAAGAAATACCTTTGGACTCCTGCATGTCAAGCAAGCTTTGAGACACTCAAAGAGAAGCTCACTTCCACCCCAGTCTTGGTTCCTCCGGATACATCCAAGCCGTTTCAGATATTCTGTGACGCCTCTTTGCATGGATTGGGTGCGGTCCTCATGCAAGAAAAGCAAGTTGTTGCTTATGCCTCTCGACAATTGAAGACGCATGAGATCAACTATCCTACACATGACCTCGAGCTCGCAGCAGTTGTCTTTGCTTTGAAAGTATGGAGGCACTACTTGCTTGGCAACCGTTGTGAGATCTTTTCTGATCACAAGAGTCAAGTATATCTTTACTCAGCCTGATCTCAAACTTAGGCAAAGGAGATGGATTGAAGCAATCAATGACTTGATTTGACCATCAACTACACTCGCAAAGCTAATGTCATGGCAGATGCTCTCACCGCAAAGCTTATGTCAACAACCTCATGATGGAAGAACAACAGCTCTCTTGTGCGAGGAATTCCGCCACTCAACCTTGAAATTGTGGAACAAGGGTATCTCTGAACCTTCTAGCAACCCTCTCTTGGAAGAAAAGGTTCGCTCTTCTCAGCTTGGTGATCCAGACACAAGAAAGATCATCTCCAGATTCAGCTTCAAGTATGAGTCCTTCCACGTCGATGATCAAGGCACGCTTTTCTTTGAACACCGGATGTTTGTTCGAACTACCCGGGTTTGAGAGAGCAAGTTCTCAAGGAGGCGATGATTCTGTTCTTTCTATCCACCCTGGCAGCACAAAGATGTACATGGACTTGAGAACACAATATTGGTGGCCTGGTTTGAAAAGGTATTGTGCCAGGTATGTCTTGGAGTGTGATGTCTGCCACAGAGTGAAAGTTGTTCATCAGAAACCTTCCGGTCTTCTACAGCCATTGAAACCCCCGGAATGGAAATGGGAGAAAGTAGAGATGGACTTCATCACTGGTTTTCCTAGGTCGCAGAAGGGCAACAATGCAATCTTTGTTGTCATTGACAGCTTTCTAAAGTGGCTCACTTCTTCCCGTCCAAGGAAACCATTTACGCATTCAGTTGGGTGAGCTCTATATCAACAAAATTGTCTCTCCGTATGGGGTTCCGCTTGAGATCAGTTCAGACTGGAAGCATCTTCACTTCCAAGTTCGGGAAAGTTTCCAAAATGCTTTGGGAACAAAGTTGAACTTCAGACAGCCTACCACCCTCTCGCAAGGACAAGTGGAAAGGATCAATCAGATTGGAGGATATGCTTCGTGCTTGCGTCATCTCTTTGGCATGAAGTGGGAAGAATGTCTTCCTTATGCTGAATTCTCTTACAACAACAGCTTCGGAAAAGTCTAAAGATGGCACCATTTGAGGCCCTCTATGGTCGCAGTGCGAACTCGATGGGTTGGTCGCAGGTGAAAGGATCTTGTTTGGCCCGACATTGTGACTCAAGCGGAGGAGAAGGTTCACATCATTCTTGAAAATCTGAGGATTGCTCAAAGTCGCGGAAAGAGCAATTACGGAGAAGCACACGGACATGGAGTATGTCCCTGGTGATCTCGTTTACCTTCGTGTCACTCCCATGAGAGGCACGCACCGCTTTGGTATCAAAGGAAAGCTGGCTCCTAGATACATCGGTCCTTTCAAAGTTCGTGGAAGAAGAGGAGAAGTTGCTTATGCTCTTGAGCTCCCGGAAAAACTCAAGGTCCATGATGTTTTCCACATCTCTCAGCTCAAGAAGTGCTTCAAGGATCCCGGCAGGACCGTGGACCATGAGCTTATCAATATCCAAGAAGACCTGTCTTATCAAGAACACCCCACAAAAATCCTTGAAGTCGCAGAAAGAAGGACTGCTTAACAAGTCCATCAAGTTCGCAAGGTGCTGGTCGCACCATTCGTTGATGAAGCCATTTGGGAATGTGAAGATGATCTCCGTGCCAAGTATCCTACCCTCTTTGTGTCTTCTTTCATCCTAGAATCTCAAGTAGATTCCTGTTTAGTGGGAGAGTTGTAGCATCCCAATTGTCTAACAATTGTAATGCTACTTGGTCTAGTAATATAATGGCTACTTCAAATATATAATTGTTGCATCATCATTATATCATGCTCATGTCATCATGCCTCCTTGCATTTGAGCATCATATAAAACCCCTTTTCATTTGGTTCTTATCTCATATGCATTGTTAATTGTATTTGCCTCTTGACATTGTATTTGGTTCTTGATATATTGTTTAATGCCCAAGTTGAGTTGGGGGCATATCTCTTATTAACTCCACCACCTTTTTCTTTCACCACCTTATAATTCCACCATCCAACCAAATATGAGCTTGGCACTTATTGGTTTTACCTCTAGCTCATGTGGGTTGGGATGGATCCAATTCTTTATCCACATACTCTCATCTTAGCATCATGTTGTTTTCACAATATTGAAACATGAGAGCCACATTGCCACCTTTGCATGCCTTGTGAGTGGGACCCTTTTTCCTAGCTTCCATATGGAATATTATGGAATTATGCTCATGTTGGAATATTTTGGGACTATTGATCATCTAGTGGAACATACACACTAGCATGTCCCATTCTATTTCAAACATGGCCATCTCCATCTATTCCACTTGGAATTCTTTCTAGATTACTTTGCTTGGACCTTACTCCAATTTTTGGGAATGCATAATAATAATGCCATGTAATAACATTGTTTTCACAAGAATCAACATGGCATTAAATGTTTTGCATGGGCCATGCAAGTACCACCTTTTTGCTTGTCATTCGGATTTTATTTGGATTTTAAAATGGATCATCTCTCTCTACCCCTTAGGCTTGGTCTTGTGTGATCATGCCTAAACCTCATCACCATACCCATCCTTACCATCATCACCTTTTCCTCTCTTTTCTAGTCTTGATCTTGTTGGGGTTTGGTTTGTGCTTGGCTTGATCTTGACAAAAGAACACCCTAGGATCTAACCTTCCCCCTCTCTAAACCTAAACCCTAAGCCACCCCCTCTCTCCTTAAATCCCACCATGACCAAACCCTAGCTAACATGTCCCCCTCTCTCTCGGCCCTACCTCCCTCTCTCACCTAGCTGGCCCCACCGGCCACCCTCTCTCCCTGGCCACCTCTCCCTGCCCTAGCTACCAACCCCCAAACCCTAACCTAGCTCCAAACCTAGCTCTACCCGAGCCTAACTCTAATCTACCCGAGGCTACCCCTCTCTCTCTAGATCCCTCCCTCACTGCCTTGTGGCCCTAGCCCGAGCCTGCCCCTACCTCCCAGACCACCCTACCCCACCTGCCAGCTCCCCATGCGCCTTCCCTGCCCTGGCCGAGCCCGACCGAGCACGTGAAGGAGAAGAAAAGGTGGCCGACGCCACCTTTCCCCTCCACCACGCCAACTACCCTCTCCCTCCGATCCTATCCACCCCCACCCCACTACCTCGCCACTCGCCCCAGATCCGCCCATAGCCTCCCCTCTCTCCACCGGTCCCGGCTACCTCTTAGCCGCCGCCGTCGGCCTCTCCTCCGTCGGTTGATCCCGTCGAGCCAGCGCTTCCGTGGAGTGGTTGGAGTACCGAGGCTCCATCGCCTGGAACACGGAGGAGAGGAGAGCACCGAAGCCAGTACCGCGCCGAGCCGAAAACCCTAGACCATCTCGTCTGCTCAGACGCTGCTGATCGCCAGTGCCCCTGCCCGATCCAGCGCCACCGACAACCTCTCGGTGAGCCCCTGCATCCCCTAGACACGGTCCGCCTCGCTGCCGCTGCCTGTGTTCACCGGACGTTTCGTCGTGCACGCTCTGGCGCTCAAGGCCGCCTTTCGGTCGCCTCCAGAAGCGCAGAAGCCCTAGCTAGGCCACGCCCGCCTCTCTGCCACCTAGCCCAAGCCACCGCAGCGGTAGCCGCCCTGCATGCAAGCCCCAGGTCACGAGATCGAAGCCCCGTGCCGCTCCCGCTGCCTCTGTCTTTTTCGTCAGAGAGAGAGGAAGAAAAACAGTGTCGTGGCGACGTTTTGCAGAAAACCCCTCCCGTTTTGTTTTCCTCCACCCGCGCTCCTGCCGACCCCACATGTCTGCCTCTGGGCGATTTTATAAAAAGGCTCCTGCACTCTGTGTTCCTCAACCCGCAGTCCTCGCTAAGCCGCGTGGCACCCCTCGCCGCCCGTGGCGCGTGGCTCAAGACCCAGGCCCCACTTTGTCATCCGCTAAATTTGGAAGAGCTCATGGTGATGAAGCTTTGCTGCTGTCTGGTCTGGGCCAGTGGCCCCACATGTCTGTGGCTGTGGCTAGCTGTGACTGGGTAACAAAAGTATTTATCTGTTTCTGTTTTAAATTCAAATCTTTTCTAATTATTTCAAATTCAAATCTTTTTCTGTTTTTAAATAACTTTTAATATACAAATCCAATTAATACAAATAATATATGTTTTCAAATCAGAAAAATGTGAGGATTTCAAATATGCAATCCAAAATATATTTTGAACATTTAAAATTCCAAGTTTATTTAAATTACAATAAAATGCCCTTTTACATAATAAATTAATAACTTTTGTTTTATTAATCCAAATTTAACAAATGATATGTCTAAAATGATTAGCTCGACGAGACCTTTCTGTTTATTCATTCTTTGTTTTGTTTTGAAGCATGCATCATATAAATATATTGTATACAACAACTAATATGAGAATAAAATGGGACTAAAACCCCATAAAATGTTTTAATCTTGTACTTCACACCTCACCCATGCCATGCTACCTAATGCCATGCAAATTGTGCATCATTCATCATGGCATGATTGTTTGCTTGATGCATTTATTCATATGCTTGTGCACTTTATTTATGTTGGCCCTTGTTTGTTTGGTTCTTCTTCGAATAGGCAATGAAAGGGATATATCAAGACACCCAGGAGCACTACCCAGATCCATCCATTGCTTCAACTGAGCTGCCAGGCAAGCACTACCACATGCTTGCATACATATAGTACCTATTGCCTCTATCTTATTCTTGCATCATTGAGTCGCGAATGCATTAAATTGAATCCCAAGTATCGCATAGCCTTTACTTTTAAACCCCACCGAAGCTTGTTCCTCCATCCCATGAGCCCTTACTACAGGAGTTGTTTGAGCCATGCGAGTCGTGAAACGACATGCGTAGGGTATGTGAGTGTCGATGGATAACGAGGTACCTATACAACTTAACCTGAGTAGTAATGGGATAACTAATGAAAGTGGCATCGGTGAGCCATATTCGCTATTTGGTTTTCAGGCTCACTGTGTCCGTAAGACCCAGTACTTGATTCCTATTCCAAGATTATTGGCGCTATCCACATCCGGAGGCCTTATGGACCCCACAGGCGAGCTTGATTCATTCTTATTTCTTGGGGCCACAAACTAGTTTGAGGATTTATTTACTATCATGTACTTATGCCATGCTTCTTGCTTTATTTAATTTGTGCGAGTCTTGCACCTTTGTCTTTAGGAAAGCGGAGTGTTTTCGCGGTGTCGACAAGCCCGGTCACATTTTCGGGTTCCCGATCGTTCACAGCCATTGACGCAAACCTTGAGTCCGTCTCGAGTCGACTAACCGCTATGGGTAGCTCAATGGGGTGGCCCCTGAAATATTTCTGAATCTGTGATCGCTTTGTCGTGGCGCCTCGTTGGGTTTTGATTTGGTTTTCCGAGGCATATCGGTGTGTGTTGCTATTTGTGCACCTGCAGGTAAAACTTCTGAAAGCCGTGTCGCGGTTATGGACGACTTGGAGCAGTTTCTCGATCATAGACAAGCATAACTAAAGTACCGCTTTTAATCCGACTAGACTAGGTATCTGACTAGTAAATAGTGCAACACTCACGAAATGGATAATAAAACTGCCAACGGATGGGGGAAGGTTGTTCGTCCGCTTCCTCGTCGGTAAGCGAGGAGGAGGATGGATCTGTGGATATTACCGTTATAACTGTTATAACTGATGTTATTAATTCACGGACATCCGTCTGTCTCTGGTTAGGCGGATGGTTAGCGAGTATCTATAGAATTGTTAGGGTTTATCTTTTGCTGCAATTCGTCACCCTGGTTGTGTTCCTTTAGAGGCATAAAGACTTGCTGAGTACCCCTAGGGTCTCACACGATAAATTATTGGTTCAGATGAACAGGTACCCTCGCAAGATGGATACTGGGTGGAAGAGACGGACGATGTGGGCAACGATCATTCGGTGTAGAGATTCCGGGAACGGGGATCCGTGAGATCTGTGGGCGGGATGTGCTTATTTATGGGGCATCTTATGCCGATTTGCTTCTTATCCGTACTCGGATTTTGTCTTCCACTTCCGCTTGATACTCTGATGTTTGATGTATGAGGAGATATCCTAAACTATTATATCTATCTAGAGTATTTGGATCTTGCCGTATGGCGTTGCTATATTTCCTTTCTTTTTAGATGGAATGGCTCTGATGTACTATTGTATGGTGGCTTGCATACATACTCATTTGTGTATGTAGTTGATCCCTTCGCCTGCCGATTACGCCGTTCTTGTCCCGATGTTTGGAAATGGTTGGGACGGCCGAAAGGTCTACCTGTGAGTGGCATTTGGGCCCCACCGTACTATTTCAACCATTTCTGATCATCCAGGCTCGTACTAGGAGCGTAATTCACCGAGGTAGTTACAACGGACGCGGAAAAGGTCAGATTTGCAGCACATCTGCTGGAAGGGCCAGCCGCCACATGGTGGGACAACTTCCAAATCACCACTCCTATAAATGAGGTGACTTGGGCTATTTTTGAAGATGGCTTTCGCACGGCTCATATCTCATCAGGAATAATGAGCCTGAAAAAGAAAGAGTTCCACAATCAAGCGCCACCATAGCGTGGCTGAATACATTGAAGAGTTCAACAATCTGGCGCGTTATGCACCGGACGAGGTTGACACAGATGCCAAAAGAAAGGAAAAATTTCTGGAAGGCTTGAATGATGAGCTGAATCTGCAGCTGGCTGTAGCATATGTTCCCACGTATCAGTCTCTCTGTGACAAGGCTGCTATATTGGAGAACAAAATGAAGCAAGTCGAGAGTAGGAAGAGGAAACACTCCGACAAGCACAACTCGGGATCGTCTCACAAACGATCTCACTATGATGACAGTGGAAGCTCAGGATCCCATAAGCATGGAAAATTCAACAAGCACCACAACCACAACCGTCATGACAACAAGCATCATCGCAGTCATGACAATGACAAATACAAGAACCACAAGAGTGGACATAAGAGCCACCACAGTGGGAATGGTAGTGGAAGTGGAAGTCAGCCTGCTAAGAGGGACATCAGTCAGGTTGAATGCTTCAAATGCAAGAAGATGGGACACTATGCAAATGAGTGCCCCGAAAAGAAAGTTGAAGGACCTGTCAAGCCCAATCCTTTCCAGAAAGGTCAGGTGAACCACATTAATGTGGAGGAGGTCTATGAGGAACCTGACGCTGTTGCTGGTAAGTTCAGACTCAATTCCATTCCAGCATTTGTACTCTTTGACACTGGTGCATCTCATTCATTCATATCAAAAGCATTTGTTGATAGAAATGGGTTTTCATCTGAAAACATTGGGTGTCCAATAAAAGTTAGTTCTCCGGGTGGAGATATGATAGTAAGTCTTGGATGCCGGGACCTTGTCATAGAGTTTGGAAAGCATAAGTTTCCAGTGAGCCTGATAATCCTAGATTCCCAAGGATTGGATGTAATTTTAGGAATGGATTGGATGGCCAAGTATGAAGGAGTGCTAGATTGTGCTAATCGTACTGTTGCACTCACAACCCCAGAATGAAAAAGAATAAAATTCAGGTCAAACTTTGAATCCAAAGGAAGTAAGCTTAATTCTCTTAAGGGGGTTAGCATGGACAGTGTGCCAATTGTGTGTGAGTATCCGGATGTATTCCCGGAAGAATTGCCAGGAATGCCACCAGATAGAGATGTGGAATTTCTGATAGATTTGGTACCAGGTTTTGGACCAATAGCAAAGAGACCATACAAAATGTCAGTTGATGAACTGAAAGAGCTCAAGAAGCAACTAGGAGAACAGTTGCAGAAAGGATTTATTCAACCAAGTTCTTCATCTTGGGGAGCCCCAGTTTTGTTCGTGGAGAAGAAAGATAGAAGCCAAAGGTTATGCATAGATTACCGTTCACTCAACGAGGTAACTATCAAGAACAAATATCCTTTGCCTAGAATCAATGACTTGTTTGATCAGCTAGAAGGAGCATGTGTGTTCTCGAAGATTGATCTCCGGTCAGGCTATTTTCAACTCAAGATAAGAGAACAAGACATACCTAAAACAGCATTCACCACAAGGTATGGATTGTATGAGTATACCGTAATGCCTTTCGGCTTGACAAATGCTCCAGCATACTTCATGAATATGATGAACAAGGTGTTCATGGAATTCCTTGACAAGTTTGTTGTCGTTTTTATCGATGACATCTTAGTCTACTCCAAGAGCAAAGAAGAACATGAAGGACACTTGCGCTTGATACTTGAGAAGCTAAGAGAGCATAAACTTTATGCCAAATTCAGCAAGTGTGAGTTCTGGTTAGAAGAAGTTGGTTTTCTTGGTCATGTTATGACAAAGGATGGTGTAGTAGTTGATCCTGCTAAGGTTTCAGCTGTGACGGAATGGGAATCTCCCAAGAATGTAAAAGAGGTTCGTAGTTTCCTTGGCTTAGCAGGTTACTACAGAAGGTTCATTGAGAATTTCTCAAAGGTTGCTAAGCCCATGACTGAATTGTTAAAGAAAGACAAGAAGTTTGCTTGGTCTGAAGGTTGTGAAGTCAGCTTTCAAGAATTGAAGAAGAGACTTGTGACACACCGGTTCTATATGCGCATTTGGAAAAGGATTTCCAAGTATATTGTGATGCGTCTCATCAAGGTTTGGGTGCCGTACTTATGCAAGACGGTAAAGTTGTGGCTTATGCCTCGATACAACTCAAAACTCATGAGGTGAACTATCATACTCATGATTTGGAGTTAGCCTCTGTCGTCCATGCACTCAAAACATGGAGACATTATCTTTTGGGAAAGCGTTGCGAAGTGTTCACCGATCACAAGAGTTTGAAGTATATCTTCACCCAAAAGGAAATCAATATGAGACAAAGAAGATGGTTAGAGCTTATCAAGGATTATGACTTAAGTTTGCAATACCACCCCGGTAAAGCAAATGTTGTAGCAGATGCTCTAAGTCGTAAGGTGTTTGTGAATGGCCTTACCAAAGGAGAATTGCCAGATGATCTGTGTACTCAATTCAAAGAACTCAGATTGGAGATTGTGCCAGAAGGACATCTCATGTCTTTAGATGTTCAACCCACTTTGTTGGACAAGATTCGAGAAGCTCAAAAGACTGATAAAGAAATTGAGGAGATTAAGGAAAGGATTAGCCAAGGGAAAGCTAAAAGTTTCCATGTAGACGAATAAGGTACTTTATGGCACGGGAAACGTATTTGTGTTCCACAAGATCCGGAGATGCGGAAACTGATTCTGCAAGAAGCCCACAACTCTCCGTATTCTATTCACCCGGGTAACACCAAAATGTACATGGACATGAAAGAAAGATTTTGGTGGAACAATCTCAAGAGGGACATCGCCAAGCATATTGCTTTGTGTGATGTGTGTAGTAGAGTAAAAGCGGAGCATCAGAAACCAGCAGGTTTGCTTCAACCACTACCTATTCCTGATTGGAAATGGGACAAAATTGGTATGGATTTCATCACCGGATTGCCAAGGAACAGATCAGGATATGATTCCATATGGGTAGTAGTGGATCGCCTAACTAAAGTGGCTCATTTTATACCCGTGAAGACAACCTATACAAGTGCCAAGTTAGCCAAAATCTACATGAGTAGAATTGTATGCCTTCACGGTGTGCCTAAGAGTATTGTGTCTGATAGGGGAACCCAATTCACTTCCCATTTTTGGAGACAGCTACATGAGTCATTGGGAGCAAGGTTGGAATTCAGTACTGCTTTTCATCCTCAAACCGATGGACAAACAGAAAGGACTAATCAAATTCTGGAAGACATGTTGAGGGCATGTGCCCTAGACTATGGAGCCAGTTGGGATGAAAGTGCTTTTATACCGAATTTTCTTACAACAACAGCTATCAAGCCAGCATTGAGATGGCACCGTTTGAGTTTCTCTATGGAAGAAAATGTACCACCCCATTGTTTTGGAATGGTGTGGGAGAAAGAAGTTTATTTGGGCCAGATCTTATCAAAGAAGCCGAAGAGAAGGTAAAATTGGTTAAGGACAGGTTGAAGATAGCACAGTCCCGACAGAAAAGCTACGCAGATCCTAAGCGTAGAGAAGTCACCTACGAAGTTGGTGATAGAGCCTATCTTAGAGTATCACCACTCCGTGGAGTGAAAAGATTCGGAGTCAAAGGAAAGTTGGCACCAAGATATGTTGGACCATTCAAGATACTGAGTCGCAAAGGAGAAGTTGCTTATGAAATTGAACTGCCAGCATCTCTATCAGTAGTCCATAATGTGTTTCATGTGAGTCAGCTTAAGAAATGTCACCCCAAAATGGAAGAAACTTCTTTGAAGGATACCATACCTTTGGAAGAAGTTCAACTAGAAAGTGATCTCACTTATGAAGAAAAGCCTATCAAGATTCTTGAGACTGCAGAAAGAGTCACAAGGACAAAGACTATCAAGTTTTGCAAAGTGCAATGGAATCATCATTCCGAAGAGGAAGCAACATGGGAAAGAGAAGATGATCTTCGGAAAGACCACCCTCACCTATTTGCTAGCCAATCCGAATCTCGAGGGCGAGATTCATCTTAAGGGGGTTAGATTTGTAACATCCCTAAAATCATGATTTCAAAGTTTGCATATCATTCATTCATGCATATAGATTTGAGATCAATTTCAAACTCATTTCAGAAAAACAGAAGCACATAGTGCTATGATTTTATGTGAGCAGATTTAAATCAAATGGCCATCCCCATTTGAGAGTTTGAATGATTTTAAACCTAGCTTGTTTGTCTTCCTTATTGAAAGGATTGAATGTGGATTTGAACCAAGATTTTACAAATTGGAAATGGTTTCAAAAACCATTTCTCAAATTTTGCAAACCAAGTGCCAAGTCTCTGATATTTTGTTCTCCAAGCTTGACCAAGCCTTTTCAAAGCAACCACATGATCTTATGCTTATATTTGAGACTACTGCTCACTGCAAAAATCCCAAGAAGTTTTGAATTCAAATGAAACTTGAATTCATTTGAAAATCAATTCAGAAAATTGAAACAGAAAAAGAAAAAGGAGAAAGAATTAGAAAAGGGCCGGCGCCAGGATTCCAGCCCAGCAACAGAACAGGCCCAGCTAGCCCACCCGAGCCATTTCTCTCTCTCTCTCGCATGCGCCAACGCACCCACTCAGCCGCTGACGACCAGACCCCACCTCCTTCTCGCGCGATTCGCTGACGAGCGGGCCCTCTCCACGTCACCCTCGTCTTCCCCAAACCGCGCCCGCGACCACGTCACCACTGCTGTCAAGGCCGGTAATGGTGGCGTAGCCTTAAAGCCAGCAAGCGCTGTCGTCGGCCTGGCCTATAAAATCCTCGCGCCGCGAGCATTTCCCACTCTCCTCGCTCACTCCGCCACGGGCTGCGCACATTTGCTCTCGAAGCCCAGCGACCGGCGATTCCGGTGAGCCTCGACCACTCCCCTCTCTCTGGTTCAAACGAGGATGCCCAGCTTGATCTTGCGCATACGCTGACGCCTTTCTTTTGCCTGCTCGTGACCCAGGTCGTCATCTCCGTCCTCGACCGAAATCACCTGCGCCGCCGATAGACTCCGGCGACCAATTAAGGTAAAACCCGAGCGCCCCTTGCCCCCTCCTTCACGCGAGTTTGTTCGCCTGCGTCTTGCGCAACTCCTGATGCCTCTGGTTCGTGCTAGGGCGACGCCAAACCTCGCCAGTGACCACGTCTGCAAGCGATCGACGCCGCCCGCAACTCCGACGAGCTCCAGACGTTCCAGCGCCCGCCAAACCAACGCCACGTCGAGCTTCAGCACGCCACTGCGGATCTAGTATGACCCTTCTCCCTCTCGCGCACGACCTAGAACGCCAGCGCCGCCGCTGACTGAGCGCTCCGCCGCTCGCTGACGCCGCGCGCCGCCAGGACATGGTCGCATGCTCGAGCGCCGTTGGATCTAGATCCAACACTTACGATAGAATCACTAATCGAACCGTTATGCTAGATCTGGGCCGTGTGTTTTACTTAGATCCTACGGCCTGTAGAGCTCGATCCGGCCGAACCGGTACGCGCCAATAGAAACACGACGCGTGGCTAGATTTTAAATCAAAAACAGAATTCAAATAAGATTTAGATCCAAATTTCAAATGGCTATAACTTTTGATTCCCACATTAGATTTTTGCAAATTTTATACCGTTGGAATCAGTGAGTCAAGACCTTTCTGAATCTGCAATGTGTTTAACAAAAAGTTTCTGTTAAAATGACTTTGTATGCAGAAACATATTTAGGACCATTTTGAGTATAGAAATTGTTTAGTAATTGGTTTTAGTGCTAAATAAGTTTAGTTAGCAAACTTTGTGACTTGGTTATGTTTCTGGATCATGCACTTGCTTGGGGGGTTTTCAAAAATCATCACTTAGCATTTTCTTGCATGCATGCATTCATATTTTTGTTTGTATATAAATTATGTGTAATTGTGTGCTACAAATTTTTGTGTAGATTTTGCTAGTGACTGTGATTGTGAAGAGTGCTACTCTCCCCATTATCAAGGCAAGTGATACTTCATGATATTTCCATCCCTTTATTTTGAATAAGCATTAGAATTATTTTTGCTAAGTCTTGCATGCTACTTTTGCCAAATGCTATGTTGGGAAATCCTAAGTAGTTATAGAAATGTAGAAATGCTAGGGATTTTCCTAAGTTAAGTTACTATGCCATGCTTAGCCTAGCTAGTAGCAAAAAGGGGTTGGTAAAGTATGTACATGCTATGATGAAAATAATTCTAAGTCTTTTGGACTTATGCTTTTCTTAATAAAACAACTAAGTCAATGAACCTCCTGGGTGGAATGGGACTTGAATTGGTGGTTTTTGGTTGACTGGTTACACAAGGCCCATGGACATGGTTTACCTTGTGTATCACACTTGTGGTATGCCACCCAGGCACAAAGGGATTTGGAGGCCAAGTGTTGAGAAAGCTTACAGTGCAACCACTTGGCAATATGGGCTCTGCCTTGATCATATAGGTTGCTAGAACTTAGCCTTTTGGACAGTTGGTGGTAGTGGGAATGATAGGTTGGAGCGCGTCCATTTGGCTAAGGAAAGGCTTCTGAAAGGTCCTGTCTTGGGAAACCAAGTCTGGTGGGGAAAGTGCACAACCTCTGCAGATGGAAAAATCTAAGTACTTAGCCAAGTCCATGGCAATGGACAACTTGAGCATCAAGACATGGAAGCTACAAGAATCTCATCACTCCAACTTCTAAGTAAAACTTGTGGGTGAACAAGGGTGAAGGACCCCAATGTCTATTGGTGGTTTCTTGGGAAAGTTTTTGACAAAGAAAAACTTAGTGATTTCAACTAATAGGAAAACCCTATTTTGAGCAAAGCAAGCCAAGCTACACTTAGCCAAAATGCATATAGTAATATAGTCCACTTAAAAATTTACTAAGGTATCACTTGCCAATACTATTCCAAAGTATTGACCCACTGTGGCTGTAACTTGTGATGTTGTAGGTTACTCCGATGATGATTAGGTGTCATGAGTCTACACTCAACATGCTTGCCTGTGGCACATGAAGATGAAGACTTATGTTTAATTACTTATTCCAAAAACTCTTGTATTAGGCCTTTGGCCCTGAGTTGTAAAAGACTATGTTTTATCTCTGGAATGAATGTAATAAACGACCTTTGTATCTGTGTACTTCATCTTAAACTGTGGATGCTAGCATTGATCCAGGGACTAGCATTGCAATCACAGGGATCTTTTTTCCTTTACAAAGGAGGGATCTTACAATTTATGTGGGCATGGTGTACACCAAGGAGGCATGCGAGGTCGCGAAGGGGTCAGTGATTGTCTTGGATCATCTTCTTGGCCCCACATCATGGAATTGTGGATGGGAATAAGCTGCCTGATTGTGCAACAAAGAGTTGATCTCTCATGGGTAAAGTAACGCACCTATGAAGAGTGTAAAAACTGTAACTTGTTACTCCCTGTTTCGGGAAGGAGCTGCGAACGCGGCGGGAAAGGAACTCCATGAAATTTCTGGTAAACCCGTGAAGGCTGACTGACATAGCTTTTTAGAATAAAAGCAACCTTTGAAGAAATGTTTACGAAAACTTGGATTGCCTATGACCTACGGTCTGTGGCTGTAGATATAGTGCATCAAACACTCCTTTTCTAGTGAACTTGCTGAGTATGCTCGTACTCAACGTATCTTCTTAACCCTTGCTAGATTCTGAAGCCATTAAGATGACGTCTACATCAAGTTATGCTCCAGGAATCTTCAACCAAAGCTAAAGCTCTTCAAGGAAGTCAAGAAATTCAACATATACATCAACTCAAGTGAAGACGAAGTTACTGATTAGATAGGAATATAATCTCTAACCATAGAACCTATTTCTGTAGCGTATTGCAATAGAAGCAATGCCAGACCATTAGTTAGCACACTAGTCTAAATAGTATGATAGTATTTGAGTTATTTATTTCTGATTCTTCTTGGTAAGAAGTTTCTTTCTCTCTCTCTAACCTAGAGTGCTCTTTGGATCTTGTGTAAAGAGTGAGTTGTAACCTTTAACCATGTATTGGACCTGTTGTGTTTCTGTTGTACCACTCTGAGGGATGTAATATTAGTGAACGGTGTTTCATTGGTGTTATGTCAACGACTATAGTATACTACATCATGCAGTGGTATGCTGGGTCACCGCAGTTGGTATCAGAGCATATGCTTTGACCTTAGGTTGGAAACCTAGTAAATGGGTAGAACTTGTAGGACTTATACATGCAAGAATAAAGAGTTCTCTAGTGATATGAGGGATATTCACTTGAGAATAATCCTGTCATGTTGCTAGTGCGATAATTCTTTAGTATGATTGCAATTCCGATCATTACCCAAGAGTTTTAACTCTATGTGACTGATGATAATTTCTTATCTACAGTTCCACATGGCACCTCGATATCCACCCCGAAATGTTCAAGTGATGAACATGACACTGAATGACTATGGAGGGGATTGGACGGATAATCTCCGACAACTTCTATGGAGTTTGGACTGTGAATTAAGACTTTTGGTCAAGATTTACAGTTACTATGATGGGCAGGTATTAGCTAAATACCGTGTCATGATCATGTTACCCAAGAAGTTAGGACTTAAGGGAGAAATGCCATCAGGAGAGGCAAGGTGCATGGCATCTGCATATCAGATTGCCGTAGCAGCAGCCATAAACATGATCCGAGAACAGAAATCCCAAGCTCTAGAAGGTAGTACTCACACCATTATACCCCATGAAACCTCAAACCCAGAGCGTGAGATAGATCACTCTACTTTAGTCCAAACTGAACCCACTCTAGCTATAGACTATATGGATCGTTATCAGTCTTCGCTAAACACTTATCATAACACTCACCATGTCTTAGTTTAGGAACTGGATACGATCATTGAGTATTTTATCGATCCTGATAAGGCAATAACACGTAGGAAGAAGTTATAAAGAAGCTAGGCATCCGAAATACATACCTTCAGGAGAAGCGTATGAGGAAACTGAGTTTGATGATCCACACTCAGAAAACTATGCCTACTACCAAAATGAATTCAAGCCACCTGAAGATCTATGGACCAAGTACAACTCCGAACAATAGGAATGGGCTGGAGTTATTCCAAATAACCCTAAGCAAAACCAGTATAAATAGGGAGTAGAGTATCAAGGTGGAACCATAGGAAATCCTATACCTTGTGATACAGGTATCGGAGAAGAGACCAACTATAACCATAGAGAGCCTTATGGACCATATGGGGGTGATACCAATCCAATCAACTTAGAAGAGCATTCTGATAGCTACTATACCAATATGTACGAATGGATCCAAGAAAAAACCAAGGATCCAACTTACTTTGAGGAAGCATTGCCGGAAAACCAGGAATATCCTGTAGAAGATTACGCCAACTCTAGTCATTTTTCAATGACTAATCTCAGTCTCGGTACTTCTAATCAAGAATATGCACCTCTTGGATGCTCTTACACTCCAGAAGGCAGTAGTAAGACTTCACGTCATCATGGACGAAACTCCAGGAAGCACTAGAGGAAGATGAAAGTAAGAAAGGAACGGCATCCCAAGGGATGAGTGCTTGAATAATGTACATAGAGGGTAATGCGTATTGTAGTTTGAAGTGTTTGCCGAAATAAGTGAGGATGTAATCACAAGAATAGAAAGTTCTTGTAAGATAGTTGTGTAATATAGGTGAGGAGAAAACCGTTGGAACATCTAGTACATTTGTAAATTATTTAAAACCTATGTATAATACATGGTATATGTTTTGTTGTTTATCGACTTTTGGATGTTCTTGAATCTTCTTGATTGACTAGATCTGTACATGAAGTGGACTTGGTGTGCAAATTCATGATGTAACACCCAGTTATTACTTGATGTCATAGACCTAGATAGGGATGGGAATTCGTGTAAAGGAGTGACTAGTTCCAAAGACCAAGATGGAGACTTCTATGAAGGATGAAGCAAAATATAAGGAGTATTAGCGCCGTTTGAAGGATAGGTCAAGGTCAGGATATTCTTAGCCAGCTATGAGAAGGAAGATTAATGTACTAAATATAAGGAACAACAAGAAGGGATGAACTTAAGGTTCAATCAAGTAGGTGATATTACTAAGGAATTAATAAAGTAGTAATACCTAGTTCATGCAAGTATCATGAATAGGTGCAAAGCAGAAGTTTTGGAACTTAAATGGTATTCAAGATCTGACAATTCAGAGAGAATGCCAGTAGTATGTCGGAAACCGTAGGGTAATACCTACAACCTAGGATGATCCACAACTGGTATTTGATTCATAGTCAGTTTTTAAATCCACAGTTGGTATTTTGTCCGCAGTTGGTATTTAGTTAACTTAGTTAACCAGATCTTCTTAAAAGTTGCATAAAGAGCATAAAACTTGGCTTAAGTTAATTAAGACATAAATGAGTATAAAATTGAAGCAACCGTCTTTCGAGATGCTTCGCAAAGTGAGACCTATCCAAGCGAAAATGTCCAATAGTAAGTAGACAAATAATGCTGAAAGATTTGTTTCAGATATCCACAATTGTGTGGATACACCGTACAATCTTTCATCAGACCGTAATTAGGTAAAGTATAAACTGAACAGAGACCAACATTCTAGTTATAAAGCCAATAAACACTATGTAGACAATTTAAAGACTATTAGTAAACCCTAAGGGGGAGAGTAGACATTATAAATGAAACGTGAAAAAGTACTATAGGTGATAATGAAAGATCATCTAAAGCTTAATAAGGTAAAAGCTTGAAGGTGATAAAAGATTAATCCTAACCGACTAATTCTAGAAGAAACAACTCTTAAGTGATCCTTAAGAGGTAATAAAGCACATCCAATTGGACAAGTATTGAGGAACAAGAAATTCCAATGGGTATGGACTAAATGAGTTCAAATCCAATCTTGGAAGGAGTGCCAGTACAACTCATTTAATGAAAAATCAAAGATTAGTCTTTTGATCACAAGTATTGTCTAATAAAATTTGGAACCCTGTTTTAGTGAGACTCCCTGGACCTTATATAGAATAATAAGGAGTTTGATGATTAAATAAAAATAGTTGGATTAGGATACCTAATCAGGATATAGAATACCACAATTATTTCCATTTAAGGTTATCATGGAGTTGAGAAATACCGTAAACCACACAAGTCAATTCCTTACTCCAAAACATGAGAGTTTACGAACTTCGAGGATGAAGTTTATTTTAAGGGGAGAGTCTGTAACATCCCAGCATTAGAGCTCAGAAATAAGCTAAACCCAAATGTGTGCATTGCATTCATGCATAGAAAATCCGAATAATTTTCGTGCTTTTGAACAAAACCTGTCAAAGTGATTGAAGCTTCTCTCAAATTGATGGAATTGAGGTAGATCATCAAGTTGACTGTGATAAGTTTCAATATGACCTTTGCCAAAACCTTATTTGGGTACACATGATTTGATCTAGGGGTAGATCAAATATAATAAAAATGTCACTCATAATGCATTGCTTAATGACTGATATCTGATCCTTAAGGGATCAGATCATAATATTCCTCACAACAACTTATGAATACCAAGTTTAGATTACAACTCAAGTAATAAGAATGTAATGACTAATCCTGACCTCTCTTATTCCTATCTATTCTTACTATGAGTATCATGGTAATACCTAACTTTAACTCTTTAGTGTGATTGAGTAGGAAAGAAACCAAGTCAAGATCATGCACCATGTATATTTCTTTCCATATCAATCCTTATGGAATCCTATCTCAATATCTGTTGTTCATCAATGTTGAGTAATCAACTATTGATTCACCAATTCTTAATCTATCAACTCTTGACCATATCATAGCATACATTTAAGTGCCTATAAAGAAACAACTAAGAAGAGGTAAATAGTAATGATAGTTGTATATATCATCTATAGGATGGGAGTGATTAAAGAGAATCAAATCAATATGATAATTGATGGAGTTAAAATTAGTCCTAAATGAATAGAAGAGTTATTTAGATTATATAGTTTTATGGTAATAAATAAAATTACAAGGAGGAATCCTGAAGATAGTTACCAGTATTAATTCTATTGGATCAAGTGGGCATAGTCCATGAATAAACAACCCTTAATCCAATAAGAGATACTAAGAGGATAATTTCCATACAATTGTAAAGTTGTATTGATGAAGCCTTGACTAGATCATTAGAAACCTAAACCATAAGGGATCAAAGGATTATAATGATCATGCTTTAGTCACCAAGATTGAATGCTTATATCTTGTATAAGTAAAATTGGTGGGTAAAACTTGATTGAACTCTAATATGAGATATTGGAGTCAAGTATAGGTAAGATTGTATGATTAAGATGATGTTAGAGCAGCATTGAATTATAGAGTTAGTATTTTCCTGTAGGAAAATAGTAAACACTTGAGGTGGAGTAGGATTGGATGTATATCTAATTATAAACCCATATACTAGAGTAATATTAGTGGTGGATGATTATGGAAGAATAGGAATGGAGTTAGAAGTAGCCACCTGTTGGATTGAATGTTATCATCAGAAGAGTAGTTGATATAATCAAGTCTAGATAGGTGAAGATCATGAAATGCTTTAGTGTCAAACTCATTGGATTCATCAATGAGTTTAGAAGAATAAAAGGTGGATAGGATGATTCTTGTGAAGTAAAGTTCATCATGCTAACCATGATGATGGATAGGAAAAAGTAGTATATCTAGGAAAGGAATTCCTTAATTAGAAGTCCAGGATTGTGAACTATGTAAGATAGGAATTCTTGGTAAACACTAAACCCTAAATATATGATCAAGCTTAACATCCACCTCCTCTGTTGGACACATCATATTATTTCCACAAAGCCTTATAGGAATATTTTCTATAGCAAATCACCTAAGCACATCTCTGACATTTCCAATTGTCTTAACCATATGTGTTTAGGAGATATTATTATCAATTCTTTTCCATAAATAATTTTAGTTAATAACTTCCTATTTTAAAAAGGTAATACTATTAAAGATCACAAACAAAAGACAATATGCTTAGCTATTAAATCTTTACTCACATCAACAAAAGAATATAAGAAAATTAAGAACCCTAAACCCTTGGGTAAACACTTACAATTAAAACCCTAAACTTCTATGTTTATCATAATAGAATATGTACATTGCCATTTTCTAAATTAATGGGAGTAATATTAACCCTACTGATTTCCTTTGTATTTCATGCATCAAATAATGATATAGGATCATTATATATAAAAAATTTCTATTCCAACTATGAGTTAACTAGAGTTAAGTTTTATAAAGAAATAAGGAAATATCCTATAATAAAGCAATGGTTTAGTATAGAAAGAAAATTAATAATAAAGGCTTCTACAAAATATTAAAAGGGATTCATGTAAAGAAAATAAAGAAATATAAAATATTCATCATTAAGATTTACAAATAAATATCAATCAATATAAATTGTTGCTGCAAATATTCAGCAAGTAAACTTTGTTAGAAAAGTTCAAATTAAAGATGCAAATTCAAATCTGTAAACAAAACAGAATATAGAAAAAAAAGAAAAAACCAGGAAAAAACAGAAGGAGACCAAATCTGGCCCATGGCCCAACTTCCTTCTCCTTATCCACTACTCACGAGCACCCCGCAGTAGCTACCTCGGCCCAGTAACCAGCCTGACTCCTCTCACTTAGTGACTGACGAGTGGGCCAGCGTGGGGACTGCGGATCAAGAGAGTAAATGTTCCAGTTTTTTTCGTAAATATCGCATCGTCGTCTACCCCGCCTACTGGAAGCAGCTCGCTGGCCGGAGCTCCGCTGTCGATGGACCGCCGTGCTGTGATGCGTGCTACTGCTCCTGGAAGGAAGGGATAAGAATGCCACGATGCCATCTGTTCGTCCTCATCCCCATTTCCCCCTCTGCAGCTCTCTCTCTCAATTTCTTCATCAGTGTCGAAACCCTAGCTCGCCTCACTGTCGAGCCGCACCTTCCCACTCTCTTCCAAGTAGCCATGGAGATGCCCCGTACTCCGTAGATCCTCTGGGTGGAATCTTGCATCAAGGGGAGCACTGGAGAGGGCGATTAGATAGGAATATAATCTCCAACCATAGAACCTATTTCTGTAGCATTTTGCAATAGAAGCAATGCCAGACCATTAGTTAGCACACTAGTCTAAATAGTATGATAGTATTTGAGTTCTTTATTTATGATTCTTCTTGGTAAGAAGTTTCTTTCTCTCTCTCTAACCTAGAGTGTTCTCTGGATCTTGTGTAAAGAGTGAGTTGTAACCTTTAGCCATGTATTGGACCTGTTGTGTTTCTGTTGTACCACTCGGAGGGATGTAATACTAGTGAAAGGTGTTTCATTGGTGTTATGTCAACGACTATAGTATACTACATCATGCAGTGGTATGCTGGGTCACCGCAGGTAATCCACTTAAGGGAAACTTGTTGTTGTTCTACAAACCTCTGCACTTGGAGGCCCAACAACTGTCTACAAGAATAAAAGTGCGTAGACATCAAGCTCTTTTCTGGCGCCGTTGCCGGGGAGGTAAGGTAAAAGGTACTCACATCCTCTGGTGTTAGTGCTCGAAGTTATTTCCTTTAGATTCTGCAGTTTTGTCTTTTTGTTTCTTGTTTTCACTAGTTAGGCTTAATGGAAAACAACAAAAAAATTAGAGAGCTTTATAGTATTTATCTTGAGTTAGGACATGAAGTGTTTGAAGAGAAAATTAAAAAACCTATGGAACTTTATTTGCATGCTAATAGCAATGTTATTAGTATGAACTCTTTGGACACCATTATTGCTGATGTTATGGAAAAGTTTAAGCTTGGGGAAGCTAGTTTTTATGAAAATGATATTTTTAGCCCCCCAACTTTGGAAGATAGCTACTCTATTGCTTATGATGATACCAAACCTCCAATATATGATGATTACAATTATGAATATGGTATTTTCAGTCCACCTACTATTGAGGAGAAAATTGATTGTGATTACAATATGCCTCCTATATTTGATGATTATGGTGATGAGAATAATAATGATTGCTATTTTGTTGAATTTGCTCCCACTACAATTGATAAGAATGACTATGCTTATGTGGAGAGTAATAATTATTATATGCATGTGGCTTATGATAAGAATGCTTTATGTGATAGTTGTATTGTTAATTTTATTCATGATGCTACTGAAAGTTAT
Source organism: Avena insularis (assembly GCA_023614405.1). Lineage (NCBI taxonomy): Eukaryota > Viridiplantae > Streptophyta > Magnoliopsida > Poales > Poaceae > Avena > Avena insularis. The sequence goes on from CM042685.1 coordinate 186,849,178, forward strand.
TATGAGAGAGGAAAACATGGTCCTATGCATCTCAATAATATTAAGTTTCCCCTCTTTATGTTGAAAGTCTTGAAGTTGCACTTGTTTTGCTTTCCTATGCTTGGTGCTTTGTGCTTTCATGACTTGTTTATTTACAAGATTCCTATGCATAGGAAGTGGTTTAGACTTAAATGTGTTTTGAATTTGCTTCTTGATGCTCTCTTTTACTTCAATTCATATTTCTTATGTGAGCATCTTCTCAAACTATTGTGCCTAACTTAAAGGCGTTAAAGAAAAGTACTTGTTGGGAGATAACCCAAGAGTTTTTTTAAGTATTGGAATTTATTACTTCTATAATGACCTCTCCTTATCCTTTTTGTTTGATTTTTTGTGCCAAGGATGACCTCTAATGAGAGGAAAGTAAGATTTGGGGAGTTGCTGTCCCGAAACAGATTTTGGTCCTCCACCAAAAAAATTCATGAGGTGTCTCTATAACTCGGATTGAGCTGAAAATTTACGAATAAACCCCTTAGTATGTTAGATAACTTTAGTTAGTTCAACACTTTTTGATTTGAGCAACGGAAGATGTTCGAAAAAATCGGTTTCTACCTGCTGGTCTGTTTTGTCAGATTTCTGCCATTATTTGCATTTGCTTCTTATTGATTCCTTTTTGAGTTATCTTTTGGGGATTTGAGCTTTTTGAAGGATTTGCTACTGTAGATTGTGTTTTTAGTGAAAATACTTGCTATTACAAAGCTTTTCCTAAAGGTCTATTATCTTTTGAATACACTAATGTTGCTAATGAAGATTGTGTGAAGTTTTGTATGAAGGAAAAAATTCAGTTGTAGAGAAAGAATGATGTAATGAGATGAAGAATGGACAAAATCTCAATCTTGGGGATGCCACCCCGGTGTCACCCTAATAAATATTCAAGAGGTACAAGCGTAAAAGCTTGCGGATGCCTAAGGCATCCCCTTCTTCATCAATAAAAATCTCAAGTCTTTCTAGACACTTCGTTTTTATTGTTTCATGCACAGTTGTGTTGTTTTTGGAGCGTCTTAGTTTTCGTTTTTGGTATTTGTTTGATTAGTTTGCTTGAAAAAAGTTGGTTGGTTACACCACACTTCTTTTGGAGAGAGACACTGTAACACCACGGTTCTGAAAAGACCGTAGCTTCTATGTGACATGCCAATCCCTGGATCGGTTCATTGGCTCACAATAGAATAAAGATGAATAACATAGCAAAATATCCATGTATCATAAATAACGAAGATCCAGAGTATCATTATTACAGTAAAGTCTTAGCTCAAGGCTAGTCAACTTATTCAAGTAGCAACATAAATATAGTAAATCCTCCATTCTTCAAATTGCCCACAAGTGAACAAGTGCCGAGTGGAGTACCATGGCCTAAATCGATCACTCAAAATCGGTATATCCTGCAACATGAAACGTAGCAGCCCCGAAGGGTCAATACATGGAATGTATGGCAAGTAGAGCTATTAAAGGAGACAATAGAGCTAATATCTACATGCATATCTGGCAAGTGGAGCTGTGGCTATCTTGCATTTGCAAATACCTTTGTCCTACTTTCTTAAACAATTTTTGATTTTCTTTGGAAAGATCCCAATTAAGTTAACTCATCAACATTAAAGCAATTAGGAAATTAGAATGAGCGAGAAACATGTCATGAAATCAATATCAAGCAACTCAGATGTCCATAACCGGGGACACGGCTAATCGATTAGTTTATACACCCTGCAGGGGTTAGTACACTTTACCCATGTGACTTGGCTAGCCCAGCTCGTACCACCACTCTCATATTGGGTGATGATAGGGAGAAGTCCAAGAAGGGACCGTTCGGGAAGTAGCTCCCCAAACCCGACACACACCGGTCCAACCTACCAAAATTCTACATCTCTGGATACGTGGGTTCGAGTTACCACAACCTACTGAGTCCAACCAACCGCCCATTTCATTATTGGCACATGGTTGTACACGTAAGCTACAAAATAAAGAAGCCAATCATTTTCTCTTGATACCTGGGCGCCTTTCCGCAATGATACCACCAAAATTATCAATCCCATCACACCCAGGAGATTCATTGATTAAGTTGTTAGTTTTCGCAAACCAACACATTTAGAAACAACTTTCAGTGATGTAACCCAGCCCTCGTTCATCATTGCATGGCTAAGCACATCTACCAACGGTGGCTCATCTACAGGAAAACCCTACCACATAATAGGACATAGCATAGCGATAGTATTATCCTACACATGCATTCTACAAAATACACAACAATGCAATGAAAGTAATAGGACCATATCATGAACAAGGTAGCATCTACTTGCCTTGGCTGTAGCGATCGAACAAACAATCCACACACGAGCAAGCGTTACACTCGTCACAATCTACACGATACAATTGCAATCACATAAACAAACCAAACACAATCATATACAAACAATGACAATGCAAGATGCATGCATGACAAGTTGTACAATGTTACAGTAATTTCATATATTCTTATTCAGTATACCTACTGTATGCATGCATGGAAAACATTTTAAGTGCATAGAAAATAAAGCATGCAATTTTAAATGCCCAAACAATTGAGCTATAACCCAAATATTTAGCCACTGCTAATAAACTGTTTGTAAAATCTTGGAAAAATATCCACTGTGTAGGCAACCTAAACTAGAACCAGTACCAATTGGAATCACTCAAAAAGGATTTATATAATTCCCTGGGTAATTAAAATACTACAGTAAGCCTTTTTATAGATTCTGCAAATTCCAATACTATAAGACTACCTTTTTAACTCACTGTAAGATTCCTCTTGTTCTACTGATTCCAGGGACATCTTATTTGCAATTTTTGGAGTTGTAGAACTTTTTCTATGAATTTAATACTCTAAAAAGGACATTAAACTATTTAATTAACCAAGACAAATCCTTGCTGTAAAAATATAAAACAACTGTACAGCAATATTCTATGTGAAACACTGAATCCATACATATTTTATTTTCAATTTTTGTCCCAGTAGATTATTTTCTATGGATTTTACAAGATTCATATAATTTCTGCTAAAAATAATTCGAATTAAAGATCTCAGTCAACTGTGACCGTTTGACCACGCCGACGTGGCGCTGACCAGTCAGCGCCCTGGGCTGACTAGTCAACGGTCCGTCTGGACCGTTGGATGGTGATCGGAGGGCAGAGGAGGCGCGCTAGGGGGAGGGCTCACCGGAGCAGTCGGTGGTGGCGGCGATGGTCGGGGCGACGGCGGCGGGCGGTGAGACGACATCGGGGGCGAGGTGGTGGAGCTCCTCGAGGTGGCGGCGCGGACTCCCGCGTCCGTGGGCGGTGATGGTTCGTGGCTGGAGCGTGGCGGCGTCGGTAGCGACGGTGGAGGGATCGCGGCGGCGTCAGGCCTGCGGGGGAAGAAGGGGAGACAGGTCAGGGGTGGCCAGCAGCGACTCCCAGCGGGCGAGCAAGGCGAGGGGGGGCAGCGGCGTCGGTGCTTACCGAGCTCGAAGGCGGCGGCGGCGGGTCGCAAACTCCGGCGAGAAATTTCTCGGCGATGGCGGTGGGGTAGATGGCGATTTTTGGGGGGTTTGGAAGAGGAGAACTCGGAGATTGATATAGGCAAAAATTCCAGAGAAAATCGGTTCGAAAACGGCCTGATTCCGGAGGAATCGGAGCTGTCTACGAGTTGGAGAAGAACACGCTGACGCGTGGGGCCCACGCGTCAGTGACGCGCGGTGGCTGACAGCGCGGGCCCGCTCGTCAGCGGGGCTGGCAGGCGGCGACAACGCCTACTATCCATACGCCTGGCCGCTGCGGGCATTCGCGCCTTTGCCGGGATTCTTGGGCTGGCAGGGCCACTGGGCAGCAAGGGCTGGCTGCACTGGCTCGCCCATTTCTCTTTTTTTTTTCTTTTTCTTTTTCTTTTTCCTGATGAATTCCTTAACTGAATTTATCTGAGAGAAATTGTCTAATATAAGCTGAAAATTCAGATCGCTACGAAGCTCCGATTGAGGCGATTCAAAGTGCTACGGGTTTGTGACGGAACCCTCTACGCACCTGTGCCTTCCAAACAACTAAAACACACTGTTTTTAACAGAAGCATGGTAAAACCGAGCATTCAAGCGTAGGTGTCAAAATGCAATTGCAAGTGAATTGTTTTGCCAAAACCTTTTCAATCTGAATTTTTGCAATGATGATCATGATGCAATGACATGTATGCTATGCAGTTACATGTTGTAAATTGAATCTTAACTATGGTGGGAGAGACAAACACCCACAAAGCCACTTGTGCAATGCAAGTTACACGTTGATCATGGAGAAAGTATCATGTGCGATGACATGTAAGGTTATCCCGGGCCGCTTCATCCCACCATCCCGCAAGATGCAAAGTACACAAAAAGAAAGTGACAACAAAAGAATCAACGCCCACAAAACCATTGTGTTCTACTCGTGCAACAGATATACGCATAGAGTCGGCTCTGATACCACTGTAGGGTTCGTTGCATGTAAAACAAAAAAATTCTACCACAAGAACACACAAAACCAAGATCTAATCTATGGACAATCCAAGATCTAATCTACGAGATCGGTGTAACGAGTTTGTAGAGAACTAACCCTAGTAGATCCAAAGCGTTTAACGAGATTGGATTCTCGTGGTTGATGTATTCGATCACTTGCCGATCTCAAGATCATGTAGACGATCCTTCTGGCGCCGCGTTCCGGCAGCGCTTTTGCGGTCGGTCACACGTACGGTAGTCGATGAAGACCTTCCTCTCCCTTGTTCCAGCAGGGAAGCAGAGGTAGTATATCTCCTCGTAATCCCAACAACATGACGATGTGGTGGTGGTGGTGGAGGAGGAGATATTTATGCAGGGTTTAGCCTAAGCCGGAGCTGGACGGTGGACGAGAGAGAAGAGAGGCAGCAGCTAGGGTTAGGCGCCAAGGGACAAGGGTGTGGGGGAGTGCGCCCCACCCCTCATTATATAGGTGGGTGGGGGGGGGGGGCGGCCAAGGGTTCCCAGCCCAGGCCGTGTCCCCCCCCCCCCAACTCGGCCACCATGGGAAGAGCTTGAAACCTTTTCCACCAAGTCTTCCTTCTTACCAAAAAGTAGTTTGACTTTTCAAACTAGTATTTGACTATTCAAACTAGGGTTTGACCCTTTTACTAGTCTTGGCCGAGTTGGCCCTTTAGGGTTTGGAGCAGCTGGCCCCTAGGGCATGCCACTGTCCAAGTGACCCCCTCTCGGGGTGGTGGAACCACTGGTGGCCACTCTAGAACATTCTAGAAGTATCCAGTCAAAACACTGAAACTTTTCCCAAACCCCAGAAAACCACTTTCCTTATATGAATCTTATTATCTGTACCATTCCGGATCTCCCCGTGATGTCCTGGATCCGATCCAAGACTCCCAACAACATTCGGTCTCCAACTCATATTCCATATCTACTTAAACAACATCGATTCTTTAAGTGTGTCTCCCTATGGTTCATGAACTATGTAGACATGATCGAGACACCTCTCCGATCAATAACCAATAGAGGGATCTAGAAATCCATATGCTCCCACATATTTATATCATGACTTCATGATTGAATGAACCATTTAAATATGATACCGATTCCCTTTGTCGCGCGATACTTTACTTATCCGAGGTCCGATCATCGGTTTCTCTTATACCTAGTTCAACCTCGTTATTGATAAGTACTCTTTACTTGTACTATGATGTGACATCACTTGTGACCTTGTCACATGCTTGCAAGACAATTGTATGACACTCCACCGAGAGGGCCTAGAGTATATCTATCCGTCATATGGATGGAAAAATCCCACTCTTGATCCATGTACTTCAATCCATACTTTCAGAATACCTAATGCCACCTTTATAACCACCCGGTTACGGAAGTGGTGTTTGATGTCATCAAAGCATCCATCAGGTGATGGTGATTAACATGATCTCATGGTCGAAGGATTAGGTTACTATGTATTTGAAAGCTTGTATCAGATGGCTCTCCCAACGTCTCTCCCACCCTCTCTCCCACCCACCACCACCAAAACCACATCTAGCCGGCGATCATGGATTTCCTCACATTGATTCATCAGATTTCTTCTCCTGCTCTTGGATCCATTAGATTTCCATGGATTCTTTGATTTCGTGGGACTTTTTCTCAGGGTCTAAAAGTAGCTCGCCAGGTACGTCGTCGCTTTCGTTCGAGTGTTCATCCCATTGATGTCTCGGTCTCGCCGGATTTTTTCCTGGTTGTTTGTTTCTCGGAGTACAATTTCCCTCTCTCGGTTGGCAATGTGGCACTGGCATTACAATCTTGTCTTGGAGGAGATGCGAATAAGTTCAAGGTTTCCTGGCTGGATGGAACTTGTTTCAGATTTTCGGTGGCATCTAATCGTGTTGGACATTTCATTCACGCATTGGATTTCTTCAAATGTGATGATTTTTTCTGCCACTTCCGTTTATATTCTGGAAGAAGTTCAACGTACTCTTCTTCTGTTTTTGATCGTCTTGAGGGTGATGATTACTGGACTTCTAGACGTAATTGCAGAAAGAGATCTGTGCCTGTTTATCTCAGAAATGTTCCTCATGACATTAAGGGGAACAATCTTGGTGCTTCTGGAAGATCGATCGCAGTCAAAACAGATTTAAATTATTTAAAATCCTCGTCTTTAAAGGATTCTTGGCCTGAGGATTATCTTCAGATTGGCAGTTTCAAGTTTTCACCAAGTTCATCAAGCTATCAAGATTCACATTCTCATTTATTACCGATGAAATTTAGTCAAGGCTCATCAAGAACTTTTTTCTCCCAAGAAGTTTTTTCACTTGATGAGATTCAACTCTACATTGAGGCGGGTTTTTCGCCTACGGAGATCATTCGGTATGTTCAAACTTTCAAACGAGCTTGTACATGTTGCATTTCTCTAGATCATTATACAGCTTCGTGTACAACTCCTATTCGTTGTCTGGGATGTTTAAATTTTGGACACGTTAAAAAAGATTGTCCCCACAATGCGGCTGCTCAATTTTCGGCTGAGAAAGATCATTCAGGTACTATCAAACAGAATCCTACCCAAGGCCCGGAGTTAGTTCAACCTCTTTCGTTCATCTCTAATTCAGTTAAGAAAACTTGGGTCAAGAAGAATTATCTGGAATTTTGTCATCGGTGTCTGACAGATGGACATAATCTTCTGCTTTGTTCTACCACCCCACGTTGTCAGTCTTGTTGGAGGTATGGTCACTCGATTATGGGATGCAAACGTTTGAAACAACTGAAGCTAAAAGTCTGGAGGCCGAAGATAAGTAAAGAGTTTTCTCCTAAAAACTCTACATCTGTTTTGGCCAAACCCATTCTTCCTTGTGCAGCCTCATCTCCTTTATAGCTCGAGTTCGTCCACCGCCCCATTGACCCTCCAATGGCTAATTACCACTGCAATCCCCTCTCCTTTGTGCCAAATGGTTTTGCCATTGATCATGGGCCACCAGGACGCATAGTTAGAAGTGATCTGGCAGTCAGTGCAGAGGCTCCAGTCAACCACGACAACTATGTCATTGCTGAAACTGATGTGACAGTTCCTATTTAGCAGAGATATCATGCTCGCATCCAGCTTTGTCGCAGATTAAACCGACATGGGTTTCAGGTCAGTCACATGGAGGATTATCCATTAGGTTTAGGGTTGTTTAGTTTTGCTTCAACTCATGTTACAGATGCAGTAGTGGGCAGATCATATACAATTGATGGTTGGATAGGAGTTACTTTTGTTAAACATGATGAGGGCCTGAATAGAAGAGCTGCTATGTTAGGCCAGGAAAAATGGGTTCTTTTACTGAATTTTCCCTTTGACTATCAAACAGAGTATTGGATAGAGAAAGCAGTAAGCTTATTTGGGAAACTATTGCTTTGGCACAACACAAGTAATGAAAACCATGCAAGTATCTTGGTTAATGTGTGGATTATGAGTGATATTCTAGTTCCCAAAAGTCTTGTGTTGCATCAGATGGGAGGCCGTAGGCATGCTTGGTCAGTCCCTGTTTACTTGCTTCGTAGTGACCAGTGGACTGCACATGTTCATGTGCTGCCAGATGATACTGAGGATCCCCCACCTGCAGATGATGATCCACACCCATTTTATGGTACACAAGTAAGTGCAGAGGCATGTTTTCAGCAACGTTTGCAAATTTGGCTGCAACACAATAGTAATTTTGCTCAAGGAAATGGTGGCACTACTGGTCATAGAGGCAATGGTGGGAATACTGCAGGTAATGTTAGGAGAGCAGACAGACTTTACCAGAGGGCAAGAGTAGCTCAGGAGCCTCTTGCAATTTTGCCTAACAGGGGGCAAGTAAACTACCAGGCTATTCTGAGGGAGCAAGGAGTCTTGTTTTCGGATGGGGTGCATCCTCCATTTAACAGTCTAACTAACAGTCCACTTTCTGCTTGGAATGACATGGTCACTGAAAATAGTTCATATTTAGAGTATACTTTACAAATCATAACAGGTAGTTCAGACATGGCTGAGTCTTCAGCCCAAGGTGCAGCTAGAGCTAATTCAAGTGCAAATGTTCAGCTCAATGATGATGACATCCCTCCTTCACATATGATTGCAAGAGCAGTTCTTCTCAATTGGCAGACACCAAACTTGTTCATTGGGGCATCATCCCTTTTAGGTCCAATTCTACCTCCTGTCAACTTGGTCAAAACTTGTTTCAGTCCTGGAGAAGAATCTGAATTTGTTCAGTTTGGTTCCCCTTCTAACAGAAGGGTGGCAAGGAAGCTTTGCTTTAATGATTCACCTTGCAGTGAATCTCCTATGTCTATCTGTGATGCCCAGATGGTTGTGTCTGCTGAAGAGGCAGGTAATGACATTGGTGAAGTTGTACAAGCTAAAAGATCCAGGAAGAAAAAAGGAAATGGAAGGATACCAACACACACTGCAGCTGTTAGGAGAAGCCCAAGGAATGACATCTATAATGGATTTAAAGTAGATATGCCATCTGACTCAAGGAAGAGAAGCTCCAAGGTTAAGTGCAGAGTGATGCCTTTTGTGATGATGCCAAGCAATAGTGCCAACTCTGAAGATTCTGAAGTGACTGATCCTCCCTCTCCCATTCCATCAGTTACTCCTGTTTCAGTACTGCAAAGGATTGGAGTGGACATCTGTGGCATTCCCCCTGAGGAGATTACAGAGGACAAGTTGGAGAAGGAAGATGATGATGCTGGGGCTTGATAAATTTATTTTAGAAATAAATTATTTTGCTTTTCCATTTAGTTTATTTAAACTCTCTGTTTGGCATCTGTCTGTTCTGGACCCTAGTTGGTGTGATTGTGTTTGCTTTTCTTTAAGTTTTTAATGAATTCTACTCTCAGACAATGGAAGGTGTTATGTTGGAATATTAGAGGATTAAATTCTGAGGACAAACATAATGCTTTGAGATCACACATTGATACCTGTGGTTGTGATATTATTTGTCTACAAGAGACAAAAAGGGAGAGTTTTGACCATTCCTACATCAGAAAGTTTTGCCCTCGTAGATTTGATAAATTTGTTTTCTTTCCTTCAGAAGGAAACTCAGGAGGCCTAATAGTAATTTGGAATAGTGCCATTTTTGAAGGACAACTAATTGAGAATGTTTCTTGGGCCATTAGCATGCAATTCTCTTCAACCCATTGCAATTGTACTTGGTTTCTGTCAAATATTTATGGTCCCTGTAATAGAGTAGAGAGACAAGAATTTGTATAATGGATGTATAATCTGAATATTGATGATGAGGATAATTGGTTGTTAGTTGGGGATTTCAATTTTTATAGATCCCAGGAGGATAGGAATAGAGATGGGGGTAATGTTGAAGATATGCTCTTATTTAATGATCTCATTAGAGCTCAAAATTTATTGGAATTACCTCTTCAAGGCTCTTCTTTCACTTGGAGTAATATGCAATCTGAACCTTTATGGGAAAGGTTAGACTGGTTTTTCACATCCAATAACTGGACATCTGCTTTCCCAAACACTACTGTTCAGACTCTGTCTAGGCCTGTTTCAGATCATTTGCCTTGCTTGATTTCTATTCAATCTTCTATCCCAAGAACTCAATTATTTAGGTTTGAAAATTTCTGGATAAATCATCCTGGTTTTAAGGAAGTTGTGTCTGCAGCTTGGCAAATCCTAGTAGGCAACAGAAACCCTGCTGCGGCCCTTAATTACAAATTGAAAAATACCAGAAGAGCTCTGAAAAGATGGAGTAAGTCTATCTCCAAGTTATCCTTATTAATTGAAAACTGCCAGCATGTGTTGAAGCAAGTGGAAATTTTAGAGCAACTTAGGTTATTATCTTTGACTGAATGGAATTTTAGGAAAATTTTAAAGAATCATATTTCCAGATTACTATCTTATAAACAACAATATTGGAAGAAGAGATGTACTGAGAGATGGATAAATATGGAGATGAGAATACAAAATTCTTCCATCGTGTGGCTACAGAAAGGCATAGGAAAAATGCAATTGCTTCCTTGACCAACCAACAAGGGAATGTTGTTCAGGATCATGATGGAAAGGCCCAGCTTCTTTTTGAAAGTTTCAGACAAAGACTAGGGGTTTCAGAGGGACATTGCATGAGATATAATATGCAGAATTTATTCTCTCAAACTGCAGGTTTGGAAATCATCTCAGCTCCTTTTACTAAAGATGAAATTGACAAGGCAGTGCAGAAAATTCCAATAGATAAAAGTCCTGGTCTAGATGGTTTTAATGGCTGTTTTCTGAAAACTTGTTGGGATATCATTGCACCTGATTTTTATAAGTTATGTTCTTACTTTATGGAAGGAAATGCCATTCTAGACAGTGTAAACAACTCTCTTATTACACTAATCCCCAAAAAGCCTGCACCTTCTTCTGTTCATGATTTTCGTCCAATTTCTTTGCTAAATAATAATCTTAAGCTCCTCACCAAATTACTGGCAGACAGATTGCAACTATGGATGCTACACTTGGTCAGTGAAAATCAATATGGGTTTATTAAAGGAAGATCTATTTAGGACTGTTTAGCTTGGGCTTTTGAGTTTTTATTCCAATGTCAACAGTCAAAAAAGGAAATTATTGTTTTGAAGTTGGACTTTGAGAAGGCATTTGACATGATTGAACATGATACAATTATTGAAATTCTTAGACATATGGGTTTTACTGAGTTATGGCTAAAGTGGATTAAGTGTCTTCTATCTTCTGGACATTCTTCTATCCTCCTAAATGGAATTCCAGGGGAATCTTTCCTTTGTAGAAGAGGGCTAAGACAGGGAGACCCTTTATCCCCTTTATTATTTGTGTTGGCATCTGAACTTCTACAGGTAGTTGTGAACAAGGAATTAAATGAGAATAGACTACATTTACCCATTCCTTGTGGGGGCAAATTCCCAATTATACAATATGCAGATGATACAATCATGGTGCTTCAAGCAAAAAATGAGGAAGTAACCCATCTCAAAAGTATCTTGCTTGATTATGCTGTTTCAACAGGGCTAAAAATAAACTTTCAGAAATCTAGTCTTATTCCCATAAACATATCCAATGATAGGGCTCAAGAGCTGGCAGATATTTTTGGATGTTCAGTTGCAAAAATGCCATTTACTTATCTGGGATTGCCTATGGGCACAACCAAACCGTAAATAACTGAACTTATGCCCTTAGTAGATAGAATTGAAAGAAAGGTGACTAGTGCTACTCTGCTTCTATCACATGCTGGAAAGCTAGCTTATACTAATGCTATTTTAACCTCCATTGCTACTTATACAATGTGTACCATTGAGATTCATCCTAAAATAAGGGACTATATTGACAAGATCAGGAGAAGATGTTTATGGAGCAAAAAGTATGAAAATGGAGACATTAAGTGCCTATCCTTAGCTGCTTGGGACATGGTATGCAAACCAAAGAATAAAGGAGGTTTAGGTATTTTGAATATAAAGATTCAGAATCAAGGTTTACTGCTAAAATTTCTGGACAAATTCTATAACAGAAAGAATATTCCTTGGGTTCAGATGATTTGGAACACTTATTATCAGCAATCTGTGCCACATGCCACTAGTAATGTGGGTTCTTTTTGGTGGAAATCTGTTATGAACTTGTCTCCTATTTTCAGAGGAATAGCTACTTGCATTATTGGAAAAGGGGATACAGCCTTGTTCTGGAAGGATAAATGGCAAGATTCCATTCATGAAGAACAATTTCCAAGATTATTTTCCTATGTTCTAAATGAAGACATTCAGGTTAGGAACTTTGTATCTACAGGAACTCTGCAAGATTTATTTCATTTTCCTTTATCAGTGGAAGCAATGATAGAATATCAACAGCTACAAGAACAGCTCAGCTTAGTTCAACTTCAGGAAGAAGGAAATGACAGATGGATTTATCAATGGGGAGATAAATTTACTTCCAGAAATTATTACAAACTCTGTTTTCAACTGATTGACCCTCCAGAGCAGTTTAAGTGGATATGGGCATCTAAGCTCTGGCCAAAATTAAAGGTTTTCTCCTGGTTTTTATTGTCAGATAGATTGAATACTATGAATATGTTAAAGCGTAGGCACTTTAACGTGGGACAAGGGAAGCACTATGATTGTTCTCTCTGTACTTTGGGAGTGGAAGAAACTCTTGAGCATTTATTTTTCTTATGCCCTTTCAGTCAAGTATGTTGGCATAGACTTAACATATCATGGGATAATTCAACATGCAGATTTACTTTACTGAGACAGGCAAAGGAGGAATTCCAACACCCACTTTTCTTTGAAATTTTTATCATTGCTGCATGGGGGATCTGGAAGGAAAGGAATAATCTAATATTTCAAGGAACAAGACATTCTGTAAACTCTTGGAGATCTAGAGTTAAGGCTGATTTAGATTTGCTTAGGTTCAGGGTTAACCAAAACCTAGAAAATACCATAAACTTGTATATAGCTAGAATCTAGTGTGGTGTTGTGTTCCCTTGTAACTTGATGCTCTCTCCATCCCTATGTAACTCTATTTTATATTAATATAGTACCACAGTAGGAGCCTCTCCTACTGTTTATGGTCAAAAAAAAGCTTGTATCAAACAAACTCTAAATGACTTGATCTTATGCTATGCTAACTATACGTGTGTGTCCATCATATCATTCTCCTAATGACATGATCTTGTTACTAATAACATCTAATGTCCATGATCAGGAAACCATGATCATCTATTAATCAACAATCTAGCTTAACAAGAGGCTTACTAGGGACTCTTTTATGTTTACAAAACACACAAGTATTAATGTTTCCGGTTAATACAATTATAGCATGGGATGTAACATTTATCATAAACACGAAGTTATAATAATAACCACTTTGTTATTGTGACTTGGGAATATCTCCAACATTAAGTTCCTCATCATGCAAGAAAGAACCATGGTCGAAATACACATTGGGATATGACATGATCTAGAATGATATTTGGAAAGACATAATACTAAGTTCATAATGCGAGTTCAATTTATAATCACATTATTAAATGAAAGGGATTTCTATATCTGTGCCCTTGGTTTGTTAGTTGTACTCACTTTTCCCCAGCCACTTAACTTTTCCTCACTTTGGCCATCTTCTTGTCTGAAACTCTCGCACGGTCTGAAACTCGCCGTCCGCCAGGTCCCGTTAGTGTACCCTCGCCGTTACGTGATGACAAGTGGGGACACATTTAGTCGGGTCCCGTAGTGGACCCTCGCTGTTACGTGCTGACAAGTAGGACCCCCCGTTATGTGCTGACAAGTGGGGCTACGTTTAGTCGGGTCCTGTCGTAGGACCCCCCATGTTGGACTGAGTGGGGCTGGCTTGTTGGAAACATGTTTTGGGGATGTGGTGTGGGACCATGTGGGGTGCATTTGGTAGTTACATGCGCCCTATCGCCTAAATTGGAAGATTTCTTTTTTGTTATTTTTATGACTGGCCTTTTTAAGAGCACCTTTTCCCCTTTATGTCGCTAATAGTTGTGTTAATTTTTGCCCCAAAAGGTAGCGAATCTAGACTAGCATCTCTCTTCATTCATGGTTCCTTTTGGCCCTCGTTTCGAGTAGCAAATCTAGAGCAGCAAATCTAACCAGCACCATAAATACATTCAGTAAACAGAGCAGATGTAGATAAAGTAGCTAATATAGGATATATAAACAGAGCAAATGTAGATAAAGCAGATAATATAGGATATATAGTATGGTACTTAAATGAGGTTCGACAATTAGGCTGCTCAACAGTAGCAGTAGCGAACAAGTTCAACAAAGACAACAAAACAAAAGAAGCTGCTTTACAGCAGCAGCAGCAACATCACAAGATCAGTGGTCCCTCATGTCCTCCGCTAGGAGGGCCTCCGCCTCCTTCCTCTGGCGCTTCCTCCACTTCTTGCTGCCTAGTCCCTTGACCTTGAGTGCCTTGGGATTGACCGAGGGCATGCGACCCTCCTCGATGGCCGCCTTCTGGAGGTTGCGGAGGTGAAAACCGAGCTCCTGGTGCTTGGCTCTGAAGCCGTGGACGTTGACGGATGGGCCACAAGTCTTCATGTCCTCGGCATGCCTCACGAGGGAGTTGAAGTCGATGGCGTGTAGCCTCCTAGTGCAGAAGGGGAACCTGTAGACGTCGGCGAATAAGAAGTTGTCGCACTGGTCGGACTTCAGCTTCCTCAGCACCTGACGAGTCTTGGTGTCCATGGACTTGTCGTCGTTGTAGATGTTGCTGCTATCCACCTGTTGGAAAAACCAATAGAGTGCAATAAGGACATGATTGAGATACCTTGATTGTCTGGATTGATTACTTGCATAAATTAACCGATTGAGATCCCCTGATTATTCCCCAATCCCCAAATATCTAACCAAATCGAATACTGATGCCAACTACATATCATGCTAGTACTAACTAGGGAATTCATTGAAATACGAGATCTAACACAAGAGGATTAGCTACTGTAAAAATACTAGCATCCAACAATTGAAAATATGACAGCCGAGCCCTAATAACACACGATCTAGCATCCAACAATGGGAATGGGGGAAGAAAAAAGGAAGGGGAGAAAACCCTAGTTACCTCTGACCATGGGTCGGTGATGCTGGTGTCGTAGGGGTTCTCCGTCCTGATGTAATTGTTCTCCTTGTAGGGATCCCAGCCATGTGGGATCTGCCGGAGACCGGCAGGGGCCTCCTCGCCGCCGGCTACGGCGGAAGCGGGGACAGGGGTCTGGATGGGGACGGCGGCTGCCTTCGATGCCTTGACGGGGTCCTGGACAGGGACGGCGGCTACCTTCGATGCCTCGACGGAGTCCTGTATGGGGACGGGGGCCTCCTCGCCGGTGGCTATGGCGGAAGCAGAGACGGAGGTCTCGACGGGGAGGGCAACTTCCTTCGATGCCTTGACGGGGGCTTGTACGGGGACATGGGCCTGTAGGGGGATGGGGTCCTCCTTGCCGGCGGCCTTGGAGGCGACGATGGCCACCACGCCGTTCTTCTCCATAACCGGCGTGGTTGGGTTTTCTTGGGGGTTTGCAGAAGGTGATGGGACAGTGGAGATGGTTGCGTGAGTGACTGAGCGAGTGATGAGTGAGAGTGAGGAGGCCTCTATAAAGGTGAAGGGAGGAGACATTTCGTTGCACCTCCGTGCACTGCGTAACCGTGTATGCTACTACACCGTGCATGGCCACATGCATCCGCTACCGCCCCGTGCACCGCGACACGCGTACCGTGCGTCACATTTTCCCCCTCGTGTCTAACCTTAGCCACTTAGTTGTGCTCATTTATACCCTTGAGTGTAACACTGGCAGTTTGGTTGTACTCAGTTTTGCCCTCCAGTACTAACACTGTCGTGTGCAATATACTTACTTTTACCCTCCGGTGGCTGGTCAATAGAGAGTCAGCGAATGGTTTTAGCTTCCTAATTGAGTCATTTTATGCACAACAAATTCAAAAAGATCAAAACATAGTGGCATCTACATAGGGAATCTTATTATGTGACCTGCCACCATAAGAAATATATATAAATCAAGTTTTAACCTAAATCACCACTTCTCAAATCACCTACTATCTATGAAGGTTCATGGCTTTCTACTCAAGCCTCTTCCCAAAACATCCCTCCCGAAAACATAGTTTGTCTGAATGAGGCAATAATTTTCAAACTGATATATATTTGAATTGCAAATAGTTTGATGTATGCTAAGATGTATTTTATTGTATAAAAGAAGAATTTTCCATTTATTTAAATCTCTTTCTGTTTCTATTTGAACCCCTCTGTCAGTTTTGCCCTTGGCTTTTAAGTTCTACTAAGTTCTGCCCTTGGTTTTTAAGTTCTACTCAGTTTTCCCCTCTCTCTTAGTCACAAACTCTCACACTTGTGTTCATCTTGGCTGCTACGCTCTGATTGGTCGAGACAGTTATCATGCGGATCGTACCCACCAACTGTTGATCCTATTATTGATCCTCTGTGATCAAGCGGGCATGATAACCCCTATATCTATCGGGGGGCACCCTCTATCCATGCAAAAAACGAGTTTGCCACAAATACTTTAACTTCATAAACAAATGATTTTGAAAATAATTTGAAAGGAAAGTGTTCAAAGGTGTATAATTTTTGTATATGCAAGTTTATGCATTATATTTCACTCCATGAAAATGATAAATGATCAGGATTTTATTAGCACACCATTATCATGTCCTAAGTGCGATTTCAAAGAGTTCAAAGGTGTATAATTTTTGCCATATGCAAGTTTATGCATTACATTCTATGAAAATGATAATCTCTCAAGATTTTCTTAGCACATCATTATCAAGTATGAAGTGCGATTTCATAGTGTTTAAAGGTTTATAATTTTCGTATACGCAAGTTTAGGGATCACTTTTTATGCTCTAAAAATAGTAAACTCTCAAGATTTTCTTAGGACGCTATCATTTGAAAGTGTTCAAGAGTTGTGGCAATTATAAACACTCTTTTACATTAAGAGTTATATAATTTTTTCAATTTGGAAGTGTTCAAGAGTTATGTCAATTATAAACACTATTTTACATTATGAGTTGTATAAATTTTTTTACTTTGAAAGTGTTCAAGAGTTATGTCAATTAGAAACACTTTTTACATTAAGAGTTGTATAATTTTTTTAATTTGTAAGTGTTCAAGAGTTGTGTAAATTATAAACACTCTTTTACATTAAGAGTTGTATATTTTTTTAATTTGAAAGTGTTCAAGAGTTGTGTCAATTATAAACACTCTTTTACATTAAGATTTGTATAATTTTTTTTAATGTGAAAGTGTTCAAGAGTTGTGTCAATTATAAACACTCTTTTACATTAAGAGTTGAATATTTTTTTAATTTGAAAGTGTTCAAGAGTTATGTCAATTATAAACACTCTTTTACATTAAGAGTTGTATATATTTTTTAATTTTAAAGTGTTCAAGAGTTGTGTAAATTATAAACACTCTTTTAAATTAAGAGTTCTATGATTTTATTTTAATTTGAAAGTGTTCAAGAGTTGTGTCAATTATAAACACTCATTTACATTAAGAGTTGTATAATTTTTTTAATTTGAAAGTGTTCAAGTGTTGTGTCAATTATAAACACTCTTTTACATTAAGAGTTGTATAATTTTTTTTAATTTGAAAGTGTTCAAGAGTTGTGTCAATTATATACACTCTTGTACATTAAGAGTTGTATAATTTTTTTAATTTGAAAGTGTTCAAGAGTTGTGTCATTTTCTTATTTATTATACATCCACCTCCCTATTTTTTAATTATAAAAAATCTTTCACTTGATTGCAGCCGAGACATTAACTCGATAAACCAATTAAATCATCGGAACGGCTCGCCAGCCGCATTCTCGACAGCAAGCACCCCTGTCTAATCGGAACAATTTGGTGTGAGTCTAACCTTCTCTGCACATGGTTGCCATTGTCATCCTTCATACAGGTCAGCGGGACGACACCATACTGCGGCCATGACGAACAAGAGGCCAAAGGAAGCTCGATAAAGGGCCATTGTCGCCAGAGAAGGGCCGCTGTTGCCGGAGAATAAGAATAAAGGGGAGGCAACGGCACGAGCACAGGCACGGGCGTGGGGCTGGCTCATGTGGATAAGCTGTGGGTCCAATGCTCACGTGGATAAGCTGTGGGTCCCATGCTGATATGGATAAGTGGAGAGAGGTGTCCACTACGGGAACCAACTTAACGCGGCCCCACTTTGTCAGCATGTAATGGCAAGGGTCCACTCCGGGACTTGACAGACCGCAACCCCACTTGTCAGCACGTAACGTCGAGGGTCCACTATGGGACCCAACTGAATGCGGCCCCACTTGTCAGCATGTAACGACAAGGCTAACGTACAACGAGTTTCAGACCGTGCCAGAGTTTCATAATAGGAGATGGGAAAAAGTGAGGAAAAGTTAAGCGACTAGGGAAAAGTGAGTACAACTAAGGAACCAAGAGCACGAAAATAGAAATCCCCAAATGAAATCCCACTAAAATGATTATCCCTAAGAAGGTATTAGTGATTACATGATCCTAATTCACTATAACACCCCTGGTCATCACGGCCGGCGGAATAGCTACAAAGGTGGACATCGAAATGTCGATCACATCATTAATGTGACTCATGCTCAATATTTCGATCTCTTGTGTTCCGAGGTCATGTTTGTACATGCTAGGCTCGCTAATTTAACCAAAGTGTATTTGTTGTGCAACATGGCTTACACCCACCGTATGCGAACGACAATATGTCTAACACCTATTTGACGCAGCGTGCTTCAAAACGGAGAACTTTCTTAGTGGTGCACACTAAGGAAGAACACTATTGTTGGTTGTTGGGGATATGCTATATGGGTATCCTCATAGCATGTTACCTATCCGGATAACCCGGATGTCCCACAGTTGATAGCATGGCCTATGGCCTGCTGGGCGGCCCAGTTAGATGGATCCAGAAGGGAGGCCCATGCTGGATAAAGGAAGGCTACGGTTGGAGTCACCGACGTACCCGGAGCCTTGGAGTGCAAGATATACAAGACTAGTAATAGACGGTGTAGGACTCTGTGACCTGTCCGGCTAGGACTTTTCCCTATAAACCTAGGACCTGGCGAATATATAAGTCGGGCCTATGGGAGCCTTGAGGGCACGATAACTTACAACTTCAGACAAGCTCGCATAGCGAACCAATCCCTCTAACTCGGCGTATTGCCCTTATAGTGATTTATAGCAGGAGTAGGATTCTGCCACCGTCGTGGGATCTGAACCTGGGTAAGCTGTGTTACCTCGTACCCGTCAACCGTCCGCCTTCCCCCATGTCTCGAAACACGCACTGTGAGGACCCCTCCATGGCGTACTTGTCGGCAATACCACGACAGTTGGTGCCCACCGTGGGGCAAGAGGCGCTTCAGGCTCTTCAGTGGGCAAGGACCAAGATCTTCGTGGGAATCGGCAAAACCGTAGCCATCGGTCGCGTTCTCTTCTCCGGCAACATTCCGATCGTCCCTCCTGACGAGTTCTAGATCCCGGCGAAGACGAACCCTACGCGGTGTTCGATCGTTCCTATCGAAGACATCCACCTCTTCATCGGCAAAACCGACTCGGGCACTAGTTCCCTGGGAGTCGGAGGAGCATCAAGGCCCGCACGGACCGCCTACAGGCAGGATATGTTCGCGGAAGGATCGATGTCATATCTCTCTTCGGAGTTTGCCGGCAAAGATCGGAAAAATTCAAGGCCCGCACGGACCGCCTACGAGCAGGATACGTTCATGGAAGGATTGATGTCGGATCTCTCTTTGGAGTTTGCCGGCAAAGATCGGAAAAATTCAAGGCCCACCCAAACCGCCCCTGTGCAAGATATAAAGGCGGAAGATCACTGCAAATCCGTCGGCTTCGCCCGTGCGTCTGGACAGCAGAGATCCAAGTTTGTCGGAGTGGTTACCATCTTTGATCTGGCGCGCTGCGTTCAGAGAGAAGGCGAAAACCCCCACGATTACCTGGCCAGGTGGCTCCGTATACGAGCCGATCTGGCCCACTACCCCGATGATAACGCTTTGTATCACTTCTTGGAAGTACTGGACCATGGCACGCTTCTCCGACATTCTCTAAGATGATAGCAGGCAACAGGACGCCTTACCCTCGAACAGATGGTGAGCACCATCAACAACTACGCAGAGGCTGACGCAGAAGCCCAGAAAGCACTTTCGCTCATCGACGGAGAACCTCCGATTTAGCCACCGCCACCACTGCCTCTGACCGCCATCGTCGCAGCTGCACCACCACCTCTAGTCATCGTTGCTGCTGTTGCACCTCCACCGCCCGTCATCAAGGAAGTCCTAGCATCCTCCGACTCTGTCATTGACGCACTTTATGCTGATTTCAGTGCAGATTCAGAGGAGATAGATTTTAGTCCAGAAGAGCTAGACTCTTCTATGCAGGTGATGGAGGAGGAGTACTCGCGCGACGAGCAAGCCAACAACGCCTTCACGTCTCGAGGGGTGTTCGTCACCAATGGGACGGCGATGGATGAAGATCAACCCGGACGAGCTCCGCCTACAGCGCTGGAAAAGGGGAAGGGGCCACTTATTGCTGCTGACGATGATCACGCAAAGGTCATGCCTCCTCTGCCTAACCCAGTGCAGCAGCCGCAGGAACTCGGGCACCGGCCCGAGCAACAACAACACTGCAAACTTGCCACCCCTAGCATCTACGTCTGCAGCAGCCCAAGTTACTCCAGCTGATAGAGTGATGTACGACAATCTCCTCGTCGAGCCACTGACCGTTGCTCATATATGGAACGTGACCCAGCTTGACGAGAAGTGCCAGACTCTTTGGAGGAAGCGCTTGAGCCATCATGAGC
The DNA here is from genome assembly GCA_023614405.1 of Avena insularis. Lineage (NCBI taxonomy): Eukaryota > Viridiplantae > Streptophyta > Magnoliopsida > Poales > Poaceae > Avena > Avena insularis. Next base: position 186,870,031 of record CM042685.1, read on the forward strand.
AAGGCGCTAAGCTAGATCGAGATCTGGTCAACGCGCAGAAGTCCATAGAGAAAGCTAGAGCAATGGAGGCCGAGTACAAGACTTTGCTGCAGCAGCAGAAGGCTAAGAAAGCTCCATCTCGCGTCATCAACGATCCTGGTGTACGGCGCAACCTAGGATGGGCTCCCTCGAAGCCGGAACAAGCCAAGCCATACATTGACAGTGAAGGCAAGCAGGTGATGGCCACCCCACTCCTTAACCTCTCCGTCGCCAAGACCCTTCTGGAGCAGGATAGATCGCCCGAGGCAGTGGAACAGGTCTATGACCTAGTGGCCAAGGCGGTGAATCAGCAGGAAAAGGCCACCTCTCAGAGGCTTGAGTCCGACCCAGCGCTTTGCCAGTCTAGCTAGTATAAGCCGCCAAGGGACAGATACCCTCTTGATGTCGGGTCCCAGACGGGTTCAATGGAACAAAGACTGAGGGATGCGCGCAACAGGAAGGATGCTATCCCCATATCCTCCAACCACGGAGAAAAGGCCCAACCTCATCGCCCATCGCCACCGCCCCGCTCCCCCCGACATCGCGAAGATTACAAGGCTCACCATCGTACGGATATGCCCCCACCAAAACAGTGCGGCATCGTCATCCGCGACAACGTGGAGCAGACCCGTCATGACGGAGAGCGCAACCAAAGACACAAGAGCAGGTCACACCATGACCCTCCGCGTCCGACAAGCAACCGTGACAGGCGTGAGGCGTCACAGGAGTGTAAAAGCAAGAAGGCTAACCCACCGCCACCTCCGCCTCTGTCACCCCCAAGTAGTCACCATGGCGGAGGAGGCCCGTGTCGTTCACGCAGCCCATCCCCTGTTGACAAGAAGAAGAACCCGGAGCCGTACGATGCATGTTCATGGATCGATAAGATCCACGAGGACCGGGAAGGACCATACCTGGGACCACGTTGCTTTGGACCTGCAATACCGTCCGCAACTTACCCCAAAGGTTTCCGGATTGACAAGACCATCAAGCCCTATGACGGCACCGCCAAGCCAGCCACATGGTTGCAGGACTACGACAACGCGGTAGAGATTGCCGGAAGCAACCCCAACGTCGCCGTCAAGTACCTCCCATTAATGTTGGCAGGCACGGCCCGTCAATGGATCAACGACTTGCCGGAGAAATCTATCTACAACTGGTCGGACATGCAAGAAGCGTTCACCAAGAACTTTGAGGGTACATACAAGCGTCCCTACACTGTGGGGGATCTACAGCGGTGCGTGCAAGAGAAAGACGAGACATCTTGCGCCTACCTCTCCCGCTGGCTGGATATGAAGAATTCCCGCGCAGGAGTGCATGCCCAGACCACCATGGCCGCCTTCATCGATGGGTTGGAAAGGGGCACGTTGCTCCGACATAAGCTGAAGCGCTTGTAGGACAATCATCAGCTTGACTTGAATCAGATGATTCAGTTAGCCAGTGAGTTCGCAGCTGCCGACGATGATGCTCGTGGCTCTTTGCCGGCAACGGCCGTTCCAACCCAAGCTCGGAGGAACAGCAGTACAAAGCGGAAAACCGCTCTAGAAGAAAAGCAATCTACCGACATGGTCGCCATGATGTTTGTAGGACGAGGAGAAGGCGGACAACATGGCCGAGGATGGGGAGCAGGCCGCGGGCAGCAACGAGGAAGTGAAACCAACTCGAAGCCGCTCCGTGTTCCCCAAACGTACAAGGAGTACCGCGATATGTCGTGCCTCGTACACCTCGATGTCAACGGCAAGGCCACCCATACCAATCGACACTGCAAGTTCGTCAACGACCTCAAAGAAGATCCGGAGTCCGGCTACAAGCTAAGTCGGAAGAATAGACCGCGAGGAAAGGGCAAGGGGAAGAAGAAGGAGGAGGAGTCCAAGGATTCAAGTGACATGGACAAGGACGTTGACCCCAAGCACACCGCCAAGAGCGACGACAAGGGCAAGAACCCCTTCGCAAAGAAGGCCCCAGTCTACCACACTTTCCTTGGCACCCCCACCGTCCGACAACAGAAGACCTCTCTAAGGATCCTGATGGCTACTCTTCCCCTAGTTCCCCAGTACCTGCGCTGGTCGGAGGTTCCAATCACCTGGGACAGGACATACCACCCAGACCTTATACCTACGGAGAACCAGTACGCCATGGTCATCAACCCCTTGTTTGACGGCGTGGAGTTCACCAAGTGTATGGTGGATAGTGGAAGCAGCATCAACATCATGTACCTGGATACACTGTAGAAGATGAACTTGACGGAGGCAAACCTAAGGCGGACCAACACCATCTTCCACGGTGTAGTTCCTAGTCGGGAGGCTCGGTCCCTAGGGTGCATTACACTTTAGGTTGCCTTTGGCGATGTTAACAATTACTGCCAAGAGCGCATGACCTTTGAGGTGGTCCCCTTCAAGAGCGTGTACCACGTCATATTCGGACGCGACATATTCCACACGTTCATGGCAAAGCCATGCTTCGTCTACAACAAACTCAAGATACCCGGACCAAGCGGTGTCATCACCGTATCCGGAAGCTTTACCAAGGCAAGGGACTACGAGATCAATGAAGCAACCATTGCAGAAGTTGTCCTCTACAGCAAAGAATTCAAAGAGATACAGAGCAAGGTCGATGACTCAGAGATGCCCGCGTCGAAGAAGCAGATCTCCGACTCTGCTCCTGCGTTCAAGGCCGCCATCGAGACCAAGCCGGTGGAACTTGTGGTAGGCGATGCCTCCAAGGTCACCGCCATTGGGACGAACCTGGATCCCAAATAGGAAAGCGCGCTCTTCGAGTTCCTCCGTGAGAATAGGGACATCTTTGCCTGACAACTTGCCGACATGAAAGGTGTACCTAGGGAACTTGCCGAGCACAGCTTAAACATTGGTCCAAAATGCAAACCAGTGAAACAACCTCTACGACGCTTTGGAGATGAGAAGAGACGTGCCATTGGCAAAGAGATAGCTAGGTTACTTAAGGCTAGATTTATCCGAGAAGTCCTTCACACCCGATGGGTGGCCAATCCTGTACTTGTCCCCAAAAAGGGAACCAATGAATTAAGAATGTGCGTTGATTACACCGACTTGAACAAAGCATGTCCCAAAGATCCGTTTGCTTTGCCTCGCATTGACCAAGTCATTGACTCGACGGCTGGCTTGGAGCTTTTGTGTTTTCTCGACGCATACTCAGGATACTACCAGATCAAGATGAGGAAGTCGGACCAATTGGCCACTTCGTTCACTACCCCGTACGACACGTTTTGCTATGTTACGATGCCCTTTGGGCTGAAAAACGCAGGTGCTACGTACCAGCGGACAATGCAACATTGCCTCCATGACCAAATTGGTCGAAATGTTCACGCCTATGTGGACGATATCTCGGTGATGTCTAAAAATTCAAATGACTTAATCTCCGACCTAAAAGAAACCTTTAATAATCTCCGGAAATACAACATGATGCTTAACCCTAAGAAGTGCGTCTTCGGGGTTCCAGCCGGCAAATTGTTGGGCTTCATCGTTTCCCAACGCGGAATCGAGGTCAACCCGGAGAAAATCAAGGCCATCTTAAACATAAACCGTCCGACATGCCTAAAGGACATTCAACGACTAACATGTTGCGTCACAGCAGTTAGTCGGTTTGTCAGCCGACTTGGAGAGAAGGCTACGCATTGTCAAGTTGAAGAAGCGGACAAATTCACGTGGGATGACGAAGCAGATGCAACATTGAAGCAGCTCAAGGAGATTCTTTCCTCGGCCTATCCTTGCGACACCGAGCCAGAGAGCCCCTGTTAATCTACATGGTGGCAACCAACCGGGTAATCAGCATCGTCGTCGTGGTAGAGTGGAAGGAACCAGGCTATAAGCACGGAGTTCAACGATGTCGTGGGAATGGTCACGGCAGATGCTGCAATCGGCAGCGAGTAGTAGAACGAGGGGCAAGGGCGGCCAGCCATCTGCAGAGCGAGATGAGGGCGGAGACACAGGGTTTTACCCAGGTTCGGCCCCCCGGAGGGTAAAGACCTACTCCTGCTAGATTGTATTATGAAGGTGGTACAATGGGCGAGCTCGGCGGCGGCGCGAGTCGTGGGGGTATGATGGAACGTCTCTCTACACGCCCCGCAGGGAGGTTTATATAGGCTCACCTTCCCTAGGGTTTACATATCTCAACCGATTCAGTTAAAGCTTCGATACTCGTTTAACCTAATCCGACTGGGCCTATCTACTCGCCTGGGCCTTCAGCTTCCAGTCGCTTGGTTCCTCGCTGGGCTTCAATCCAGTCGCCGTCTTGCAGGCCCACTCGCCAAGTCTTGGGCGATCGGAAGCGTCTGCTGGGTATACCCGGTAGGCATATCCCCATCGATAGTCCCGAGGCCGTCGTCGATTTGGCGTAGGTGGCTGCTGGCGATCAGCATCTGGCTGAGTAGACATCCATCGAATCAACGGCGGGCTCTGTATAAAGGAAAAACTAATCACACTACTCGCAGCTTTGGCGGTCGGTCGGCAAACTCTTGTCATAGTGGTTGGGTCGGTGAGCCGAGTGGCTGAAGTTGGACCGTTAAACATGGTCAAACTAGCCGTTGGAGTTAATCCAACGGTAACTTTTGGCGTAATCATCGCGCGGTAACGGTTCCCTGATTTGGCGGGTAGCAACCGCTATATAAGAGGAATGGCTAGCGATCAGAGGACCACCGTCTCACCATTTCCTCCGACTGCGCGCACCTTTCGCCTCCCTCCGCTGACCCAGCCAACCGGAAATCCTCGAGCCCCACAAATCTTTCCGCCATGGCCCTCTCCACGAACCTTGGGGCAGATCGAAATGCACTAGGGCATGGCGGCTTCCTTTGAGGAGGCCGGGATTCTGCAAGCCGGCTGCTGGCGCATCCCCGCGGCCGGAGAGGTGACTCCAAACCCACGAGAGAGGGAGTTCATCTGCTTCACCAGTCATCTCGAACGGGGGCTAGGGTTCCCCACGTCCCTATTCTTCCGGCGCTTCTGCTCCTACTACGGGATCCAGCCGTCGGATCTGGGCCCCCATAGCGTCGAGCAGCTCGCCATCTTTGTGGCGTTCTGCGAGTGCTACTTGGGCTGGCTACTTCCCTCTTTGGCAAGATCTGTTCCATGGACGGATCAGCCGCGAGAGGCGGCGCCCAATGCTCGCCATGGTGGCCTAACCTTCCAGCTGAAGTCGAAGGCCTCATTCTTCGACCTGATGCTGCCCGCCAAGGCAGCGAGCGACTGGAAAAAGTCGTGGTTCTATGTTGCCGAGGCAACTCCGGAAGGCGAGACGGCGATTCCGCGGTACTCCGCCGATCGGTCCGAGCTGCGCCACCTTCAAATCGGCAAGCTTCCCGGCGACCAGCGGATGGTCGTCGACGAGATGCTTCAGACCATCCGCAGTCTGAAGAAGAAGGGCCTCCAGACGATAAACCTGTACAACTGCTGGCTCGGGCGGCGACTCGTCTCGCTGGCTTGGCGCGAGCACTACATGTACCAGTACACCAGCCGGGACGACCCGACAAAGGCTAGCCTGGCCGAGTGGAGGCTCGACGACTACACCGCGGCCCTGAAGAAAATCACCCAAGCGGTGTACTTGGACGCTCAAGCTGGGGTCGCCCCCAACGGTAATCACTTCGTATCATTCGCAGTCACAGTCCTTTTGCAGTCGCGGTCATACTAACTTCAACTTGCCTTTGTTGCAGCTGTTCCAAGTGGTGGAAGGGTGGCTCCCGCCCTTGGATGACGAGAATTCGAGCTCGTCCGTCCAAGACATGGGCGGGTCGCCCGCTAGGAGCGACGAAAGCGACAGCGATGACGAATCCGAGGAGGAAGCCGCTCCGCTGGCTCGCAAGACCCGCGGGCAACGTCAGCGCGAGCTCGAGGCGAGCAAGAGCCTCGAGCGCCATGATGATGAAGAAGAACTTCCAGAGACGACCTCGCGCCGCCAAGCTACTCCGTCAAAGAAGAAGAGGAAGGAGAAGGAGGCGAAGGCCCCTCCAAGAAGGAAGACGAAACCGACGAGGCCGGCCTCGCCACCACACTCGGCAAGCAGTTCCGACGCCCCCAACCCGGCCAAGGATGAGGCGCCGCCGCCGACGGCCGCGCTGGACACGGCCACCATCGAGGTGCCCCTGGCGTCGATGCCTCCACCATTCGCCCCGGTCTCGGGGCTGGGGGAGGCTCCGGCCGCAGCGACTTCGCCTCGCAGGGAAGCTCCTATCGAAGAAGTTACAGAGGCTCCGGTCGCAGCTTCGACGACAAAGAAGCCGTCCGTGTCTTGGGCACGTGACGTCCTGGACATGGGGCTTAGCCGCCGACTGGGCCCTGAGCTGGAGAAGCCAGCCGGCCTCCGTACGGGGCTGCGCTTCATTCCGGTCGCCAAGTAAGTGCACTCGCCTTCCTTTATCTCCCATAATCATTGAATTATCTTGCTTATATGATCGATGTACAGGACCGGAGTGAAGAAGATGGGCCACCCAACCGTGGCTAAGGTGTCGTCCGTCATCAGCAAGGAGGATTCTTCCCGCAAGAGGAAGGCGGACGAAGTCGTCGTCCCTGCGGATGGCGGCAAGAAGGCCAAGGGTGACACCATCGTCATGATTTCTGACGACACGGTGGCCGCGCCGGCTGGTCACCTGAAGCAGGCTGACGCGTCCACGAAGGAGGCGCTCGTTGCCTGGAACGGCCGAGCCGACCTCCTTTGGCGGGTGCCTCTATCGCCACCTTCCCACGCTTCATGACCAAAGCGGCGCGTAGTGGAACCGCCTTGAGCCACGCTCCAGGAGTCGCCGACGCTGAAGTCGACCAGCGCCGTGGGCATACGCCAGCTCTCCTCGCGTCCGTGGACGCGATACAACTCCACGGCATGCTTGGCGCAGCCATCTAGGTACATCCAGTCCCCGAGGATCAGGTCGGTGCTTTGCAGCGGCCTGATTATTGTAGTGTCTTATATTCACTTTTCGCATCCAGTCCCGATGCGCTTTTCGCTGAATTTCAGCGGGTGGGCACTTAAAATTCTTTGAGTACCGGTCCCGATGCGCTTCGCTGAATTTAAGCGGGTGGGCACTTTAGGAGTTTCTTTGATTGACCTTTTGGTGATGTGCAGGGTCTGCAACTTGAATCGGCCGACCGATTGGCGGCGAAGCAGCGCGCGGAAAAGGAACCGGCCATCATCCAGGAGGCGAACGAAGGGCTTCGGGCTGTTGCCGCGAAGGCAGAGGAAGCTCACCAGGGGCTTGTCCCCGCTAGTGAATTGGCGGCGGCGCAGTCGGCTTTGAGTTCGGCCGAACAACGGATTGCCGACCTCGAGCGCCAGCTGCAGGAGGCGAAGGAAGAAGCGAGCTCAGCCGATGGGCGAGCCAAGGCCGCCGTTGCAGCCGCCGAAGAGGATCGCAGAGTGTCGGAAGTCCTTATTGCTGGGCTTCAGGACGACCATACGTCGCTTCAATGCTTCATCACGGATCTCGCCCGCCCGTTGATTGGTAAGTGCGTTTTCCTCTTTCAGGAGTTGTGCCATTTGTGGTGTCCGTCATATTCATTATTGTCTTCTACTCGCAGGTCGCATCATCGACAGCGCAGAAGAAGCAAGCACGTTCAACGCGCGGCAGTGTGTGACCACGCTTGTCGATTCGGCAACGTTGTCGGCGACGTGCATCCGTGCCTATCTCCAGGAGATATCGCCCATGGAAGTGATTCCCAGCGACCTCGTTGAGGTGTGGAGGTATTTGGAGAAGGCGCCCGCGGTCGTTGAGTTCATGACGCGGTCGGCGTTTCAGCGCGGGGCGGCAACGGCGCTTAGTCTTGGACTTGCCCACTTCCCCGAGGACTTCGACATCGACGACGTGACGAGTGGTTACCCATCGTCGACCGGCGCGGTGGAGCTTTCCGAGGTCCTCAAGTTGCAAGACCACGCCGCCAAGTACTCGGAGCGTGTCTTGGTGATGGGCGACCTCCTTCCGTACCAGGAGACGGTCGTGTAATGCAGCGACCCCGCCGCATCGTGATTTCAAGGTTGAGCAACCCTTCCGCACGGCAATGGCGGGTGAACTGACGACGTATCCGTCGAACCCGTACACGCCGTTCATCCGCAATCGCCGTGGAGTTGGCGAGTCGTCGTCTAAGCCTGCAGAATAGGATAGTTTGCCTTGTGGCGTTAGCAGCAGTTCTGCCATGCGGGCATATTTTGTAATGCGAGACAATGCAACATGCTATCGAATGAGATGTCGTGTCTACTTTGGTATTTGTCAAGTGTTTGTGATTGTTGTTTGAACGAGTCCCCAAGCGCGTCCACCCTTTTATGGGGTTTACCTCGTATGTGATGTGTTTGTTGTCTTTGTGTGTTTTATTATTGTGGTCGACTCGCCCGAACTGGAAGAGCCAGTCGCTAGGCGACTCCCTTGAACGCTGTGCCCGCGTTTTCCGTCTTGTGAGCAGTCGGGTGGCGAGTCCCCGGCGTGGTACTTGGCTGTTCGAGCGACTCGAGGTGAGTGAGGACTTGGCGCGTTAGTTTGTGCGTCCTCCTGCCTGGCCCGTGGGGTCGTCGCGTGCAGTCTGGGCATGCTCTCCTACTTGGCGTTTTCCCGGACCGCTCGAGGTGAACTGGTCCGTAGTCCCCGAGCGTGGTACTTAGCCGTTCGAGTCGCTATGTCGAGGATGCGGAGGACCGTGGTCGCTGTAAGAAGCATAGGCAGTAGTCTTGGTTCGTAGAACCAGTCGAGCTAGGCGACTCCAATGGGGCTCCGGGTAGGCGTTTTTCGTGGACGATGCAAGACCTGAGGTGACTCAGTGCTCTTGCACCGCACTACTTAGCCGTGCCGATCGCTGTACCAAAGGTTGACTTCTGCGGTTAGCGTGTTGCTGTTATTACGAGTGCGAGTGGCACAAGACACGGAGAGTAGGCGCAATTTGCGGTAACCGTTTCTTTTATTTCAGAGCGTTGGAGAGTACATATGTGGGGTTCTAGGCGTAGAACTTCCGTAGGAGGTTTACATTCCATGGTCGCTTGACGTTGAGTTCGCCGTCTCCGCGGACGTCGGTGAGGTAGTAGGCGTCGTTGCCGAGTACATGGCCGATGGCGAATGGTCCCTCCCATGGAGGGGAAAGCTTGTGCATGCCCTTCTTGTCCTGGATGAGACGCAGCACCAGGTCGCCTTCTTGGAAGGTGCGAGTTCTCACCCGCCGGCTGTGATAGCGGCGGAGTCCTTGTTGGTAGATGGCGGTGCGCGAGCGATCTAGGTCGCGTGCCTCGTCGAGTTGATCGACTCCATCCTGTCGTGCGAGTTCGTTCGCAGCTTCCGTGTAGTGGACGACCCTTGGCGAGTCGTGCTCAAGGTCGGTGGGCATGACTGCCTCGGCGCCGTACACCATGAAGAAGGGGGTGAATCCTGTCGACCTGTTGACCGAGGTGCGGATTCCCCAGATGACGAAGGGTAGCTCCTCGACCTAGCACCCGGCGGTGCGCTCGAGTGGTACTTGGAGTCGCGGCTTTAGGCCGTGGAGGATGCTTTGGTTGGCCCGTTCCGCCTGGCCGTTGGATTCCCGGTGGGCGACTGACGCGAGGTCGAGCCGAATGTGGTGCTCTTCGCAGAATTCGGCCATGGATCCTTTGGCGAAGTTGGTGCCGTTGTCCGTGATGATGCTGTTGGGGAACCCGTAGCGATATATGAGTTCGCGTAGGAATTTCGTGGCGGTCTTCCCGTCGCATTTCCGGACTGGCTTGTCCTCCACCCACTTTGTGAATTTGTCGACTGCGACTAGGAGGTGGGTGTAACGGAGGAGCCTTCTTGAAGGGCCCACCATGTCCATGCCCCATACGGCGAATGGCGGTGATGGGGATTGTTTTGGCGCTGAGCTTAACGCGTCGTCTGGTTGGCGTGCCGGCACCGGCGCACCGCTGGGCGATGTCAACAGCGTCGGCGTGTCGGTGGGCGAGAGAATCCATGTCGCATAGCCTTGGCGACGAGAGAGCGGCGGCGTGGTGGCGCGATCACCGGAGTGGATGTCATGGAGGATCTTGCGTCCGTCGGCGGGTTGACGCAGCGTTGGAACACGCCGGTGACATCTGCGCTTGTGGAGCTCACCGTCGATGATGGCGTGGGACTTGCATCGACGGGCGATCATTCGAGCTTTCGTCTGCGCGGCAAGGTGCGGCTTCGGTAAGCGATGTAGGGCTTGGTCGGTCGTGCGGCTCGTTGACGAAGTGCGACCAGGGCTGCTTCTGGTTGGGCGGGACTCGATGTCGATCTCCCTTGGGGGAGACTGATGGCTTAGTGATCGTGTCGAGGAAGGCGCGGGTGGTGCGGTCGAGCCGACCCGATGCGAGGGCGTCGGCCTCCTCGTTCTTCCGCCTGTCGATCCACTCGACGGAGTAGCCTGTGAAGTGTCCGCCCAGATTGTCCACGGCTTGGCGGTACGCCGCCATGGTGGGGGAGACGGCGTCGCAGGTGCCAGCGACTTGTCCTGCGACGAGGTCGGAGTCGCCGTAGCAGCGTAGGCGGTTGACATTCATCTCCCTGGCGGCCCTCATGCCGTGTAGTAAGGCCTCGTACTCGGCCATGTTGTTTGTGCAGGGTGTGAAGTCCAGGCAGAGGACATAGCGGAGCTTGTCGCCCTTCGGAGAAGTTAACACGATCCCTGCGCCTGCGCCGTCCGCGTTCTTGGAGCCGTCAAAGTGCAGGCTCCAGTAGTGGAGGTTTGGCAGCTTCTCTGGCTGCTGGGCTTCTTCCCAGTCGGCGATGAAGTCCGCTAGGGCTTGCGACTTGATCGCTCTTCGTGTCTCGTATTTGATGTTGTGGACACCGATCTCGACGGCCCACTTGGCGACTCGCCCGGTCGCCTCACGGTTGCGGATGATGTCCTGCAACGGTGCGGAGGAGACAACCGTGATCGGGTGCTCCTGGAAGTAGTGCGGCGTAGCTGTGCCACGAAGACCGCGTATACCAGCTTCGGTACGGTACTGCTGGCCGACTTCGGTGAGGACCTCGCTGATGTAGTAGACGATTCGCTGTCTGGCGCTCCTTTCCTTCCTCCGGTCGCTCGGCGATCATGACCGCGCCCGACGGCGTGCTCGGAAGCCGGCGTGAACTAGCATGGGTTCTTTGTCGGCGGCGGCGAGTAGCGTCGGCGGTAGCACCTTCTTGAGGTCGTGGAGGCGTCGTCGCCTCCTTGTCCCAGCGGAATGTGGGGTTCTTGCATCGAGGCGATATAGAGGCATTGCCTTCTCGCCCAGCGAGGATGAAGCGGCGAGAGCCGCTACTCGCCGACCAGCTTCGAGCGTCGCGCAAGCACTCGGGTTTCCGAGTCAGGCGATCGATGTCGATCTTGGTGGGGTTCGCCTCGATCCCGCTTGGAGACGAGCAGCGTAGCCCGATGGCTGCACTGGCACGAAGGTGCATTTGCCTGGGTTGAGCTTTATGTTGTATTTTCTCAAGTTGGCGAACGTTTCCGCCAGGTCGGCGAGTAGGTCGCCCTGGCGAGCGGACTTTACGACCATGTCGTCGATGTAGACGTGGATGTTGCGGCCAATTTGGCTTGCAAGGCATTCTTGCATGCACCGCTGGTAGGTTGCCCCGGCGTTCTTGAGGCCAAAGGTCATGGCGGTGTAGCAGAAGGCTCCGAATGGCGTGATGAACGCCGTCTTCTCCTCGTCCGCGACAGCCATTTTGATCTGGTTGTAACCAGAGTAGGCATCGAGGAAACACAGCGACTCCGAGCCCGCGGTGGAATCGATTATCTGGTCGATCCGCGGGAGGACAAACTGCTCCTTTGGGCAGGCGCTGTTCAGGTTTGTGTAGTCGATACACATCCTCCAGGTCCCATTTTTCTTCTCGACCAGGACTGGGTTTGCCAGCCACTTGGAGTATTTGATCGGCCGGATGAAGCCTGCAGCGAGTAGACGCTGCACCTCTTCGGCGATTGCTCGGCGGCGCTCTTCATTGAAGGGTCGCAGCGACTGCTTGACAGGTCGCACTTTGGGGTCGGCGTTTAGCTTGTGCTCAGCGAGCTCCCTGGGGACACCGGGCATGTCAGAGGGATTCCATGCGAAGATGTCCCTGTTCTCATGGAGGAACTCGATGAGCGCGCCTTCCTATGCCAGGCTCATGCCCGTCCCGATCGTCACCGTCTGGCTGGAGTCACCTGGGACCAGCTCGACGGTACGGGTGTGCGTGGTGGCCTCAAAGGTTGAGGTGTTTGCGCCCTCCGAGTTGGGCTTCTTGAGTATGGTGGGGTCGTCGTTGTTGACCCCGCTCGCGTATTTGGCGAGTTCATCCGCGTGGTTGGTCTCCGCCGCGATGACGGCGTCAGCGAGCTCGACGCCTTTGGCCTCGCACTCGGCGGCCATGTCGGGGTCGCCGTTGATGGTGATGACGCCGCATGGCCCGGGGAGCTTCATCACGTTGTACGCGTAGTGGGGCGCTGCCATGAACTTGGCGAACGCCTGGCGCCCCAAGACGCAATGGTAGGGGCTGTCGAATGGCACGAGCTCGAAGACGATCCGCTCGGTGCGGAAGTTTGCTAGTGTGCCGAAGGTGACTGGCAGCGTGACCTTGCCGATCGGGTATGCCTTCCGACCGGGGACGATGCCATGGAACGTGGTGTGGGTCGTCTCGATCATCGACTGCGGGAGCCGACCGCTGAAGGTGTCGGTACATGATGTTGATGGAGCTTCGCCGTCCATCAATGTCTTGAGCGATGGTCGCCGACCTTGGGCTTGACCACCGGGCGACTCGACCTGGGTACTGATGCGTGGCGAGTGGTCTTGTCGACTCGGTGATGGGCTGCTCCGACCAGTTGAGGCGGGGGCGTCCACAGGCCACCGCGTTGACAGCGGACGGCGGGCGATGACCTTCTTCTCGCGCTTCGTGTTGAAGCCCGTGAAGGTGTGGAGCGAGCCGGCCACTTTGCCGAATTTTCCGCCGTTTGGCGGGTCATTGTCGGGGTCCTCCCGTGCTCGCCGTGCCTTCTCGATCTCCCTGAGGGTGTGGCAGTCGGCGGTGGTGTGCATGGCGGGCTTTCCTTCCCTGATATGAAACGCACATGGTTGGTTAAGGAGAGCGCGGGTCGAACCTTGGCAGCCTTGTAGTTGCCGCCGTCACGGCATTGTCCTCCGTCATGGCGGAAGCTCTTGGGCTCGCGTTGCGCATGCGGCGTTAGCGGCGAAGTCGACTTCGCCCGTCACTGCGGCGCTTGCCGGTGAGGCGAGTGTTGCTGTAGCGCAGGTCGGACCGTCGTCCGCTGTCGTTGCCGTTCGTGCGGCGTTGACCTCCTGACTCGTCGTCAGTTTCCTGGTTTGGATCTTCCTCCGCGTACCGTTTGGCGATCTCGAGGAGGTCGGGGATGTTGTCGAGTGTGCGAGAGTGTCGCTTGAGCTTGGCGACCAGGGGCTCGTATCGGCACGAGGTCTTGAAGCAATGGATCGCGGTGTCCAGGTGGATGCCGACCGCGTTGTACCAGAGTTCTTGCCACCGTTGGACCCAGTTGCGGGTCGACTCGCGGGGTCCCTGGACGCATCGCTCCAGGTCCCCGATAGTGGTGGCGCGGGTGTAGGAGCACTCGAAGTGCCTGACGAAAGCGTCGCGCATCTCCTCCCAGGAGTCTATACATCTGAGGAGGTATTGATCCACTGCCGCACGTCCCTCCATCATCGGGGAGGCAGGCGCCCGAGTCGGTGTGGCCTGCGATCCCCATTGCCATGAGGTATGTGTCGAGCCAGACGGCAGGGTCGTACGAGGGATCGTACTTTTCTATCTCCTTCGGCCCTTTAAAGTTTGGCGGGTACTTCTCGCCTCGGATCATCGGTCCGAAGCACTTGGGACCGAGTCGACTGAGCGACCCCATGGGCTCGCCGTCGCGGCGATTGGTTAGGGTGTGCCGCAGGTCGTCGGGCTGGCGTGCGCGCCAGCTTTGGTTGTTGATGATGTGGGTGCGGGCGTGGATGGGCTGACCGTTGGCGGCGACGAGGTTGGTCGCCTGCCTGGGGTCGTTGGTGGAGAGTGCCGCATTCGCGGGTCGGTATTGGAGCTGCAGTGGCTCCGGTGATGGGCAGTTGAGTGTGTTTGCCGCCATTGGGCGGCCGCCGAACCGCCTCGCTTCCCAAGAACGCGAGTATACTCGACCTGCAGTCGGCGCCGCTCTTTGCTGCTCGACGGCCTTTGCGGCAGGGCCTCAAGTATTGGATCTGTAGGCGCCATCGCCGATGGCCATGATCTTTGTCGGTGCTGCTCGGCCCACGAGGTTGTCCATAGGGGTGGAGAACAGTGGGAGGCCGTTTGCGTCTCGCTCCCGTGAGGAGACTACTATCCGCGGCTGGTCCCTGGGGGGTGTGCGGTTGGGTGGAGGCGGGGCGCCCATTGCCATCGACCCTGGCGAGGGTCGGGTGCTTCCTCCTGGTGGCGCGTTCTCGCAGATCGCGCGCTCGGCCACGAGGGCCGGGTCGTTTTCGTCGTCGAAGTTCAGGGCGCACCCCTGAACGGTGGGGTTCAGGCGCGACCTGATCCGCTGTTGGTGGTAGCGCGATAGCTCCTTCGCCGTAACCTGCTCGGCGAAATTTCTCGCCGGCTTGCTCCTTGCGCCGCCTCCGCCAAAGTGCGGAGTTCCTCGACCTCCGTCGCCGTGGCGTTAGGAGGGATTGGGGTGGAGAATGGATCCTCTGGCGGATCGGTGCCGGTCTCCATGTAGGTCGCAGCGTGGCGGCTGGTTCCGTCACGGAGGTCGGCGGAGTTCTCCGACCAGTCGGTCGAAGATCCCGAGGATGGAGGGTCCTCGAAGTCTCCACGTTGGAGACCTGAGTAATGGAGCCCGCGGGTGAAGCAGCGGTGATGGACCGGCGAGTGGCCGGGTCGCCGAAGTCGGCGTCGTCGTTGAGGGCGTCTTCCGCGGCTGCTGAGTTTTCGGCCCGCCTGTGGGCCGTAATTGTACTCGGGCGGCGATGGATCGTGCGGATCTTGCTTTCGGAGAGCCGATCGCGTGGCGGTGACTCGCGGATGCGAGCCGAGTCCTCCGAGACGATGACGTCGGTGAGGCCGACGAAGAGGCTGATCATGCCGATCGGCAGGATCATTGTCGCGTGTGGGTCGCGCTTGTCGGGACGTAGCTGCTCGGCAAGATTTGGAGCATCTCGCCGATCGCTATCATGCGGCGGTGGCGACCGTCTCGTTGATGGGCAGATTGGATCTCGCCAGAACACCGGCCAGACGGCCAGGCCCACGGTGGGCGCCACTGTCGTGGGAATGGTCACGGCAGATGCTGCAATCGGCAGCGAGTAGTAGAACGAGGGGCAAGGGCGGCCAGCCATCTGCGGAGCGAGATGAGGGCGGAGACACAGGGTTTTTCCCAGGTTCGCCCCCCCGGAGGGTAAAGACCTACTCCTGCTAGATTGTATTATGAAGGTGGTACAATGGGCGAGCTCGGCGGCTAGGCGGCGAGTCGCGTGGGGGTATGATGGAACGTCTCTCTACCGCGCCCAGGAGGTTTATATAGGCTCACCTCCCCTAGGGTTTACATATCTCAACCGATTCAGTTAAAGCTTCGATACTCGTTTAACCTAATCCGACTGGGCCTATCTACTCGCCTAGGCCTTCAGCTTCCAGTCGCTTGGTTCCTCGCTGGGCTTCAATCCAGTCGCCGTCTTGCAGGCCCACTCGCCAAGTCTTGGGCCAGTCGGAAACGTCCTGCTGGGTATACCCCGGTAGGCATATCCCCATCAAACGACCAGTTTACTATGTGAGCAAGGTCTTGATGGAGTCCAAGCAGCATTACCCGCACTACCATATGATAGCTTATGGAGTATTCCTTGCTTCTCGGAAGCTGAGGCATTACTTTCAGGAGCACCCAATCACAGTGGTGAGCAAGACTCCACTGTCCGACATAATCAACAATAGCGACGCTACAGGAAGGGTCGCGAAGTGGGGCATTGAACTTGCCGCCTTCGAGATCACTTACAAGAGACGCGACGCTATCAAGTCACAAGCCTTGGCGGATTTTGTTGTAGATTGGACGGAGATGCCAGATGCTACTCTGTTGCCAGAGCTAGAGTACTGAGTGATGCACTTTGACGGATCAAAGCTGCTCAACGGCTCGGGGGCTGGTGTGTTGCTACAGTCACCAACAGGAGACAAGCTACACTACGTTCTGCAGATCCACTTCAAGGCTACAAACAACATGGCGGAGTATGAAGCACTCATTCACGGACTTCGTGTAGCCAAGGATATTGGCATCAAGCGCATAGTTTGCTGTGGATATTCCGACTTGGTTGCCCAGCAGGTGGCTGGCACCTGGAATGCGCGGAACCCTATGATGGCGGCATATCGAGACGAAGTGGACGAGATAACCAAGAGCTTCTTGGGCTACGAAGTCAAGTATGTACCTAGGGAGCAAAACGAGGCAGCTAATCTGCTGTATAAGCTTGGATTAGGGTGCAAGCAAATTCCGCCAGGAGTTTTCCTAGAGCACCTGCACACACCATCTGTGAAGGGAGCCGACATCGACAACCCGGATAGAGCTGACTCTTTCGTCAACATGGTGACTAAGGTCCCTCCGGCTTGGACAAAACCGTTCATGGAATATCTCGAACACGAAACTTTGCCCGACGACAAAGTCGAAAGACGGCAAATAGTACGACGAGCAAAGGGTTATACCATAATCAATGGGCAACTCTACAAAAGGAGCACTACTGGTGTATACCTAAAGTGTGTTTCCCAGCTAGAAGGTATGGAAATCCTACGTGAAATCCATCTCGGAGACCGCGGGCATCATGCCGCTCCTCGATCGTTGGTCGCGAAAGCCTTACGGCAAGGAATCTACTGGCTGACCGCGAAGGCGGACGCCGACAAGCTGGTCGAGACATGCATGGGATGCCAGTATTATGCCCGACAACCACATGTTCCTGCTGAAGAATTGCGAACAATACCAATAACTTGGACGTTTGTAGTCTGGGGGATGGACATGGTGGGACCGTTACAGACGACACCTTGTGGGTTTACACATCTGCTTGTAGTAGTGGATAAATTCACTAAATGGATAGAAGCTAAACCCATCAGAAAGCTTGATGGGGCAACTGCCCTTAGGTTTGTCCGGGATCTAGTGGTGAGATTTGGTCTCCCACATAGCATTATCACCGACAACGGCATCAATTTGTCACTCGGAGAAGTGGAGGCTTATTGTTGGGAGAAAGGCATCCGACTTGATCTTCCATCTGTGGCACACCCACAGTCCAACGGTCAGGTTGAGCGAGCCAATGGATTAATTCTGCAGCGAATCAAGCCACGTCTTGAGGCACCGCTACATAGAGCAGCTGGAGCCTGGGTGGAAGAATTACCATCTGTGCTATGGAGTTTACGAACTACACCCAACATATCAACCGGCTACACCCCTTACTTCATGGTATATGGAGCAGAAGCCATCCTGCCTTCCGACATCCTTCATGATGCACCAAGAGTTGCCGCCTACGACGAAGATGACGCTGAAGAATCCAGACGCCTTGATGTGGACCTTCTCGAGGAGGAGCGCGTTTTGGCATGCCAAAGATCCGCCATCTACCAGCAGAAGCTACGCAGCTACCATAGTCGCCGCGTTCG
Source organism: Avena insularis (assembly GCA_023614405.1). Lineage (NCBI taxonomy): Eukaryota > Viridiplantae > Streptophyta > Magnoliopsida > Poales > Poaceae > Avena > Avena insularis. The sequence continues at coordinate 186,887,597 of CM042685.1, forward strand.
GCATCGCTCGTTTAAAGAGGGGGATTTGGTGCTCCGACTTAAGCAGAAGAAGTCACACAAACTATCCCCGCCATGGGAAGGACCGTTCATCATAAGCAAGACGCTACTCAATGGGTCTTACTACCTCGTTGACAATCGTGAACTGAAGGATAGACCCAATGAGGATCATAAGCGTAAGTGATGTGACCCGGATGATGACTACCCGGAGCTTGATCGGCCATGGAACATAGCACAGGTACGTCCTTTTTACACTTAGCATTTTTTATCTAATTGTGTACCTCTTATATGATCAATGAAATAAAGCTCTCTGGTTCACTCATATTTCTGAGTCTTTTACCTCCTTTAGTGTTCATTTTTGGATCATGTAAAACCTTTATGCACAAGCTTTGCGATTGCACTTGTGAAAATTCCGCCTACGTGCGTTAGCTTAAGTTTTCTGGTCTACACGTTCTTTGTCGTTTTTATGTGGATTCTGGAGTAGTGACTTTCGGCACTTATTGTCGGCGATTTTGTGCTCAGGTTATTGACGGTGCCATTGGGCATCATCACCTAAGCGCATGGTTCCGAAAACGAGTCTTCCGACTCATGAAAAGTCAAGCATAAGAACCAAAGTAATGGATAAGCCAGCACTTGCTTAAAACAATATATACATGCTGGAAACTAGTTCTTGAGCAGCAGGAAATAACAACCATTGTTTTCCGCCTTAAGTTACATAAACAAGTTTTTTCCCGCATATGCACCAAAGGTGAAACAAATATTACAAAGTTGTTCTTCACTCCTTTGGCGCAGGTGACTTGGAAGCAGCATCATCACCAGCCGAAGAACCACCCTCGAAGTCGGCGGTGTGGTGGGACTCAGAGGAACCTTGGTCGCCACTGTCGATGATGTTCATGGGCACGAAGACGTCGACGTCCACCAACTCAGAAACTCTGGTGTCATAGCCCGCGAGTGACGACAAGATGGCTTCATGGTTAATCTCTTTGCTATCATCGTCTACGTCGGGAATGCCAGAGGTCACCGTGTCGATGTCGGCATCTTCATAGTGTGCCTTCACCATTGACAGCGCCATCCTTGTGCCAGCCCGTGCACATGAAGCTTTCCAGCTTGTGATACGCTCGGGGGCTCGGGGCAGAATCTCCGAGTACTTCACCACCGAGTCCGATGCCTTGATGTTTATCTGGAGGGGCTTGGCGATCTCCTTGGCTTGCATAATGGTGGTGTTGATGAAGTTGCCGGCAAGAACCATCCATTTCTTGGCTGGAGGAGGTGATCGGTTTAAACCCATAGGAGCTGCAAATTCTGACAAGGAGCGCATGAGTTCAACGATTCAAAGTACCCAGACTACAGAAATCCAAGACGGAGAAAACTTACTGAAAGTGCTGGCCTCGGCTTGCCAGAGGGTGTCCGCCAAGGATTCTTTCTCTTGTTGGAGGAGCTTATACGCCTCGCTATGACGTTGATTTTGCTCATCGGCAGCTTGCTTCTGATCTTTTAAGATCACAATCTCCTCCTTCAAGCGATTGATTTCCTCGGTGGCGGAGTCCCGCAAGGCCTTCATCGATTCCTCATGCATTTTCAGCATATCATTCCTCTCCTGCTTAAGAATCTTGTTCTCGCTATCCAGCTCTTGAATGTGCTTGGATTGCTCGACAATATTCTTGGCCTTGGCAATGGTTTCTGCAAAGTCGGAGAAAGTAAAAGTACACAGTGAGTACTCGGAGAATATGGGCACAAAACCAAGTCGGAATGCGCATTAGAAAATAGACGCTTGCTCTTGGTGATTTGTTCCTTCAAGAAGGAAGTTTTACCCTTTTCAGCTTCTAGTTCTGCGCGCATCTTCTGGTACTTGTCATTGGCCATGCCCCTCCGAGCAATCTCGTTCTGTGGAAAAAGGTCAAAGTTAAAACGTTGTTTGGTCTGCTTGGAGCATCTAGCCAGAAATTTTCCACCTAGACGCTCGGGGGCTACATCGAGAGTTTTTGACTTAGTAATATGCTTAGCTTTTCTTTAAGCATCTAGTCGGAACTAATTCAGTTCTCAATTAGAAGCTTGGGGGCTACAGTATAAAGTTTTTAACTCGGATATATGCTTAGCTTTTCTTTAAGCATCTAGTCGGAACTAATTCAGTTACAACTAGACGCTTGGGGGCTACAGTATAGAAAATTATAAGCACTGCGTATGCTACTCTTAAAGCATCTAGTCGGAAAATTTCATTCCATCTACATGCTTGGGGGCTACAGTGAGAGTTTTTCTAACTTAGTCACTCTTAGAGCATGTAGATGCAAAAACCTATGGTTTTTTGTCTACATCCTCGGGGGCTACAGTGGGATACTCATATGAAATGCAAAAGGCAAACAAAACTTACAAGTGCGATGATCTTGAGGTTTGTAGTACTCTCGGCCAGCAGCTTTCCAAAGTATTCGTTGTTTCCTTGGAAGATTTCTGCTTGCCGGCGGAGCTCCTCTAGACCGCACGTCGGAGATGTCGGCACCACACTAGGGACCAAAGCAGTGCTACCTGGTGTTAGTACCGGATAGACTATCTTTGGATAGGCTATGGTTTTCTTTGGTGCGGGGGCGCCACCAACGACAGAGGTACCTGCTTCCACCACCGCCTTACCGCCACCGATGGCATCCTTAGCCGGAGCTTTAGCCATTTGATGGGCGGCACTCTCCTGCGTCGCCTGCTCGCCGACAACTGCAACCTCGGTAGAGGCACCTGAGTCCACTTCCATGGCGGAAGGGCCAGATGCCTCCTTAGCTTGGGATCTTGTCGGGGCAGACGAAGGCTTGACAGAGGGAGTGGTAGGGGCGATGGCGGGAGATGCGTCGCGATGCAGCATGTCCTTGATAGTTCTAGAAGCCCCCAATTTTGAGGTCTTCTTGAGGCTGGTCGTGGCTTTCTTCCTGAAACGTGAAAAATGCATAAGTACAGGAGCAAGACAGATAAATAGACAATGTCGGAGGAAGAGAAGCTTACACAAGTAGGGGTGCTTTGGCAAAGGGGATCCCAGTAACTTTTATCTTTTCCGCCTCCAGGGCGGCGGTAGTCTTCTTGGAGGCTCCACCCTCCATCTTCTTCTTCTTGCCTCCGTCGGCAGCGTCAGAGGTGGAGTGTCGGGGATATGCTATATGGGTATCCTCATAGCATGTCTCTTATCCGACTAACCCGGGTGGCCCATAGTCGGTAGCATGGCCTGTGGCCTCTGGTAACGATTAGGTGGATCGGAAGAGGCCCATGCCGGATAAAGGAAGGCTACGGTGGAGTCACCAGCGTACCCGGAGCCTTGGAGTGCAAGATACACAAGACTAGTAATAGACGGTGTAGAACTCTGTAACCTGTCCGGCTAGGACTTTTCCCTGTAACCCTAGGATCTGGCGACTATATAAGTCAGGCCTATGGGAGCCTTTAGGGCATCGTTTTACACACACCTCGCACAGCGAACCTATCTCTGTAACTCGGCGTATTGCCATTATAGTGATTTATAGCAGGAGTAGGATTCCGCCACCGTTGTGGGATCTGAACCTGGGTAAGCTGTGTTACCTCGTACCCGTCAACCGTCCGCCTTACCCCACGTCTCTAAACACGCACTGTGAGGACCCCTCCATGGCGTACTCGTCGGCAATACCACGACAGTTGGCGCCCACCGTGGGGCCAGAGGCGCTTCAGGCTCTTCAGCGGGCGAGGACCAAGATCTTCGCGGGAATCGGCGAAACCGTAGCCATCGGTCGCGTTCTCTTCTCCGGCAATGTTCCGATCGTTCCCCCCGACGAATTCTGGATCCTGACAAAGATGAACCCTACGCGGTGTTCAATCGTTCCTATCGGAGACATCCACCTCTTCATCGGCGAAACCGACTCGGGCACTAGTTCCCTGGGAGTCGGAGGAGCGTCAAGACCCGCACGGACCGCCTACGAGCAGGATACGTTCGCGGAAGAATCAATGTCGAATCTCTCCTCAGAGTTTGCCGGCAAAGATCGGAAAAATTCAAGACCCACCCAAACCGCCCCTGTGCAGGATATAAAGGTGGAAGATCACTGCAAATCCGCCGGCTCTGTCCGTGCGTCTGGACAGCAGAGATCCAAGTTCGTCGGCGTGGTTACCATCTTCGATCTGGCGCGCTGCATTTAGAGAGAGGGCGAAAACCCCCGTGATTACCTGGCCAGGTGGCTCCGTATACGAGCCGATCTGGCCCACTACCCCAATGATGATGCTATCTATCACTTTGTGGAAGGACTGGACCATGGCATGCTCCTCCGACATTCTCTAAGAAGGCAACAGGCGTCATGACGCCTTACCTTCGAAGGCATGGTGAACACCGTCAACAACTACGCAGAGGCTGAAGTGGCAGCTCAGACAGCGCTCGCGCTCATTGACGGAGCCCCTCCGATTCAGCCACCACCACCACCGTCTCCGGCCGCCATCGTCGTAGCAGCACCACCACCTCCAGTCATTGTCGAGGCCGTTGCACCTCCACCGCCCGTCATCGAGGAAGTCCTGGCACCCTCCGACTCTGTCATTGACGTGCTTTATGCTGATTTCAGTGCAGATTCAGAGGAAATAGACTTCAGTCCAGAAGAGCTAGACTCCGCTATGCAGGAGATGGAGGAGGAGTACTCGCGCGACGAACAAGCTAATAACACCGTCATGTCTCGAGGGGTGTTCGTCACCATTGTGACAGCGATGGATGAAGACCATCCCATGCAAGCTCCGCCTATGGCGCTGGATAAGGGGAAGGGGCCACTTATTGCTGCTGACGATGAACGTGCAAGAGTCATGCCTCCTCCGCCTAACCCAGTGCAGCAGCCGCAGGAACTCGGCACCGGCCCGAGCAACAATAACACCGCAAACTTGCCGCCTCCAGCATCCACGTCGGCAGCAGCCCATGTTACTCCAGCTGATAGAGTGATGTACGGCAATCTCCTCGTTGAGCCACTAACCGTTGATCATATCTGGAACGTGACTCAGCTTGACGAGAAGCGCCAGCAGCTGCTCGAGGAGGCGCAAGCCATCACGGAGCAAGGCGCTAGACTAGATCGAGATCTGGTCAACGCGCAGAAGTCCATAGAAAAAGCTAGAGCAATGGAGGCCGAGTACAAGACTCTGCTACAGCAGCAGAAGGCTAAGAAAGCTCCAGCTCGCGTCATCAATGATCCTGGTGTACGGCGCAACCTAGGATGGGCTCCCTCGAAGCCGGCACAGGCCAAGCCATACATTGATAGTGAAGGCAAGCAGGTGATGCCCACCCCACTCCTTAACCTCGCCGTCGCCAAGACCCTTCTGGAGCAGGATAGATCGCCTGAGGCAGTAGAACAGGTCTACGACCTAGTGGCCAAGGCGGTAAAGCAGCAGGAAAAGGCCACCTCCCAGAGGCTTGAGTCTGACCCAACGCTCTGCCGATCTAGCCATTACAAACTGCCAAGGGACAGATCTCCTCAGGATGTCGGATCACAGACGGGTTCATCAGAACGAAGACGGAGGGATGCGTGCAACAGGAAGGATGCTGTCCCCATATCCTCCGACCATGGAGAAAGAGCCCAACCTCGCCGCCCATCGCCACCGCCCCAATCCCCCCGACGTCAGGAAGACTACAAGGCTCACCATCGCACGGACATGCCCCCACCAAAGCAGTGCGGCATCGTCATCCGCGACAACGCGGCGCAGACCCGTCATGATGAAGAGCGCCACCAAGGACATAAGAGCAGGTCACACCACGACCCTCCGCGTCCGACAAGCCACCGTGACAGGCGTGGGGTGTCGCGGGAGGGTAACAGCAAGAAGGCTAACCCACCGCCGCCTCCGCCTCCGTCACCGCCAAGCAGTCACCATGGCGGAAGAGGCCCGCGTCGTTCATGCAGCCCATCCCCTTTTGACAACAAGAAAAAGAACCCGGAGCCATACGATGCACGTTCACAGATCTATAAGATCCACGAGGCCCGGGAAGGACCATACCTGGGACCACGTTGCTTTGGACCTGCAATACGGTCCGCAATTACCCCAAAGGCTTCCGGATAGACAAAACCATCAAGCCCTATGACGACACCGCCAAGCCCGCCACATGGTTGCAGGACTACGGCAACACGGTGGAGATTGCCGGAGGCAACCCCAACGTCGCCGTCAAGTACCTCCCGTTAATGTTGGCGGGCACGGCCCGTCAATGGATCGATGACTTGCCGGAGAGGTCTATCTACAACTGGTTGGACATGCAAGAAGCATTCACCAAGAACTTTGAGGGTACATACAAGCGTCCCTACACTGTGGGGGATCTACAGCGGTGCGTGCAAGAGAAAGACGAGACATCTTGCGCCTACCTCTCCCGCTGGCTGGATATGAAGAATTCCCGCGCAGGAGTGCATGCCCAGACCACCATGGCCGCCTTCATCGATGGGTTGGAAAGGGGCACGTTGCTCCGACATAAGCTGAAGCGCTTGTAGGACAATCATCAGCTTGACTTGAATCAGATGATTCAGTTAGCCAGTGAGTTCGCAGCTGCCGACGACGATGCTCGTGGCTCTTTGCCGGCAACGGCCGTTCCAACCCAAGCTCGGAGGAACAGCAGTACAAAGCGGAAAACCGCTCTAGAAGAAAAGCAATCTACCGACATGGTCGCCATGATGTTTGTAGGACGAGGAGAAGGCGGACAACATGGCCGAGGATGGGGAGCAGGCCGCGGGCAGCAACGAGGAAGTGAAACCAACTCGAAGCCGCTCCGTGTTCCCCAAACGTACAAGGAGTACCGCGATATGTCGTGCCTCGTACACCTCGATGTCAATGGCAAGGCCACCCATACCAATCGACACTGCAAGTTCGTCAACGACCTCAAAGAAGATCCGGAGTCCGGCTACAAGCTAAGTCGGAAGAATAGACCGCGAGGAAAGGGCAAGGGGAAGAAGAAGGAGGAGGAGTCCAAGGATTCAAGTGACATGGACAAGGACGTTGACCCCAAGCACACCGCCAAGAGCGACGACAAGGGCAAGAACCCCTTCGCAAAGAAGGCCCCAGTCTACCACACTTTCCTTGGCACCCCCACCGTCCGACAACAGAAGACCTCTCTAAGGATCCTGATGGCCACTCTCCCCCAGTTCCCCAATACCTGCGCTGGTCGGAGGTTCCAATCACTTGGGACAGGACGGACCACCCTGACCTTGTGCCCACGGAGAACCAGTATGCCATGGTCATCAACCCATTGATTGACGGTGTGGAGTTCACCAAGTGCATGGTGGATAGTGGAAGCAGCATCAACATCATGTACCTGGATACACTGCAGAAGATGAACTTGACAGAGGCAAACCTAAGGCGGACCAACACCGTGTTCCATGGCATAGTTCCTGGCCAGGAAGCCCGGTCCCTTGGGTGCATCACACTTCAGGTAGCCTTTGGCGATGTAAATAATTACCTCTAAGAGCGCATGACCTTTGAGGTGGTCCCCTTCAAGAGCGTGTACCACTTCATATTCGGCCGCGACATATTCCACACATTCATGGCCAAGCCATGCTTCGTCTACAACAAACTCAAGATACCCGGACCAAACGGTGTCATCACCGTATCCAAAAGCTTTACCAAGGCAAGGGACTACGAGATCAATGAAGCAGCCGTTGCAGAAGCTGTCCTCTACAGCGAAGAATTCAAGGAGATCCAGAGCAAGGTCAATGACTCAAAGATGCCCGTGTCGAAGAAGCAGATCTCCGAATCTGCTCCTGCGTTCAAGGCCGCCATCGAAACCAAGCCGGTGGAACTTGTGGTAGGCGATGCCTCCAAGACCGTCTCCATTGGGACGAACCTGGATCCCAAATAGGAAAGCGCGCTCGTCGAGTTCCTCCGTGAGAATAGGGACATCTTTGCCTGGTAACCAGCCGACATGAAAGGTGTACCTAGGGAACTTGCCGAGCACAGATTAAACATAGATCCAAAATGTAAACCAGTAAAACAACCTCTACGATGCTTCGGAGATGAGAAGAGACGCGCCATTGGCAAAGAGATAGCTAGGTTACTTAAGGCTGAGTTTATCCGAGAAGTCCTTCACACCCGATGGGTGGCCAATCCTGTACTTGTCTCCAAAAAGGTAACCATTGAATTAAGAATGTGCATTGATTACACCGGCTTGAACAAAGCATGCCCAAAGATCCGTTTGCTTTGCCTCGCATTGACCAAGTCATTGACTCGACGGCAGGCTAGGAACTTTTGTGTTTTCTCGATGCATACTCAGGATACCACCAGATCAAGATGAGGAAGTCGGAACAATTGGCCACCTCGTTCACTACCCCATACAACACATTTTGCTATGTCACAATGCCCTTTGGGCTGAAAAACGCAGGTGCTACCTACCAGCGGATAATGCAACGTTGCCTTCACGATCAAATTGGTCGGAACGTTCACACCTATGTGGACGATATCGCGGTGATGTCTAAAAAGTCAAACGACTTAATCTCTGACTTAAAAGAAACCTTTGATAATCTCTAGAAATACAACATGATGCTCAACCCTAAGAAGTGCGTCTTCGGGGTTCCAACCGGCAAACTGTTGGGCTTCATCGTTTCCCAGCGCGGAATCGAGGTAAACCCAGAGAAATCAAGGCCATCTTAAACATAAACCGTCCGACATGCCTAAAGGACATCCAATGACTAACATGTTGTGTTGCAGCAGTTAGTTGGTTCATCAGCCGACTTGGAGAGAAGGCTCTGCCCTGTACAAGTTGCTGAAGAAGGCGGACAAATTCACATGGACGGACGAAGCAGATGCAGCATTGAAGCAGCTCAAGGAGATTATTTCCTCAGCGCCCATCCTTGCAGCACCCGAGCCTGGTGAGCCCCTGTTAATTTACATGGCGGCAACCGACTGGGTTATCAGCATCGTCGTCGTGGTAGAGCAGAAGGAACCAGGCTATGAGCACGGAGTTCAACGACTAGTTTACTATGTAAGCAAGGTCTTGACGGAGTCCAAGCAGCGTTACCCTCACTACCAAAAGATAGCTTATGGAGTATTCCTTCCTTCTCGGAAGTTGAGGCATTACTTTCAGGAGCACCCAATCACAGTAGTGAGCAAGACTCCACTGTCCGACATCATCAACAACAGCGACGCTACAGGAAGGGTCACGAAGTGGGGCATTGAACTTGCCGCCTTCGAGATCACCTACAAAAGACGCGATGCTATCAAGTCACAAGCCTTGGCGGATTTTATTGCAGATTGGACGGAGATGCCGGATGCTACTCCACTGCCAGAACCAGAGTACTGGGTGATGCACTTTGACAGATCAAAGTTGCTCAATTGCTCGGGGGCTGGTGTACTACTACAATCACCAAAAGGAGACAAGCTGCACTACGTTCTATAGATCCACTTCGAGGCTACAAACAACATGGCGGAGTATGAAGCACTCATTCACGGACTGCGTGTAGCCAAGGATATTGGCATCAAGCGCATAGTTTGTTGTGGAGATTCCGACTTGGTTGCCCAGTAGGTGGCTGGCACCTGGAATGCGTGGAACCCTATGATGGCTGCATATCGCGACGAAGTGGACGAGATAGCCAAAAGCTTCTTGGGCTACGAAGTCAAGTATGTGCCTAGGGAGCAAAACGAGGCGGCTGATCTACTGTCTAAACTTGGATTAGGGTGCAAGCAAATTCCGCCAGGAGTTTTCCTAGAGCATCTGCGCACACCATCCGTGAAGGGCGCCGACATCGACAACCCGGATAGAGCTGACTCTTTCGTCAACATGGTGACAAAGATCCCTCCGGCTTGGACAAAACCGTTCATGGACTATCTCAAACACAGAACTTTGCCCGACGACGAGGTCGAAAGACGGCAAATAGTATGACGAGCAAAGGGTTATACCATAATCAATGGGCAACTCTACAAGAGGAGCACTACTGGTGTATACCTAAAGTGTGTTTCCCATCTAGAAGGTATGGAAATCCTACACGAAATCCATCTCGGAGATTGCGGGCATCACGCCGCTCCTCGATCGTTGGTCGTGAAAGCCTTCCGGCAAGGATTCTACTGGCTGACCGCGAAGGCAGACGCCGACAAGCTGGTTGAAACATGCACAGGATGCCAGTATTATGCCCAACAACCACATGTTCCTGCTGAAGAATTGCGAACAATACCAATAACTTGCCCGTTTGCAGTCTGGGGGCTAGACATGGTGGGGCCGTTACAAACGGCACCGTGTGGATTTACGCATCTGCTTGTAGCAGTTGACAAATTCACCAAATGGATAGAAGCTAAACCCATTAGAAAGCTTGATGGGGCAACTGCCCTCAGGTTTGTCTGGGATCTGGTGGTGAGATTTGGTCTCCCACATAGCATCATCACCGACAACGGAAGCAACTTGTCACTCGGAGAAGTGGAGACCTATTGCTGGGACAAAGGCATCCGACTTGACCTTGCATCTGTGGCACACCCACAATCCAATGGTCAAGTTGAGCGAGCCAATGGATTAATTCTGCAGGGAATCAAGCCACGTCTTGAGGCACCGCTACATAGAGCAGCTGGAGCCTGGGCGGAAGAATTGCCATCTGTGGTGTGGAGTTTACGAACTACACCCAACAGATCCACCGGCTACACCCCCTATTTCATGGTATATGGAGCAGAAGCCATCCTACCTTCTGACATCCTGCCGCCTACGACGAAGATGACGCTGAAGAATCCAGACGCCTAGATGTGGACCTTCTCGAGGAGGAGCGTGTTTTGGCATGCCAAAGATCCGCCATCTACCAGCAGAAGCTACGCAGCTACCATAGTCGCCGTGTTCGGCATCGCTCGTTTAAAGAGGGGGATTTGGTGCTTCGACTTAAGCAGAAGAAGTCACACAAATTATCCCCGCCATGGGAAGGACCGTTCATCATAAGCAAGGCGCAGCTCAATGGGTCTTACTACCTTGTCGACAATCGTGAACTCAAGGATAGACCCAACGAGGATCATAAGCGTAAGCAACGTGACCCGGATGATGACTACCCGGAGCTTGATCGGCCATGGAACATAGGACATCTACGTCCTTTCTACACTTAGCACTTTTTATCTAATCGTGTACCTCTTATATGATCGATGAAATAAAGCTCTTTGGTTCACTCATATTGCTAAGTCTTTTACCTCCTTTAGTGTTCATTTTTGGATTATATAAAAACTTTATGCACAAGTCTTGCGATTGCACTTGTGAAAATTCCACCTATGGGCGTTAGCTTAAGTTTTCTGGTCTACACGTTCTTTGTTGTTTTTATGTGGATTCTGGAGTAGTGACTTTCGGCACTTGTTGTCGGCGATTTTGTGCTCAGGTTATTGACGGTGCCATTGGGCATCATCACCTAAGCGCATGGTTCCGACAACGAGTCTTCCGACTCACGAAAAGTCAAGCATAAGAACCAGAGTAATGGATAAGCCAGCACTTGCTTAAAAAATATACATGCTGAAACTTAATTCTTAAGTAGCAGGATACGATAACCATTGTTTTCCGCCTTAAGGATTACATCAACAAAGTTTTTTCCCGCACACACTCCAGAGGTGAAGCATAAATTACAAAGTGTTTTTCACTCTTTGGGTGCAGGGGACTAGGAGGCCGCATCATCACCAGCCGGAGAATCACCCTCAACGTCGGCGCTGTGATGAGACTCGGAGGAATCTGGGTTGGCGTTGTCAAGAAAGTTCCTGGGCACGAAGACGTCAACATCCACCAACTCGGCAACCCTGGTGTCATAACCCGCTAGTGATGACAGGATGGCTTCGTGATCGATCTCCTTGCCGTCATCATCCATGTCGGGGAACCAGATGTCATCGTGTCGATTTCGGCACCTTCATAGTGTGCCTTCACCATGGACAATGCCATCCTTGCGCCAGCTCGTGCGCATGAAGCTTTCCAGCTCGTGACACGCTCGGGGGCTCGGCGCAGATTCTTCGAGTACTTCACCACGGAGTCCGAGGCCTTGATATAAATCTGGAGGGGCTTGGCAACCTCCTTGGCTTGGGCGATGGCGGTGTTGATGAAGTTGCTGGCAAGAATCATGCATTCCTTGTCCGAAGGAGGCGAGCGGGTTAAACCCATAGGCGCTGAAAATTCCGACAAGCATTGCATGAGTTCAATAAATTCTAAGTATCCAGACTACAAAACTACAAGGCGGAGGACACTTACTGAAGATGTTGGCCTTAGCCTGCCAGACGACGTCCGCCAAGGATTCCTTCTCTTGTTGGAGGAGCTTAAACGCCTCGCTATGGCGAAGGTTTTGCTCATCGGCAGCTTGCTTCTGATCCTTTAGGATCGCAAGCTCCTCCTTCAAGCGATTGATCTCCGCGGAGGCGGAGTCCTATAGGGCTTTCATGGAATCCTCGTGCATCTTCAGCATTTCTTCCCTCTCCTTCTTAAGGATCTTGTTCTCGCTGTCCAGCTGCTGGATGTGCTTGGACTGCTCGACAATATCCTTGGCCTTGGCAACATGCTCTGCAAGTCGGAGAAAACAAAGTACACATTGAGTACTCGGAGATTATGGGCACAAAGTAAGACGTAAATGCGCAAAAAGAAAACAGACTCTTGTTTTTAATAATATGTTCCTTCAAGATGGCGGTTTTACCCTTTTCAGCTTCAAGGTCTGCGCGCATCTTATGGTACTTGTCATTGGCCATGCCCCTCCGAGCATTCTCGTTCTGTGGAAGAAAATACAAAGTTAAGTCGTTGTTTAGTCTACTTGGAGCCCCTAGTCGGAGATTTTCCATCTAGGTGCTCGGGGGCTACAGCGAGAGATTCTAACTTAGCAATATGCTTAGATTTTCTTTAAGCTTCTAGTCGGAGCTAATTCAGTTCTCAACTAGAGGCTTGGGGGCTACAGTATAAAGTTTTAACTCGGAAAATGCTTAGCTTTTCTTTAAGCATCTAGTCGGAACTAATTCAGTTACAACTAGAGGCTTGGGGGCTACAAAACTTAAAATTATGAACACTGTGTATGCTACTCTTAAAGCATCTAGTCGGAATAATTCATTCCATCTAAATACTTGGGGGCTACAGTGAGAGTTTTTTCTAACTTAGTCACTCTTAGAGCATATACATGCAAAACCAATGGTTTTCCATCTACATCCTCGGGGGCTACAGTGGGATACTCATACGAAATGCAAAAGGTAAAGTAAAAATTACAAGTGCGATAATCTTGAGGTTTGTAGCGCTCTCGGCCAGCAGCTTGTCAAAGGAAATGCTATTTCCTCGCAAGATGTCTGCTTGATGGAGTAGCTCCTCAAGACCGCACGTCGGAGATGACGGCACTCCTCCAGGAACCATAGTTGTGTTACCCAGCGTAAGCACTGGGTAAACAATCTTCGGCAGCTCGAAGGGTTTCTAGGGAGCAGAGGCGCCGCCTTCGGTAGAGGTACCAGCCCCCATCACCGCCTTGCCGCTACCGATGGCATCCTTAGCCGGAGCTTCAGCCATTTGAAGAGCAACACTCTCCTGCGTCGCCTGCTCGCCGACAACAGCTAGTTCGGTAGAGGCGCGAGAGTCCACTTCCATGGCGGAAGGGCCTGGTGCCTCCTGGACTGGGGAGCTTGTCGGAGCAGAGGAGTTCTTGACGGCAGGAGTAGCAGGGGCGATGGCGGGAGAGGAGTCGCGATGCAGCATATCTTTGATATTTCTAGAAGCCCCAAGAGTCTTGGAGAACTTCTTGAGGCTGGTTGTGGCTTTCTTCCTGAAACGTGCGAAATGCATAAGTACAAGAATAAGACAGATAAATGAGACAATGTCGGAGAATGAGAGGCTTACACTAGGGGGGGGGGCGCTTTGGCAAACATCCCGGTGGCTTTCTTCTTTTCCGCCTCTAGGGAGACAGTACTCTTTTTGGAGGCTCCACCCTCCGTCTTCTTCTTACCTTCGTCGGCAGCGTCAGAGGTGGAGCTCTTCCGCTTTCGCGCCAACGGGGCATCATCGTCGGACACGACATTGACTTCCTTCATCTTGGGATCGTAGATTTGGGCAGCCAGGTTGCCCTCCTCTAGATCGCTAAGCTGTTAAGTGAGAAATCATCGTGTTACACAAGATGGTATTGGTAAGACGGAAAAACTGGAGTAATGTCATACACGGAAAATAAATATCTACCTTTGGGCACTTTCCGTCTACGAACATGTCGTAGGTGAGGGTGAAGCCACGCTTCTTATCCTTCACCTTGACGATGTCCTTAAGGCGGAACTTGACGGAGTTGCTCGAGAAGTTGTCCTCGGAGATCCGGAGGGTATCCCTTCGGTCGCCGGTGTACTCGTGCATATACTTCGTGCGGTGCTGCAGAGGTTGAATCCGCCTGATGAACCAGCACATGGCTAGGTCCAAGCCGGTTAGACCCATCTCTATGAACCACTCGATCCGCCTTATTGCGCGAGAAGCGTCGAGGTCGGAGGGAAGGGAGGCATGGGACCGCCATGTGGAGACTTCAGCGGCGGCTCCATCCACGAAGTCCGGGTACGTTACTTCTCGGCCCGCCAAAGGAATGTCGGGGCCGTAGAAGTACGTCCGCTGCCAGTTTTTGCATGACTCATGGCCGACAATGTCGAGGAACCGCTGGCCAGGACGGATCTTGAAGCTTATGGTGCCGCAGTTCCTAAGCTCCTCTCTACTGTGTCCGGCTTCACATTTGACGGTGAAGAAGTACACAAACAAGTATAACCTAGGCCTAATCCCTAGGTAACCCTCACAAAGTGCCGCGAAGTTGCTAAGCACTAAGATACTATTGGGGGAGAGGTTATGGGGTTGGACCTTGAAGTGATTCAAGACGGATAGAAAGAAGTGAGAGATGGGCAGAGAAACGCCGCGTACCAATTGCGCCTTGAGGTACACTTTCTCTCCGGCTTGGGGAGAGGGGGTCACCTCGCCGGCTGGCGCCGCCCGCCAGGCGAGCCCTTCCGTCGCGGGGAGATAACCCTTAGTGACCATCTCTTGGATGTCGCGTCCGGTGATGTCCGAGCCGCGCCAGTCGCCTTTGTGCGAGTCTGGCTCCTCTTCTAGGGGCTCCAGCGCCGCCAGATTATGGTGCCGCCGGTGGTTTCAATCAACGCTGATGCGGGGATGACCAGGCCCTCTGGGGGCACGACGATGGAGCTCGCCGGCTTCGCCGTGGCTTCGCTCGACGCCGCCATTGACGGGGATGAGCTGCTGCTAGCCATGGAGGAGGGAGAGAACGCGACTGGTGCAGAGAGAAAGGCTAGGGTTTCTCAAGGTTTTCCGCGGAGAGCTCGAGGAGGCGTGCGGCTGGAGGAAGAAGACGATGACGCGAGAGAATAGGGTGAAAAAGTGGCAAGTGTCCCACAGTTACTATTTATCTTACTCTGCGTCAAGATTCGTGCAGCAAATCGGACGGTTGCCGCGTAGACGATGTGTTCGTGAACGTGCGCTGTAATTTCGCCACATCTCCAACCGCCGCCGCCAACGGTTCGTATCTCTCGCGCGGGAAAATCAGATATGATTACGTTCTCTGCAGGTGTGAGTTACGAGGCGTCGCTGAGCTACAGCCTACGTCGCCATAACTGACATGGTAGATGAGCCGTCCCATCGAAGATTCTGACATGGATGGATTTAATCCGACAACGGGAGCGTACGATGGAAGATTCAGCATTTCTCCGACTTACTCATAGAAGACAGAGAAACCTTTGCAGGGTTCTTTGGGAGGACTACAAGATATTGCTTGACAGTTTGCCGACATCCATCTAGACGGAGCATTCCACGGGAAGAGGCAAGATGGCGCAAGATCTCGGAGTTCTCCGGGGGCTACTGTTGGGGATATGCTATATGGGTATCCTCATAGCATGTCTCTTATCCGACTAACCCGGGTGGCCCATAGTCTGTAGCATGTCCTGTGGCCTTCTGGGCGGCCCAGTTAGGTGGATCCAGAAGGGAGGCCCATGCTGGATAAAGGAAGGCTATGGTGGAGTCACCAGCGTACCCGGAGCCTTGGAGTGCAAGATACACAAGACTAGTAATAGACGGTGTAGAACTCTATAACCTGTCCGGCTAGGACTTTTCCCTGTAACCCTAGGATCTGGGACTATATAAGTCGGGCCTATGGGAGCCTTTAGGGCATCGTTTTACACACACCTCGCACAGCGAACCTATCTCTGTAACTCGGAGTATTGCCATTATAGTGATTTATAGCAGGAGTAGGATTCCGCCACCGTTGTGGGATCTGAACCTTGGTAAGCTGTGTTACATCGTACCCGTCAACCGTCCGCCTTACCCCACGTCTCTAAACACGCACTGTGAGGACCCCTCCATGGCGTACTCGTCGGCAATACCACGACATGGAGCTCTTCCGCTTTCGCGCCAATGGAGCATCATTGTCAGACATGACCATGACTTCCTTCAACTTTGGATCGTAGATTTGGGCAGCCAGGTTACTCTCCTCTAGATCGCTAAGATGTTAAGTGAGAAGTCACCGTGTTAGATAAGATGACACTTGCAAGACGGAAGAACTGGAGTATATGTCGTACATGTAAAATAAATACCTACCTTTGGGCACTTGCCGTCTACGAACATGTCGTAGGTGATGGTGAAGCCACGCTTCTTATCCTTCACCTTGACGATGTCCTTAAGGCGGAGCTTGACGGAGTCGCTCAAGAAGTTGTCCACGGAGATGCGGAGGCTATCCCTTCTGTCGCTGGTATACTCGTGCATGAGCTTCACGCGGTGCTGCAGGGGTTGGGTTCGCCTGATGAACCAGCACATGGCTAGGTCCAAGCCGGTCAAACCCGTCTCTACGAACCATTCTATCTGCCTTATGGCGCGGGAAGCATCGAGGTCAGAGGGAAGGGAGGCCTGGGATCTCCATGACGAGGCTTCAGCGGCGGCTCCGTCAACGAAGTCCGGGTACGTTACTTGTCGGCCATCCAGAGGGATGTATGGGTCGTAGAAGTACGTCAGTTGCCAATTTTTGAAGGAATCGTGGCCGACAATGTCGGGGAACCGCTGGCCAGGTCGAATCTTGAAGCTCATGGTGCTGCAGTTCCTGAGTTATTCCTTGCTATGTCCAGCTTCACGTTTGATGGTGAAGAAGTACACAAAGAGGTCTAACCTAGGCCTTATCCCTAAGTATCCCTCACAGAGCGCCGTGTAGTTGCTAAGCACTAAGATACTATTGGGGAAAGATTTTGGGGCTAGACTCTATAGTGATTCAAGACGGAGAGGAATAAGTTGGAGATGGGTAGGGAGTCGCCGCGTACCAGTTGGGCTTTGAGGTACACCTTTTATCCGGCTTGGGCAGAAGGTGTCACCTCACCGGCCAGCGCCGCCCGCCAGGCGAGCCCCTCCGTCGCAGGGAGGTAGCCCTCGGCAATCAGCTCTTGGATATCACGGTCCGTGATATCTGAGCCGCGCCAGTCGCCCTTGTGCGAATCTAGCTCCTCCTCCAACGGCTCCAGCACCGCCAGATTAAGGTCGCCGCCGGTGGACTCGATCACCGCCGATGCGGGGATGACCAGGCCCTCTGGAGGCACGACAATGGAGCTCGCCGGCTTCACCGCGGCTTCGTTTGACGCCGCCATGGAGGGAAAGGTGCTGCTGCTGGCCATGGGGCGAGGTTGGGTGTGATTGGTGCGGATTGGAGGCTAGGGTCTTTTTGCGAGTTAGGCGCGGAGAGCTCGAGGGGACACGCGCTGGAGGAAGAAGATGATGCAAGGAGAATGTGGTAAAAAGTGGAAATTCCACCGCGGTTACTATTTATCATCTCCAGCATCAAGATTCGTGCAGCTTAATCGGACGGTTGCCGCGTAGACGACGTGTTCGCGAACATGCGCAGAAATTTCGCCACGTCTCCAACCGTCGCCGCCAACGGTTCGTATCGCTCGCGCGGGAAAATCGGACATGATTGCGTTCTCTGCATGTGTGAGTTACGAGGCGTCGCTGACCTAAGCCTATGTCATCCTAGCTGGCATAGGCAGATGAGCCATCACATCGGAAGATTCCGGCATGGACGGATCTAGTCCGGCTACGGAAGAGTTCGATGGAAGATTCAGCATTTCTCCGGCTTACATATTGAAGACGGAGAAAGCCTTGAAGGGTTCTTTGGGAGGACTACAAGATATTGCTTGACGATTTGCTGAAATCCATCTATACGGAGCATTCCACACGAAGAGGCAAGACGGCGCAAGATATCGGAGTTCTCCGGGGGCTACTGTTGGGGATATGCTATATGGGTATCCTCATAGCATGTCACCTATCCGGATAACCCGGGTGGCCCACAGTTGATAGCATGGCCTATGGCCTGCTGGGCGGCCCAGTTAGATGGATCCAGAAGGGAGGCCCATGCCGGATAAAGGAAGGCTACGGTTGGAGTCACCGACGTACCCGGAGCCTTGCAGTGCAAGATACACAAGACTAGTAATAGACGGTGTAGGACTATGTGACCTGTTCGGCTAGGACTTTTCCCTGTAACCCTAGGACCTTGCAACTATATAAGTCGGGCCTATGGGAGCCTTTAGGGCACGATAACTTACAACTTCAGACAACCTCGCACAGGGAACCAATCCCTGTAACTCGGTGTATTGCCCTTATAGTGATTTATAGCAGGAGTAGGATTCCGCCACCGTCGTGGGATCTGAACCTGGGTAAGCTGTGTTACCTCGTATCCGTCAACCGTCTGCCTTCCCCCACATCTCTAAACACGCACTGTGAGGACCCCTCCATGGCGTACTCGTCGGCAATACCACGACATTGGTATTAATTAAGGGATCATCTTGTATAATGCTACCATCGTGTATCTAATACTAGCAATCAATAAGATGCATAAAAGGATTAACATCACATGCAGTTATAGTGACATGATATGGTCATTCTTAGTGCTCCTTGATCTCCATCGAGCACTCCGGCATGATCTCCATCTATCCCATTGATGCGTCCAAAATTAAAGCATATTTAAGTATACAAACTATTCATATTGTCACTCATTACATGCTACATCTAGCTACAACTATGCCTAGTGTATAATTACTAGTTCTCATTCATTTTCACATGGACTTTGCACATTAGTAGTTTTATTAGGATTTTATCACCTTTTTCTTGTCTTTAACTTGTGTGTAGGTTCTATGAGAAATCATAGATAAAAGTCCATGGTGAAATACTCCCGAAGGTCCTTTTTCATGTACCACATTATTCTGTGATGTCCAGATAGACCTAATACCTTCGATCTGGATTACGGATGTAGTATTGTTCTTTTTCTCTAATAGAACTAGGTTTATTGAATCCTTGGGAAGCAGAAAGCAAAGTGAAGTTACTAAAATGGACCTTCGGGAGTTTTAGAATTCCTTTTGTGTTTTCATCGGACCAAGAGTTTGTGATCTTTTTATTGTTGTTCACAATGGAGAGAGAGGGCCTGGGGCTTTTGGTTTCACCAGTAGCTGTGCAAAAGATCTGATGGAAATAAAATATAATAATAAAGTTTGCATGTAATTGTTAGAGCAAGATAATTATGTATGGGCAGCGCATCCATAATTTCTATTACCTCCTCAACCGCTTATAGCAATAACCTACTAGTCTCATCCATAGAAGAAAGAGAACTAATGATATGCATAGTGATGTCACTGTTAATCCCAGTAAATCCCTCACATATAACCGTACTACCCCTTCTGTCACTGGGTTCCCAACCGGCAGATCAGTCATCAGTCACACTCCCAATACCTGGATCAATCCTTGGGGTCTTGGGTACCTGACAAGTCCTTATATTAAGGCAAGAGAGGGTACAATAATCATCATGTCATACAAACTAATACATGATCTCATCTATGATAAATAACATGCACAAAAAGCTACATGGCTAGGCCGAATGCCTTATCCCAAGGAGAATTACTCACACATAGATATGAAATCAACAATCATAAACATTGTAATAGAGATCAAAAGATTGATAGCAAATAGTCTTACAATGTCACCAATTGGAGAAGAGATCTACTATTACAAGTGGTGGAATATGGCTATGGTGGTGGAGAAGGGTTTGGAGATTAGATCTAGATCTATTCCTTCGGCGTGGTGGCTTCTGGTGGCAGGGAGAGTTGAGGTCGAAAAGAGAGAGAGTTTTCTCGTCGCCCGAAGCCTCTTTATATAGGGGTCCCTTCACGAAAGTTGTTTTGTTTGACCTAACGGAGTCGATGGCAACTATATGGCCGGAACTATACAACCGGAATTTTATTCCTGCCGTATAGTTGGTCACTAAGCTTTCTGGATCCACTTCATGGCTCCTGGCTTCTTTGACGTGTTGGAAATCTCGTATCTTTGACTTTAATGTTGTGATTCCCATCATTATATGCCATTATCTATGCAGGAAAAAATAGCAAGAAACGATTGCATACCCCTTTGATCATTAGGCATTAATGGCAGGGTTTAGAGAGATATTTCATCAAATATATGAATAATATTTGGTTTAAATGTGAGTGTGGATTGCTATATTTCACATCCATCAACCACCCCAAGCTCAGCATTTAAACTGAAATTACAAGATGATGATCTTACTCATAATTGGTAGTCTCATGTTTCCTCCACTTTATTAATCTGAAAAACTTCAGCATAGATAGAGTAATGGCAAGCATATCATACGGGTTTCATGAATCCTTATAACGCAGCAAAATTATTGTAAGCATGGATGATTCAAACGAGTAAACTTTATTTCATGTCGTGTAATCAACTCATAAGCTTTCCTTTGAATAATAAAGTATAATTTTATAAAATTAAGAGTGTGAGAGTTCGTCATGAAAAAGCATATATACTAAAGTATCTCAATTCTCCCACATCAATAAATCAAGACTTTTCAAGCACTACTTTTCAAATTCATTGTCCTTCAAGAATTTCAGTTCTTAAGTAATTGACAACATGCCAAAAAATTGCATTAGTTTATTGGGCTATGATGGACACTCGTGGCGTCACCAAGGTTTTTGTTCCTTTTGCATAATGATTACTCATATCAGACAGAGGAGTGATTCCATCATGAACATAGCTACCTAGGAGTGCCAAGAATCTTACCCATTATAACATTACTGCTACAAATGTTTAATCAACTCATAACCGAAATCTAGGAGTTTCCTCCATGAAGATCGTTCGTAGGCTAGCGGATTCGTTGGCGTCCCATGAAGTTTGACATGCATAAATCTATATCATTCTTTATAACACCCTCGCCTGATAAGGCTGAGTTCATGTGTATAGTGACAATCCCTGAATCGGTTCACTGGCACACACAGTACAAAATGATACCAAATATAACTGTGCATCATAAATACAACGAATATGATATAGAATTTATATTATTCATTCAAGTACATAGCGGAAAACAAATACAAGGTAGATCTCCATCCTTCAAATGTGCCACAGGCGAACAATTGTTGAGTGGAGTCTCGCGACCTATGAACGATCACTCAGATACGATGTAACCTGCAACATGAAACGTTGCAGCCACAAATGGTCAATACATTGAATGTATGGCAAGTAGGATAAAGTGGTTAACAACAGATCTATCAACTACATGCTTATTTGGCCAAGTGGAGTTCAGGCTCATTGGCATAAAGCAACAGTTTTATCCTAACATTTGTAACAAATTAGTTTTCCAATACGATAAATAGGACACTCTGGTTCACTCACAGGTCCTCCTACCCAATTATGTTCACCCAACAAGTTTTAAGTAATTAAGAAATAAGGATGAGTGAGAATATGTCATAGCATCAATGCAGGTCGCTCAAATTGTCCATAACCGGGGACATGACTAAGTACTTAGTTTAGACACCCTGCAGGGGTTTGTACACTTTACCCATGTGACCTGGCCAACCCAGCTTGAACCAGCACACGCATATTGTGTGATAATAGGGAGAAGTCCAAGACGAGACAATTCGGGAAGAGCTTCCCAAACCCATCCACACACCGTACCAACCTACACTATTCTACATCTCTAGCTACATAGGGTTCGGGTCGCCACAACCTACTAAGTCCAGCCAACCGCCCATTTTATTATTGGCACATGGTTGCACACGAAAGCTACCAAACAAAGAAACCAATCCTTTCTCAATGTCCTGGGCGGCAGTCCCCACCATAATCCACACTCGATGACCCAATCAATGCCATTCCTCCCAGGTGGTTCATTAAAATCATGTTAGTTTGTCATTTAACAAGATAATTTCCTTTCAAAACATATAACTTTTCATGATGTGATTCCCTTCCTTCTCTAAATAGCATAGCTAAGCAATCTACCAATACGATGGCTCATAAACAAGGAATACTAGGGAATAATATTGGACATAGCATAGCATATACACATCAATTCCTACATATGCAATTCCACGAAAACATCTATAATGCATAGAAAAACAGTAGGACATTTATGACCAAGATAGCACCACTTGCCTTTGACGCAGATGTAGTCGATTAGACAATCCTCACAATCCTCATAGATATAATGGTTGCACTCGTCATAACCATAATACTTGCAATCATATTAGTTGCAATCATAGTAGTTGCACTCCTCGCAATCTATCGTTCAAAAACAAAAGCACAACAAGCACACCATTCAAACATTGCAATTATGCACAATACAATAAAACCAATGATGAACAATGCATGCATGATGTTTTAATAGGTCACAATAGTTGTATTTAGTGTTCTGAACATTATTAGATCACATGATGCATGTGGAAAGTCATTTAAGGCATTGAAGCATTTATTATTAAAGTTATACGGATTTAATATGGTTTATCTCACTTGAATTGAACTACTGATGTTTCTGTAGTATTAAATTGTGAACTAAATTCTATTGGATAGGTAATGCAATTTATAACCAGTAGCAATTTGAATCACCTAAAAAGGAGTTATAGATATTTGTTTATGATTAAAACACTATCGCAATGAGTTTATAGTTTTCTGCATTCATTTCTAATTTCACAGTACCAAATAATTTGGCATGCAATTTATATGGATAGATATTATCAATACAAAACAGTACCAATTGGTTTCACTAATTTTGGAGATCTGGTTAGTTTTCTATGAATTAAATACTATTTAGGAGTGTTTAAATCATTTTAATTATTTTATTCGACAAAAATTATATACAATGCCATATTAATTTTCTACATGAACCATGGATTCCATAGACATCTTATTTGTATTTTTATGGTCTACAAATGATTTACTATGATTTGTTTACTCCAAATAGGACATTAAATCATTTAAATTACTACAGTAAATATATACTTTAAAAGTCTAATATAACAAAATATTAATATTCTTCACATTTTTATGAATCCATGGACATAAAATTTGCTAAATTTGGAGCTGTAGATTAATTTCTATGAATTTTACAAGATCTATCAATTTTCTGTCTTTTAAAATTCAATTAAATTATCAGACGCTGACTGGGTTTGACCGCTGACTGGGTCAAGGGCGACGTGGCGCGTTTTTACTGGCCGGTACCTGTTCGGTTTGGTGCTCTATTCTGGAGCGTCAGATAGAGATCAGACGGCTGAG
Source organism: Avena insularis (assembly GCA_023614405.1). Classification (NCBI taxonomy): domain Eukaryota; kingdom Viridiplantae; phylum Streptophyta; class Magnoliopsida; order Poales; family Poaceae; genus Avena; species Avena insularis. Next base: position 186,911,037 of record CM042685.1, read on the forward strand.
GAGAGAAGCATCCAGTGCCCAGCGGCTTGGTCAACGCCGGCGTCGGAGGACGGTGGCGGCGGCCCCAGATGGCGACGATGGTGGCGGCTCCAGTGCTTTCTGGCACCGGAAAAGAGGCTCACGGGATGTTTCTTGGCGATACGAAGACGGGGTATGATCGGCATGGTCATTTGCCTCTCTAGTGGCCACAGCGGGCGGCTGAAGACGTGTAGGTCCGGCGAACCTCCGGCGGCTTGGATAGCTTGTCATGGTGCGCTGTAGAAGAAGGAAGAGGGTCAAGGCGAGGCGGGGAAACCAGGCGAAGTCGACAGGGGAAAACAGAGGGCAAATGGGCGACAAATGCTCGAGTTCGAGCTTTTTCCGAAGCTCCATGGCACGACGGCGGCGAGATCCGGTTGAAGATGCCAAGGTGGCTAGGGTTTGAGGAATTTCCGAAAACAGAAAAGGAGCAGTGGGGCCAGAGTATATATGGAGCAGAAATCTGGAGAGGGGGGTTTGGATTTGAGCGGATTCGTCGAGGAACTCGTTCAGGATCGAAAGGGAGTTCGTCTCGGGTTCATTCTCCCAGTCCAAGGAGGAAGAAGGCCGGGTGGTCCCCACCTGTCAGCGAGCGGGGAGAGGGGAAAGCGGGCTGCAGGGCTGCTCTGGTTCTCGCGTGGGCCGCTGATGGGCTGCTGCGCGCCGCGCATAGCGAGTGGGTGGGCGGTAGCAAGGTTGGGTGGGCTGGCCCTGGTCGTCCAGTCCGGGGTAGCTAGGTTTTTTTTTGTTTTTTTTTGTTTTCTTATGTAGATTTAGTTTTAGGTACCCAATTTAGGTCAAACTAATTTCTAAATACTTGAAATTTCACAAGAATTATTTTACGACAGTAATAACCTATTTTCCATCCATTCCAAATGTTTCAACTAAAAAAATTTGAGTGTGGTTTATAGGGCTTTCACTTTATTTCTTTTATTCCTTTTTTCTGTTTTAGTAATTCTTTTATAGGATATGTTTTATAGCTCCAAATGGACTCAAATAAATTTCAGTGGTTTTCTAGAATTGTCCTCTATCAATATACCAATTCACTAATATCTTTTCTCAAGTTTTACTATGGACAAACCATAGATATTTGGTTCCACTTAGAATGGGAAATTCCCATTTAGGGTTTTGACTTTATTTTTGGGCAATATCATTTCCTTCTTAGGGTTTATATGCAGTGATGCTCATGCATGCTTCATGATTTTAAATGTTGAAATCTTACACACCAATTCTACAATCAGTAATCAATCCATGCCCTTTTTCCTATATGGCTACTTAGGTCATAACAAACCAACATAAGGTTTTGAATCAAGGTTGAGAGGATTTTTAATTCAAAAAGTTTCTTCTCTTTGAGAAATTTCAACAAAGTCAAACAATCAATCAAACTTATTTTATTTATTTCACATTCAAAAATTAATTTGGGATGTGATAGACTACCACCCTTAAAAGAAATCTCGTCCCGAGATTTGGGAAGGCTAGAAACAAAGAAAGGTTCGGGATCCATTAGGATGCTACCACCCTTAAAAGAAAACTGGCTAGGTTGGCTTAGATTGGTTCTCCTTTAGACTTTTATTGGCACAGTGTCTCTTGCACATTCTAACCTTCATGATTGGCAGATTCCAAGAAAACACCACTTGAACTAGCAGAACTCTCATGGTGGTCAATTAGGAACGTTTACTTCATGGTATCCATTAATCATTGTTGAGATTCATCCTTATCGTATATTCCTACGCTTAGCAATGGATGCTTTTATAAAGGTAGAATAATATACCATTCTAAGGTTTAGACTCAACGCCGGCTCACTTCTAGGGTTCAGAAAGACACTCAAGATTCACAAAACCAACAATATAAAAGTGAATAATAAAAGTAGTAGGAATGTTGATCAATCCATCCTACACCCAAATCATTACCTTGCATGAGGATAGGTGAATCACGTTTTTCTATCACTCGGGCATCGTCACTTGCCTTGAAGAAGGTTTCCATGGGCACGAACTAATGCTCGATGTAGACTCCCATGTATTCAATCAACAAAGCTACTACTAAAACTAAACTATCGATACTTCAACTTTCAGGTTGCGTAATCTACTACATAACATCATTGCAACACTTCGTACGTCCACATCCTTCTGTTGCATTAGATGAACTATTCTCCTTTGTCGATGCATTATGTTGTAAAACTTTCCACTTAATCCTTCTCCATGTATTCAACACATCATTATAGTTCCATGGGTTGAGATAGAGAAGAATTGATTGTAGGGAGAAGAAGCTACTAAGGAAGTAATCCTACCCATAACTATATGAAGCAATCAATGTCACAAACAAGCAAACAATCATAAGGAATCAACACACAAGCAAACACTTGTATAATTACATTACAGGTGTATAAACTTAGTAGTATATAACCACAAAATAGTTTGAAAGCATTGGGAACAATACTAGAGTAAAATAGAGCAACATATAAGCAATAAACAGAATCTGTCAAAACGGTACAGAGGACTTCATGAATTTTTCTGACCGACCTAAACTCGTCAGGAATTTTAGCCAATTTTGTGCATGTACTACAGGTAATTATGCTCCAGATCCTATTTTTTAAGATTTTTCTAAGTTACCAAAAAAAATATGAAAAATCGCGCGATACAGCAGGTCAAGCACAAAACTACATCAGTAATCTCATGAATTTTACTCAAATCACACCATTAAAATGATTTTAAAACATAATCAATACTCCAACAACTTTAGAGTTTCAAAATAGCAGACCATAAACAAGACATCACATAATATGGTTCAGTACAAACAAGCAAGCAATCTATATTGTTATACCTTATCAGTTGGTAAGATCAATATGCTAACACGATGGCGATGATCTCCTATAGAGATTAAATATGGTGGTCCATCTACTCAAACTTGGTGAAATATTCATTTATGTCACCTTATTTATTGTTTTATTTATATGCTAATTCTTATAAAGGTATCATAAGAATGGACAACTACAAATTTTGAACAAGAAGATGTTATAGAGAAGATAGACAAGGAATATAAGAACTCTAAGTAGAAAATATGATAGTTCTCCTAATAGAGGTCTCCTATTGCTAATCCATTTCTAAGGTCACGATTCTACAGTCAACACACAGCTCTGATACCATCTTTATAACACCCTCGCCTGATAAGGCTGAGTTCATGTGTATAGTGACAATCCCTGAATCGGTTCACTGGCACACATAGTACAAAATGATACCAAATATAACTGTGCATCATAAATACAACAAATATGATCCAGAAATTATATTATTTATTCAAGTACATAGCGGAAAACAAATACAAGGTAGATCTCCATCCTTCAAATGTACCACAGGCGAACAATTGTTGAGTGGAGTCTCGCGACCTATGAACGATCACTCAGATACGATGTAACCTGCAATATGAAACGTTGCAGCCATGAATGGTCAATACATTGAATGTATGGCAAGTAAGCTAAAGTAAAAGATCTATCAACAACATGCTTATTTGGCCAAGTGGAGTTCAGGCTCATTTGCATAAAGCAATAGTTTTATCCTAACATTTGTAACAAAGTAGTTTTCCAATATGATAAATAGGACACTCTGGTTCACTCCCAGGTCCTCCTATCCAATTATGTTCACCCAACAAGTTTTAAGTAATTAATAAATAAGGATGAGTGAGAATACGTCATAGCATCAATATCAGGTCGCTCAAATTGTCCATAACCAGGGACACGACTAAGTACTTAGTTTAGACACCCTGCAGGGGTTTGTACACTTTACCCATGTGACCTGGCAAACCCAGCTCGAACCAGCACACGCATATTGTGTGATGATAGGGAGAAGTCCAAGATGAGACAATTCGGGAAGAGCTTCCCAAACCCATCCACGCACCGTACCAACCTACACTATTCTACATCTCTAGCTACGTAGGGTTCGGGTCGCCACAACCTACTAAGTCCAGCCAACTGCCCATTTTATTATTGGCACATGGTTGCACACAAAAGCTACCAAACAAAGAAACCAATCCTTTCTCAATGTCCTGGGCGGCATTCCCCACCATAATCCACACTCGATGACCCAATCAATGCCATTCCGCCCAGGTGGTTTATTAAAATTATGTTGGTTTGTCATTTAACAAGATAATTTCCTTTCAAAACATATAACTTTTCATGATGTGATTCCCTTCCTTGTCTAAATAGCATAGCTAAGCAATCTACCAATACGATGGCTCATAAACAAGGAATACTAGGGAATAATATGGGACATAGCATAGCATATACACATCAATTCCTACATATGCAATTCTACGAAAACATCTATAATGCATAGGAAAACAGTAGGACATTTAGGACCAAGATAGCACCACTTGCCTTTGACGCAGATGTAGTCGATTAGACAATCCTTACAATCCTCATAGATATAATGGTTGCACTCGTCATAACCACAATACTTGCAATCATATTAGTTGCAATCATAGTAGTTGCACTCCTCGCAATCTATCGTTCAAAAACAAAAGCACAACAAGCACACCATTCAAACATTCCAATTATGCACAATACAATAAATCAATGATGAACAATGCATGCATGATGTTTTAATAGGTCAAAATAGTTGTATTTAATGTTCTGAACATTATTAGATCACATGATGCATATGGAAAGTCATTTAAGGCATTGAAGCATTTATTATGAAAGTTATATGGATTTAATATGGTTTATCTCACTTTAATTGAACTACTGATGTTTATGTAGTATTAAATTGTGAACTAAATGCTAAAGGATAGGTAATGCAATTTATAACCAGTAGCAATTTGAATCACCTAAAAAGGAGTTATAGATATTTGTTTATGATTAAAACACTATTGCAATGAGTTTATAGTTTTCTGCATGCATTTCTATTTTAACAGTACCAAATAATTTTTCATGCAATTTATATGGATATATATTATCAATAAAAAACAGTACCAATTGGTTTCACTAATTTTGGAGATCTGGTTAGTTTTCTGTGATTTAAATACTATTTAGGAGGGTTTAAATCATTTTGATTATTTTATTCGACAAAAATTATATACAATGCCATATTAATGTTCTACATGAACCATGGATTCCATAGACATCTTATTTTTATTTTTATGATCTATAAATGATTTACTATGATCTGATTACTCCAAATAGAACATTAAATCATTTAAATTACTGCAGTAAATATATACTTTAAAATTCTGATATAATAGATCATTAATATTCTTCACATTTTTATGAATCCATGGACATAAAATTTGCTAAATTTGGAGCTGTAGATTAATTTCTATGAATTTTACAAGATCTATCAATTTTCTGTCTTTTAAAATTCAATTAAATTATCAGACGCTGACTGGGTTTGACCGCTGACTGGGTCAAGGGCGACGTGGCGCGTTTTTACTGGCCGGTACCTGTTCGGTTTGGTGGTCTGTTCTGGAGCGTCAGATAGAGATCAGACAGCTGAGGAGAGAAGCATCCAGTGCCTAGCGGCTTGGTCAATGCCGGCGTCGGCGGACGGTGCCGGCGGCCCCAGATAGGGACGATGGTGGCGGCTCCAGTGCTTTCTGGCGCCGGAAAAGAGGCTCACGGGATGTGTCTTGGCGATATGAAGACGGGACATGATCGGAATGGTCATTTACTTCCTCCAGTGGCCACAACGTGCGGCTGAAGACGTGTAGGTCCAGCGAACCTCCGGGGGCTTGGACAACTTGTCATGGTGCGCTGTAGAAGAAGGAAGAGGGTCAAGGCGAGGCGGGGAAACCAGGCGAAGTCGACAGGGGAAAACAAAGGGCGAATGGGTGACAAATGCTCGAGTTCGAGATCCTTCCGAAGCTCCATGGCACGGAGGCGGCGAGATCCGGTTGAAGATGCCAAGGTGGCTAGGGTTTGAGGAATTTCCGAAAACAGAAAAGGAGCAGTGGGGCCAGAGTATATCTGGAGCAGAAATCTGGAGAGGGGGGGTTCGGATTCAAGCGGATTCGTCGGGGAACTCGTTTGGGATCGAAGGGGAGTTCGTCTTGGGTTCATTCTCCCAGTCCAAGGAGGAAGAAGGCCGGGTGGTCCCTACCTGTCATCGAGCAGGGAGAGGGGAAAGCGGGATGCTCTGGTTCTCGCGTGGGCCGCTGATGGGCTGTTGCGCGCTGCGCATAGCGAGTGGGTGGGCGGTAGCGAGGTTGGGTGGGCTGGGCCTGGTCATCCAGTCCGAGGTAGCTATGTTTTTTTTTGTTTTTTTTGTTTTCTTATGTAGATTTAGTTTTAGGTACCCAATTTAGGTCAAACTAATTTCTAAATACTTGAAATTTCACAAGAATTATTTTAGGACAGTAATAACCTATTTTCCATCCATTCCAAATGTTTCAACTAAAAAAAATTGAGTTTGGTTTATAGGGCTTTCACTTTATTTCTTTTATTCCTTTTTTCTGTTTTAGTAATTCTTTTATAGGATTTGTTTTATAGATCCAAATGGACTCAAATAAATTTCAGTGGTTTTCTATAATTGTCCTCTGTCAATATACCCATTCACTAATATCTTTTCTCAAGTTTCACTATGGACAAACCGTAGGTATTTGGTTCCACTTAGAATGGGAAATTCCCATTTAGGGTTTTGACTTTCTTTTTGGGCAATACCATTTCCTTCTTAGGGTTTATATGCAGTGATGCTCATGCATGCTTCATGATTTTAAATTTTGAAATCTTGCACACGAATTCTACGATCAGTAATCAATCCATGCCCTTTTGTCTATATGGCTACTTAGGTCATAACAAACCAACATAAGGTTTTGAATCAAGGTTGAGAGGATTTTCAATTCAAAAAGTTTCTTCTCTTTGAGCAATTTCAACAAAGTCAAACAATCAATCAAACTTATTTTATTTATTTCACATTCCAAAATTAGGAAAAAAATTGGGATGTGACATTCTTATGATTCACAAGTCAAACTTTGGCATGCTCACAAAAACGCTAAACATTAATTCAATTGAACAAATCTTTTCAAAGAGAGCTATCAAGTCAATCATTATTTTCTATGGTGTTGAGTGTCTTTAGGAATAAGCTTTCAAGACTAAACACTACAACACCCAAGTCTTTAATTGTAAGACTCTTTCTTATTTCAATTGTTTTGCAAATTTTTAGGAAAGACTTGGTTAACTACAAGAGCTGGAACAAAATGTACTCAACTAATACCGATGCAAATGAAATTTTACTAAAATACAGAGACTTATTCCACCGATATAATATCTTAAAATTTCCTACTAACTAGCATGGGTTTCTCAAACTTCAAAAGTGGGGAGTCATAAGGCATACCTCTCATATTTGATTCCACTTCTCTCTTCCCTTTTGATTTGTTTCTTGGAAACTCGAATTCGGTCACTCTACTGCAAATGCATGAGAACCTCGAGGCGAAAAGAAAAGAAAGAGGGAAACTAAAATTAAATGGGGAAATCTTTTTGTGGTTTTTGATGAGGGGAATTTAAAGAATAGAAAATTGGCGGCAAAGCTCGGCTTGATTATCTCGAAAACAAAATAAAATAACTAAATATAAAGTGTTAGGGAAACCAACATGAGTGCTTATAAACTCAAATAAAAAGCAGAACCTCAAAAATAAAATAAAGCAAATGAACGCCAAAAAAATGGGATTTCTATTTTTGTGCCCCTGGTTCGTTAGTTATACTCAGTTTTCCCTAGCCGCTTAACTTTTCCTCACTTTTCCCCTCGCCATGTTAAGAAACCCTCGCGGGCGCTCACATGCACTCGGACGGAGGGATGCCGTCAGGTCAAAGGCTTGAACATTACATGCTGACTGGTGGGACAGCGTTGGGGCAGGTCGGGCGTTGAGCGTTACGTTATGTGGCCTCCCCGATACAAAACAAGCATGGAGCATCAAAAATTATAGATACGTTTCCAACGTATCAGTATCCCCAAGCTTAACTCCTACTCGTCCTCGAGTAGGTAAGTGATAAAAAGAATAATTTTTGAGGTGACATGCACCCTCACAATAAAGATCCAACCATATGCAAGCATTGAAAACTGGGATCAAAGAACTCTAAACATGTGCATGAAAGATGGAGTTCTAACAATAGGACATAGTAACTATGCATGCAACATGACAAGCTACAAACAAAGATCATGAATAACATGCATTGAAAAATGTTTGTTTGTTTCACATGTAGAAAACATAGCATAGTGGCAATCAGCTTGTCCCTCATAGAGTAGCAATTAAATGCATAGGACACCTGCAAAGTTCACAAGGGTGACTAGAAACAAATAGCACAAGAACAAGTAATATCACAATATGCATCAATTAATAAGCTTTGGAACACTGCACACAGAATGACAACTATGCTCTCTTAATGGTGCCTAAAGGTAGAAGGTGGAGACTCAACAATGGTGGAAGAAAGGCCTTTTTGTAAAGGAAGCAGGGATTACAAGTTTCAAAAAGAGCTTCCAAAAATTATGGTACTTGTTAGCTTTCAGCCCTCATTGCCCCTATCAGAAGCATCTTGAAGTGGTTAAGGTTAAAGTGGCAAAGATGGAGTATATGCTTGACGAAGTATAAGTTGGAAATCTCATGCCCCTTGAATACGAGGGCCACACCTCATGCATACTCAACTTTGGGTCCAGGTAAGTTATTGTCACTATAAGTATTTGCATATCATTGAGAACCCATCAGCAGGTACCCTTGCACATGGTACAGGAGCTTTCCCATAACCAAAATGACAAGGCAAGTAGACAATGAGCATCTCAGCAATTCTTCTTATGTACCATGGGAATATGGTGCTATTTTCTCTCTTTCCTCTATTCTCAATGTGTCTCTTTTTTTATAAGAAGAATGCTTCATAGATGTCACTATGGTGATGCTGCAAGTTTCCACCATGATTAGGCATGGCTTAGGCTAACGGCCCAGGCGTTTCTCTAACACGGTATACAAACTCCATGGACTTACAAGTTCCCTCTTTATTTCACACCGGTGATATCCATAGAGAAAAGAACATGATATCAACTAAGTACAACAAGGTACAAGTGCAATGTTGAAAACGTTCCCCGTGACAGCACGGTTCTGCTAATTCCAACTTATAAGTGCAAGCATATACAACAAAGTTGTCACAATGGTTCAAGTTTATTAGGGGCAAAGAATAAAGTGTGCCATCAAGTTCGTGAGGGCTTTAATCACTAAGTTTTCGCATAACAAAATAGTTTTAAATTGGAAGATAGATGAAAACAAGAATATACTTGGAATGGTGTAACACACCATGCGTAGGAGTTTATAGTGGCCACTTTGGAATAACTTGGTTTCTTGGGAGTTGGAGGCATGAGTAGAACTTACTCATACAAGTGGAGGCTAGCAAAAGACTGGGAGCAACCAACTAAGAGAGCAATAATGGCCATAATCATGCAGTGCAACAAAGCATACTAATCAAAGCAAATAGTGGTACTACAAGTCAAGGACTAAATGATCATAGAGGCTAATGGTGACTTGTCATAGTCATAACATGGTGTGAGCATCTGCCAAGTCAACCCAAGCAAAACATCAAAGGAGAATACCACAATACTATGCTTTTGCATGCTAAAACAATGCATAATTTCTTCAAGTCACACTAAGCAATCCCAATTGTTTGGAACAAGACATGCTACAACAATAATCACTAAGCATAATGCTAAAACAACACCTAGCATGTCATGCTAAAGTCTAAGTCACAGTCAATGCAAGCTCCTCTTGCACTTCAAGCAAGAACTTACTACTCCTTTCCAAACACCAAGCAAACCTATTTGCAAAACAACACAACAAGAATGGGGGTCCAAACTACTTTATTCAAGAAAACTAAACAACCTAAGCAAAGCAAACAAAAACTAACACGCTCCAAGAACAACATAACTGTGCATGAAACAATAAAAATGAAGTGTCTAGACAAACCTAAGCTTTTTATTGATGAAGAAGGGGATGCCTTGGGCATCCCCAAGCTTTGACGCTTGTACCACTTGGATATTTCTTGGGGTGACACCATGGGTGGCATCCCCAAGCTTGAGATTTTTTCCATTCTTCATCTCATTACATCATTCTCTCTCTACACCTGAATTTTTTCCTTCATACAAAACTTCACACAATCTTCATTATCAAAATTAGTGTATTCAAACGATAATAGACCTTTAGGAAAAGCTTTGGAACAGCAAGTATTTTCACTAAAAACACAAGATACAGTAGCAACTCCTTCAAAAATCTCAAATCCCCAAAAGATAACTCAAAAAGGAATCAATAAGAAGCAAATGCAAATAATGGCAGAAATCTATCAAATAGACCAGCAGGTAGAAACCGATTTTTTCGAACATCTTCCGTTGCTCAAATCAAAAGTGTTGAACTAACGAAAGTTAGCTAACATACTGGGGGATTTATTCAAAAAATTTCAGCTCAATCCGAGTTATAGAGACACCTCATGAATTTTTTTGGTGGAGGACAGAAATCTGTTTTGGGATAGCAACTCCCCAAATCTTACTTACCTCTCATTAGAGGTCATCCTTGGCACACAAAATCAAACAAAAAGGATAAGTAGAGGTCATTACAGAAGTAGTAACTTCCAAGACTCAAGGAAACTCTTGGGTTATCTCCCAACAAGTACTTTTCTTTAACGCCTTTAAGTTAGGCACAAGAAGCAAGAAGAATCAAGTATTTTCAAATGAGGAAGCATTAACATTCATACTTGCAAAATCTTCAACTATGAAAGGTATCTCATGAAAATGGGTTTTGGAGGATCCTTTCTCATCTCTCTTTGGTCTACTACCTTCATCAAAAATATTTTCAGTGGAAGTGCAATCAAAGTTCTTTTCAAAGGCTTCATGCATTACAACAAGCTTAAAGGGTATGTGTATGTTGAATTCCTCTCTAGGCTTAGTTTTATCAGAAATACCCACAACATCTACACTTGAACATAGCATATTGAAACATTCAAAAACCTTTTTGGCCTCCCTAGCAACATCATGGAATTCTTTTGATAAAGTTTCAAGGATGAATTCCCTTTTTTCAACATTCTTCTCTTCTTTTAGTTTTAGGAACAAGTTCAGCTGCAGAAATCTCATAATTAGGAGCAAGTTCAGCTATAGATTTATCCTCAATATCCTCATGCTTGCTAACATAATTAAAGAATTCTTCAATATTATCTTTCCCAATTATGGAGCCACTACCTATTGCAAGATCTTTCAGGGCAAACTAAGGGAGCAACATGGTGAGCTAGAGCGGGAACTAATTTTTTTTTGTGTTTTTGAATAAAGCAAGCAAACCAAACTAGACTAATTTTTTGGGTTTTTTGAAAAGAGGCAAACAAAACCAAGCAAAAGAAACAAAGCAAACTAAAAACAAAGCAAAGAGAAAGGAAGTGAAGGACTCCCCGGTGCCAGAAAACTTGTTGATGACTCATTGATGGCGCCAGAGAACTTGGTGCTTGATGTGGAGTCTTGTTGGGAACCCCAAGAGCAATGTGTGAAGAGCACAACAGCAAGTCTTCCCTCAATTGAGACCGAGGTTATCGAACCAGTAGGAGGAAGGAAACGTCACACAGGTGTTGCAAGCAACGCAGAGATCTGCACAACAAAAACTCAAGACTTTGCCCCAACGAATCAGTGAGGTTGTCAAGCTCACCGGTTTGCTGTAACAAAGGATTAAATGTATGGTGTGGAAGGTAATGGTTTGCAGCAAGTAAACAAGTAACAGTGGAGGATGTATCAATGGTAAAGATTGTACCGGGGTCCATAGTTCACTAGAGGTGCTCTCCTTAGATAAACAACATGGCATGAAGGGTAAACAAATTACAGCGGGGCAATTGACAAGAACTGAGCAAGGCATAACAATGCAATTACTAGCGAGAAAGATCCTATGAGGTTGATTGGTCAATACAACAATATACATAGACCGCCATCCAGCTGCATCTATGACTAGAAGTCCACCTTTAGGTTATCATCCGAACCCCCTCCAGTATTAAGTTTCAAGCAACAGACAACTGCTTTAAGCAAAGTGTGTAAGGTAAACAGTCCACATGTTCCATGAACAAGAGATCGTTGTTTTCTCCCTAGTAGCAACAACACATCTACAACCGAAGAGATTTCTGTCACTTCCCTTGGAAACTATAGGCATGAACCCACTATCGAGCATAAATACCCCCTCTTGGAGTCACTATCAACTACTTGGCCAAGATAACCACTAGTAACGGAGAGCATGCAAGATCACAAACAACACAGACATGATAGAATCATAAAAACAAAACCATTAATAAAACTAAAATAATAATCTCAATATCCATCGGATCCCCGCAAACACAAAATGCATGATTACAAATAGATTAGATCTTGATCATGAACGAACCTCACAAGATCTATACATGAAAGCACAAATGAGGAGATACAATCATCTAGCTACTACATGGACCCATAGTCCAAGGTGGAACTACTCACGCATCATACCGGAGTGAAGGCCTCCAGGATGATCTCCCCTCCGGCAGGGTGCCGGGAAGAACTTCAGACCCCCCCGATCTAGGGACGATGGTGGCGGCGGCTACATACGGTTTCGTGGATTTCTGATCGGGGTACTCAAGGTTTCTACATCGGGGGCTTATTATAGGCGAAGGGGCGAGACTGGGAGGCGACCAGGGCCACCAAACCCTATCCAGGCGCGGGCCCACCTGCCCCCGCGCCTGGGGTGGGTATGGCCCCCCTGGATGGCCCCTCCGACTCTCCTACAGACTTCTTGTTCCCCACGCAAATTAATTGACTTTGACGTTTGTCCCGTCCAATTCCAAGAATATTTCTTTACTAACTTTTCTGAAAACGAAAAAAGGAGAAAACAGGCATCTGGCACTATTGCAACTTGTTAATAGGTTAGTACCATAAAACATGTAAAAAGCACCTCAAAGTGTAGACAAGCAGAGAAAATAGATACAAAACAAGCATGGAGCATCAAAAATTATAGATATGTTTCCAACGTATCAGGGCCGTGTTGGGGCAGGTCCTGCCGTGTCCGATACGTGCTGACGGGTGGGGGCGAGGATACACGTCGGACCCGCCATCCATCTCTCGCTGCCTTGTGGGCCGTTTTTTCCTAATTGGGTGGCCGGTGCAGGCAATGACAAATGGGGCCATTCCGTGGGGCCATCGAAGCCAATGAACGATGGGGCCGTCATGTGGGGCCGTCATGTGGGGCCGTCGAGGCCAATGACTGATGGGGCCGTGATGTGGAGCTAGAGGGGGATTTGCATATTCGCCATGTTTTACATTGCAACTTGCATATTGCCATTTTTTGTGTCGCTGACATATAGTGGTAATGTGGCAAATATGCAAGGTCATCGAAGCCAATGAACGATGGGGCCATCATGTGGGGCCTTCGAAGCCAATAACCGATGGGGCCGTGATGTGGGGCTGGAGGGGTGCGGTGACCCAGCATACCACTGCATGATGTAGTATATTATAGTCATTGACATAACACCAATGAAACACCGTTCACTAGTATTACACCCCTCAGAGTGGTACAACAGAAACACATCAGGTCCAATACATGGCTAAAGGTTGCAACTCACTCTTTACACAAGATCCAGAGAACACTCTAGGTTAGAGAGAGAGAAATAAACTTCTTACCAAGAAGAATCAGAAATAAACAACTCAAATACTATCATACTATTTAGACTAGTGTGCTAACTAATGGTCTGGCATTTCTTCTATTGCAATACGCTACAGAAATACGTTGTATGGTTGGAGATTATATTCCTATCTAATCAGTAACTTCGTCTTCACTTGAGTTGATGTATATGTTGACTTTCTTGACTTCCTGGAGCATAACTTGATGTATATGTTGAAGAGCTTTAGCTTTGGTTGAAGATTCCTGGAGCATAACTTGATGTAGACGTTGTCTTAATGGCTTTAGAATCTAGCAAGGGTTAAGAAGATACGTTGAGTACGAGTGTACTTAGCAAGTTCGCTAGAAAAGGAGTGTTTGATGCACTATATCTACAGCCACAGACCGTAGGTCTTAGGCAATGCAAGTTTTCGTAAACATTTCTTCAAAGATTGCTTTTATTCTGAAAAGCTATGTCAGTCAGCCTTCATGGGTTTACCAGAACTTTCATGGAGTTCCTTTCCCGCCGCGTTCGCAACTCCTTCCCGGAACAGGGAGTAACAAGTTACAGTTTTTACACTCTGCAGAGGTGCGTTACTTTACCCATGAGAGATCAACTATTTGTTGCACAACCGGGCAGCTTATTCCCATCCACAATTCCATGATGTGGGGCCCATAAGATGATCCAATCCAATCACTTCCCCCTTCGCGACCTCGCATGCCTCCTTGGTGTACACCATGCCCACATATTGGATTACAGCAATGGTTTGTACAGACCGTTAGATGCCAGAACTATCGTGGGACGTTAAGGGTTCCCACTCATATGCTGCATATCCTCTATGAATTACCAATTAATATGCACGCTACGAGGATAACAGCCACGACCTGCACATCCGGCTACATGCGAGAGGAAGAAGATACAGCTGACTTCTCCGTCCCATACCAAATCTCATGGTTAACGCGTGATATACGGCGCAAGAATCACGGGCGACATTGGTTGTTAAGTCCTAGATAATATGTTCCTTTACCACCAAAACTTTTATAGTATGTTATTACCTCATGGTAAATAACCTATAATCACATTATTATGAAAATAGTGTTTTCGGACCTTTTTCAAATGTAGGTGGTGACACATTGGACTTGTAAAATACTTTACAAAAAATAATCAAAGAACATGAGCAAGTGCGAACTTGCCTTCTGTGATTGCAAGATTATGCACTCACGGTCTTCAAGACAATATAAGATCCAATATCTGAAATCAGCATCATTGGTCCGGTAAGGACTAATGTTTAAAGAAGCAAAATGCTTTTATGCATAAGTAATGTGATGCATTTAATAAACGCGAATCCAGGGGATAACGTTTTTCTAGGGTTTGGATTCTGGAAATGGTTACTTAAGAATGTGTTGTCCCTTTTAGATAAGTTTCATACTTGTGCTTCTTATTGAGGCTTGTGAGTGTGTGTGAAACAACATATAATTACAATATTATAAAACAATGAGACACACACAAATGTGAAATGCTACTCAAGATTTCTTATATAAGAGTTGTTGTTTGAAGTGGCAAAAAGAATAACATTTGAAGAAAAGATTTCTTTTCTAAGGTTTAAAAAATCTTTATTGTTAATAGGATGTGTTCAATGTCTTTTGGTGTGTGATTGATTAATTTGGACTTGAGATGCTTTATGTCTTAATTGGAATAGACCAAAGTTAACTATAAAAACATATGTAGTTTATTAGACATAATGTTTATAAGCCTTGAGACTATAGTTAAGTTTAAAAGAACATAGATGGTTTGGAAGTGTAATGCTTATGATATTTGTACCTTGTGTACCTGGTAATGTTTCCTTAAGGTTTCTTAAGAATAGTTATATTTTTACTTGGTGTAGTGGTTTCTTGATTTTTATAATGGAATAGTAGCATTTACTTTTTTATAGATGAGTGGTTATAGTTTATAAAGAAATAATATTACTTAACTATATATGGACTTACTATAGTGTGGTGATGGTTTTGTAATCTGGTGGTTGAAGTAGATGGAAAAGATTTAATTTATTCACAAGTTGTTCTTTAAGGTTTTTATAGTTAATAAGAATCCTTTTAGAATATAATCTTCACTTAGGTTGAAGATAATTTAATAAAATGGTATTTATAATGTTTTGAACCATTATGACTTCATATTATCAATATTTAAGACTAATACTATTTATTAGACTTAATTGACTAATTTTTAGAAATATTAACAAATTTTATTTACCCTTATATAAATTAATAACTAAGGGAATAGGTTTAAATTCAAGTTGCTAAGTATTAAGTTTTTATTTACTTTAAAAGTGGAGTATTATATTTTTAACAAGTAGACATTATTTTTGTGATCATTTTGATATATTACATTTATTTTTGTGATTCATAAATAATAAAATATGATTTTATAAGATTTATTATTTTATAAATACATAATAAATAATAAATACTTATTTAAGTGAAGTAATAATGCATGATTATAGTTTTAAAGTATTATTTTTATTTTTCTAATATTTTTGGTATTTTATTTATATTTCTTTAAGATTTACCAATTTAAAATATGAATTTTCAAAGTATTAATACTTATAAAATCTTTATTAATAATAACTATTTAAATTGCCAACATAACAAATTTTTATAATGGATTAATCTTATAGATATTATTTTTCTAAACATTTTCAAATATAATACATATTTTTTTGAATTATAAAACAAAAGTTATGGATTTAATCATTTAATAATATTTAATGATTTTATTTTATTTCTGGAATATTTAAATTTGGGTTTATATTCTTTCTTTATTTCTTATACAGAAAATAACCTTTTGCACCGGGGCTAAGCCTACCCAAGGTCACTGACCTGTGGGCCTATGGCCACATCATCAGCCATGCGAGACAGAGACTAGGTCAAACTAGCTGACTAGGCCGGGGGTGACGTTGGCATGACGTCATCGGAGCTTGATCCTCTCAGATCGATGATGGATCAGGTGATTTGGTGCGCGCGCGGGCTATAGTGAGGCTTGTTGGAAAGAGGACGATGCGAGAAGTCTAGGAGTGGTGGAGCCGCTAGCAAATGGTCGTCGGAGGATGGTCAACGACGGTGGACAACGGCGGTGGTGTCGGGTGCTCGTGGTGTGAACGAACTAGAGCGAAATACAGAGAGTAAAAGGTACTGGAAGAACCAGTGGATCACCCTGGTTGCAGCGGTGGTGCCGGCGAGGACTGGTGCGGTCGGAGACGAGCTCTCCGATGAGGATTTCGACGAACTGTCGTAAAGAGAAACGGCAAAATTCGCCCTCTCCAGTGCTCCCCTTGATGCAAGATTCCAACCAGAGGATCTACGGAGCACGGGGCATCTCCATGGCTACTTGGAAGAGAGTGGGAAGGTGCGGCTCGATAGTGAGGCAAGCTAGGGTTTTGGCACTAATGAAGAAATTGAGAGAGAGAGAGCTGTAGAGGGGGAAATGGGGATGAGGACGAACAGACGACGTCGTGGCGTTCTTATCCCTTCCTTCCAGGAGCGGTAGCACTCATCACAGTGCGGCGGTCCATCGACGGCGGAGCTCCAGCCAGCGAGCTGCTTCCATTAGGTGACGTAGACGACGATGCGACATTTGCAAAAAAAACTGGAACGTTTACTCTCTTGATCCGTAGTCCCCGCGCTGGCCCACTCATCAGTCACTGAGTGAGAGGAGCCGGGCTGGTTACTGGGCCGAGGTGGCTGCTGCGGGCTGCTCGTGAGCAGTGGATAAGGAGAAGGAAGTTGGGCCATGGGCCATATTTGGTCTCCTTCTGTTTTTTCCTGGTTCTTTTTTTCTATATTCTGTTTTGATTACAGATTTGAATTTGCATCTTTAATTTGAAATTTTCTAACAAAGTTTACTTGCTGAATATTTGCAACAACAATTTATATTGATTGAGATTTATTTTGTAAATATTAATGATGAATATTTTATATTTCTTTATTTTCTTTATATGAATCCCTTTTAATATTTTGTAGAAGCCTTTATTATTAATTTTCTTTCTATACTAAACCATGGCTTTATTATAGGATATTTCCGTATTTGATTATAAAACTTAACTCTAGTTAACTCATAGTTGGAATAGAATTTTTTATATATAATGATCCTATATCATTATTTGATGCATGAAATACAAAGGAAATCAGTAGGGTTAATATTACTCCCATTAATTTAGAAAATGGCAATGTACATATTCTATTATGATAAACATAGAAGTTTAGGGTTTTAATTGTAAGTGTTTACCCAAGGGTTTAGGGTTCTTAATTTTCTTATATTCTTTTATTGATGTGAGTAAAGATTTAATAGTTAAGCATATTGTCTTTTGTTTGTGATCTTTAATGGTATTACCTTTTAAAATAGGAAGTTATTAACTAAAATTCTTTATGGAAAAGAATTGATAATAATATCTCCTAAACACATATGGTTAAGACAATTGGAAATGTCAGAGATGTGCTTAGGTGATTTGCTATAGGAAATATTCCTATAAGGCTTTTTGGAAATAATATGATTTATCTAACAGAGGATATGGATGTTAAGCTTGATCATAGTGTTTAGCTTCCATAGTTCACAATCCTGGACTTATAATTAAGGAATTCCTTTCCTAGATATACTACTTTTTCCTATCCATCATCATGGTTAGCATGATGAACTTTACATCACAAGAATCTTCCTATCCACCTTTTATTCTTCTAAACTCATTGATGAATCCAATGAGTTTGACACTAAAGCATTTCATGATCTTCACCTATCTAGACTTGGTTATATCAACTACTCTTCTGCTAATAACATTCAATCCAACAGGTGGCTACTTCTAACTCCGTTCCTATTATTCCATAATCATCCACCACTAATATTACTCCAGTAGATGGGTTTATAATTAGATATACATCCAATCCTACTCCACCTCAAGTGTTTACTATTTTCCCAGAGGAAAATACTAACTCTATAATTCAATGCTGCTCTAACATCATCTTAATCATACAATCTTACCCGTACCTGACTCCAATATCTCATATTAGAGTTCAATCAAGTTTTACCCACCAATGTTACTTATACAAGATATAAGCATTCAATATTGGTGTCTAAAGCATGATCATTATAATCCTTTGATCCCTTATGGTTTAGGTTCTAATGAGCTAGTCAAGGCTTCATCAATACAACTTTACAATTGTATTGAAATTATCCTCTTAGTATCTCTTATTGGATTAAGGGTTGTTTATTCATGGACTATGCCTACTTGATCCAATAGAATTACTACTGGTAACTATCTTCAGGATTCCTCCTTGTAATTTTATTTATTACCATAAAACTATATAATCTAAATAACTCTTCTATTCATTTAGGAGTGATTTTAACTCCATCAATTATCATATTGATTTGATTCTCTTTAATCACTCCCATCCTATAGATGATAACTACAACTAGCATTACTATTTACCTCTTCTTAGTTGTGTCTTTATACGCACTTAAATGTATGCTATGATATGGTCAAGAGTTGATAGATTAAGAATTGTTGAATCAATAGTTGATTACTCAACATTGATGAACAACAGATATTGAGATAGGATTCCGTAAGGATTGATATGGAAAGAAAGATACATGGTGCATGATCTTGACTTGGTTTCTTTCCTACTCAATCACACTAAAGAGTTAAAGTTAGGTATTAGCATGACACTCATAGTAAGAATAGATAAGAATAAGAGAGATCAGGATTAGTCATTACATTCTGATTACTTGAGTTGTAATCTTAACCTTGTATTCATAAGTTGTTGTGAGGAATATTATGATATGATCCCTTAAGGATCAGATATCAGTCATTAAGCAATGCATTATGAGTGACATTTTTACTATATTTGATCTACCCCTAGATCAAATCATGTGTACCCAAATAAGGTTTTGGCAAAGGTCATATTGAAACTTATCACAGTCAACTTGATGATCTACCTCAATTCCATCAATTTGAGAGAAGCTTCAATCACTTTGATAGGTTTTGTTCAAAAGCACGAAAATTATTCGGATTTTCTATGCATGAATGCAATGCACACATCTGGGTTCAGCTTATTTCTGAGCTCTAATGCTGGGATGTTACAAGGGGGGATTTGCATATTTGCCACGTTTTAGATTGCAACTTGCATATTTGCCATTTTGTGTGTTGTTGACTTGTGGTGGTCATGTGGCAAATATGTAAATTTCAAAGAAAATGGTCGTCATGTGTGGCGATCGAAGCCAATGAACGATGAGACCGTCATGTGGGGCTGTCGAAGCCAATGACCGATGGGGCTGTGATGTGTGGCTAGAGGGGGATTTGCATATTTGCCATGTTTTAGATTGCAACTTGCATATTTTCCATTTTGTGTGTCGCTAAAATGTGTTGGTCATGTGGCAAATATGAAAATTTCAAAGAAAAGTTTCGTCCTAGGGGGCCATCGAAGCCAATGAACGATGGGGCCGTCGAAGCCAATGACCGATGGGGTCGTGATGTGTGGCTAGAGGGGGGACTTGCATGTTTGCCACATTTTAGATTTCAACTTGTATATTTGCCATTTTGTGTGTCCTGACATGTGGTGGTCATGTGGCAAATATGCAAATTTCAAATAAAAGGTTCATCCTATGGGGTCATCGAAGCCAATGAACAATGGGGCCGTCATGTGGGGCCGTCGAAGCCAATGACCGATGGGGCCGTGATGTGTGGCTAGATGGTATATTTGCATATTTGCCACGTTTTAGATTGCAACTTGCATATTTTCCATTTTGTGTGTCGCTGACATGTGGTGGTCATGTGGCAAATATGCAAATTTCAAAGAAAAGGTTCGTCCTGTGGGGCCATTGAAGCCAATGAACGATGGGGCCGTCATGTCTGGCCATCGAAGCCAATAACCGATGGGGCCGTGATGTGGGGCTGGAGAGGGGATTTGCATATTTGCCATGTTTTAGATTACAACTAGCATATTTTCCATTTTTGGTGTCGCTGACATGTGGTGGTCATGTGGCAAATATGCAAATTTCAAAGAAAAAGTTTGGCAGATATGCAAAATTGGCAAATATGCAAAAATCCCGGAGCAGCTACTCCCCCAAACATTGATAGGTGAGGTCGTGTATGACACACGTGAGGTCGTCTCTCTCTCTCTCTCATCCACTCCCATCCCCCAGCCCCGAGCAGCTCCTACCCCACCGGCGGTCAGAGCAGCCATCGTTGGCGCGTCGGCGGCTCCGTCCTATGGTGGCATCAGACGGACTGTCGCGCTGCACCTCAACCACGGCTCTAGCACATGTTTCTTCCGCATACATTATACGTTGAGGCAGTACCAACCACAGGCAGGTCTGCCGCCCATAATGACCGGGATTTTGTTCCGCCTCCATAGCTCGACGTACGGTCGCAGCAATTGCTAGTAGTGCTTGGTAAGACCTTCGCTCCTACTCCGCCCACCCTAATCGATTGGGTTCCCGTAATTTCCTTGATATTGCAGGGGTAAATTATTCTTTAATGTCTGGTCATAGCAGGTACACCAGCGAGGGTGGGATTCGATCATGTCATGGCCACATTCTCCTTCTCCTACCATGTCGGAAGTGTAGGTAGCTCCTTCTCTTTGTACTACCATTGAATTTGAAGTGCTGCCATGGCTTGTCGAACTGATTTTAATTGGGTTTGTTTTGGGATTGTTACAATGTGCTATGCAGGCCGATGATCCATGGTACATTGCATACCAAGATGAATCAACCCAGTGGTCTAGCCAGAGGATGGATTTGGAGGAGATGGTTGCCAATTTAGGTGATGAATTGGCCCGTAAAAACCTATTGATATTAGAGCTGAAGCATACTGTCGAGGAAGAAAATAAGAACTCAGAGCTTATTTGCAAAGAGAAGTTGACACTTGAGGCTGATCTTGCTGTATCTAATCAAGTGGTAGAAAATGTAAAACATGAACTTCAAGTGAAGGGGGAGGAGAATAGTAGATTCATGTGGACAGTTTTAGTAGTTGTCATCCCCGTCCTAACAGTTACACTATGGGGTTGTGGTGAAGGTGGCACATTTAATGATTAGTTGAATTGATAGCAAATTTAGAGAGTAGAATTGTTATTCGATGGATGGTTGTGAGTTCCTGCTAATTTAGTCACTTTGCGGTCCCAAAGTTGTCATGAGAATGCATTGTGGGGCCTGAGTTGCTTGCCATTGGATCTAGCTACCCAGAGTTGGCGTGCCAAATGCCATGTAGACTTGCAGCGTTGACGGCAGCATCCAATCCTTGTTCTTCCTGACGCCCCATTCTTCTTCTCTAGAGAGGTGATTTGTCAAAGAAAGTACTACTCCCTCCGATCCAATTTAGTTTACTCAAATTCTTCAAGATACAGATGAATCTAATACTAATTCATGTCTATGTACAATCGAATCTAAAAAAATATAAATCAACTAATACAAGCCCACCAGATATTGTCAAAGCAACTACTGCTACTTATGAATAAGCTTTAGAGCATATCCATCGGTCTCACGGCTCAAATACATACTCCCTCTGACCCATATTAGCAGTAAAACTTGACTAGATACGTTTCATATCTAGATGGATCCAAGTCAACTAATATGGGTCGGAGGGAGTATCAAATTTATTCAAATCGGTTCACGGGGGCTTGATCTACGCCGTCGCGGTGATGTTGCGGATGATGGATTCAATCATCATCGCATCGATGACCACTGTCGGCACCGCCGCCGCTTCGATGTCTTTCATCAGCAACATATCTGAGGAGGTGAACAGGAGTGAGACGGACAGAGACAGAAATTTCAGACGCTTAGATCCTCACCGTCGCACGCTGTTCCAGTCGCCACGCTTGGATCCATGCCTCTGCAAGCCGTTCCGACCCCTAGGCTTAGGTCAGCGCCGCCACATGCTGTTCCGACCACCAGGCTTAGATCCGTGTCGCTGCACGCCGTTCCGACCCCCACGCTTAGGTCGCTGGCGCACGCCGTTCCAACCGCCAGGCTTAGATCCGCGCCGCCGCACGCCGTTCGGACCGCCACGCTTAGAACCGCGTCGCCGTACGTATATAGGAGGGGAGGCAGATGAGGCTGGTATACATGCGACAGGGAAAGGGAGGGAGAAACTTCCAGCCCGTCGGGCTCTCCTCTCCATACAAGGTAGGTGCGCCCATCGGGAGAGAGAGTGTAAGATGTTGTAATTATGCCCTAGAGGCAATAATAAAGATGTTATTATTATAATTCTTGTTCATGATAATATTTATATTCCATGCTAGAATTGTATTAAGCGGAAACTTTAATACTTGTGTGGTTTGTGAACAACACCGTGTCCCTAGTACGCCTCTAAGGACTAGCTCATTGATTAATGATGGTTAAGGTTTCCTAACCATGGACATGAGTTGTCAATTGATAATGAGATCATATCATTGGGAGAATGATATGATGGACAGACCCAAACTAAGCAAAGCAATTAGATCGTGTCATCGTGTTCGTCTTTGCGAAGCTTTTCTTATGTCAAATATTGTATTCCTTAGACCATGAGATAATACAACTCCCTGGTATCGAAAGAAAGCTTTGAGGTCATCAAACGTCATCCTATGAGAGGGTGATCATAAAGGTGTCTCGGTGATCGGAAAGTATCATTGGGTTGTATGTATCGAGATGGGATTTGTCCCTCCCAAGTCGAGAGATATACTTGGGCCCACTCGGTAATCGATATCAATACAGCTTGCAAGCATGTGGTTAAGGAGTTAATCACAAAGTGATATCGGATTCTGAGCGAGTAAAGTACTTCTTTGTGAGCGAGATTGAACTAGGTATGGCCAGTAGCGATCGAATCTCGCAAGTAAAATATCGCGAGGCGAAGGAATATATATATATGGGATTGATTGAATCCTGGCATCGTGGTTCATCCGATATGATCATCGATGAATGTGTAGAATCAATATGGGTTTCGGACCCGCTGTTGATTATTGATAGAAGATCATGTACGCATATTCTCGAACCCGCGGGTCACACATAACGTGTCTCGGCTAGGATAGATTGGATAATTGGTTTATGAGTTTTTGTTGGTCTTGGATGGGATCCGTGACATCACGAGAGGTTCCAGAGTGGTCCGGAGAATAAGATTCATATAAAGGCGGTGCAGTTTTGGAGTTGAATTGTTAGGGTTAATCGATATTGTCGGAAGCTTCTAGAACCTTCGGAAGGGACCAACATGGCCACACCTTCCGGGAGGGCATGGGCCTATGAGGGAGTGCCCTGGCGCATTGGGCCAGGGCACAAGGCCCATAGGGCCCAGCCGACCAAGAGGGTTTAAACTCGAGATAGAGCTTCTAGAAGGGGGTTTCCTTGCCCCCACTCCCTCCTTGGGGCCGCGGTTTGGCTTGGGGGAGGGGCTAGGCTGCGCCCACCCTCTATATATAGAGGGCTGGGCGCACCACCCACACCTTCCCTCCAACCCTAGCTGTCTTGCCTCCTCTCTCTCCTCCATTTGTTTGTGGTGAAGCCTGCTGCAAAAATTCTCCACCATATACACCACGCCGTCGTGTTGTAGATCAATCCGTATCTCCACCATACTTGCTGGTCCGAGGAAGGAGGAGGCGTCGAGGTGCTGCGTGTGCATCTCACGGAGGCACCGCCACTTGTGGTGCTAGATCAGATCGGATCGCGAGGAGGAGAAGCGAGTCGACTACATCACCCACGCGTTAAATGAGCGTTCATCTTGAATCTTCAAGGGTATGAAGATATAATCAATCTCTCTCGTTGTTTGCATCTCCTAGATTAGATCTTGGCTTTCCCTCTGTTAGCATCTGTAGAAAATTCTGATTTACTATGCATGAAACCCTTGATGGTATCGAGCTAGATCTATGCGTAGATGTATTTCCGAGTAGAACACAACATGGTTGTTGCGGCGTTGATGTTTTCTGTTGCAAGCCTCTTGTTTGTGTTCTTCTTATGGCTGGGATAGTGAGATTGAAGCGGTCTGGCCAACCTTACGCGATGTCATTAGCGAGACGGCTCCGCACTTGACGTGTGGCTTGTTCCACACATGCGGTGGTGGATGCAGTTTCTCTCACTATAGTTGTCAAGGGATCTACACGGAGTTTGGCAACCATAATATCACCGTTGTGGCTTTCCGTAGTAAGAATCGTTCTTAGCATCTACTCCCATAAGCCACGTAAAACATGCAACAACAAAGTAGAGGCGTCTAACTTGTTTTTTGGGGAGTGTTCTGTGATATGGTATGGCCCAAGATGTGATGTGTATAATGTGTCACGATGATCATGTTTTGTAATGTTTCACGACTTGCATGTCGATGAGTACACAACCGGCAGGAGCCATATGGTTGTCTTTATAATTGTGTATGACCTGTGTGTCAACTTCTTATACACCATGTAATAGTTTCACTTTATCGCTAAGTAGTTAGCAATAGTTTTAGTTGCTATTCATGGTGGAGGAAATCATGGTGGAGTGATGGAGATCATGCCGGCACGCACAAGATGGAGATCATTGCGCAAAGATTGGCTATACCATGTCACATAAAGTTATATGCATGTGATGTTTATCCTTTTATGTATCTTATTATGCTTAGATCGCGACGGTAGCATTATAAGATGATTCCTCACTTAAAGATCAAGATAAAACTGTGTTCTCCCCAAGTATGCATCGTTGCGAAAGTTCGTCGTGTCCAAGCATCACGTGATGATCGGGTGCTATAGACTCTATGCTCACATACAACGGGTGCAAGCCAGTTTTGCACATGCGAAAATACTTGGGTTTGACTTGACGAGCCTAGCATGTACAGACATGGCCTCGGAACACATGAACCGAACGGTTAAGCATGAGTCATATGAATGATATGATCGACACCTTGTTTTCCACCATTGAAACCACATCTCTTCTCGTGAAGATCAGATTAGGTGTGGTGAATTTGGATCGTGTTCACTAAACAACTTGAGGGATGTTGAATTTAGTGGGAGTTCATCTAGTAATTTGATTAAAAGTTGAACTAGTTATCATGAACATAGTCTAATTTGTACTTGCAAATATTGTAGATCACATGGCTAAGTCCAACTTCAACTTCAACGTTTTTGCTGAGAAAGAAAAGCTTAAGAACAATGGGTCTAACTTCACCAATTGGTTTCGCAATCTAAGAATCATTCTCTCTGGAGGTCAAAAGGACTATGTCCTTGGGAAAGTGTTAGGTGACCCCTGCTGCAACTGCGCCGACTGATGAGAAAGCTGTCTATCAGTCGCGCAAAGATGATTATGGTGTGATTAAGAGCACCATGTTGTTTGCTATGGAACCGGAACTTCAAAATCGTTTTGAAGACTATCCCGGGCCCTTTGAGATTCTCGAAGAGCTGAAAACCATGTTTTAGACTCAGGCCCGTTCTGAGAGATATGAGATCTCTGAGAAGTTCTTTAACTACAAGATGGAGGAAGGGAGTTCCGTTAGTGAGCACGCCATTTAGATGACGGGCTACACTCAACGCCTTGAGCAACTGGAATGCACGATTCCAGAGGAGCTCAAGATTGTGAGGTTCTGCAATCACTCCCTCCAGCTACAAAAGTTTTGTAGTGACTCATAATCAGATTGGTTCCACTGATACGATCACCGAGCTCTTCGCAAAGCTGAAGGCTACGGAGGTGGACATCAAGAAGGATAATCATGTGTTGATGGTCAACAAGCCCTCCTTTAAGAAAGGTAAGGGTGCAAAGAAGCCCTTCAAGAAAGGCGGCGGCAAGCGCGTTGCCCCTGCTGAGAAGAAGCTCAAGTCTGGTCCTAAGCCGGACCTTTGAGTGCTTCTATTGCAAGGACAAGGGTCCTTTGGGCAAGCTGTCCGAAGTACTTAGCGGACAAGAAGGCTGGCACCATCAAAGGTATATTTGATATACATGTTATTGATGTTTTCCTTACTAGCCCTCGTTGTAGTGCTGGTATTTGATCTTGGTTCGTTGCTAATATTTGTAACTCGAAGCAGAGCTCTGGAATGAGCGGCGACTTGCGAGGGATGGGGTGACGATGCGAGTTGGCAACGGATCAAGAGTTGATGTGATGGCCGTCGGCATGCTCTCCTTAGTTTTACCTTCAGGATTAGTTTTAAACCTTAATAAGTGTTATTATGTGCCTGCGTTGAGCATGAACATTATTTCTGGATCTTGTTTATTGCAAGACGGTTATTCATTTAAATCGGAGAATAATGGTTGTTCTATTTATATGAGTAACATCTTTTATGGTCATGCACCTATTGTTAATGGTTTATTTCTTCTAAATCTCGAAAGGGATGAAACACACATCCATAACATTGAGGCTAAGAGATGCAAAGTAGATAGTGATAATACTACTTATTTGTGGCACTGTCATCTAGGTCATATTGGTGTAAAGCGCATGAAGAAACTCCATTCTGATGGACTTTTAGAGTCTCTTGATTTTGAATCATTTGACACATGCGAACCATGCCTCATGGGCAAGATGATCAAAACCCCGTTCTCCGGTATGATGGGCGAAACAGCGGACTTGTTGGAAATCATACATACCGATGTATGCGGACCGATGAGTGTTTCGGCCTTGGTGGATATCGCTATTTTCTCACTTTTACTGATGACTTAAGTAGATATGGGTATATCTATTTAATGAAACATAAATCTAAAAGATTTGAAAAGTTCAAGGAATTTCAGAATGAAGTGGAGAACCATCGTAACAGAAAGATTAAGTTTCTACGATCCGATCGTGGGGGCGAATATTTGAGTTATGATTTTCTCACGCATCTTAAAGAAAGTGGAATCGTTTCACAACTCACGCCACCCAGAACACCACAGCGCAATGGTGTGTCTGAACGCCGGAACCGAACCCTATTAGATATGGTCCGATTGATGATGTCTCTTACTGATTTGCCGTTATCATTTTGGGGTTATGCATTAGAAACCGATGCATTCACTTTAAATAGGGCTCCATCTAAATCCGTTGAGACGACACCGTATGAACTATGGTTTGGTGCTAAACCTAAGTTGTCGTTTCTTAAAGTTTGGGGATGTGAAGCTTACGTCAAGAAGTTGATGCCGGACAAGCTCGAACCCAAAGCGGAGAAATGCGTCTTCATAGGATACCCTAAGGAAACTATTGGGTACACCTTCTATCACAGAACCGAAGGCAAAGTGTTTGGCGCAAAGAACGATTCCTTTCTTGAGAAGGAGTTTCTCTCGAAAGAAGTGAGTGGGAGGAAAGTAGAGCTAGACGAGGTTATTGAACCTTCTCTTGAGTTGGAGAGTAGCGCAGCACCTGAAATTGTTCGATCTTTGCACCAACAATAGAGGAAGCTAATGACAAGGATCATGAAGCTTGACGATCTGCTCTTGAGCGTCGCGGTCGACAAGGTCGTGCCCCTCTGAGTGATGCGGCAACCTGTCTTATTTGTCTTGTTAGTAGAAGACGGTGAACCTATGAACTATGAGGAAGCGATGATGAGCCGGACTACGAGAAATGGCTGGAAGCCATGAAATCCGAATTGGGATCCATGAGCGAAAACCAAGTATGGACTTTGGTGGACCCTCCTAGCGACCGAAAGGCCGTTGAGTGCAAATGGATCTTCAAGAAGAAAACGGACGCGGATGGTAATGTTACCGTCTATAAAGCACAGCTTGTCGCGAAAGGTTTTTGACAAGTTCAAGGTGTTGACTACGATGAGACTTTCTCTCCCGTAGCGATGTTTAAGTCCATTCGGATTTTATTAGCAATTGCTGCATTTCATGATTATGAAATATGGCAGATGGATGTCAAGACTGCGTTCCTCAATGGCAACATTGATGAAGAGTTGTATATGATGCAACCCGAAGGTTTTGTCGATCCTAAGGATGCTGATAAAGTATGCAAACTTCAGCGTTCTATTTATGGACTGAAGCAAGCATCTCGGAGTTGGAACCTTCGTTTTGATCAAGCGATCAAGAGCTTTGGATTTGTTCCAAATTGCTACGAAGCTTGCATCTATAAGAAAGTGAGTGGGAGCTCGGTGACGTTTCTGGTACTATATGTGGATGACATATTGATTATTGGAAATGACATCAACATGCTTAACGATGTGAAGAGTTATTTGAACAAGTGTTTTTCAATGAAAGACCTAGGTGAAGCTGCTTATATATTGGGCATCAAAATCTATAGAGATAGACAAAGGCGCTTTGATAGCTTTAAGCGGTACATACCTAGACAAAGTTACGAAAAGGTTCAGAATGGATAAGGCAAAGAAAGGTTCGGTGCCTATGTTGTCGTAAGATATTGAGCAAGGCTCGGTGTCCATTCTGATAAACGATAGGGAAGCTATGATCAAAGTGCCTTATGCCTCGGCCATAGGTTCTATCATGTATGCCATCTTTGTGTACTAGACCGGATGTGTCCAATGCTCTTAGTTTGTGAGCAGATATCAAAGTGATCCGAGTGGAACCTTTGGACAGCCGTGAAGAACATCCTAAAGTACCTAAATAGGACTAAAGAAATGTTCTTAGTCTATGGGGGTGATGAACAGCTCGTCGTAAAAGGTTACATCGATGCTAGTTTCGACACCGACAAGGATGATTCTAAATCTCAGACAGGATACATTTATATTTTGAATGGAGGAGCTATGAGCTGGAGAAGCTGCAAGCAAAGCATGGTCGCGGGATCTCTGATGAAAGCGGAATACATGGCTCTGCTTGAGCGTCAAGTGAAGGAGTTTGGATCAGGAACTTCATCACTAAGCTTGGTGTGGTTCCAAGTGCATTGGACCCACTGGAGATATTGTGTGACAACACTGGCGCCATAGCACTCGCTAAGGAACCAAGATATCATCCAAAGACCAAGCATATCAACCGCAAGTTTCCTATAATCCGAGATTATATAGCAGATGGAGATCTGAAGATTAGCAAAGTACATACAGATCTGAATGTCGCAGATCCATTGACTAAACCTCTTCCACGTGTAAAACATGATCAGCACCTCAGTGCCATGGGTGTGAGATAGTTGCCAAATGTAAACTATATTATTGACTCTAGTGCAAGTGGGAGACTATTGGAATTATGCCCTAGAGGCAATAATAAAGATGTTATTATTATAATTCTTGTTCATGATAATGTTTATATTCCATGCTAGAATTGTATTAAGCGGAAACTTTAATACTTGTGTGGTTTGTGAACAACACCATGTCCCTAGTACGCCTCTAAGGACTGCTCATTGATTAATGATGGTTAAGGTTTCCTAACCATGGACATGAGTTGTCAATTGATAATGAGATCATATCATTGGGAGAATGATATGATGGACAGACCCAAACTAAGCGAAACAATTAGATCGTGTCATCGTGTTCGTCTTTGCGAAGCTTTTCTTATGTCAAATATTGTATTCCTTAGACCATGAGATAATACAACTCCCTGGTATCGGAAGAAAGCTTTGAGGTCATCAAACGTCATCCTATGAGAGGGTGATCATAAAGGTGTCTCTCAGGTGATCGGAAAGTATCTGTTGGGTTGTATGTATCGAGATGGGATTTGTCCCTCCCAAGTCAGAGAGATATACTTGGGCCCTCGTGTCGATATCAATACGCTTGCAAGCATGTGGTTAAGGAGTTAATCACAAAGTGATATCGGATTACGGAGCGAGTAAAGTACTTCGTGAGCGAGATTGAACTAGGTATGACGATGCAAGCGATCGAATCTCGGGCAAGTAAAATATCGCGAGACGAAGGGAATATATATATGGGATTGATTGAATCCTGGCATCGTGGTTCATCCGATATGATCATCGATGAATGTGTGGAGTCAATATGGGTTTCAGACCCATGTTGATTATTGATAGAAGATCATATGCGCATATTCTCGAACCCGAGGTCACACACTTAACGTGTCTCGACGCTAGGATAGATTGGATAATTGGTTTATGAGTTTTTGTTCGGAGTCTCGGATGGGATCCGTGACATCACGAGATTTTCCGGAATTGTCCGGAGAATAAGATTCATATAAGGCAGTGCAGTTTTTGGAGTTCGGAGTTGTTACGGGTTAATCGGTATTGTACCGGAAGCTTCTAGAACCTTCCGGAAGGGGACCAACGTGGCCACACCTTCCGGGAGGGGGCATGGGCCTATGAGGGAGTGCCCTGGCCGCATTGGTCCAGGGGCACAAGGCCCCATAGGGCCCAGCCGGCCAAGAGGGTTTTAAACTCGAGATAGAGCTTCTAGAAGGGGGGGGTTTCCTTGCCCCCCACTCCTCCTCCTTGGGGCCGCCGGTTTGGCTTGGGGGAGGGGCTGGGGGCGCACCACCCCCCCACACCTTCCCCTCCAACCCTAGCTTCCCTGCTGCCCTCCTCTCTCCCTCCCGACTGTTTGTAGGCGAAGCCCTGCTGCAGAAATTCTCCACCATATACACCACGCCGTCGTGTTGTAGATCCAATCCGTCTCTCCACCATACTTGCTGGTCCGAGGAAGGAGGAGACGTCGAGGTGATGCACGTGTGCATCTCACGAAGGCACCGCCACTTGTGGTGCTAGATCGGATCGGATCGCGAGGAGGAGAAGCGAGTACGACTACATCACCCACGTTAAATGAGCGTTCCATCTTGAATCTTCAAGGGTATGAAGATCTAATCCAATCTCTCTCGTTGTTTGCATCTCCTAGATTAGATCTTGGCTTTCCCTCTGTTCGCATCTGTAGAAAATTTTGATTTACTATGCCGCGAAACCCTTCATAAGACCCCACCTTTATAAAGGTAAAGGTCCCGGTGATTGCAATGCTAGTCCCTCGATCAATAGCTAGCATCCACAGTTTAAGATGAAGTACACAGAAACAAAGGTCATTATTACATTGTCATTCCAGAGATAACATAAGTCTTTTACAACTCCATAGCCATAGGCTAGTACAAGAGTTTAACTTAACAATATAAATAAAAGTCTTCATCTTCATGTGCCACATGCAAGCATGTTGAGTGTAGACTCATAACACTAATCCTCATCAGAATAACCTGCAACATCACAAGTTACAACCACAGTGGGTCAATACATTAGAATAGTATTGGCAAGTGATACCTTAGTAGAATAATTTTATCAAGCTTCTACATGAATTTGGCTAAGTGTATCTTAGGCTTGCTTTGCTCAAAAATAGGTTTTACCTATCAGTTGAAAACACTAAGTTTTTGTTTGGCAAAAACTCCCAAGGAACCACCAATAGACATTGGTATACCTTCACCCTTGTTCAACCACAAGTTTTAACTTAGATATTGGGATGTTGGGATGAGGAGATTCTTGATAGCTTCCATGTATTGATGCTCAAATTGTCCTTTTCCGGGGACACAACTAAGTACTTAGATTCTTCCTTCTGCAAAGGTGGTACACTTTCCCCACAAGACTTGATCTTCACAAGACATGACCTTTCAGAAGCCTTCCCTTAGACCAAAATGTACGCGTTCCAAACCTATCACCCACTACCACCAACTGTCCATTTGGCTAAGTTATTGCAACCTATATGATCCAGGCATAGCCCATAATGCCATGTGGATGCACTAGAAGCTTCTTAACATATGGCATCTCAAATCCCTTTGTTCCTGGGTGGCATTCCACAAGTGAGATACACAGGGTAAACCATTGGAAAATGGGCCCTGGTAAACACTCAACAAAAAATCCACCAAGCAATTACCATTCCACCCAGGTGTTCCATTCACTTAGTTGTTTTATTAAGCAAAAACATAAGTCAAAGACTTAGAAATATTTTTTCCATAGTATGTATATACACCACACTTGGTTGCTACTAGCTAGGCTAAGCATGGAAATAGCAAGTATCTTATCTTAGAGAAAATTCTAACAATTTTACAACTACTAGGATTTCCCAAGCATAGCATATAGATACTTAGCAAAAATAATCATGCAAGCCCTATACAAAATATTTATAATGCATAGTCAAAATATTGGGACAAAAGTATGAAGCACCACTTGCCTTGGTAGTTGGGGGAGTAACAACAATCCTCAGTCACAATCACCACTAGCACCAAAATCTACACATAAAATGATAGCACCAAATTCATATTTCAAACAATCAAACAAAAATATATGAATGCATGCAAATGCCATGTGATGATTTTTTCTAAACTAAACAAGACAAGTGAATCAGTACTGAACACTAAACTAAACATTTATACATCAAATAAACTTTATTTGGCCTTTAAAACATTTTCCAATTAATTTTTATACACAAAATAAGTCTACAAATGTCTCTGCATAAAATTCTAATTTAATATAAACAAAATACAAAACTAAGCCCATAGATGTGTAGGATTTCTTTTTGTGACTCCAATGGTATATTATTTGTATTTTTTTGGATAAACAGAACAAAAGTTATTGAATTTACAAGTTTGAATATCTAATAGATGAAAATACGGATTTTAAATCTAAAACCTAGCCACGTGGCGCTTCCTGATTGGACGGTACCACTTCGCGCAGATCACACACATGCACCGTCAGATTTAAATGAGATCCAGTGGCTCAGATCTGCCCGTACCCTTTCGGGCTGGCGTCTAATCTAGACCATTGGATCTAGTTCCAGTGGATCTAATCGTCTTGACCCTAAACCGGCGGTGCAAATGGCCAGAGCGGCAGCGACCCATCTGCTGGTGACGGTCCGGCGATTCTAGCGAGGGCTGGGGGCAGTGGCGATGCTTACCGGCGTCGCAAGGTTGCGAGGAAGCTCAAGATGCTGGTGGCGTGGACAGGGGCGAGCTGCTGTGGCCGTGGGAGCTCGCTAGAGTCGAGGACAGCGTCGGGCTCGGGTGGACGGCGACGTTGGCGATGTTCTGGACCACCCTAACACAAGGCATGGGCATCAGCGCATGAATAGCGATTAGGCGAACATGGCAGGGTCAGGGAGAAGACAAGGGGCGGTCGGACTTTACCTAAATCGCTCGCCGGAGTTGAGCGGCAGCTCTGTCATTCGAAGAGGTGGACGGGGGCGATGACCTGGGTCACGCGCAGGCAAACCAGAGGTGTCAGAAGTTGCACAAGATCACAAGGACCACGCTTGAATGAACCAGAAGGACGGGGCGGTCGGGCTCACCGGAATTTAGTCATCGGAGACGCTCGGTACTGTGGCGGTGCAAATGAAATTGCGGGCAGCCTGGTGGCAGAGAAGGGGTGCTGAGTGAGGGGAAATGGTCGCAGAGGGGTGGGGATTAAGTAGCCAGAGTGGGGGCGAGAATCTCGCGAGCAATCAACGCTAATTAAGCGCATTTGCGTTGGGGAGGAAACGGTCGCGGCGAGCTGGTCTTCGGCGCGAGATTGACGACGCTGAGCTGTCGCTGTGGTGGGGTCCACGAGTCAGCGAGTGGGTGTGGTCGCGCAAGGTGAGAAACAGAGAGAGGAGAGGGTTTTCCTGGGTGGGCTTGCTGGGCTGGCTACTGGGCCGCGGGTGGGTTGGGTTTAGTTAGGTCGCTGGCTTTATTTTTTTCTTATTTTCTCTTTCTTTTTCTGTTTTGATTTCTGATTTGAATTTGAATAAGTGTTTCAAATTTGTTTCAATTCAAATTTCTTCCAGAATTTTATTCTGTATTTCTTGTGTCCTAGGATGTGTAAAACATCTATTTACACTCAAAATCATTTTGGGTTTGAAAATAAAGTTTAAAACCATGCCTTTAACTAAATAATTATAATAGGCATATGAATGGTTTTAAATTTGAATTGTTTTGAAACTTTTGTGTGGCCTTGTATTTACTTTCCAATCAACACTGATCATATACTAATCACATATAGAAAATAAAACATAAACCTTGCCTCACTTGAATAAGTAATAGGCATATATATGGTTTTTATGTTTGAAATTTATTTGAAAAATATCAAATGCTTATGAATGCATGAATGCAATGCAAGCTTTACAAATTATGATTTTTGGGATGTTACAAATCTAACACCCTTAAGGTGAATCTCGCCCTCGAGATTCGGATTGGCTAGCAAATAGGTGAGGGTGGTCTTTCCGAAGATCATCTTCTCTTTCCCATGTTGCTTCTTCTTCTGAATGATGGTTCCACTGAACTTTGCAGAATTTGATAGTCTTTGTCCGTGTAACTCTTTCTGCAGTCTCAAGAATCTTGATAGGTTTTTCCTCATAAGTGAGATCACTTTCCAATTGGACCTCTTCCAAAGGTATAGTATCCTTCAAAGAAGTATCTTCCATCTCCGAATGGCATTTCTTTAGCTGACTCACATGAAACACATTGTGAACGGCAGACAATGATTTAGGAAATTCAATCTCATATGCTACTTCTCCTTTATGGCTCAAAATCTTGAATGGTCCAACATATCTTGGGGCCAATTTTCCTTTGACTCCAAACCTCTTCACTCCACGAAGTGGTGATACTCTAAGATAAGCTCTATCACCTACTTCATAGGTGACTTCCCTACGCTTGGGATCTGCGTAGCTCTTTTGTCGGGACTGTGCTATCTTCAATCTGTCCTTTACCAACTTGACTTTATCTTTAGCTTCCTTGATTAGTTCTGGCTCGAACAAGTTTCTTTCTCCAAGACCATTCCATAGAAATGGTGTAGTACACTTTCTCCCATAGAGAAATTCAAACGGTGCCATCTCAATACTGGCTTGATAGCTGTTGTTGTACACTTTCTCCCAACTAGCTCCATGATCTAGGGCACATGCCCTCAACATATTCTCTAGAATCTGGTTGGTCCTTTCTGTCTGTCCATCAGTCTGGGGATGAAAAGCAGTACTATATTCCAATCTCGTTCCCAATGACTCATGCAGTTGCCTCCAAAAATGGGAAGTGAATTGAGTTCCCCTATCAGACACAATACTCTTGGGTACTCCATGCAGACACACAATCCTATTCATATAGATCTTGGCTAACTTAGCACTTGTATAGGTTGTCTTCACGAGTATGAAATGAGCCACTTTAGTTAGGCAATCCACTACGACCCAAATAGAATCATATCTCGATCTAGTCCTTGGCAGTCCAGTGATGAAATCCATGCCAATCTTGTCCCACTTCCAATCAGGAATAGGTAGTGGTTGTAACAATCCTGCTAGTTTCTGATGTTCCGCTTTCACTCTTCTACGTACATCACACAAAGCAATATGTTCGGCGATGTCCTTCTTGAGATTATTCCACCAAAATCTTTCCTTCACATCCATGTACATTTTGGAGTTACCCGGATGAATGGAATATGGTGAGTTGTGTGCTTCTTGTAAAATTAGTTTTCGAAGCTCCGGATCTTGCGGAATGTAGATACGTTTTCCATACCATAAAGTACCCTATTCGTCTTCATGGAATCCTTTGGCTTTTCCCTTGCCAATCTTTTCCTTAATCTCTTCAATTTCCTTGTCTATCTTTTGGGCTTCTTTGATTTTGTCCAACAAGGTGGGTTGAACATCCAATGACATGAGATGTCCCTCAGGCACAATCTCCAATCTGAGATCTTTGAATTGAGCACACAGATCATCGGGAAATTCTACTTTAGTAAGGCCATTCACATAAACCTTACGGCTTAACGCATCCGCTACAACATTTGCTTTACTAGGGTGGTATTGCAAACTCAAGTCATAGTCCTTGATGAGTTCTAGCCATCTTCTTTGTCTCATGTTGATTTCTTTCTGAGTGAAGATATACTTCAAACTTTTGTGATCTGTGAACACTTCACAATGCTTTCCCAAAAGATAATGCCTCCATGTTTTGAGTGCATGGACAACAGAGGCTAACTCCAAATCATGAGGAGGATAATTCACTTCATGAGTTTTGAGTTGTCTCGAGGCATACACCACAACTTTCCCTTCTTGCATCAGAACTGCACCTAATCCTTGGTGAGATGCATCACAATACACTTGAAAAAATTTCTCCAAGTCTGGCAGACATAAGACTGGTGCTGTCACTAGTCTCCTTTTCACCTCTTGGAAACTGAGTTCACATCCTTCAGTCCAATAAAATTTCTTGTCTTTCTTAAGTAACTCCGTCATTGGCTTAGCTACTTTTGAGAAATTCTCAATGAACCTTCTATAGTATCCTGCCAAGCCAAGGAAACTACGAACTTCCTTCACTGACTTAGGAGATTCCCACTCAGTTACAGCTGACACTTTTGCGGGATCAACTTCTACACCATCTCCTAACACAATGTGTCCAAGAAATCCAACTTCATTCAACCAGAATTCACACTTATTGAATTTGGCATACAACTTATGCTCTCTAAGCTTCTCAAGTATCAACCGTAAATGTCCTTCATGCTCTTCATTGCTCTTGGAGAGATCAAAATGTCGTCGATGAAAACGACAACAAACTTGTTAAGAAACTCCATGAACACCTTGTTCATCATATTCATGAAGTAGGCTGGTGCATTGGTCAAACCAAATGGCATCACGGTGTACTCATACAATCCATACCTAGTGGTGAAAGCAGTCTTAGGTATGTCTTGTTCCCTTATCTTAAGATGAAAATAGCCTCACAAGATCAATCTTTGAGAACACACGGGCTCCTCCTAACTGATCAAACAAGTCATTGATTCTGGGCAAAGGATATTTGTTCTTGATAGTTACCTCATTGATTGAACGATAATCTATGCATAACCTTTGACTTCTATCTTTCTTTTCAAAAAAAAAGATTGGTGCTCCTCAAGATGAAGAACTTGGTTGAATAAATCCTTTCTGCAACTGTTCTACAAGTTGTTTCTTGAGTTCTTTCAACTCATCAACTGACATCTTGTAAGGTCTTTTTGCTATTGGTCCTGATCCTGGCAGCAAGTCAATCAGAAACTCCACATCTCTATCTGGTGGCATTCCCTGCAATTCCTCCGGAAACACATCCGGATATTATCTCACAATTAGCACATTGTCTATGCTAACCCCCTTAAGAGAATTTAGCTTACTCCCTTTTGATTCAAAGTTAGTCTTGAATCTAATCCTTTTATTATCCGGGGTTGTGAGTGTGACAGTATGATTGGCATAATCTAGCACTCCCTTGTACTTAGTTATCCAATCCATTCCCAAAATTACATCCAATCCTTGGGAATTTAGGATTATCAAATTAACGAGAAACTTATACTTCCAAAATTCTATCACTAGGTCAAGACATCCCGAGTTCACTATCATTTCTCCACTAGGAGAACTTACTTTTATAGGACATGAAGGGAATATGCCCGAGAGGCAATAATAAAGTGGTTATTATCATATTCCTTATTTATGATAAATGTTTATTTTACATGCTATAATTGTATTAATACGGAAATGTTAATACATGTGTGTTTAATAAACAAAAAGGAAGTTCCTAGTTATGCCTCTCTTATAAACTAGCTCGTTGATTAACATGATGATCAAAGTTTCCTGATCATGGACATTGGATGTTGTTAATAACGAGGTCACAACATTAGTGTAATGATGTGATGAACATTCATACGAAGTATAGCATTACGATCAAAGTCATTGAGTTTATATTTCTATAACAACTTACGAAGTGATCCTAATCCTTAGACCATGAGATCATGTCAATCACTAACACCGGAAGAGTTTCTCGATGACATCAAACGTCACACCGTAACTGGGTGATTATAAAGATGGCTTCAGAACTACTAAAGTGTTACGTTGATACCCATGGATCGATAGTGGAATTTGTTCATCCCGATGACGGATAGATATGCTCTGGGCCCTCTCGGTGATATCACATTGATTAGCTTGCAAGCAAGTGATTTGATCACTAGAATGTTATATCACGGGAACAAGAAAAGAGTGTATGTCGGTAACGAGATCAAACTAGGTATGGAGATACCGATGATCGAATCTCGGACATGTAATATATCGTGAAACAAAGGGATTAAGATACTAGCATAAAAGGTTCACACGATCACAGAAGTCATCGTTGAATGTGTGGAGTCGATATGGATCTCCAGGTCCGCTCGATTATTGATCGGAGAAGGGTCTCGATCATGTCCGCATTATTATTCGCGAACCATAGGGTGACACACTTAAGGGATACCGACACCATTGAACAAATGATATGCTAGAAAAAGAAAAGGAAAGCGAGGAATTTATTTCACTAGACACGGAACTATTTGGTTGAAATTGCTGAAACTGGTTCTGCATGTGAAATGGAATACTAGCAAGGGGTTTTATGTGAATGTTTGTTAATTAAAGTAATTAACAAAATTCTGAATAAATAAATGAAAGAGTTTTATTTAAATGAGAGCTTGCATTAAATTTGGTGGAAATTTAATGCATGTGAGTGGATTTTTGAGTGGAGGCTTTTTAATGGGAGTGGAGGCTTTTCATTTTGAGTGGGATCTCCACCCACATGAATGTGGAAGAGGTGGGGGGAGCCCCCATGGCTGGGCGCCATGCCCCTTGGGTTCCCCCCTCTCCTCCTCTCAAAACACACCTCCTCGCGAAGGATCTCTCTCCCCCCTTTAGAATTTCCCCATGGTCTCGGATCAGCGAGATACATGTTCCCAGTGGCTTTTTCTGGAAGGATTTGTTGCTTCCTCTACTTCGCTGGAGCGAGGGTGTGGAGGTTGTCGGGGTACCCGTACGTGTGTGCGATCACGGATGCACCACTGCTTTGAGGTGCTGGACTTGATCGTGCTGGACCGGCTGGACCAGACGGACTTCATCATGATCTTGAGATCGGAAAGCGTTCGTCTACATCATCCATGAGTACAACCTCATGAACGCTATTCGTTCTTCGAGGGTATGTATTCTATGGATGTATATCCACCCGTTGCTTGTATCTAGTAGATAGATCTTGGTACATAGATGTTCCCATCGTAGGATTTTTTTTGTTTTCTATGCTGCAAACCCTTTAGTGGTATCAGAGCCGGATCTATGCGTAGATACTTTGCACGGATAGTACACATATGAGTATGTGGGCGATGATGATCATTTTATTGCTTCTTAGTTGTACTTTGGATATTGGTGGCATAGTGGGATGAAGCAGCCCGGACAAACTTTACATGTCCTCGCACATGAGACCTGTTACACGCTTGACATGCAACTAGTTTTGCATAAGTGGCTAGCGGGTGTCTGTCTCTCCTACTATAGTCAATATCTAATTTGCAACGAGTTTTCAACAATTTGGTTATCCTCGTTGTGGTTCATGTTCGTAGGTAAGAACGGTTCTATCTTCGAAAGCCCTAAGCCATGTAAAACTTGCAATGGATAAATTAGAGGCGTCTAGTTTAGATTGTTGCTGGGCTAGTGTTATGATATGGTGATGTTGTAAGTAGAATTATGAGATGATACTCTTACAACACGCATAACGTGTAGGTTTCATAGACCTTGGCCTTACACATAGAGGTATGATAGTGATCATACCACGGTGCACGTGATGGAGATCATATGCGGGAACCATATCATTCCACTAATAAACATGTGATGTTTGATAGCATCTTATATTGCTTGTTTGGCGTTTTATTAGCATAATAAGATGATCCCTCATTTAGATATCAAGATAAAAATGTGTTCTTCCTTAAGTATGCACCGACAATGTTTCGTCGCTTCAAGACATCACGTGATGATCGGGTGTACTTGAATCCACGAGCATATCTCAGGTGTAAGACAGTTACACACGCGAATACTAAGGTTCTTACTTGGCGAGCCTAGCATGTATAGACATGGCCTCGGAACACGGACCGAAAGGTTAAGCATGAGTCATATATTATATATGATGCCCATTTGATGCTCGCCTTTGAAGCTACACCGACTCACGTGATGATCGGACTTGGTGTAGTGGATTTGGTTCATGTAATCACCAAAAAGACACGAGGGATGTCGTTTTTGAGTGGGAGTTCATTTCTAATTTGGATTAGTAGAACTCAATTTATCATAAATTAAATCAAAGTGAATTTGCATAATTTGTTGTAGTCCTTGGCATTCGTTCACCACCTTATGCATAGTTGTAATTGAGATAATAGAACTATAGAATTCTGGATATATACTTTACGAACTGGTATCGTATTGTGTTGAGTGTCAATATAAAGTTTAAAGTCCTATTGCAAACTTTCAGCAAAATTCTATTTACTCCGTGAAATTTAATAATTGGTATTAAATTGAGAGTAAAATTCCAGTGTTAGTATCTTAAGTATCATGTTTGCCTCCATGATTCTTGATTATTTTTAAATATCAAGGTTGTCTAGGAGCTAAAAGAATTGTTTCAGAAACCATCATGTGTGACAGATATAACGATATCTGAAACAATGTTTTGGTTGCAATATGATAGAGTATAATATATGATCTCATATTGGATGAGAATTTACAAAGGTTGGAGATGCTAGACATCCTAATCATCCAAAAGGGTTTTGGAAAGTAATGTTATACTCACGATTCACCTTTATAAGCTACAGTAGCTTGATCATGAAAGTCGTCATGATAAGGATGAATAGAAGATGTATGTAAAGTGTTTACTACACTAAAAGATTACTAAAGAATAGATTTTGAAAGAATACCGATCATTTTGATGATGGTGATCTACTTCAAATGCAAGTCCAAAGGTATTATTATTTGAATATACACGCTTTGGACTATGTGTCATGTATATGGCGCCACTGTTGATGTTGATAAATTCTTTAAAAAAGGAAAAGGAAATGCTGAAAGAGAATCTATAAAATATATTTGGCAGAAAAGAAAACATTGGAAATATCCAATTTACGTATATGGATGATATACATGTTATGGTTGTATTCTTTGCTTGTTAAACAATGTGGTTCTTGGGTATTGGATACCGAATTGGTTGGTATGAAATTTCATACAGAACGATGCAATTCATGAACCACAATGGCCTAAATAACTAGCAAGAGAATGTGTGATGATGTTCATCGAAAACAAACAAACCGTTGTTTGTATTTCTCGTTGACATCAAAGCTTGACTTGAAGATTTGTTTTAATAATTGTTATTTAAATCAGGTATTATGAGAACAAAGGTTGTTCAAATAATTACCGTATTCCATATAAGATGGATGATTTGCAAATCTAGTTGGAGAAATCACATCCATAAAACCTAATGCTAAAATGTCGCAAGACAAATGATTGAAAGATCACTTACGAATTGACATCGCCATTTAAATTATATTGGAAAGAAAACATGAAGAATCTCCATTTTCATGGATTTTTGTAGTGTTTGATTTGATCAAGTGACGCTTGTGAGACTTTCCTCGGGATAATTAAAACTTCGTTTAAAGGCCAAAGAAGAACAAACGACTAAATTATTGGAATTTATACATATCGATGTATGTGTAGTCGTAAGCGATGAGTTTCAACTTCATATGCTTTCTCTGGAAATTTAAGTGAATGTTCACTTAATGAGAAAGAAGTATGAAATATTTAAAAACGTTCAAAGAATTTCAAGATGAAGTGAAAATCATTGTGACAAGAAAATAAATGGTTTATGATTTTATCGTAAGGGATTTATTTGAGTTACAAGTGTAACAAGAAAATAAATGAATTATGATTTTATCATAAAGGGATTTATTTGAGTTGCAAGTTTAGCAAAACATCTAGATTTACATATCCCGAAACACCATAGGAATATGGAGTGTTTGAGATTTGTAATGAAACCTTGTTTGACATGGTTGGATCAAAGGTGTTATTGATAAAACTGCCATTATGTTTTAAAAAGATTAAAGCTTTAGAGACTTCCGCTTTTTACACTGAAAAGAGCTCCATCTTGATCCGTTGAAATGACACCATATGAGTTATGGTTTGGGGTAAAACCCAAGTTGTCATTTCTTAAATTTTGGTATGCTAAACATAAGTAAGATGTTTACAACCAAAGTCGGATGAGCATGTCTTTGTAGGTTATTTAAAATAACAATTGGTTATTCCTCCATAACACCAAGGACAAAAGGGTTTGTCGCTTGAAACGTGAAGTTTCTTGGAGAAGGAATTTTTTGTAAAAGTTAAGTGGGAGGACAATAGAACTTTGATAAGGTTAACGAACCTTAGCTAAATGTGTTGAGTTGCGCAGCGCCGAAAATCGTTCCGAAGGCTGCCATAATGCTCATACCTTATGTGCCTCAAAGGTTGTGGTCACGGAGATCTAAGTTCTTATTGAACCAAGTGGGTCGGTTAAACAATCAAATGCTAAGATTTGAGAGTAAATCATTATTGTCTGACAATGATGATGAACCGACTACATGCAAAGAAGCGATGATGGGCCCTGACTCCGTCAAATGGCTTGAAGCCATAAAATCCGTGATAGTTCCATACACGAGAAATCAAGTTTTGAACTTGGAAGACCCTCCAGAAAGGTGTAAAAACCTATCGGTCGTATTTCGATCTATAAAGAAACAGACATGGATGTTTCACATCTATGAAATAGTCGACATGTCGTAAAGTATTTTATGACAATGTTCAAGGAGTTGACTATGACAAGATTTGATCTTTCATAGCGATATTTAGTCTAGACGGATTAAAGTAGCAACCACTACATATAATTTGGTATATGGTAGATGAATAAACAAAACAAAGTTCTTCTAATAGAATGGTTACCTAGGACGTGTACATGACACGGTCCAAAGGGTTTTGTTAAATTCAAAGGATGCTAAAAAGGGCATGCAAACTTCAATGGTTGAAGTAAGCATCGCGGAGTTGGAATCTTCACCTTAATGAAAAGGAGTTTTCATCAGGAGACGATGAAGATGCTTGCATTTGCAAGAAATTAAGTGGGAGCGCTGAGACATATTTCTAATATATTATGTGGAGGACATCTTGTTGATTAGAAATGTTGTATCTTTTATTGACAAAGGTTAAGAATTTAATTTTGATGAAATACTTAGGCAAAACCCGAATATTTAGCGTGAATGTCTATAGTGGATAGACTGTGACGCCAATATGGTTGTGCCAAACGTACATATATGAGATATTGAAGGAGTTCAATATAGAAACGACAAGAAACAGTTCTTGTCGCATGGAAAAGGAATTGAATCAAGATTCAAGTGTATCGACACTTGATAAGTGAAACAAGATTCAAGTGCTTTGACACTTGATGAGTGAAATCACGAGAATGTTTTGATCAATCATACCATGATATGTACACATCCAGATATGTCCTATGCTCTAAGTGTTATGAGCATATAACATAATGAATCATAAAATGATCATTGGACTATAGTAAGGATATTCTTATGATCTTTTGGAAGAACTAAGAATATATTTGTGTAGAGGTGACAAACAATTACAAATAGTTCATTGTAAAGCGTTACATTGATACTAGTTTTGTCGCAAGATACAAATTAAGTTTATCTCAATTTAAACTATGAGTGGCACAATGTAATGGAAAGGAGATTCCATGATGGATTTGGAAGAGTTCCAAAGTTAAGACATTGTGACGAATACTACAACAAAAGGCTAAGTATATGACTGCTATGGTAGCAGCAAAGGAGGGAATTTGTGTCAAGTAGTTTGTTATCAAACTAAGGTGTGGTTCGCAATGGGCTAACACTAAAGATATATTGTATGACAATAGTATCGACGTGTTTTAAACCCCAAGGAACTAAAGGTCTCACAGAAAGACCAAATTTATACAATGCCATCTCATTGGAGAATGAGTGATGCGTGAAGACGCAAAGACATGCAAATACACATGGACCTGAAAGTGTCAGATCCGTAGATTATGTTAACCACTTCAGTTGCGTATTTGGAACACCAGAAAGCCATATGTGTTCAATACACAAAGTTTTCAAACTAGATTATTGTCTCTAGTGCAAGTGGGAGACTGAAGGGAATATGCCCGAGAGGCAATAATAAATTGGTTATTATCGTATTCCTTATTTATGATAAATGTTTATTTTACATGCTATAATTGTATTAATACGGAAACGTTAATACATGTGTGTTTAATAAACAA
Source organism: Avena insularis (assembly GCA_023614405.1). NCBI lineage: Eukaryota > Viridiplantae > Streptophyta > Magnoliopsida > Poales > Poaceae > Avena > Avena insularis. Next base: position 186,955,495 of record CM042685.1, read on the forward strand.
AAAGGAAGTTCCTAGTTATGCCTCTCTTATAAACTAGCTCGTTGATTAACATGATGATCAAAGTTTCCTGATCATGGACATTGGATGTTGTTAATAACGAGGTCACAACATTAGTGTAATGATGTGATGAACATTCATCCGAAGTATAGCATTACGATCAAAGTCATTGAGTTTATATTGCTATAACAACTTACGAAGTGATCCTAATCCTTAGACCATGAGATCATGTCAATCACTAACACCGGAAGAGTTTCTCGATGTCATCAAACGTCACACCGTAACTGGGTGATTATAAAGATGGCTTCAGAACTACTAAAGTGTTATGTTGAGACCCATGGATCGAGAGTGGAATTTGTTCATCCGATGACGGATAGATATGCTCTGGGCCCTCTCGGTGATATCACATTGATTAGCTTGCAAGCAAGTGATTTGATCACTAGAATGTTATATCAAAGCGAGAAAAGAGTGCATGTCGATAGCTTGAGATCAAACTAGGTATGGAGATACCGATGATCGAATCTTGGACATGTAATATATCGTGAAACAAAGGGATTAAGATACTAAGCGATCACGAAGTCATCGTTGAATGTGTGAGAATCGATATGGATCTCGTGTCCCATCGATTATTGATCGGAGAAGGGTCTCGATCATGTCCGCATTATTCGCGAACCGTAGGGTGACACACTTAAGTGATACCGACACCCTTCGGAGCAAATGATATGCCAGAAAAAGAAAAGGAAAGCACAGGAATTTATTTCACTAGACACCGGAACTGTTTCGGTTGAAATTGCTGAAACTGGTTCTGCATGTAAAATGGAATACTAGCAAGGGGTTTTATGTGAATGTTTGTTAATTAAAGTAATTAACAAAATTCTGAATAAATAAATAAAAGAGTTTTATTTAAATGAGAGCTTGCATTAAATTTGGTGTAAATTTAATGCATGTGAGTGGATTTTTGAGTGGAGGCTTTTTAATGGGAGTGGAGGCTTTTCATTTTGAGTGGGAGCTCCACCCACATGAATGTGGAAGAGGTGGGGGCAGCCCCCATGGCTGGGCTCCATGCCCCTTGGGTGCCCCCCTCTCCCCTATAAAATGCCCCCCTCTCCTCCTCTCAAAACACACCTCCTCGCGAAGGATCTCTCTCCCCCCTTTAGAATTTCCCCATGGTCTCGGATCAGCGAGATACATGTTCCCGGTGGCTTTTTCTGGAAGGATTTATTGCTTCCGCTGCTTCGCTGGAGCGAAGGTGCGGAGGTTGTCGGGGTACCCGTACGTGTGTGCGATCACGGATGCACCACTGCTTTGAGGTGCTGGACTTGATCGTGCTGGACCGGCTGGACAAGACGGACTTCATCACGATCTTGAGATCGGCAAGCGTTCGTCTACATCATCCACGAGTACAACCTCGTTAACGCTATTCGGTCTTCGAGGGTATGTATTCTATGGATGTATATCCACCCGTTTCTTGTATCTAGTAGATAGATCTTGGTACATAGATGTTCCCATCGTAGGAAAAATTTTGTTTTCTATGCTGCGAACCCTTCAGGACATCCAATAGTTTCCACTGGAAGTCCATTTCTATCAACAAATTCTCTTGATATGAATGAATGCGATGCGCCAGTATAAAAAAGAACAAGTGCTGGAACATAATTGAGTTTGAACTTACCAGCCACAGCATCAGGTTCTTCATATATTTCTTCCACATTGATTGTCACATCCCAAGATTTTCCAAATCTTGTAATGTGAAAAATAAAATAAACAAAATAAATTATTGTTGAATTTTAGGGTGAAAAGAAACTTTTGTTTCTAAATGGAAACTTAAAATCCAATCTTGAACAAACTTTGGTTAACATTTGAATCCAACTAAATTCAAATCAAGTGGAATGCATTCCTCAATGAATGTATCTTGAAATTTAAACACTTGGAAAATAAAACCAAACCCTAAACCCTAATGGAATAAAAATCATTTCCAAGTTATCTCCAAGCCTATGGATTTGATCCATATAAAAATTGGTCAACAAACATTTGAAAATGATCAACAAAGACAAATAGAAATATCATAAAACCATAGAAATTGGTTTCACTTAATTTGGAGCCATAAATAAAATCTTATGAATATAATAAAATAAGGAAATTAAATTTCCAAAGCTAATAAAGAACCTTTCTATAAATCCATACCAAATGGTGAGCAAATAATCCTAAAGATATTTAAAAGTATAAATAAATATCAAATAAGATTTTACAAATTGGAATCACCAAGTTTGGATCTATAAATAAAAAGATATGGATTTTATAAGGTGAAGAAAGAAATATTAAATAAGGATTATTTAAATACCAAATTAAATCTTGGCCTAATCTATTAAGCAAATGGAATGAATAGAATCCAAATCCAAATAAAATAAAAGGATAAAGAATTTCCAAAATAAAATAAAAATGGCATTAACCATTCTATCCCTATTTTAATAAAGACAAATCTTTAATAAGAATAACTATATAATTCATGGGAAAATAATATTTGGAATTTACCCAAGTGGAGTAAAAAGTTATTTAATTAACTTAATTAAGATTAAATAAATCTTCCAAATAAACTTTAGGGAATTAGAACTATATTTAAATTCCATTGGAATTAAAACAAATACCCAATTCAAATGATTTATGAATCATATTAAATACTTTCCAAATAATTCAAGATGAATTATTTCACACCCTATTAATTAAATAAAAACCCCCAAAAGAGTAAAGTTTTATTCAAAAATTGACTTCAAATTATATTACTAATCAGTATTTAAACCTACACAAATTTTAGCAAAGGTTTGAATTAAAATTGATGTTTGAATTGATTAATCAAAATCAAAACAGAATATTAGCAAAGGAAAAAAGAAAAACAATCTGAATAAAAAAATGAAAACAGACTCGACCCAGTCAGCTAGCCCAACAAGGCCCAGTTAGCCCATCTACCCACCCCGCGAGAAAAACTATTCGCACCATTGCCTGCACCCACTGAGCAACTGACCGATGGACCCACCCCCACACTCTCTCTCTCGCTGCCACACGACCCCACCGCCACATCATCATCTTCCTCACCCGCTGACCCCGCCCCTCACCTCGCCGGCCATTGCAAACGTTTAAGGATCGAATCAATTCGCGTTAATGCCGCAATAAAACCTCTCCGCGACCATGCTCCCTTAAACGCCTCCCTCTTCTCCCTCTTTTCCCCCAAACGCCACCCCACCGGAGCCCTCAGGCTGCCCGTATTGCTCATGTGACCCCTGCCTCGGCGAACATCCATGGCGATTCCGCCATCCCACGCCCTTGCTCCACAGCACACGAACTTGTTCCCCCTCTCCTGGCGGACCTTCCCGTATCGTCAGCTCGCCCGCGCGTGCCCTGCAAGCTCGACAACGTCTCCGCCAGAGCAGCGCCACCGTCTGCCTCCGCTCCGACGAGCACTACCGGTGAGACCAAACCCCCCTTGCTATCCTTTTGATGCACACATGTCCGTGACTCGCGTACGAAGCTAACCTCATCTTCCGTTTGCTCCCTCGTGCACCGTAGCATCGCCCTCGATGACGACTGACCGAACCCGACGCCTTCGCGAACTCCGGCGAACAATCGCCAGCACCTGCGAGCGCCCCTTCGTCTACAACCAGCACGTCGAGCTTCCCCACATCACTGCGATCACGGTGAGCCATCCCTCTCCCTTCTTGCTTCCTGCATCGCCGGTGACACCTGTCGACCGCACGCCGCCGCATCGTCATCGCCGGGTTCACAGCAAGCGCCTTGTAGCCGTCCGATCATGATCTGACGATTAGGATAGAAACTAACCCGAAGGGGTATCGAGCGATATGAGCCACGCGATTAAACTTAGATCCAACGGTTGTTGTCTGTCGATCCAACTGAAGCGGTACCGACGAGTAATATCACGCTACGTGTCCCTGCTGGTTTGATTTAAAACAGAATTGTTCTATTAGATGTGCCAATTTGAAAAATCCATAACTTTCAAACCACACGTCCAAATTTTGCAAATTTTATATCAATGGAATCAGAAAGACAAGTAATTTCGGACCATGAACTTCGTTTAGTAAAAAGCTTCTGTTAAATTGATTGTTTTTGCAGAAACTTGTGTATGCATGTTTAGAATGTAAAAATTGTTCTAAAATGATTTTTGAGATAAAATCTTTGCAAATGGTTTGTTTTGAACCTACTGACCATAGGAATAAATTTGTGGTTTCAAAAACTTATTTGGTGAAGTAAAAGAATAAACCTTTGATTTAAACCAATTCTAGTCAAATAAAAATAATGTTTATTTATTAAAAGGATTTTGGAGAAAAACCTTTGGGAAATGTTTTGGAATAAACTCTCTGACCCCAAACACCAAGTTTTATGATTTGAAAATGTATTTGGTGAACCCTATAAAATTATTACTTTGCTAAAGACATTTTCAACCACATAAAATAATGACTTGGTCTAAAAATGGTTTATGAAGTGAAATCTTTTGCAAATGATTTTTCCACTTTATAAAATGATCATTAGGTGTTTTCAAATGTTTATAACCTATTGGAAACCACTTTTACAAATAAAACAATCTTTTGCAAGTTTGCATGCATTGTTTTGTTTCTATTATTTTATGTGATGTTGCTTGAATGGTAGATTGAAATATTGTTTACTTGATTGAATTGTAGTGATTTGAAGTGTGTGAACATTGCAATGATAAAGGAGTGAACTTATACTCTCTACCAAAAAGGCAAGTGATGCTTCACACTTTTGTCCCATTATTTTCACTATGCATTAGTGATATTTCTAAGTAGGACTTGCATGGAATTTTTGCTAAGTATAAACTATGCCATGGGAAATCCTAGTAGATGAAACCTTAGTAGAAATTTCCTAAGTTAAGATTCCTACTACTATAATGCTTAGCTTAGCTAGTAGAAAACAAGGGTGGAATATATATTCATACTATGGAATATTTCCATGTCAAGGACTTGTGTTTTGTTTAATAAAACAACTAAGTGAATGAATCACCTGGGTGGAATGGAAGGAACGGTTTGTGTTGAGTGGTTACACTAGGCCAGGGGACTGGTGAACCTTGTGTATCACACTTGTGGAATGCCACCCAGGAACAAAGAGATTTGAGATGTCAAATGTTGAGAAGCTTCAAGTGCAGCCACTTGGCATTATGGGCTCTGCCTGGATCATATAGGTTGCAGTAACTTAGCCAAATGGACAGTTGGTGGTAGGGGTTTGATAGGTTGGAGCGCGTCCATTCTGGTCTAAGGGAAGGCTTCTGAAAGATCTTGTCTTGGTGAAACCAAGTCTTGTGGGGAAAGTGCACCACCTATGCAGAGTGTAAAATCTAAGTACTTAGCCATGTCCCTGGCAAAGGACAATTTGAGCATCAAGACATGGAAGCTATCAAGAATCTCCTCATCCCAATTTCTAAGTTAAAAACTTGTGGGTGAACAAGGGTTGAAAGGATCACCAATTTCTATTGGGAGATGCCTTGGGAAAGATTTTGTCAAGCAAAAACTTAGTGTTTTCAAATGATAAGGAAAATCTATTTTGAGCAAAGCAAGCCTAAGCTCCACTTAGCCAAATGCATATAGATGATATACTCCACTATACTACCATAGTATCACTTGCCAATACAATTCAAATGTATTGACCCTTGTGGCTGTAACTTGTTATGTTGCAGGTTTGTTTGATATTAGTGAAGTTTAATGATTAGGATTACAAGTCTACAACCAACATGTCTGCCTGTGGCACTTTGAAGATGAAGGACCCCATACTATTGTTATATTCTGCTGCATTGTAATGAGATAGCCAAATGAGCTATGTAAGATGTAATAAATTATTTTATTCCTGGTTATAAAGTTGTATTATGACCTTTGTTTCTTGATATTACATCTTAACTGTGGATGCTAGCTATTGATCCAGGGACTAGCATTGTAAACACATGGATCTCTACCTTTTTAAAGGTTGGGAACCTTACAGATGGTATCAGAGCATTGTGTTGCCTGTAGGATTTGTAACTCTAGGATTGGACAAAACCCATTAGAAAAATAGGAGTTGTATTTGTTTTAAAACTTATTTACAAACAATCTTTTAAACTATTTCCTCAACCATTTTTGGTTTTGATTCTACATCTCTTCTATTTCAAACTTGATGGATAAAGCCTTCTCCATGGCCAAAGACTTCACCATGAGCAAATGACTTCATCAACTCTAATGACTTCAACATATTCAAGTGATTTCAACCTTATTCTCAACAAAGACTTCAACTTAGATATCACTAAGGACTACAAGTGAGACAAGAAATATTGCTCAAGACTTGAAGACTAAGGAGACACAACTTAGGAGGAATCATCATCACCTTTGAAGTTTTTGTGACCAAGAATTTTCCCAAGGAAACCATGATCTCATTCAAGAAGAATCAAAGGATGGAAAGATCTCAAGTGAACCCTATAGTTGGACCACCATGTTTAGTCTAAATTAAACACACCAAATTATGTGGTGTAACAAAAATATTTTTTGCCTAAAAATATGCTTGAAACTTGTTGTTTGAGTGGAATGTTTGTTTGTGATTGCTTGCACATTGCTTGAGTGAATTGTGATGTGTGTGATTAGAATTATTCCCATAGAAATGTTTTGCCTATTCTAATCCCAATCCAACCCAAACAGATGACTTCTCCAAGAAGCTCCAACATCAAGAATGATGACAACAACAACCAAGAGATCAACATGAGGGAACAACTACTAGCAAACCAAACCCAGTTGAACCAAGTGACAACTCAGTTTTTAGCCAACAACAATGGATTAGACCCAGCCATACAAAGGATTTTGAAAATTCAATCCCAATTGTTGCAAGGGATGGCCACTCAAATGATCAACATGGGAGACAACCTTTCCCAAGAAGTTTATGCCAACAAGGATGTCAAAGATGATATTCTAGAAGGAACCCAAGCTTGCAATATTTGTGGAGACAAGGACCACACTTCCAAGGAGCATGAAGATCAATGCCCCAATTGTGAAGAGAAACATCCAACTAACCAATGCCCCACAACCCAAGCTACTTGTTACTTATGTGAAGGAAATAATCATGTCCCTATCCAATGCCCCATCTATCCCATAGTTCAACAAAGGAAACAAGCTGGAGTGCAACAACTGATTGCAGACTACCATGAGAGATCCAAGTCTACCAAGAAGGATGAAGACAAAGGAAAATATCAGCTTGTACCTCCCATCAATATGACCCAATTTAAAGGACCAAAGAGGAGACATATGTACTATCCAAGGAATAAGAAAAGGTCAAGGAGACCAGGAAACATTCCTACCTTTGAGATAACATATGAAGAACATGAACTAGAAGCACTCCTAGCTTTGGAGAAACCCAAGAAGAAGAAGTATAAGGAGATTAGCCAAGTATGGTGCAACAACTGCAAAGAGTTAGGCCATTATGTCTCAACTTGTCCACAGAAGATACGTGAAGAACTCAATCTTATCACATGTTACAATTGTGGTAACCAAGGACATTATGCAAGCAATTGTCCAGAAAAGATGAAGCACAAGATAAAGCCTATGAAGGATCTCAGCCTTGTCACATGTTTCAAGTGTGGAAACAAAGGACACTATGCAGATGTTTGCCCAGAGAGATTACAACAAGACCCCAAGCAAGTCAAGAAGTAATCTAGTTGGAAAAATTTTAAGGGTGGTAGTACCCTAGTTGCTTTGAGCCAACTTGTAACCCCTAGCCTCCCCAAATCTCGGGACAAGATTTATTTTAAGGGTGGTAGCCTGTCACATCCCAAGATTTTCCAAATCTTGTAATGTGAAAAATAAAATAAACAAAATAAATTATTGTTGAATTTTAGGGTGAAAAGAAACTTTTGTTTCTAAATGGAAACTTAAAATCCCATCTTGAACAAACTTTGGTTAACATTTGAATCCAACTAAATTCATATCAAGTGGAATGCATTCCTCAATGAATGTATCTTGAAATTTAAACACTTGGAAAATAAAACAAAACCCTAAACCCTAATGGAATAAAAATCATTTCCAAGTTATCTCCAAGCCTATGGATTTGATCCATATAAAATTTGTCAACAAACATTTTCAAATGATCAAGAAAGACAAATAGAAATATCATAAAACCATAGAAATTGGTTTCACTTAATTTGGAGCCATAAATAAAATCTTATGAATATAATAAAAGAAGGAAATTAAATTTCAAAAGATAATAAAGAACCTTTCTATAAATCCATACCAAATGGTGAGCAAATAATCCTAAAGATATTTAAAAGGATAAATAAATATCAAATAAGATTTTACAAATTGGAATCACCAAGTTTGGATCTATAAATAAAAAGATATGGATTTTATAAGGTGAAGAAAGAAATATTAAATAAGGATTATTTAAAGACCAAATTAAATCTTGGCCTAATCTATTAAGCAAAGGGAATGAATAGAATCCAAATCCAAATAAAATAAAAGGATAAAGAATTTCCAAAATAAAATAAAAATGGCATTAACCAGTCTATCCCTATTTTAATAAAGACAAATCTTTAATAAGAATAACTATATAATTCATGGGAAAATAATATTTGGAATTTACCCAAGTGGAGTAAAAAGTAATTTAATTAACTTAATTAAGATTAAATAAATCTTCCAAATAAACTTTAGGGAATTAGAACTATATTTAAATTCCATTGGAATTAAAACAAATACCCAATTCAAATGATTTATGAATCATATTAAATACTTTCCAAATAATTCAAGATGAATTATTTGACACCCTATTAATCAAATAAAAACCTACTGAAAAGGTTTGGAAGGTTTTTAGAAACTTAAATGGTGTTTGAAAATATTATTAAATCTTATTTGATTTAAAACAAGGGCTTATTTGAATAATTAAAAGACCCCAAAAAGAATAAAGTTTTATTCAAAAATTGACTTCAAATTATATTACTAATCAGTAGTTAAACCTACACAAATTTTGGCAAAGGTTTGAATTCAAAATTATGTTTGAATTGATTAATCAAAATCAAAACAGAATATTAGAAAAGGAAAAAGAAAAACAATCTGAATAAAAAAAATCAAAACGGACTCGACCCAGTCAGCTAGCCCAACAAGGCCCAGTTAGCCCATCTACCCACCCCGCGAGAAAAACGATTCGCACCATCTCCTGCACCCACTCAACAACTGACCGATGGACCCCACCCCCACACTCTCTCTCTTGCCGCCAGACGACCCCACCGCCACATCATCATCTTCCTCACTCGCTGACCCCGCCCCTCACCTCGCCGGCCGTTGCAGACATTTAAGGATCGAATCAATTCGCGTTAACGCCGCAGTAAAACCTCTCCGCGACCATGCTCCCTTAAACGCCTCCCTCTTCTCCCTCTTTTCCCCCAAACGCCACCCCACCGGAGCCCTCAGGCTGCTCGTATTTCTCGCGACGACCCCCTCTCTCCGACGAACATCCGTGGCGATTCCGGCCATCCCACGCCCCCCTTGCTCCCTGGCGCACACGAACTTGTTCCCCCTCTCCTGGCGGACCTTCCCGTATCGTCAGCTCGCCCGCGTGTGCCCTGCAAGCTCGACAACGTCTTCGCCAGAGCAGCGCCACCGTCTGCCTCCGCTCTGACGAGCACTACCGGTGAGACCAGACCCCCCTTGCTATCCTTTTGATGCACACATGTCCATGACTCGCATACGAAGCTAACCTCATCTTCCGTTTGCTCCCTCGTGCACCGTAGAGTTGCCCTCGGCGACGACTGACCGAACCCGACGCCTTCGCAAACTCCGGCGAACAATCGCCAGCACCTGCGAGCGCCCCTTCGTCTACAACCATACGTCGAGCTTCCCCACGTCACTGCGCTCACGGTGAGCCATCCCTCTTCCCTTCTCGCTTCCTGCATCGCCGGTGATACCGCTGTCAGACCGCGCCGCCGCCAGCCACCGTCGCTCGCGCCGCCAGTTCCTGGCAAGCGCCTTGTAGCCGTACGATCTTGATCTGACGATTAGGATAGAAACTAACCCGAAGGGGTATCGAGCGATATGAGCCGCGCGATTAAACTTTGATCCAACGGCTGTTGTCTGTCGATCCAACCGAAGCGGTACCGACGAGTAATATCATGCCACGTGTCCCTGCTGGTTTGATTTAAAACAGAATTGTTCTATTAGATGTGCCAATTTGAAAAATCCATAACTTTCAGACCACATGTCCAAATTTTGCCAATTTTAGATCAATGGAATCAGTAAGACAAGTACTTTCTGACCATGCACTTTGTTTAGTAAAAAGCTTCTGTTAAATTGATTGTGTTTGCAGAAACTTGTGTATGCATGTTTAGAATGTAAAAATTGTTCTAAAATGATTTTTGAGATAAAATCTTTGGCAAATGGTTTGTTTTGAACCTACTGACCATAGGAATCAATTTTTGGTTTCAAAAATATATTTGGTGAAGTAAAAGAATAAACCTTTGATTTAAACCAATTCTAGTCAAATAAAAATAATTTTTATTTATTAAAAAGGATTTTGGAGGAAAACCTTTGGGAAATGTTTTGGAATAAACTCTCTGACCCAAACACCAAGTTTTATGATTTGAAAATGTATTTGGTGAACCCTATAAAATTATTACTTTGCTAAAGACATTTTCAACCACATAAAATAATGACTTGGTCTAAAAATGGTTTATGAAGTGAAATCTTTTGCAAATGATTTTGCCACTTTATAAAATTATCATTAGGTGTTTTCAAATGTTTATAACCTATTGGAAACCACTTTTACAAATAAAACAATCTTTTGCAAGTTTGCATGCATTGTTTTGTTTCTATTATTTTATGTGATGTTGCTTGAATGGTAGATTGAAATATTGTTTACTTGATTGAATTGTAGTGATTTGAAGTGTGTGAACATTGCAATGATCAAGGAGTGAACTTATACTCTCTACCAAAAAGGCAAGTGATGCTTCATACTTTTGTCCCATTATTTTCACTATGCATTAGTGATATTTCTAAGTAGGACTTGCATGGAATTTTTGCTAAGTATAAACTATGCCATGGGAAATCCTAGTAGATGAAACCTTAGTAGAAATTTCCTAAGTTAAGATTCCTACTACTATCATGCTTAGCTTAGCTAGTAGAAAACATGGATGGAATATATATTCATACTATGGAATATTTCCAAGTCAAGGACTTGTGTTTTGTTTAATAAAACAACTAAGTGAATGAATCACCTGGGTGGAATGGAAGGAATGGTTTGTGTTGAGTGGTTACACAAGGCCAGGGGACTGGTGAACCTTGTGTATCACACTTGTGGAATGCCACCCAGGAACAAAAAGATTTGAGATGTCAAATGTTGAGAAGCTTCAAGTGCAGCCACTTGGCATTATGGTCTCTGCCTGGATCATATAGGTTGCAATAACTTAGCCAAATGGACAGTTGGTGGTAGGGGTTTGATAGGTTGGAGCGCGTCCATTCTGGTCTAAGGGAAGGCTTCTGAAAGATCTTGTCTTGGTGAAACCAAGTCTTGTTGGGAAAGTGCACCACCTCTGCTGTCGTGGGAATGGTCACGACAGATGCTGCAATCGGCAGCGAGTAGTAGAACGAGGGGCAAGGGCGGCCAACCATCTGCGGTGCGAGATGAGGGCGGAGACATAGGGTTTTACCCAGGTTCGGCCCCCCGGAGGGTAAAGACCTACTCCTGCTAGATTGTATTATGATGGTGGTACAATGGGCGAGCTTGGCGGCTAGGCGGCTAGTCGCTTGGGTGTATGATGGAACATATCTCTACACGCCCTGCAGGGGGGTTTATATAGGCTCACCTCCCCTAGGGTTTACATATCTCAACCGAATCAGTTAAGGCTTCGGTACTCGTTTAACCTAATCCGACTGGGCCTATCTAGTCGCTTGGGCCTTCAGCTTCCAGTCGCTTCGATCCACACCGGGCCTTGATCCAGTTGCTGTCTTGCAGGCCCACTCGCCGGTTTCTGGGCCAGTCGGAAACGTCCTGCTGGGTATACCCCGGTAGGCACATCCCCATCAGTAGTCCCCGAGGCCGTCGTCGATTGGGCGTAGGTGGCTGCTGGCAGTCGGAGTATACGGCTTCAAAGTAGACATCCAGTCGAATCGTCGGCGGGCTCCTGTATAAAGGAGAAAACTAGTCATCCTGATCGCAGCTTTGGCGAGTCGAGTCAGCGAAACACCGTCATAGTGATCGGGTCGGTGAGCCGAGTGGCTGAAGTTGAACCGTTAAGCGTGGTCAAACTAGCCGTTGGGTAATCCAACGGTAACTTTTGGCGTAATCACCGCGTTGTAACGGATTCCTAGTTTGGCGGGTAACAACCGCTATATAAGGGGAATGGCAGGCAATCAGAGAACCATCTTCTCGCCATTTCCTCCGATTGCACGTACTCTCGCCTCCCCTCGCATCGCGATCCGGCCGACCCGAAATCCTCCGACCCCCCACAAATCCTTTCGCCATGGCCCTCTCCACCGAGCCTTGGGGTAGATCTAAGTGCACGAGGGCGCAGCTGGCATCCTTCGAGGAGGCCGGGATTCTGCGCGCCGGCTATTGGCGCATCCCCGCGGCCGGAGATTTGACTCCGAACCCGCGCGAGGGGGAATTCATCTGCTTCACCAGCCACCTGGAACGGGGGCTAGGATTCCCTACGTCCCTGTTCTTCCGGCGCTTCTGCGCCTACTACGGGATCCAGCCATCGGACCTGGGTCCTCACAGCATCGAGCAGCTCACCATCTTCGTGGCGTTCTGCGAGTGCTACTTGGGCTGCTGGCCCTATTTCCCTCTATGGCAAGATCTGTTCCATGGACGGATCAGCCGCGAGGAGGCAGGCGGCCCAATGCTTGCCGCGGGCGGCTTAACATTCCAGCTGAAGTCGAAGGCTTCGTTCTTTGACTTGATGCTACCCGCCAAGGCGGCGAGCGACTGGAAGAAGTCTTGGTTCTATGTTGCCGAGGCGACCCCGGAGGGCGAGATGGCGATCCCACGATACTCCGCCAACCGGTCCGAACCGCGTCGTCTTCAAGTCGGCAAGCTCCCCAGCGACTAGCGGATGGTTGTGGACGAAATGCTCCAAACCATCCGCGGTTTGAAGAAGAAGGGCCTCCAGTCAATCAACTTATATAACTGCTGGCTCGGGCGGCGGCTCGTCCCTCTGGCTCGGCGCGACCACTACATGTACCAATACATGGGCCGGGAGGACTTGACGAAGTCCAGCCTAGCCGAGTGGAAGCTCGAGGACTACACCGCAGCACTGAAGAAGATCACCCAGGCGGTGTACCTGGACGCATAGGCTGGGGTCGCCCCCTACACCGCGAAGCGTCCCGCCCCAACGGTAATCACCTCGCATCATTCGCAGTCGCAGTTTTTGCAGTCGCGGTCATTCTAATTTCATCTTGCGTTCATTGCAGCTATTCCAAGTGGTGGAAGGATGGCTCCCGCCTTCAGACGATGAGAATTCGAGCTCGTCTGTCCAGGACATGGGCGAGTCGCCTCCCGCCAAGGGCGACGCCGGGAGCGACGAGAGTAACAGCGACGACGAGTCCGAGGAGGAGGTCGCCCCACTGGTCCGCAAGACCCGCGGGCAGCATCAACGTGAGCTTGAGGCGAGCAAAAGCCTCGAGCGTCATGATGACGATGACGAACTTACGGAAACCACCTCGCGCCGCCAGGCTACTCCATCGAAGAAGAAGGAGAAGGAGGCGAAGGCCCCTCCGAAGAAGAAGACGAAGCCGATGAGGCCGGCCTCGCCACCGCACTCGGCGAGCAGCTCCGACGCCCCCAGCCTGGCCAAGGACGAGGTGCCACCGATGGCAGCCGCGCTGGACACAGCCACTGTCGAGGTGCCACTGGCCTCGATGCCACCGCCATTCACCCTAGTCTCTGGGCTGGGGGATGCTCCGGCTGCGGCGGCTTCGCCTCGCAGGGAAGCTCCTGCCGAAGATGTCCCAGAGGCTCCCGTTGCAGCCTTGACGACGAAGAAGCCGTCCGTGTCTTGGGCACACGACGTCCTGGAGATGGGGCTCAGCCGCCAACTGGGCCCTGAACTGGAGAAGTCGGCCGGCATCCGCACCGGGCTGCGCTTCATTCCAGTCGCCAAGTGAGTTCACTCGCCTACCTTTGTCTTTCATAGCAGCTTGAATTATCTTGCTCACGCGATCGATTTGTAGGACCGGAGCAAAGAAGATAGGCCATCCGACCGTGGCTAAGGTGCCACCCGTCGTCGGCAAAGAGGATCCCTCCCGGAAGAGGAAGGCGGACGCAGTCGTCGTCCCAGCGGATGGCGCCAAGAAGGCCAAGGGTGACGATGTCGTCACAATCTCCGATGACACGGCGATCACGCCGAATGAACCTGCAATGGAGGCGGCCGTACCCACAAAGGAGGGTGCTCCTTCGCCTGGAGTGACCAAGCTAGTTTCCTTTGGTGCCGGTGCCTCCATCGCCACGTTCCCGCGCTTCATGGCCAGATCGGCTATAGCGAGTGGGACTTCGCCCTCGAGTCGTGCGCCTGGGGTCGCCGATGCGGAGGTCGAGCGGTGTCGTGGGCACACGCCGGCTCTCCTCGCGTCTGTGGATGCGATACAACTTCACGGCATGCTTGGCGCAGCTATCCAGGTATGTCCAGTCCCCGAGGATCAGGCCGGTGTGCTACAGCGGTCTGATTCTTTTAGTGTCTTGTTATTATTTTCCGCGTCCAGTCCCCGAGCGCGCACTCGCTGAATTTCAGTGGGTGGGCGCTTAGGATTTCTTGATTGTCAGTCCCCGAGCGCGCACTCGCTGAATTTCAGCGGGTGGGCGCTTAGGATTTCTTGATTGCCAGTCCCCGAGCGCGCACTCGCTGAATTTTAGTGGGTGGGCGCTTAGGATTTCTTGATTGCCAGTCCCCGAGCATGCACTCGGTGAATTTCAGCGGGTGGGCGCTTAGGATTTCGCCTTGATTAACTGTTTGAATTGTGTGCAGGGTCTGCAACATGAGTCAGCTGACCGATTGGCAGCGAAACACCGCGCGGAGAAAGAACTGGCCTCCGTCCAAGAAGCGAATAAGGGGCTTCAGGCAGTTGCTGCGAAGGCAGAAGAAGCTCGCCAGGGACTTGTCCCCGCGGGTGAGTTGGCAGCGGCGCAATAGGCTTTGAGCTCGGCTGAGAAGCGGATCGCCGATCTCGAGCGCGAGCTAAGGGAGGCGAAGGAGGAAGCGAGCTCGGCTGATGGGCGAGCCAAGGCCGCCATTACAGCCGCCGAAGAGGATCGTAAAGTGTCCGACGCCCTTGTTGCTGGGCTTCAGGACGACTATACTTCGCTTCAACGCTTCATCACGGATCTCGCCCGCCCCTTGATTGGTAAGTGTATCTACCGCGATGGCGTGTGCCTTTTTGTGATGTCCGACGTACTCACTGTTGTCTTCTACTCGCAGGTCGCATCCTTGATAGTGCGGAAGAGGCGAGCTCGTTCGACGCGCGGCAATGTGTGGCCACACTCGTCGACTCGGCGACGTTGTCGGCGACGTGCATCCGAGCCTACCTCCAGGAGATATCGCCTACGGAAGTAATTCCCAGCGACCTTGTCGAGGTGTGGAAGTACTTGGAGAAGGCGCCGTCGGTCGTTGAGTTCATGACACGATCGGCGTTCCGGCGCGGAGCTGCGGCGGCGCTTAGCCTTGGGCTTGCTCATTTCCCGGAAGACTTCAACCTCGACGACATGACGAGTGGCTACCCGTCGTCGACTGGCGCAGTGGAGCTCTCCGAGGTGCTCAAGTTGACAGACCGCGCCACGATGTTCTCCGAGCGTGTCTGGGCAATGGGCGACCTCCTTCTGTACCAGGAGACGGTCGTCGCGCCTAACGACCCCGAGCCGCAGCACCGGGACTTCAAGGTCGAGCAGCCCTTCCGCGTGGCGATGGCGGGTGAGCTGACGACGTACCCGTCAAACCCGTACACGCCGTTCATCCGCAATCGCCGGGGTGCTGGCGAGTCGTCGTCGAAGCCTGCAGAATAGGATAGTTTGCCCTGGGGCGTTAGTAGCAGGTCTGCCGTTTAGGCATATTTTGTAATTTGAGATAATGCGACATGCTATTGAATGAGACATTGTGGCTGTTTTGGGATTTGTCGTGTGTTTTGTGATTGAGGTTTGAACGAGTCCCCGAGCGCGTCCGCCCTTTTGTGGGGTTTACCTCGTGTGTGATTTGTTTGTGGTTTTTGAATGTTTTGTTATTGTGGTCGACTCGCCCGGACTCAAAGAGCCAGTCGCAAGGCGACTCCCTTGAGCGCTCTGTACTTCACCGTTTTCCCTTGCGTGAACGGGGTCGGGTGGCCGAGTCCCCGAGCGTGGTACTTGGTTGTTCTAGGCGCGACTCGAGGGTGGGTGAGGACTTGGCGCGTTGGTTCTGGCGCGTCACTCCAGCCTGGCCCGTTGGGTCGGGCCGTGGCGAGTCTGGCATGCTCTCATACTTAGCGTTTTCCCGAGCCGCTCGTGCTGAACTGGTCGTCAGTCCCCGAGCGTGGTACTTGGCCTTCGAGTCGCTATGTCGAGGATGCGGAGGATCATGGTCGCTGTAAGAAGCGAAGGCAGTTGTCTTGGCTCGTAAAGCCAGTCGGGCTGGGCGACTCCAATGGGGCTCCGGGTAGGCGTTTTTCGTGGACGGTGCAAGATCTGAGGTGACTCAGTGCTCTTGAACCGCACTACTTAGCCGTGCCGATCGCTGTACCAAAGGTTGACTTCTGCGGTTAGCTTGACGCTGTTGTTACGAGCGCGAGTAGCATAAGACACGGAGAGTAGGCGCAATTTGCGGTAACCAATTCTTTTTATTTCATAGCGACTGGATAGTACATATGTGGGGTTCTAGGAGTAGAACTTCCGTAGGAGGTTTACATTCCATGGTCGCTTGACGTCGAGTTCGTCGTCCCCGCGGACGTCGATGAGGTAGTAGGCGTCGTTGCCAAGTACTCGCCCGATGGCGAATGGTCCCTCCCACGGAGGGGAGAGCCTGTGCATGCCCTTCTTGTCCTGGATGAGGCGCAACACCAGGTCGCCTTCTTGGAAGGTGCGAGTTTTCACCCGCCGGCTGTGGTAGCGGCAGAGTCCCTGCTGGTAGATGGCGGTGCGTGACCGAGCGAGGTCACGTGCCTCGTCGAGTTGATCGACTCCGTCCTGGCGGGCGAGTTCGTTTGCAGCCTCCGTGTAGTGGACGACCCGCGGCGAGTCGTGCCCGAGGTCGGTGGGCATGACTGCCTCGATGCCGTACACCATGAAGAAGGGGGTGAATCCTGTCGGCCTGTTGACCGAGGTGCGGATCCCCCAGATGACGGAGGGCAGCTCCTCGACCCAACACCCGGCGGTGCGCTCGAGTGGTACTTGGAGTCACGGCTTCAGGCCGTTGGATTCCGGGTGGGCGACCGACGCGAGGTCGAGCCGGATGTGGTGCTCTTCGCAGAATTCGGCCATGGCTCCTTTGGCAAAGTTGGTGCCGTTGTCCGTGATGATGCTGTTTGGGAACCCGTAGCGATATATGAGCTCGCGTAGGAATTTAGTGGCGGTCGTCCCGTCGCATTTCCGGACTGGCTTGGCCTCCACCCACTTTGTGAATTTGTCGACCGCGACCAGGAGGTGGGTGTAGCCGGAGGGAGCCTTTTTAAAGGGGCCTACCATGTCCATGCCCCACACGGAGAATGGCCAGGTGATGGGGATTGTTTTGAGCGCTGAGCTCGGCACGTGCGTCTGGTTGGCGTACTTCTGGCAACCGGCGCACCGCTGGACAATGTCGACGGCATCGGCGTGTGCGGTAGGCCAGTAGAAGCCATGCCGCATAGCCTTGGCGACCAGAGAGAGGGCACCGGCGTGGTGGCCGTAGTCGCCGGAGTGGATGTCGTGGAGGATCTTGCGTCCTTCGGCGGGTTGGACGCAAAGTTGGAATACGCCGGTGACGCTGCGCTTGTGGAGCTCGCCATCGATGATGGTGTAGGACTTGCATCGGCGTGCGATCATCCGAGCGTCCGTCTCGTCTATCGGCAAGGTGCCGGTCTCCAGGTAAGCGACGTAGGGCTTGGTCCAGTCGTCTGGCTCGTTGACGAGTGCGACCAGGGCTGCCTCTGGTTGTAACGGGACTCCGATGTCGATCTCCCTCGGGGGAGAGACTGATGGCTTGGTGATCGTGTCGAGGAAGACACCGGTGGGTGGTACGAGTCGAGCTTACCCAATGCGATAGAGTGCGTCGGCCTCCTCGTTCTTCCGCCTGTCGATCCACTCGACGAAGTAGCCTGCGAAGTGTCCGCCCAGCTTGTCCACTGCTTGGCGGTACGCCGCCATGGTGGGGGAGACGGCGTCGCAGGTGCCAGCGACTTGCCCAGCGACGAGGTCGGAGTCTCCGTAGCAGCGTAGGCGGTTGACATTCATCTCCCTGGCAGCTCGCATGCCGTGGAGTAAGGCCTCGTACTCGGCCATGTTGTTGGTGCAGGGTGTGAACTCGAGGCAGAGGACGTAGCGGAGCTTGTCGCCCTTCGGTGAAGTTAGCACGATCCCTGCGCCTGCGCCATCCGCGTTCTTGGAGCCGTCGAAGTGCAGGCTCCAGTAATGGAGGTATGGCAGCTTCCTTGGCTGCTGGGCCTCCTCCCAGTCGCCGATGAAGTCTGCTAGGGCCTGTGACTTGATTGCTTTTCGTGGCTCGTATTTGATGTCGTGGACGCCGATCTCGACGGCCCACTTGGCGACCCGCCCGGTCGCCTCGCGGTTGCGGATGATGTCTTGCAATGGTGCTGAGGAGACGACCGTGATCGGGTGCTCCTGGAAGTAATGCAGCAGGCGCCGCTATGCTCTGAAGACCGCGTATACCAGTTTCTGGTACTGCGGGTATCGCTGGCGCGACTCGGTGAGGACCTCGCTGATGTAGTACACCGGTCGATGTACTGGGCGCTCCTTTCCTTTCTCCGGCCGTTCGACGACCATGACGGCGCTGACGACGCGCTCGGAAGCCGCGACGTAGACCAGCATGGGTTCTTTGTCGGCAGGGGAGGCGAGTAGCGTTGCGGCGAGTAGCACCTTCTTGAGGTCGCGAAGCGCGTCATCCGCCTCCTTGTCCCACTGGAAGGTGGGGTTCTTGCGCATCAGGAGGTATAGGGGCATCGCCTTTTCACCCAGGCGGGGGATGAAGCGACTGAGAGCCACTACTCGCCCGGCCAGCTTCTGGACGTTGCGTAGGCACTCGGGTTTGCCGAGTCAGGCGATCGTGTCGATATTGGTGGGGTTCGCCTCGATCCCTCGCTTGGAGACGACGTACCCCAGTAGTTGTCCTGCTGGTACACCGAAGGTGCATTTGCCTGGGTTAAGCTTTATCTTGTATTTTCTCAAGTTGGCGAACGTTTCCGCCAGGTCGGCGAGTAGGTCACCCTGGTGAGCGGACTTTACGACCACGTCATCGATGTAGACGTGGATGTTGCGGCCAATTTGGCTCGCGAGGCACTCTTGCATGCACCGCTGGTAGGTCGCCCCGGCGTTCTTGAGGCCGAAGGTCATGGCGGTGTAGCAGAAGGCTCCGAATGGCGTGATGAACGCCGTCTTCTCCTCATCCTCAACAGCCATTTTGATCTGGTTATACCCAGAGTAGGCATCGAGGAAACATAGCGACTCCGAGCCCGCGGTGGAATCGATTATTTGGTCGATCCGCGGGAGGACGAACTGCTCCTTTGGGCAGGCGCTGTTCAAGTTTGTGTAGTCGATACACATCCTCCAGGTCCCGTTCTTCTTCTCGACCAGGACTGGGTTTGCTAGCCACTTAGAGTACTTGATTGGCCGGATGAAGCCTGCAGCGAGTAGATGCTGCACCTCCTCGGCGATGGCTCGGCGGCGCTCTTCATTGAAGGGCCGCAGCGACTGTTTGACGGGTCGCACTTTGGGGTCGGCGTTTAGCTTGTGCTCAGCGAGCTCCCTAGGGACACCAGGCATGTCAGAGGGCTTCCATGCAAAGATGTCCCTGTTCTCACGGAGGAACTCGATGAGCGCGCCTTCCTAGGCTGGGCTCATGCCCGTCCCGATCGTCACCGTCTGGCTGGAGTCGCCTGGGACCAGCTCGACGGTGCGGGTGTGCGTCGTTGCCTCGAAGGTTGAGGTGTTTGTGCCCTCCGAGTTGGGCTTCTTGAGTATGGTGGGGTCTTGGCGAGCTCATCGGCGTGATTGGTTTCTGCCACGATAACGGCATCGGCGAGTTTGGCTCCTTTGGCCTCGCACTCGGCGGCCATGTCGGGGTCGCCGTTGATGGTGATGACGCCGCACGGCCCGGGGAGCTTCATCGCGTTGTACGCATAGTGTGGCCCTGCCATGAACTTGGCGAACGCCTGGCTCCCCAGGACGTAGTGGTAGGGGCTGTCGAAGGGCACCAGCTCGAAGACGATCCGCTCGGTGCGGAAGTTTGCTGGTGTGCCGAAGGTGACTGGCAGCGTGACCTTGCCGATCGGGTATGCCTTCCGACCGGGGACGATGCCATGGAACGTGGTGGGTTGTCGATCATCGATCGCGGGAGCCGCAGCCATCAAGGTGTACAGGTACAGGATGTTGATGGAGCTGCCGCCGTCCATCAATGTCTTGGTGATGCATTAGTCGCCGTCCTTAGGCTTGACCACCAGGCGACTCGCCTGGGTACTCGCGCGTGGCGAGTGGTCTGGCGGCTCGGTGATGGGCTGCTCGACCAGTTGAGGAACCGGGAACATCCACCGAGCCACGGCTGACGGCGACGGCGCTGGGCGATGACCTTCTTCTCGCCGTGTTGAAGCCTGTGAAGGTATGGAGCCGCCACTTTGCGAACTTTTCCGCCGTTTGGCGGGTCATTGTCGGGTCGTCCCGTGCCGCGTGCCTTCTCGATTTCCACGAGGGTGTGGCGATGGCGGTTGTGAGTTGCGGGCTTCCCTTCCCTGCTATGAAACGCACAAGGTTGGTTAAGTAGGGCCGCGGGGTCGAACCTTGGCTTGGCCTTGTAGTTGCCGCCGTCGCGGCGTTGTCCTCCGTCGCGGCGGAAGCTCTTGGGCTCGCGTTGTGCGTGCCCGGTGTTGGCGACAAAGTCGACTCTCCCGTCACTGCGGCGCTTGCCGGTGAGGCGAGTGTTGCTGTAGCGTAGGTCGGACCGTCGTCTGCTATCGTTGCCGCTCGTGCGGCGTTGACCTCCCGACTCGTCGTCGGTTTCCTGGTTTGGATCTTCCTCCGTGTACCATTTGGTGATCTCGAGGAGGTCCGGTATGTTGTCGAGTGTGCGAGAGTGTCGCTTGAGCTTGGCGACCAGCGGCTCGTAGCGGCATGAGGTCTTGAAGCAATGGATCACGGTGTCCGGGTGGATGCCGACCGTGTTGTACCAGAGTTCCTGCCACCGTTGGACCCGATTCATGGTCGACTGCTGGGTCCCCGGACGACGCTCCAAGTCCTCGATGGTGGTGGCATGGGTGTAGGAGCACTCGAAGTGCCTGACGAAGGCGTCGAGCGTCTCCTCCCAGGAGTCGATACTATCCTGGGGGAGGGTGTTGATCCACTGCCTGCACGTCCCCTCCATCATCAGGGGGAGGTAACAGGCGGCTAGCAGGTCGGTGTGGCCTGTGATCCCCATCGCCATGAGGTATGTATCGAGCCAGACGGCGGGGTCGTACGAGGGGTCGTACTTTTCTATCTCCTTCGGCGCTTTGAAGTTTGGCGGGTACTTCTCGCCTCGGATCATTGGTCCGAAGCACTTGGGGCCGAGTCGACTGAGCGACCCCATGGGCTCGCCGTCGCGGCGATTGGTTAGGGTGTGTCGCAGGTCGTCGGGCTGGCGTGCGCACCAGCTTTGGTTGTTGATGATGTGGGTGCGGGCGTCGATGGGTTGACCGTTGGCGCACGGTTGGTCGCTGGCCCGGGTCGCAGGGAGAGTGCCGCGTTCGCGGGTCGGTGTTGGAGCTGCAGTGGCTATGGTGGCGGGCAGTTGAGGGTGTTTTCCGCCATTGGGCGGCCGCTTGAGGCCGCTCTGCTTCCCGAAGAACGCGAGTACACTCGACCCTACGAGTCGGCGCCCGTGTTTTGCTGCTCGACGACCTTTGCGAGCAGGGCCCTGACGTACTGGATCTGTAGGGCGCCGTCGCTGGTGGCCGTGATGTTGTCGGCTGCTGCTCGGTCTGCCACGAGGTTGTCCATCGGGTTGGAGAATAGTGGGAGGCCGTTTGCGTCTCGCTCCCGTGAGGATACTACTATCTGCGGCTGGTCCCTAGGAGGTGTGCGGTTGGGTGGAGGTGGGGCGCCCATCGCCGTCGACCCTGGCGGGGGCCGGGTGCTTCCTCCTGGTGGCGCGTTCTCGCAGATCGCGCGCTCGGCCATGCGGGTCGGGTCGTTTTCGTCGTCGAAGTTCAGGGCACACTCCTGAACGGTGGGGTTCAGGCGCGACCTGATCCGCTGCTGGTGGTAGCGCGATAGCTCCTGCGCCGTCACCTGCTCGAGGCGAAATTTTTCGCGCTCGGCTTGCTCCTTGCGCACTGCCTCTGCCAGTTTCAGGCGGAGTTCCTCGACCTCCGTCGCCGTGGCGTTAGGAGGGATTGGGGTGGAGAAGGGGTCCTCCGGCGGCTCGGTGCCGGTCGCCATGTAGGTCGCGGCGTGGCGACCGGTGCTGTCATGGAGGTCGGCGGAGTTTTCTGACCCAGAGTCGAAGTCGAAGATCCCGAGGATGGAGGGGTCCTCGAAGTCTCCCATGTTGGAGACCTGGGTGATGGAGCCCGCGGGTGAAGCCGCGGTGATGGATCCGGCGAGTGACGCCGGGGTCGCCGAGTCGGCGTCGTCGTTGAGGGCCGCGTCTTCTGCGGCCGCTGAGTTTTCGGCCACGTTGCTGTGGGCCGAGTTGTACTCGGAGGCGAGGCGATGGATCGTGCGGATCTGGCTCTCGGAGAGCCGATCGCGCGGCGGCGAGTCGCGGATACGAGCCGAGTCCTCCGAGACGATGACGTCGGTGAGGCCGACGAAGAGGCTGATCGTGCCGACCAGCAGGATCGCGCTGTGCGTGACGGGTCGCGCCGCCGGGACGTAGCTGCTCGGCAAGATTTGGAGCATCTCGCCGATCGCTATCATGCGGCCGGTGCACCGCCTCGCTGATGGGCAGATTGGATCTCGCCAGAACACCGCCAGACCGCCAGGCCCCACGGTGGGCGCCCCGCCGTGGAATGGTCACGGTAGATGCTGCAATCGGCAGCGAGTAGTAGAACGAGGGGCAAGGGCGGCCAGCCATCTGCGGTGCGAGATGAGGGCGGAGACACAGGGTTTTACCCAGGTTCGGCCCCCCGGAGGGTAAAGACCTACTCCTGCTAGATTGTATTATGATGGTGGTACAATGGGCGAGCTCGGCGACTCGGCGGCGAGTCGATTGGGTGTATGATGGAACGTATCTCTACACGCCCTGCAGGGAGGTTTATATAGGCTCACCTCCCCTAGGGTTTACATATCTCAACCAAATCAGTTAAGGCTTCGGTACTCGTTTAACCTAATCCGACTGGGCCTATCTAGTCGCTTGGGCCTTCAGCTTCCAGTCGCTTCGATCCACACCGGGCCTTGATCCATGCCGCCGTGCCCACTCGCCGTTTCGGCTCGGAAACATCCTGCTGGGTATACCCCGGTAGGCACATCCCCATCATCTGCAGAGTGTAAAATCTAAGTACTTAGCCATGTCCCTGGCAAAGGACAATTTGAGCATCAAGACATGGAAGCTATCAAGAATCTCCTCATCCCAATTTCTAAGTTAAAAACTTGTGGGTGAACAAGGGTTGAAAGGATCACCAATTTCTATTGGGAGATGCCTTGGGAAAGATTTTGTCAAGCAAAAACTTAGTGTTTTCAAATGATAAGGAAAATCTATTTTGAGCAAAGCAAGCCTAAGCTCCACTTAGCCAAATGCATATAGATGATATACTCCACTATACTACCATAGTATCACTTGCCAATACAATTCAAATGTATTGACCCTTGTGGCCGTAACTTGTTATGTTGCAGGTTTGTTGGATATTAGTGAAGTTTAATGATTAGGATTACAAGTCTACAACCAACATGTCTTCCTGTGGCACTTTGAAGATGAAGGACCCCATACTATTGTTATATTCTGCTGCATTGTAATGAGATAGCCAAATGAGCTATGTAAGATGTAATAAATTATTTTATTCCTGGTTATAAAGTTGTATTATGACCTTTGTTTCTTGATATTACATCTTAACTGTGGATGCTAGCTATTGATCCAGGGACTAGCATTGTAAACACAGGGATCTCTACCTTTTTAAAGGTTGGGAACCTTACAGATGGTATCAGAGCAATTGTGTTGCCTGTAGGATTTGTAACCCTAGGATTGGACAAAACCCATTAGAAAAATAGGAGTTGTATTTGTTCTAAAACTTATTTACAAACAATCTTGTAAACTCTTTCCTCAACCATTTTTGGTTTTGATTCTACATCTCTTCTATTTCAAACTTGATGGATAAAGCCTTCTCCATGGCCAAAGACTTCACCATGAGCAAAGGACTTCATCAACTCTAATGACTTCAACATATTCAAGTGATTTCAACCTTATTCTCAACAAAGACTTCAACTTAGATATCACTAAGGACTACAAGTGAGACAAGAAATATTGCTCAAGACTTGAAGACTAAGGAAACACAACTTAGGAGGAATCATCATCACCTTTGAAGTTTTTGTGACCAAGAATTTTCCCAAGGAAACCATGATCTCATTCAAGAAGAATCAAAGGATGGAAAGATCTCAAGTGAACCCTATAGTTGGACCACCATGTTTAGTATAAATTAAACACACCAACTTATGTGGTGTAACAAAAATATTTTTTTCCTAAAAATATGCTTGAAACTTGTTGTTTGAGTGGAATGTTTGTTTGTGATTGCTTGCACATTGCTTGAGTGAATTGTGATGTGTGTGATTAGAATTATTCCCTTAGAATTTCTCCTTCCTCTTGGCATCTGTATCAACTTCTTCCGGTGCATAACACGCCAGATTGTTGAATTCCTCAATGTATTCAGCCACGCTGCAGTGACGTTCAAATTGTGGAACTCCTTCTTCAAATTCATCACTCTGGATGATATGTGAGCTGTACGGAATCCATCCTCAAAGATAGCCCAAGTCACATCTTCAATGGGAGTGGTGATCTGAAAGTTGTCCCACCAGGTTCCTGCTGGCCCTTCTAACAGATGTGCTGCAAACCTGACCTTCTCTTCATCGGTGCAGCCTATAGTCACTAAGTCCTTGTTCACTGAATGTAACCAGTCGTTGGCTACCATTGGATCAGTGGTTCCCGAGAACTTTGCAGGCCTCAGTCTTAGAAATCTGGTGAGCATGTCAAATCCTGGCGAATTATTCTGGTTGTTGTTATTGTTATTGTTGTTGTTGTTGTTGTTATTCTAATTCTGGTTCTGCATGAAGGTGGTCATCATCTGCATCAGTTGAGCTTGTGCTGTCATCAACTGTTGCATCTCGGGAGTGACATTTTTGTTGTTGTTTTGGTTGGGGTTGGCACGTCGAGGAGGCATTTGTGGTTTTAATAAGGATAAGAATGAGATACCCATAGATGCTTAACATGCACAATACATCACATAGACAATCACAATAACCAAGCATCAAAATAACATAGAGTTTAAATGACATAAACAACAAGTTTTGGAAAAAGCAAACACACCATAGCAAGCCATCCACATGTTGGATGGTCATTGCAACTCAATAATCAAAGTACAGTAGATGAAAGATAAACGAGTAGTCTACACTACTCCTCTGCATCAATCTCCACATCAACAAGGGTAAGACCTGCATTCTCCATAGCGGTCTTGTACTCATCAACACTAGCAGTCAAGGCCTCAATCTTGGCCCTAAGAGCCCTCTTCTTTGAGCGAAGCCTCTTGATCACTCCCTGCTGATGCTCAAGCTCGAAGTCCTTGGCCTCTAACTCTTCCTTCATCTCCCAAATCTTCTTGTTCCTGTCTTGGACCCTTTTCTCCTGGCTCTTGAACTTCTTGTCCTGGCTCTCAAACTTGGCCTCCATTTCCTTGACAATCTCGTCTTACTCCGCGAAGAGCTTTTCCTTCTCTCGAAGCTGAACCTGGAGCTCGTCATTGCTAAGCATGACGTTGGTCCTATCAGTATCTAGGTGTCTAATAAGACCCTCTAGGTCCTGAAGGTACAGACGAATCGGCTCCATCGTCTCTCTAGCAGCATCCCCGTACTCTATAGCCTCACCCTCCTCGTTGCGTCTCCCGAAGGGGTGAAAGTAAAAACCTCTAAGCTCGGTGGAGTGTGTCCCTACTAGGCGCCCAAGTAACTCCTGCATGACTACATCTAGGCCTTTCTCCTTGTCGTCATGCATCTGCTTGAAAGTGATGGTCTCTGTGGTTGGCTCTGTCTGGCGTCCCAGCTGGGTGACTCTGAAGCCCAAAGGTCCTTCCTCTCAAACTTGGTGAGGGGAAGTGTCATGATGCTAGGAAGTGGAAGGTTGAGCACATTAGTGAGCTCAATGAGACGAGTACCAAAACGAGTTCCCTTGAACTCCTCGGCCATGTTGATAACAACATTAGGCATCTATTTTTATAAGATAGAGAAAAGTTAGAATCAACATCAAATAGAGAAAAATCACAAGACAAAATATCACAAGCACAACTTTTGCAACAAACACACAAGTCATGGCATACACAAATCCATTACAAACATTAAAGGTTCAACATAACTTAGACAAATTTTTGGAAGTAAAAATGATAAGTGTGGTGGTCCAACTAACGAAGTACGTTACAACTCTCACTCACTAGACAAAATAGCTACCAGGGCATCCTTAGTAGCCATCTGTCTATCTTGTTCACAAGACTCCCATATTAAGTCTATGATGTCTCCCCTTAATTGTTGATTGGTAGTCTCCAATTCTTGGGTATGCTTCTTTTCTTCTCTAAGGTCATTTTGGGTGTTGATCATTCTGCACTTGAGTCTATCACCAAGTTCCTTGATGGCATTCCAAGCTGCATTTCTTGCAAAGTCAAAGAATGTTGTGTGCATTTCAGAGTTGGTGACCATGCAGAATCATGACTCCTTGTGGTTGTCTTCCTTGTTTTTGTACAAGTGAAGTTGCACCCACCAATACTCTTCTCCTTCATCCATCACAGGGAATCCCTTGTACACAGCTGCACCATGTATCCCCATGGTAACCATAAGGTTCTTGAGTGCCTTGGGAAATTCAGTCTCACACTCCAAGGTCATGGTCATGAGTGGTCCCTTCCTCACGGCTTCATTGATGGAGTTCATCTACAAATAGAGATGAGAAAGAAGATTAGAAAAGTTTATGAGAAGAAAAAGACAAGTGTGGAAATTTTTCAAAGTGTTGAAATTTTTTCCTTAGTGGTTTCTTAGTCTAATCCAAGCCTAGGGTCATAATCCTATAGGCAACACAGTGCTCTGATACCATTTGTAGGACCCCACCTTTATAAAGGTAAAGGTCCCGGTGATTGCAATGCTGGTCCCTGGATCAATAGCTAGCATCCACAGTTTAAGATGAAGTACATAGAAACAAAGGTCATTATTACATCGTCATTCCAGAGATAACATAGTCCTTTACAATTCCATAGCCATAGGCTAGTACAAGAGTTTAACTTAACAATATAAATAAAAGTCTTCATCTTCATGTGCCACAGGCAAGCATGTTGAGTGTAGACTCATAACCCTAATCCTCATCAGAGTAACCTACAAAATCACAAGTTACTGCCACAGTGGGTCAATACATTGTAATATTATTGGCAAGTGATAACTTAGTAGAATAATCTTATCAAGCTTCTACATGAATTTGGCTAAGTGTAACTTAGTCTTGCTTTGCTCAAAAATATGTTTTACCTATCAGTTGAAAACACTAAGTTTTAGTTTGGCAAAAACTCCCAATGAACCACCAATAGACATTGGTGAACCTTCACCCTTGTTCAACCACAAGTTTTAACTTAGAAATTGGGATGAGGAGATTCTTGATAGCTTCCATGTCTTGATGCTCAAGTTGTCCTTTTCCGGGGACACGGCTAAGTACTTAGATTCTTCCTTCTGCAGAGGTGGTGCACTTTCCCCACAAGACTTGATTTTCACCAAGATAGAACCTTTCAGAAGCCTTCCCTTAGACCAAAATGGACGCGTTCCAAACCTATCACCCACTACCACCAAATGTCCATTTGGCTAAGTTATTGCAACCTATATGATCCAGGAAGAGCCCATAATGCCATGTGGCTACACTAGAAGCTTCTTAACATATGGCATCTCAAATACCTTTGTTCCTGGGTGGCATTCCACAAGTGAGATACACAGGGTAAACCATTGGAAAATGGGCCCTGGTAACCACCCAACAAAAAATCCACCAATCAATTACCATTCCACCCAGGTGTTCCATTCACTTAGTTGTTTTATTAAGCAAAAACATAAGTCAAAGACTTAGAAATATTTTTCCATAGTATGTATATACACCACCCTTGGTTGCTACTAGCTAGGCTAAGCATGGCAATAGCAAGTATCTTATCTTAGAGAAAATTCTAACAATTTTAAAACTACTAGGATTTCCCAAGCATAGCATATAGATACTTAGCAAAAATAATCATGCAAGCCCTATACAAAATATTTCTAATGCATAGTCAAAATATTGGGACAAAAGTATGAAGCACCACTTGCCTTGGTAGTTGGGGGAGTAACAACAATAGTCACAGTCACAATCACCACTAGCACCAAAATCTACACATAAAATGATAGCACCAAATTCATATTTCAAACAATCAAACAAAAATATATGAATGCATGCAAATGCCATGTGATGATTTTTTCCAAATTAAACAAGACAAGTGAAATAGTACTGAACACTAAACTAAACATTTATACATCAAATAAACTTTATTTGGCCTTTAAAACATTTTCCAATTAATTTTTATACACAAAATAAGCCTACAAATGTCTCTGCATAAAATTCTATTTTAACAGAAACAAAATACAATACTAAGCCCATAGATGTGTAGGATTTATTTTTGTGATTCCGATGGTATATTATTTGTATTTTTGGATAAACAAAACAAAAGTTATTGAATTTACAAGTTTGAATATCTAGATGAAAATCCAGATTTTAAATCTAAAACCTAGCCATGCGGAGCTTCCTGATTGGACGGTACCGCTTCGCGCGGATCACGCACGTGCACCATCAGATCTAAATGAGATCCAGCAGCTCAGATCTGCCCGTACCCTTTCGGGCTGGCATCTAATCTAGACCACTGGATCTAGATCCAGTGGATCTAATCGTCTTGACCCTAAACTGGCGGCGCAAATGGCCAGAGCGGTGGCGACGCATCTGCCGGTGACGGTTTGGAGATTCTAGCGAGGGCTGGGGGCAGTGGTGATGCTTACCGGCATCGCAAGGTTGCGAGGAAGCTCAAGATGCTAGTGGCGTGGACAGGGGCGAGCTGCTGTGGCCGTGGGAGCTCGTCGGAGTCGAGGACAGCGGCGGGCTCGGGTGGACGGCGGCGTTGGCGACGTTCTGGACCACCCTAACACAAGGCAAGGGCATCAGCGCATGCACAACGATCAGGCGAACATGGAAGGGTCAGGGAGAAGACAAGGGGCAGTCGGACTTTACCTAAATCGCTCGCCGGAGTTGAGCGGCGGCTCTATCGTTCGCAGAGGTGGACGGGGGCGACGACCTGGTTCACGCGCAGGGAAACCAGAGGAGTCAGAAGTGTCAAAAGATCACAAGGAGCACGCTTGAATGAACCATAAGGACAGGGGCGGTCAGGCTCACCGGAATTTAGTCATCGGAGACGCTCGGTACTGCGGCGGTGCAAATGAAATTGCGGGCAGATTGGTGGCAGAGAAGGGGTGCTGAGTGAGGGGAAATGCTCGCGGAGGGGTGGGGATTAAGTAGCCGGAGTGGGGGCAAGAATCTCGTGAGCAATCAACGCCAATTAAGCGCATTTGCGTCGGGGAGGAAATGGCCGCATCGAGCTGGTCTTCGGCGCGGGATTGACGACGATGAGCTGTCGCTGTGGTGGGGTCCACGAGTCAGCGAGTGGGTGTGTCGCGCGAGGTGAGAAACAGAGAGAGGAGGGGGTTTTCCCGGGTGGGCTTGCTGGGCTGGCTACTGGGCCACGGGTGGGTTGTGTTAGTTAGGTCGCTGGCTTTACTTTTTTCTTTTTTTTTCTTTTTCTGTTTTGATTTCTAATTTGAATTTGAATAAGTGTTTCAAATCTGTTTCAATTCAAATTTCTTCCAGAATTTTATTATGTATTTCTTGTGTCCTAGGATGTGTAAAACATCTATTTACACTCAAAATCATTTTGGGTTTGAAAATAAAGTTTAAAACCATGCCTTTAACTAAATAATTATAATAGGCATATGAATGGTTTTAAATTTGAATTGTTTTGAAACTTTTGTGTGGCCTTGTATTTACTTTCCAATCAACACTGATCATATACTAATCACATATAGAAAATAAAACATAAACCTTGCCTCACTTGAATAAGTAATAGGCATAAATATGGTTTCTTATGTTTGTAATTTATTTGAAAAAGATCAAATGCTTATGAATGCATGAATGCAATGCAAGCTTTACAAATTATGATTTTTGGGATGTTACAGAGAGATACCTCCAGCCCATCGGATCATGATGTATCCAATAGTGGTTGGCTAAGATCCGTGTGACATACATCTCGACCAATCAGAGCGCATTAGCCAAACTTAGAAAGTTGAGTTGTTGTGAGGGTTTGAGTCAGGAGATAGGGGAAAAGTGAGGAGAACTTTAGCAGGAGGGGAAAAGTGAGGAAAACTTTAGAGGGAGGGGAAAACTGAGTAGAGCTAACAAAAATAGGGGAACTCAGATAAAAAAATGAGTAAGGGAAATTCAAGCTTTTGGCATAAAAAATGGAAAATTTGTTATTTGAACAAAATAATTCGTCTTGGACGACATTATATTGTTTGGAACTCAAATATACACAAGTGTTCCAAATTTGGCCTCATTTAGTCCAAGTATGTTTTGGGATGGGTTATTTTGGAGGTTGATCGAGTATAAAGCCATGCATCTTCATAGCTAGTAGCTCATTACAACAAGGGCTTAAGAAGTGGTTTAGGGGATAAGTCCATTTCTCTTTATTTCCTTTTCCTGTATTATTCATGCTAGGTTGTAGGCAACATAACAAGATTCCATTTGAAGGTTGCAGTATGTTTTGACTTTTTTTATTTAAACTAACCCTAAAACCATTTTTTTAAATATAATCACTTAGTAAAATAAAAATGTGGCTGATTACAAGTTAATCTAAAATTTCCAATTTCATATGGTAAATCAACCCAAGATACACAAGTGTGCCAAATTTTGGATCAATTGGTCAACGTTTAAGCCATGAACTAGCTAAACCCCATGGGTTAACCACATGTCGAGGGCAAAACTGAGAAGTGCTAAGCAACTAGGTGCATGACCATAGAAACTTGCAATAATACATACATTATGGGATTATCGAACATACAAATTTGGGAGCATCACACTAGTTCGAATTTAATACAAACATTGATAGTAGTTCAAATTTATCATACAAATTCAAATTAATGATTCAAATCCATTTTTTCTTGCTCCTAGTGTTTTTTGCTAGGTTCACCACCTTGCTCCTGGTGATCCTAGCTGGAATATTCTTGGGGTCCACCATCAGCTTCTTCCTTTTTTCCCTTTGTTCTTTTTCTCTGCATCCAATGAATCAAGTGCTTCAGTCTGTCGTACAATTGGTTCAATCATGTTTCGATCCGCTGGTTCATACGGTTCAAAAATCATTGTCCCCATTTCTGCCATATCCGCTGGTGTAATTCCTTTACGCTTGTACTCTAATTCAATCTCCACGCAGTTGATGTAATATCATCTCGATTGACTGGTTCAATCTCCCATGCATTTGGTTCAATCTCCTCTTGATCGGCTGGTTCAATCTCCCCTACATTTGGTTCAATCTCCTCTCGATCGACTTGTTCAATCTCTCCTGCATTTGGTTCAATCTCCTCTACATTTGGTTCAATCTCCTCTCGATCCATTGGTTCAATCTCCTCTCGATCTGTTGGTTCAATCTCCCATGCATTTGGTTCAATCTCCTCTCGGTCTGTTGGTTCAATCTGCAATGTATCCATTTCTTCATTCTCCTCTCGTTCAAACGCTTCATTCTCATCTGCATTTGCTACTCCCGTCCGATCATCCATTCCATAAGTTGTGTCCACTACATTTTTACAAAGTCTAGAAATGTGCCCTAGGATCCCACAACGTTTGCACTTACATCGTCGAGGTGGTGCACCACCCTATGCACTAGATCTTATCCTATTCTTCCTTGGCCTACCTACTGGTCTAGTAAAAACTGGAGGGTGTAGCTTGATCCTGGATCCACTTCCATCCATTGGTCTTTTCCTAACAAGGCTGGAACATTCTGAGCATATGCTGCCCTAAATTTGTATGAGAGAAATACTCGACACGCATCTTGATCAACTTCACCCTCTTCGCCTCCTATAACACCCATGAAAAAAATGTATGTATGCAGGGTTTCCCACGGAGCTGCCATTGCTTGCAATGGCATGTCCTACCAACCAAACTCACTGGATACCTCCATTGTCGATCTTTACTATGAGTGTATGTTACCTCAGCCTCCATTCCTCTTCTAATGCATTTCGTCTTCAATTGTTTTCCCTGGCATGCAAAGCCTTAATCAAAGATAGGAGGATGAGATGGCCAACATATACTGTTGATGCAATTCTTTGACGCAAATCGATCTTTATCATGATCATGTACCTAATCTTATCAAATATTTGCCACAGCATAAGCCCTTTCAATGACTTGACGTTTGCATTAAAACTCTCTGCAAGGTTACTTTTTACATAGTCCACCTTGCAAATTTCATTGAATCGTCTTCTTGACCACACCATTCCATGATGTGCATCAAAGTACTCTTTCACCGGAGGTTTTTGTTTATACAACACTTCCAAATGATACAGATGCTTACTCAAACTGCATGTGTATGAAGCTGGCCATAGGTTGTCAGTATAAACTTTACCCTTGAATTTCTTTGTAAAATTCTGCACTAAGTGTCGCATACATTCACTATGCTCCACTATGGGGAATAATGCTTCTACAGCTTTCTCCAAACCTTTGCAAGCGTCCGTGTGGATAGTTAAGTCCTGGTGGATGACCTATAAGGTCGCGCGAATTCTCCATAAACCAAGTCCAACTTTCCCCTGACTCAATCTCCAAAACTCCATAAGCATCAGGGAACATCCAATTGTTGCCATCAACTGCCGTAGCAGCTACTAGTTGTCGTTTAAATCTACCATGAAGAGTTGTTGCATCCACGGCCAAATAAGGCCTGCAACCATCGAGAAACCCTTGCCAGGAAGCTTTGAAACAAATAAAAGCCCTTCTAAAGCACTCATTCTCCATTGTCTTCCCTCTTATTTTGTAGTGAACTTTATGCCTGTCTATTTGTACAACACTACCTGGACTAGCCATCTCCACTTCAACTTTGAAGCTGTAAAGCAACTAAAAACTTTCATTCCATGGACCATTGATCCTCTTAGGAGCCATTTCCTTTGCATAGAACATCCTCATGTAGGGTACTGTAATATTAAAAAAATTAGAAACATATTTTATGAGCGCTGTTGCACCAAGTGATGAGTTTGCTCTCATCCATTCCATGATTGCATCTACCAACCACCTAGTCTTTGCTAGTTTTGTTTTGTCCTTTGGCTGTCCCCTTGAGGTGGACAAGAATGTTCGAAACAGTTAATTTTTATCTGAAACATAATTAAAATGTCAGGTACAGCTAACAAACTCTACACAGTGATCTAAAATACACAAGTGGTTGTAATACCTGAACCAAACTGCTCCTGAGCATAGTGGATGCATGCATCCTCGACCTACACCTCTTGTATGGGCACTTCACTGTGAACCTTGCTGGCTCACTCTTAATAACATCACAATCATTATTGGTGCGAATGCAATATGTAGTAAGGGCATTACGACAGTCCCGCATCGTTTCAAATACGGTGCCTTCTGAAATCTTAGGATCGTCCCTGACCCACTCAATTACTGGCAAGTCCTCACCATCGTACTCGGCTAAAACAAGGCTGTCATTGTTCTCCTTGTTATCTTCGTCATCAGTGTCATCAAATCTGGCACCCTGGGCAATTTCATTCGTGTATTGATCCTCTAGTGCCTATTTACTAAATCTATCTACAAACTCAGGAAACATCAACTCACCCTCATCATCTAGTAGAGGCACTCCATCGTCAGGCTCTGCCTCGTCCTCCACATTGGCCACACGAGAGGTTTGGCTTACACTCGTAGTGTGAACAGATGGTACTACTGTGGACCTACAAGGATCGCCAGGGCGCACACTATTAGCAGAGACACATGATGCCTGACCACCTAATGATGCGTGACCACAAGATGGTGATTTAACACTCTTTCCCGTGTGCTCAACTTTAGGTTGCACATGGAGACGAATTCTACCAAAATGTTCAGCAACATTCAAAGAGAAAGGCATTACCAGATCATCTTCTCTAGTTAGTGGGAGCAATTTTTGCTCGCTAATGTTAAAATATTGCAAATCAACTGAATTGCCACTGCTCCAGGGGAATTTATAATAGATTTTATCTATCAAATCTCTGCGAGTTATGGAGGTTGCAACCACCGCCGGGAAGTAAAATCCAGAGAGATATTGTTCACAACCACGAATTGCGCTACTATCCGGTCTAATCGCCAGCCAAAATGCCAGCACTGGATCAATCCTATTTGAAAAGAAATGCAGTTAGTTGAGCACCAGCGATTCGACTCAAATACTACCAATAATCAACCCACAAAAGGGAAACAATGCTTAACTAGATGGAATCCATGCATTAGATCCCTGCGATTCCATCCAATCTTCTCCTTGCTCGACGCAGATGGACGGTGCACCAGCCGGTGTTGCATACTGTTCCGTGAAAGGGGTAGATCTAGGGGAAGGGGGACCTCTGGGGCCTAGGACAACATAAGGTAGGAGGGCACGATGGCGGGGCAGCAGAGGGGCGGTGTGGGCGCCGTTCCAGGCTCGGGGGAAGCGAATGCTTTGGGTGAGTGAGAATGGCCGGTCCGACGTGTCTCCATGCAACCCCACCCTTCACCGCGTATGCAAGACCCATCCCAACGTGGCCCCACTATTCACCACGTATGCAGGACCTGACCCACACACGGCCCCACCCATTAGCGTGTAACGGTCGAGGCCTCGTAACGTAACGCTCAACGCCCGACCCGTCCCAATGCTGTCCCACCAGTCAGCATGTAACGGTCAAGCATTTTACCTGACGGCATCCCTCCGTCCGAGCTCCTGTGAGCGCCCGTGAGGGTTTCTTAACATGGCGAGGGGTAAAGTGAGGAAAAGTTAAGCGGCTGGGGAAAACTGAGTACAACTAACGAACCAGGGGCACGAAAATATAAATCCCAATAAAAATAGATAGAAAACCTTCCCAAGCTTAGGCAATTGCAAGCCCTTCAAATCATTGAGGTGGCGGGAAAAGTTGTAACTTCAGTCCGCAAATTGAGTTGATAAGTTACTTGTTGTTTGTCGAAGGTTCAGGGCGAGATTATGCATCCCCTCCACAGCCCCTCCAAGTTTTTGGAAGTCTTAATATGTAGCGAACCGGTCCGGTGGCTGCTCCCCTTGATAAGGAACTTCTTGCTCCTCCTCTTGGTCCTCATCCTCATCCGGGATCCCTCCCGTGTTGGTGTTGCTCAACCTACAAGTCATAAAGCACGCGTCCTTCCTCGATAGAGAAAAGACCATTAGGCAGAGGAGTAGGGTAGAGACGCCCAGCTCCAGCAATATGCAGGTAATAAACACCACCTCTCCTAGTGAGCATTCCACAACCTTTAAAGTAGAGAAACCAACACGTCGCTCACATAGCACTGGTTACAACTCACCTAGGTCGATGGCCAGGGCATTGGCAAGCATGGTAATGACGCCTCCACATGTGATTGGTCCTTGGCTTTGGGAGGATTGGTACTCCAAGTAGCACACAAGAATTGAGCCCAAGTGGAGTGACAAGTTGTTGTTGTTGAAAGCAGCTTTTTTAAGGAAAAAGATGTCCTCCTAATTGAGTCTTGTAAACTTATTACGCGCATGCAAGGTGTTAGCAATAACATAGAACAAATAGTGAATGGCAGGATGTTGAATATTTTTCCGTTTGCTGACTCTAGAAGTGAAGCTCATTCTATTATAGTAGAGTTTTGGGAAAGGTTATATGCCAGTAAAAGATGCATGTAGAGCATTAGGATCATTGTTGGGTAAACCAAAATAATTGCACCATTCATCAATTGATAATGAATAATTGTTGTTCATAAGTCAGAAAGAAATCCTATCCTCTCCATGCCATGTTTTAACGGTGATTTTTAAAGAACTTAAAAATTCAATAATTAATCGGCGATAGGTAGGTGCATCATGAAATACAAAGTTTTGCAGGCCAACCCTATTGCAAAGTAAATTAAATTCATTTTAAATACCGAGTTGGTTCAATATGACGGGACAAGCCCACTTGGTTGCCTTCACTTCTCGTTTCTTGATCTTGTTGAAGCGATCACGTTGGAGCTCATTCCTGAAGCATATCTCCCTGCGGTCCTGAGCTGCAGCAGTAGCCTAAGAAGAACTCACAGCGGCACAAGGACACGTTTGTCTCCTTGTGTTCATCTTCTAAAAATAAATAAGAAAGACAAGAATAAAACTTTTTGATCCAACAATAATAAGCATAGAATATTCCTCATCATAGCACACTAAAGAATCTCCTCAACATAATAATCTAGGCAAGAGAATCATGGCAACTAGTTCAAAGTAAGTCTTACCCTAGATTGATAATGATAATAGATCAGAGATGAATTCGCGAAAAGTAATTGGAGGATCGGAGGAGAAACATACCGTATATCACTTGTGTGCGAGGAAATTGAACGAAATTGAGTAGAGGTGAAGATCCCTTGAGGTTTTGAGAGAGTTTGAAGGTAGAAGAGATAAAAAAGGATTGAAGTTTTGGTGTTTTGGATACCTTCCCGTGCGTTTAAGTGGTCGGACGCAACTATACGGCCAGAACAATTTTTTCCCGCCGTATAGTTGGTCTGACGGCAAAAATTAGGGCTTCTAGGGTTTCGTTCCTAGCGTCTGTAACTATATGGCCGGACCAAAATGGTCCCGCCGTATAGCTGGTCGTTAAACCTTCTGTATCCAGAGAATAAAAATTGTCGATGGCTCAAATAACTATACGGCCAGAATTATACGGCTGGAATATTTATTCCCGCCATATAGTTGGTCATTAAAGATACTGTATACATCAAAAAATTCTATTTCTTCAAGAATTACTTTTTAGACTGAAACTTAGCGAAACACCATGTTTTGACAGAAAAATGACAGACTAAATTGTCAACCAACATTAGCATGTACAAAATAGGAATTTTAGTACCACTAAATCTCTCCTTCTCATCACTGGAATTTTCTAGCACTCTTTATTCAACATAAAACTTAAACTAGAACTAAAACTCAAACCTTTATTTCACATGGGTTGCCTCCCATGAAGCTCTCTTTTATGGTCAATATCTTGACCTTGATGTTGCTCACTTAGGTCAGATGAGTGGAACACCCAATCCAAAATAGTTGGCCTTCAAAGTGATGGCCTCCTTCTCATCTTGCTTGGCTCCCTTTTTCCTAGAAAATGAATAACAAAGGTATCCCGCGAAGATAATTGGAGCTTCACGTTCCCTTCATGCAGATTAATCAAAGCCTTAATAGTTCTTAAGAAAGGACGGCCTAATATGATAGGGCAGTAGCATCTTCATACATGTCAACAATAACAAAATCAATAAGAGCAGGACAACCTTTAAATATATACTAAGATATTCTCTTTAATTCCTACTACTTGTTTGTAGGTAGAATCTGCTAGATGCAATTTTAACTCGGCGATTTCAAAAGAGCCAAGGTTTAACTTATTAAAAAGACTCTAATTGTTGAAACACTTGCACCTAAATCACAAAGTGCAGCTATTTCATTAGTCCCAATTTTAATCTTAATAGTAGTCTCAAATATATCATCAAGCTTAATAGGTAATTTTTCAGCAATTTTCTTATATTCTTCCTCAAGCTCACGTACCTTTATTGCTACCTGATTAATGAATTGTTGATACATGGCTTCCTCATTTCCTTCACTTACCGGAATCTTGATATTGATCCTTTTTACAAGATCTTCAATTGTGTAATTTGGTGAAGGAGCATTGCTATAATCAAGTTCTTCAGCCTCCTCCCTTTGGATTCTTAACATCTTGAGGTCTTCTACTGGATTGGGCTCAGCTTTACCTACAAATTTAGCTAGAATGAGAGTTTGAATCTCGGTTATCTTACCTAGCTGTGCCTTAACAATCCTCGTTCTTTCTTGGAGGGCATGCAAATCATTCCTCAAATTAACAGCTTGGTTAGATAATTTACCAAGAATAGCATCATGGTTCTCCCTTATTTTAACTAGGATATTATTTTGCTCATTTTGTGAATCTATAAAAGATTTAAGAGTTTCTTGGATACTACCATTACTTGATGCCATATTATTATTAGAGTTACCTGTAGGACTAGAATAGTGTTTCTGAAAATTTGGATTATAATTCTTCTTCCAATCAGGGTTATAATCATTATGAGCTATGAAGTATATTTCTTCAATATGTGGTTCGATAGTAACTCTTACCGGGGTTTCCTTACCTTTGACGGCTAATATGAGCTCTTCCAGCTTAGCATTGATTTCTTCATTTTCTTGAGGTGTGACGGAGTTTACCTTCTTCGCGTTTGATCTTTCCACATGCCATTGGGCATGGTTGTCTTGCATATTGTCTAGCAGCTGCTTTGCTTCGGTAATTTGTTTGCCCATAAATGTTCCTCTAGTTGTATTATCAAGCATAGACTTAGACACAGGGTTAGGATCATTATAAAATAAATGGATAATTAACCAATCTTCCATCCCATGGCTGGGACAATTTCTCATGCATTCTCTCCCAAGCAAGCGCTAGTGGCTCATGCTCTTCTTGTATAAAACCAGTAATATTAGATCTTAGTTGGATAGTCTTTGCAGGTGGAAAGAAATTAGTCATAAATAAAGAAGTACATTCCACCCATGATGCAATAGTATTTCTAGGCAAAGATAGCAACCATTCTTTTGCTCTTCCTCTAAGAGAGAAAGGAAATAAGCGCAACTGGACTGCTTCAGGGTCAACATCTTTAATGCGCATCATATCACATATTTCAGTAAAAATATTTAAGTGCATACCTGCATCTTCAACAACAGATCCTCCAAATTGATTCTGTTGAACCAAACTTAAATAGTGGGGCTTAATTTCATAATCTTCAGTAGTAATTGCTGGCTGAGTAATAGGAGTACGCAAATAATCATTGTTGGGAGTTGCAAACTCCACAAGCTTCTTTTCAGCCATATTTCCTATGTTTTTGGTTTTTCTTAAACAAATACTAATGATGGTAAAAACAAGAATTAAAAGACTAACTAATTTTTTTGGTTTTTCAAATAAAGACTGAAAGCAAACTAACAAAATTAAAACTAGCAAGGTTCCTACTAACCTCACTAGGGTAGCTATTCCCTCCTCGACAACGATGCTAAAAAAGGGTTGATATATTTGATTCGGATTATGGATGTAGTATAGTTCCTTTTCCCTAGTAGACCTAGGTTTATCGAATCCTCAGGAAGCATAAAGCAACATGAAGTTACTTAAACGGACCTTTTTGGGAGTTTTAGAATTCCTTTTGGGTTTTCACCGGACCAAGAGTTTACGATCTTTTTGTTGTTTTTCACGATGGAGAGAGAGGGCCTGGGGCTTTCGGTTTCACTAGTAGCTGTGCAAAACATTTGATAGGAATAAAAGATAATAATAAAGTATGCATGTAATTGTTAGAGCGAGATAATTATATGTGGGTAGTGCATCCATAATTTCTATTGCCTCCACAACCGCTTATAGCAATAACCTACTAGTCTCATCCATAGAAGAATGAGACTAAAGATATGCATAGTGATGTCACCGTTAATCCCAAGTAAATCACTCACATACAGCCGTACTACCCCTTCTATCACTAGGGTTCCCAACCTGCAGATCAGTCATCACTCACACTCCCTATACCTGGATCAATCCTTGGGGTCTTGGATAACTGACAAGTCCTTAGATTGAGGCAAGATATGGTACAATAATCATCATGTCATACAAACTAATACATGATCCCATCTATGATAAATAACATGCACAAAAAGCTACAAGAATTACTCACACATAGAGATGAAATCAACAATCATAAACATTGTAATAGAGATCATAAGATTGATAGAAAATAGTCTTACAATGTCGCCAGTTGGAGAGGGATCTACTATTACAAGCGGTGGAATATGGCATGATGGTGGAGAAGGGTTTGGAGATTAGATCTAGATCTATTCCTCCGGCGTGGTGGCTTTTGGTGGTAGGGAGAGTTGAGGTCGAAAAGAGAGAGAGAGTTTTCTCGTCGCCTGAAGCCTCTTTATATAGGGGTCCCTTCACGGAAGTTGTTCTGTTTGACCTAATGGAGTCGATGGAAACTATATGGCCGGAACTGTATGGCCAAAATTTTATTCCCGCCATATAGTTGGCCATTAAGCCTTCTAGATTCACTTCACGGCTCCTGGTTTCTTTGATGTGTTGAAAATCTTGTATCTTTGACTTTAATGTTGTTATTCCCATCATTATATGTCATTATCTACGCAAGGAAAAATAACAAGAAAGGATTGCATACCCCTTTGATCATTAGGCATTAGTGGCAGGGTTTAGAGAGATATTTCATCAAATATATAAATAATATCTAGTTTAAATGTGAGTGTGGATGGCTATATTTCACAGCCATCAAGACCACATCACTATAATTATCATGGATCAATCTGTGTCTTTGATCAGTTGATCACATAATATGTCTCTTTCCAACGTATATGGATGAAGCATTGGTAACTTTATTTTTAGCCAGCCTCTGCTTCCCGCTAGAAGTTCATAGCATGACTAAAATTAATAAGAGCATGCATCATGTCTTCATTCTTTGCTAGGCACATTTACAGCGAGCCAACTAAGCTATGTGTCTATGGTGTAGAGTACTTTAAACTAGTAAGATGCTTCACAACACACGCCACCAGAACACTCTAACTTTTGGAACAACTTGGAGCTTCCACAAAGTATTCCACAACTTTTTTTAGACTTTGAGGTTTTCGTAATCGTCCCTTCTGCTAGAGATCTGCGGTTACCCAACATACCACTGCATGTGTAGTACACTATAGTCGTTGACATGACATCCACAGGACACCGTTCCGTAAATATCACATCCCTTAGAGTGGTACAATAGGAACATTGTGGGTCCATATTACAAACATACACACATTATTATTACAATACCAGAAGTTCAAGACTTCCAAAAGATTCAACTTACAAACCAAAATATAAGTGTTTCCGCGGAAGTTTCAAATTAACTTAAACTCCAAACTAAGCTCAACAACTTATTGCTATATATTGTTCATGTTGCTTGGCTCAAGTGGCTATTAGAACTATAGTAATTATTCTGACTCTTGGAACTCTCCTCCGTAGACGATGTCGTAGTCCTCTCCTTCTATGGCACCATAAAGGTTGGGCTCTTCATAGAAGACCTCCTCTTGGCTCTCAGTTGCATACATTAGAGTATCCTCAGGATTCTCAGAGTCTAAGCAAGGTTTCAAAGGAAAGGATGAGTAACAGCGTTACCCAGCAAGTTCATTATATGCAAGGTAGGAATTTTGATACCCTATCTACCACTTCGGACTAGCAGTCCTTGGTACTATGCAATTTTCGTAAATCTTTCTTCAAAGATTGATTTTATTATGAAAATCTATGACCATCAGCCTTCACAGGTTGACTAGAACTTTCATGGAGTTACTTTCCTGCCGCGTTCGTAGCTCCTTCACGGAACAGGGAGTAACAAGTTACAGTTCTTACACTCTGCAGAGGTGCGTTACTTTACCCATGAGAGATCAACTCCTTGTTGCACAACCGGGCATACTTTCCCATCCACAATTCCATGATGTGGGGCCCAGTAGTTGGTCCAACCCAATCATTGCCCTCTCCGCGACCTCATATGTCTGCACGATCCTTCGGGGCCGGCTCACCTCCGTTAAGACCCCTTTCGGGCAGGCTAAAACCCTGATGAGTTCCCGAAGACTCTATGACCTGGTGATACCCGAACGAGTACCATTTGAATGGACTATATCCCTAAACACCATTCATAGATAATCTAGACACCAAAAGTGTGGGGCGTAAGGGTGCCCACCCATATGTTGGATCCGCACAAGGAATCACAACATCACGTTAAGGTCATCTTGCCTCCATACACTACTAGAGAAAAGCCTATGCGAGGCGCACCTAAAAGCCTATCCGAGGCGCATATCATATGCGCCTCTAGCTTCCAGCCTCGGGTATTTTTTATGCGAGGCGCATATGATATGCGCCTCCTATACTTCACATATGCGAGGCACATATCGATATGCGCCTCGCATATGTGAATTATAGGAGGCGCATATCATATGCGGCTCGCATATGTTTTACAATACGCCTCGTATATTTATAGTATATGCGCCTCTTATAGTATCCTATATGCGCCTCCGGTAATATTTTCGAAATTCAAGTTTTACAGACCACTATAAATAATAATATACAGATATTCAAATATACAATATAGTCCAGAATACAGTATAAAGAGCACATAATTTTTCAGAAACTTGCAATTTGCCAAAGCATAATAGAACCAACATGAATACAATACATTACACATCAATCATGACATACAAGTTCATGCATCAAGTGTTTGTGCCACAAGTTCACACCTCCGAGTACAAGTTTACAATCACATTACACCTTCGAGTACAAGTTCACAATCACATTACAACTCCAACGACGTAGCTCTACCTAGATGAAGTAGAACACATAACCTACCATGAAGAGCAACAAGGTGGTGATCACGAGGAAGTTCCTCCACTTCTTCCTTCCATGCCTCCTCCACTTCTCTTCCGCCACCTCTCTACTCTCATAGCCTTGTGTCACATCCCAAAATTCTCCTAATTTTGGAATGTGAAATACATAAATAAGTTTGATTGATTGTTTGACTATGTTGAAAATTCTCAAAGAGAAGAAACTTTTTGAATAGAAAATCCTCTCAACCATGAATTCAAAATCTTATATTCTTTTTTTAGACCTAAGTATCCATATAGGCAAAAGGGCATGGATTGGTTATGGATTGTAGAATTGGTGTGCAAGATTTTCAAAATGAAAATCATGAAGCATTCATAAGCATTTCATCCATGCAAAGTTCTCACAAACTGAATCCAAATCCTGGTATCTAAAATCCTATAGTTGATTCGCCCAAATGTTCCTAAGGGTAATTAAATTGACTTATTAAAACCCACTATTGCTAAGGCATAAATTATTGATAATTATAGCCTAAAGAGGTCCAATTAATACTACAAAATTTTAGAAACAAAATTGAGCTCATTTGGAGGTGGTATGAAAAAGTTATGGAACAAATACAAACACATAAAGATATAAATAAAATGAAATATACAAGTATTTATAAATCCACTACTCCCAAACTAGTAAAAAGATTACAAATTTGATCCAATAATGATCTATTCGATTTTAGAAAAATTTAGAAACAAGAATCATGTCGTTTGGAGTTCGTATGCAAAAGATATGAGGGAAACAAGTAAAAGAAAAAAAAACCTAAATGGGCCGGCCCACTCGGGCCGACCGCTGTAGGCAGTCACGCACGTACACAGGTCGATCGATGGGATCGCTTTAAAAAGCGTGCAATCAGTTTTTCTGTGACCTATCTCTATTCAAACTGCTATAACTTTTTATCTACAACTCCAAATCAACTTCCGTTTGTTTCTACTTGTTCTCTACTCCAAGGCCTATCTCTACACCATCCTAAATCTCCATATAAACTTGTGGAGCCACG
Source organism: Avena insularis (assembly GCA_023614405.1). Classification (NCBI taxonomy): domain Eukaryota; kingdom Viridiplantae; phylum Streptophyta; class Magnoliopsida; order Poales; family Poaceae; genus Avena; species Avena insularis. The sequence goes on from CM042685.1 coordinate 186,999,536, forward strand.
GCTGTACGAGTTTCTATTCTCGAAATCCCGAATCTTATTTCGCTTTTTAACCTATCTAGACTTTGTCGTTTGCTTTCGGTCAAAAAACGAAAGTTGAAGATCGCGTCGAAATCTTTCAATCCCGACAAACCTCACCTCTTTTCATCCACCACAGCCGGAGAATTTTATATCGCAATATTTCAGATCTTACGGTGTAAATCCAAGATCTACTCGCGCTCGTTTCTTCAAATCCAAATTCCTTTGGTGAGAAGGTAGGAATAATGATTCCCCACAACTTTTATGTTCTGAGTTTTTCAATTTGACCTACGGATTTGTCTCTCTAACACAGATCTATTTCTTGTCTATTCTGAGCCAAAATCGGGTCAATCTCTTCTTCTAGCCACCGGATCCTATCCGCATTTGGCCGAGATCCAATCAAACCGGTGCGTGCCATGTCGTCATCCCGGTCATCTTCATCATCAACACCACATCAACGTAAGGTCAACATCTAATCCCAGTCAGCATGCAAAGTCAACCTGTCCAGTCAGCGGAATATTCCCTGGAATATTCCGTTCGGATTTAAAATTGCATATTATAGATCTAACTTGTAAAATTCATTAGAAATTCATACCACGTCCAAAAATTGCGTATAATATATCAAATTAAAGATAATTTCACGTAGAATCATCTTATCAGAATAGATCCAACTTTTACTGTACGTGGTTACTGCAGTAATTTAATTAGTTTTAATGGTCTTTTAGGTTAATAAATTCATAAGAAATTATATGTAACTCCTAAAAATATGAATAATATATCAAATTGAAGCTACTGTAATGTACTTTAAGAATATCTGGTTGGATCTAGCCTTTGCAGATTATTGAACCCGTAGAAATTTAATTAGTTTTAATGTCTTTATAAATCATTAAATTCATAGTAAATTAATTGCTTGTCACAAAAATATAAATAATATACCGATAGAATGCTGGTTCCATGTAGATCATCAGTCTGAAAATGGTTCAGTAAAATACTATAAGGTTTCGCAGCAATTAAATAAATGGTTTAATGGCTTATTTAGAGTAATAAATTCATAAGAAAATAAATACTATTCAGAAAATTACAAATAATATGTCCCTGAAATCACAATTCCGTGGAGATTACAAATATAATTTTAGATTGATTTTTAGGCAACAGAAACTGTACGAATCATTTAAAACCCATTAAATACTATTTAAATCATATAAAAAGATCTATAACTCCGATTAGGGTGAATCCAACGCCTACTGGTTCGTATTAACATCCTCTATCCAGTAAACCCAAGAAACAAATTTAATTCTACAGTTAGAATAGGCGTTACAACAGAACTATCAAAACCCTTATATTGGCAAGTAATCATTAATAACAAGTACCCTGTTGCATTAAATGAACTCATATATGCATCATATGATATATTAATGTTCATAAAACTAATTATAACCATTGTGTCATGTTAAATCATCATGCATGTTTTCGATCATCCTTGTTGTGTTTGCTATGTTTGCAATTGTTTTGATTGGAACTACCTTGTCCTCGTATTAGATTGTTCGGAGAGTGCGATTGTCATGAGCAATACAATCAACACCCATATTATCAACATAAGGCAAGTTACACCACTTGTTCATAATTTTGTCCCAGTTTTGATTCTATGCATGTGATCTTCAAAATTCTGTAGTATGCATGTGTAGGATATTCTAGTAGAATTTTTCCTTAGTATTATTTTGCAAGTGCGATGATTTTGTAGTATGCCATGAGTAGCTCTATACTTAGGATTTCCATCCTAATAGGTACCCCTGTTTTTGCTAAGTTTTGCTTGATATGCTATATATACAAAGAACCGTTGGGGGGTTCGAAAGACAAAGAATTTTCTAAGTATAAAGGCTCTCTAGAGCAAACTTTCTTCTCAAATCCACTTCAAAATAAAACTAAGTTTTCTTCTGGGCGGAATGGTTGTCGGGTCAACGAGTGTGATTTTGGTGGAGGACGGCCGCCCAGGAATCAAAGAAGTCTGCCATGTTTCAGAATTCAGAAGCTTCCAGTGCAACCACAATACATTATGGGCTCTGTCTTGGCCTAGTACTTAGTGGGAAACCTCACCTGGGTACCAACATTTGGAGGATTCTTGGCACGGTTGGATCCGGAAGGTAGAGGGGCTGCTAAGGGAAAGCCTCGCCATGGTCTTGTCTGTTAAAGGACTTGATCGTGGATTGTGGGTAAAGTGCACAAACTCTCGAGAGTATTGCAATCTGATCGATCAGCCGTGTTCACGGAAACAGAACAACATTGAGCATCTGAAGGATGGAGCCTCTGAAGGATCTTCCTCTCTTTTCTAAAACAAAGTTTTAAAACCCCATGGCGCATAATAATATCGCTAATGGGTGGGAATTTGGGAACTTGGTGTGTAATATCCAAGTGACGCTTGGTGCATAATATCCAAGTGTTTGGTTGTTTGGACACTTGGTGCGTAATATCCTCGTGTGCCATTCGACCCTATTTTATCTAAGCAAATGTTTACAAAGTTGGGTAAAACTCTCCCTCTCTTTTCTCCATACTTAGAGAAAATTAGCTTTATGCAAATGAACTCCAAAGCCTAAACTAGCCTTGCATGTAGAGTTAGTCTTTCCTTCCTTGGTGTAATTTGCCAATACATTCAAAGTATTGACCCAACTTGTTGGTGCACGTTTCATGTGCAGAATTTCGAGATCTTTGAAAGGTGCGCTAGGATCATGGTCTTCACTCACCCTGCCTGTGGCATTGATGGGACTCCAAGTTGTATTTATATCGCTTCTGTTGTAATAATGTAAACTCTAGATTATTCGATTCATGTAATAAAGACTTGTGTTTTACATGATATTTCATCGACTGTGAGTGCTAGCTATTGATCCAGGGACTAGCATGTTATTCATAGGGACTTAGGATCTTACTTGATCCGAGGTCACTACAGATGGTATCAGAGCATAAGTTGACTGTAGATCGTGACCCTAGACATGGAAAAACCTTAGGACAAATATTTTCTAAGTTATTTCAGAAAACTCTCATACTTCTCATCATCTACCTTTGGGGTTTTAAAATTTAAGTCTCTTCTTTTCAACATTAGAAAATGACCACTACACACTTCAAGAAGAAACTTTTCTCAAGATTACCTTTTCAAAGAAGATCATCTCAATGTTTCGATTAAGTTGGTACTTGAAGACCTCCATGAAAGATGTTCCAAGACTGATGATACAAGATTAAAGACTTCAAAGGCCTTAAGTCAATGTTATTAACTAAAGAACTCGAAAGATTGAAGATTATGAAGAACATGAAGACTATCAAGAGCACGAAGACTTTTGGAGACTCAAGCCTCAAGATTCCAAGTGACCTATTAGGAACCAAACCCGAATAAGATTTCGCTAAATATAGATGCGACAAATTGTTTGCTATCTTGTATGGTTTATTACCTTAGCTAATGAAAACCTGTTTTCTAAATAAAATTTCTTGTATGGGTTATTCTTCTTCTTCCATACTCCATTTGTTCCTACTCTAAACCTTGGTCAACTCGACGGATGGACCATATCAATAAGGAGGACAAGGAACTCAACTCCACCAAGCGTAAGAGCCACGCCGATGCAAAGAAGTGGATGCTCCAGGTTGAAGAAAGAATGAAGGATGCCAACATTGAAGTCAACAGAATGCTTCATTATGCCACCCAATTCCTAAAGGACGACGGTCCAACTTGGTGGGAGATGCAACACACCATTGATGATCATCAAGGGGTGATATCTTAGGAAGAATTTAAAGTGGTTCTACTTCAATATCGTCTTGTATACCAAAAATCCAAGAAGTTGAAGTCCCGAAACATTTAGCTTGCACGATCTATGGAGAAATAGGGCATATCACCAAGGAGCATCATGATCAGCGCCCCTACTGTGAAGGAAGGCACCCATCAGAAGAATGTCCCACCTCTCAAGTTACATTCTTCCCGTATAAGGACCAATCACAACCCCGCTCAATGCACCTCTACCCGGTGGTACATCAACTGAATCAACAAGTCAGAGACGGAATGCGCCAAGACCTCATGAAGCTTCGCGAGGACACGACAAATACAAGGGATGGATTCAAGACTCTAGACATCGCACCCAAAGTCATCACTTCGCAATACTCGACATATGAAAGGAATGCCCATTTTCCCCAAACTGGCTCAAGGAAACGATCAAGGCTTCCAAATGTTGAGGTAGAGCATGAAGAACCACAAGACGGGATGTCCTTGCCAAAAGGAGGAAGGATCTAAGCAAAAGTCCTATGCTTCTAGTGTCACAATCCTGGGCATTATGCTGATAATTGTCCAAAACATGTGAATGTAGCTGGAAAGGATAAAAACGCCGATGGTAATAGCAATAGAAGACCTCTATTAGGAGAACTATCATATTTTATACTTATTAGATGTTCTTATATTTCTTGTCTATCTTTTCTATAACCTATTCTTGTTCAAATTTGTAGTTGTCCATTCTTATGATACCTATATGAGAGTTAGCTAAGTAAAAGAACAAATAGTATGACATAAATAAACATCTCATCAAGTTTGGTTAGGTCTGGACCACCATATTTTATCTCTTTAGGAGATCATCGCTATCGTGTTAGCATATTGTTTTTACCAACTTATGTGGTATGACAATATAGGTTACTTGCTTGTTTGTACTGAACCATATCGTGTGATGCCTTGTTTAGGATCTGTTGTTTTGAAACTCTAAAGTTGCTTTAGTTTTCGTGTGGTTTTTAAAATTATTTTAATGATGTGAATTGATTGAAATTCGTGGGATTACTGCTGCAGTTTTCTGCCTGACCTGTTGTGCCGCGCGATTTTTCATATTTTATTGATAACTCAGATAAATCTCAAAAAATAGGATCTGGAGCGTAATTACCTGTAGTATATGCACAAAAATTAGCTAAAATTCATGTTGATTTTAAGTCGGTCAGAAAAATTCGTGAAGTATGCTGTACCGTTTTGACAGATTTTGTTTATTGCTTATATGTTGTTGTATTTTACTCTAGTATTGTTCCCAATGCTTTCAAACTATTTTGTGGTTATATACTACTAAGTTTATACACATGTAATGTTATTATATAGGTGCTTGCTTGTGTGTTGATTTCTTATGATTGTTTCCTTGTTTGTGACATTGATTGCTTCATATAGTTATGGGTAGGATTATTTTCTTAGTCGTTTCTTTCCTATAGAATCTATCCTTTCCTATCTTGATCCCTTGGAGATATAATGATGTGTTAAGTGGAAGGTTTGACAACACAATGCATTTAGGAAGGGAATGCTCCACCTAATAGAAAAAAAGGATGTGGAAGTATGAAGTGTTGCACATGATGTTATGTAGTAGATTACCCAACCTGAAAGTTGAAGTATCGATAGCTTAGTTTTAGTAGTAGCTTTGTTGATTGAATACATGGGAGTATACATAGAGCATTAGTTCGTGCCCATGGAAACATTCTTCAAGGCAAGTAAGAATGCCCGAGTGATAGAAAAATGTGATTCACCTATCCTCATACAGGGTAATGATTTGGGTGCAGGATGGATTGATCACCATTCCTACGACTCTTATTATTCGCTCTTGTACTGTTGGCTTTGTGAATCTTGAGTGCCCTTTTCAACCTTAGCAGAGAGTCGACGTTGAGCCTAAACCCTAGAATGGTATATTGTTACACCCTTCTAAAAGCATACATTGCTAAGCATAGGATGTACGGTAAGGATGAATCCCAACCGTGAATTATGGGCACCGTGAAGTAAACATTCCCTATTTGCCCACCATGAGAGTTTTGCTAGTTTAAGAAGTGCTTTCTCGGAAACTATCAATCATGGTGTTTAGAATGTGCTAGAGACATTGTGCCAATAAAAGTCTAAAGGAGAACCAATCTGAGCTAAGTGAATCCTCGAGAAGTGACCTAGTCAATTTTCTTTTAAGGGTGGTAGCATCCTAATAGATCCCGAACCTTTCTTTCTTTCTAGCCTTCCCAAATCTCGGGACGAGATTTCTTTTAAGGGTGGTAGTCTGTCACATCCCAAAATTCTCCTAATTTTGGAATGTGAAATAAATAAATAAGTTTGATTGATTGTTTGACTATGTTGAAAATTCTCAAAGAGAAGAAACTTTTTGAATAGAAAATCCTCTCAACCATGAATTCAAAATCTTATATTCTTTTGTTTAGACCTAAGTAGCCATATAGGCAAAAGGGCATGGATTGATTATGGATTGTAGAATTGGTGTGCAAGATTTTCAAAATGAAAATCATGAAGCATTCATAAGCATTTCATCCATGCAAAGTTCTCACAAACTGAATCCAAATCCTGGTATCTAAAATCCTATAGTTGATTCGCCCAAATGTTCCTAAGGGTAATTAAATTGACTTATTAAAACCCACTATTGCTAAGGCATAAATTATTGATAATTATAGCCTAAAGAGGTCCAATTAATACTACAAAATTTTAGAAACAAAATTGAGCTCATTTGGAGGTGGTATGAAAAAGTTATGGAACAAATACAAACACATAAAGATATAAATAAAATGAAATATACAAGGATTTATAAATCCACTACTCCCAAACTAGTAAAAAGATTACAAAATTGATCCTATAATGATCTATTCGATTTTAGAAAAATTTAGAAACAAGAATCATGTCGTTTGGAGTTCGTATGCAAAAGATATGAGGGAAACAAGTAAAAAAAACTAAATGGGCCGGCCCACTCGGCCGACCGCTGTAGGCAGTCACGCAGGTACACAGGTCGATCGATGGGATCGCTTTAAAAAGCGTGCAATCAGTTTTTCTGTGACCTATCTCTATTCAAACTGCTATAACTTTTTATCTACAACTCTAAATCAACTTTTGTTTATTTCTACTTGTTCTCTACTTCAAGGCCTATCTCTACACCATCCTAAATCTTTATATAAACTCGTGGAGCCACGGCTGTACGAGTTTCTATTCTCGAAATCCTGAATCTACATATTCCCGAATCTTATTTCGCTTTTTAACCTATCTAGACTTCGTCGTTTGCTTTCGGTCAAAAAACGAAAGTTGAAGATCGCGTCGAAATCTTTCAATCCCGACAAACCTCACCTCTTTTCATCCACCACAGCTGGAGAATTTTATATCACAATATTTCAGATCTTACGGTGTAAATCCAAGATCTACTCGCGCTCGTTTCTTCAAATCCAAATTCCTTTAGTGAGAAGGTAGAAATAATGATTCCCCACAACTTTCATGTTCTGAGTTTTTCAATTTGACCTACGGATTTGTCTCTCTAACACAGATCTATTTCTTGTCTATTCTGAGCTAAAATCGGGTCAATCTCTTCTTCTAGCCACCGGATCCTATCCAGACGGTCGAGATCCAATCAAACCGGTGCGTGCCATGTCGTCATCCCGGTCATCTTCATCATCAACACCACATCAACGTAAGGTCAACATCTAATCCCAGTCAGCATGCAAAGTCAACCTGTCCAGTCAGCGGAATATTCCCTGGAATATTCCGTTCGAATTTAAAATTGCATATTATAGATCTAACTTGTAAAATTCATTAGAAATTCATACCACGTCCAAAAATTGCGTATAATATATCAAATTAAAGATAATTTCACGTAGAATCATCTTATCAGAATAGATCCAACTTTTACTGTACGTGGTTACTGCAGTAATTTAATTAGTTTTAATGGTCTTTTAGGTTAATAAATTCATAAGAAATTATCTGTAACTCCGAAAAATATGAATAATATATCAAATTGAATCTACTGTAATGTACTTTAAGAATATCTGGTTGGATCTAGCCTTTGCAGATTATTGAACCCGTAGCAATTTAATTAGTTTTAATGGCTTTATAAATCATTAAATTCATAGTAAATTAATTGCTTGTCACAAAAATATAAATAATATATCGATAGAAAGCTGGTTCCATGTAGATTATCAGTATGAAAATGGTTCAGTAAAATACTATAAGGTTTCGCAGCAATTAAATAAATGGTTTAATGGATTATTTAGAGTAATAAATTCATAAGAAAATAAATACTATTCAGAAAATTACAAATAATATGTCCCTGAAATCACAATTCCGTGGAGATTATAGATATAATTTTAGTTTGATTTTTAGTCAACAGAAACGGTACGAATCATTTAAAACCCATTAAACACTATTTAAATCATATAAAAAGATCTATAACTCCGATTAGGGTGAATCCAACGCCTACTGGTTCGTATTAACATACTCTATCCAGTAAACCCAAGAAACAAATTTAATTCTACAGTTAGAACAGGCGTTACAACAGAACTATCAAAACCCTTATATTGACAAGTAATCATTAATAACAAGTACCCTGTTGCATTAAATGAACTCATACATGCATCATATGATATATTAATGTTCATAAAACTAATTATAACCATTGTGTCATGTTAAATCATCATGCATGTTTTCGATCATCCTTGTTGTGTTTGCTATGTTTGCAATTGTTTTGATTGGAACTACCTTGTCCTCGTATTAGATTGTTCGGAGAGTGCGATTGCTGCGGAGCAATACAATCAACACCCATATTATCAACATAAGGCAAGTTACACCACTTGTTCATAATTTTGTCCCAGTTTTGATTCTATGCATGTGATCTTCAAAATTCTGTAGTATGCATGTGTAGGATATTCTAGTAGAATTTTTTCCTTAGTATTATTTTGCAAGTGCGATGATTTTGTAGTATGCCATGAGTAGCTCTATACTTAGGATTTCCATCCTAATAGGTACCCCTGTTTTTGCTAAGTATTGCTTGCTATGCTATATATACAAAGTACCGTTGGGGGGTTCGAAAGACAAAGAATTTTCTAAGTATAAAGGCTCTCTAGAGCAAACTTTCTTCTCAAATCCACTTCAAAATAAAACTAAGTTTTCTTCTGGGCGGAATGGTTGTCGGGTCAACGAGTGTGATTTTGGTGGAGGACGGCCACCCAGGAATCAAAGAAGCCTGCCATGTTTCAGAATTCAGAAGCTTCCAGTGCAACCACAATACATTATGGGCTCTGTCTTGGCCTAGTACTTAGTGGGAAACCTCACCTGGGTAACAACATTTGGAGGATTCTTGGCACGGTTGGATCCGGAAGGTAGAGGGGCTGCTAAGGGAAAGCCTCGCCATGGTCTTGTCTGTTAAAGGACTTGATCGTGGATTGTGGGTAAAGTGCACAAACTCTCGAGAGTATTGCAATCTGATCGATCAGCCGTGTTCAGGGAAACAGAACAACATTGAGCATCTGAAGGATGGAGCCTCTGAAGGATCTTCCTCTCTCTTTTCTAAAACAAAGTTTTGAAACCCCATGGCGTGCGTAATATCGCTAATGGGTGGGAATTTGGGAACTTGGTGTGTAATATCCAAGTGACGCTTGGTGCGTAATATCCAAGTGTTTGGTTGTTTGGACACTTGGTGCGTAATATCCTCGTGTGCCATTCGACCCTATTTTATCTAAGCAAATGTTTACAAAGTAGGGTAAAACTCTCCCTCTCTTTTCTCCATACTTAGAGAAAATTAGCTTTATGCAAATGAACTCCAAAGCCTAAACTAGCCTTGCATGTAGAGTTAGTCTTTCCTTCCTTGGTGTAATTTGCCAAATACATTCAAAGTATTGACCCAACTTGTTGGCTGCACGTTTCATGTGCAGAATTTCGGAGATCTTTGAAAGGTGCGCTAGGATCGTGGGTCTTCACTCAACCTGCCTGTGGCATTGATGGGACTCCAAGTTGTATTTATATCGCTTCTGTTGTAATAATGTAAACTCTGGATTATTCGATTCATGTAATAAAGACTTGTGTTTTATATGATATTTCATCGACTGTGAGTGCTATCTATTGATCCAGGGACTAGCATGTTATTCACAGGGACTTAGGATCTTACTTGATCCGAGGTCACTACACCTTGGTAGCTGTTGCCTGAGAAGTTGTTCACTTGCTTCTGGCAGTCTTTCCACTCCTCGTACACACCTGGAACCCGACCGACGTACACGACATAACACCTCGGCATCTCCTACACATAATAAAGATGATATTACTTATGTCAGTGGAAAGCAATAGCTAGCATTTCACAAGATAGAATCATGCATATATATATATATGGGTGCAACAAAATGTAAGAAATCACGTTCTAATCATCGGCATTTCGAAGAAAGACCAAAAAAAAGCAAACCAAGAATGACTTGGATTAGTGCCTCATACTTAGATTGGGCACGGAAATAACAATGCTCGCTGTTCGATCTCATGCGGCAAGTAGATTATATGCCCAAATTACTAGTCTACTTGGCACACAAGATCGAACAGCGGCATAGTCATACACGTGACACCACAACACGTTCTAATCATCGGCATTTCGAAGAAAGACAAAGAAAGCAAACCACAAGAAGTAGGGAAGCAATGACAAATTAAAAGCAACAAGCACTTAAAATAGTTCGTAACACAAATAACTAGCTAGTGTCTCTCACAATCAAGTTCAACGGTTGATGAAACATATTCTAGAGGTTTTGCTAGGCAAGTTTAACATAGTGATAAGAGGTTACAACACGAGTTCAGAACTAACAGCTAGGTACCCAGGCAATGCAATCATGAAGTCTTCTTCGGCTCTTGAGTCGGCTTTGGGGGGCATTGATGAAGCCCGACCGAGTTTTTGCCATTTGCATGAACATCCTGCCGTCACCCTGCTGCGCTAAGCGTTCGTCTATCTCCCTGTTGGACGGTGTATAGCCGCCGTAGAAGGTGCCTCCGGTTTTTATGACTCCCTTATACACGATTGTCGCGATCTCCTCCTGGATGTTGAAGAAGTGTTGCCTGAGGTTGCGAGCCTGTATGCATGCAAGCTTTTCAGCCCACTTCACGAGGTCAGATGGCAGCGTTTTGGTCTCCATGTCATTGAAGAACGCCTTCATGTGATAAATGGCATAGAAGGCATCCTTCCCACTGCCAGGCGGCTGCTTGACATAGGCAAACTTCATCGTGTGGCGGAACACGTGCGCGCCGAACTTTACATGTGGCCTTGCCGGTTTGACGCCTCCCGCTGCGACGTAGCCGGTGAGAGCGCCATCAAGAATTTTCTTGATATTGGTGTAGTTTTTTTGGATCGCACTGTTTGAGTCGAGGTACAAGGCTGTTGAGTGTTTCAAATTCAAGCTTATGAGCACACAGCCTGTCCGATCATCCTCCGTGATGGGATGGTAGGGAAGGAGAATCACATCCTTGTCCGAGTATGTTTGCAGGAAGTTTGAGAGGTAGTCGGTCGCCAGATCTATGGCCTCAAAGATCTTCGAATGACGTGCCACGCATGAAGTAGGGATCCTCTATCCGGATGCCTGGGATCTTGTCTCGTGATATCCACGGCCATATTGAGGGAGAACAGCGGACCAAGGTATTGTGCGTCGAAACCCGCTCAACATGTCAAACAGGTTGGTATGTCACGTAGAAGATATCCTCGGGGTACGAAGCACGGCATATGAGAAGGCACCTTAGCCTTGAAAACGAGGTATGACTGATCGTTGTCGCGAATGCAGCACTGCTCAATTGTGAGACATCCATAATGAATACTACGCATATGCGAGCCTGCGACCTCGAGCATCGATTTACACATCATCGGTACACCTGCCACGTGCTGCTGATTCCTGGCTTGCCCCACAGCGCCGTCCCGGAAAAGAGGATTTGGATCCTGGCCCTGATCACCCTTAGGCTGCCTTTTGTGACCCTTCTTGCTCTTTATGGCTTCCGCCACTGCGTTCACCTCACCGACCGTCTTATGGAGGGTGACGGGGCTGATCAAAGGGACTACTGGCCTTGGAGGCTCGGTGAAGGTGACAGGTGGCGGCGTCTCCTGACTAGTTGGGAAGAGACGCACCTTGCAAGGGGGTTTCGCTGGTGCTGGTTGGGTCTCGGCAACTTGATGTATGCCTGATGGTCCCGGCTCATACAAATCAGAAAACCTTGTGTTAACAAACTGGTCACCGTAGTTCGGGTCAATTTCTTCATCATCATCAGGATTCTGTGCCATGTTGTCCAAGTCTCCCATCTCGAAGTCTTCATCATGTGCTGGTTGTGCTGCCCCTAGGGTGATGTTGAGCTGGTCCTCTGTCCCCAAACGGATCTGGCTCTTCGGCCATAGGTACAAGTAGCCGAATCCGGTATTGAGGACCGCTGCCGTGTCCTCATCATCCCATCCTTGAGGTTGAGAGGGAGGTTCCACTTGCTCGTATCCCGGAAGCACCATACTGTATTTGACCCTCATCATGTCAGGTGGCATTGTGACATTGTGCATTTTATGTTCTCTGGTTGAACAATAGTACCCTTTGGCAACATCCATCAAGCCGCCCACCCGGTGCATTAGAGTGCAAGGAGTGTCTCCGCGAAAGATCGACATGTAGGCGGCGTTAGAAAACAGAGATCAAGTCATCGGTGTGGTTGAGCCTCCCAACTCTCGCTTTAATTAGTTAGTTACCTTGAGGGCGCCAAACTCGTCGCCAATGTCGAGCACCGACGCCGACCAGGCTTGACCACGCAAGTGGCGGAGTGGTTGCTGATGGCACGGTGGGCGGGCGCCGCCGGCGATGGGCAAGTTAAGCTCGAGCTAGAGGAGTCTCCACCACACCGCCCGGCTGGAGGAGTCACCAACGCCTCCGCGCCACATTGTCCGATTAAGGCTGTTGAGGTTGGGAACCGTGGCGGCCCCTGCTTACCACCCTTCCGCCACTTGTTGTACTTTTCCATGTAGACGGAAGGATGGTGTTGAGCTTCTCGCTCACTTGTGAATGGACTTGTGACTGGACTTGTGTGCGGACTTGTTCTTGGAACTTTGTCTCGGCACACACCAGCCTTGTTCACGGCATCTTGGACTATATTTGGAAAGGGTTCCACCTGTTCCTTAGAGTTTTACCTCGCTTTCGCCTTCTTCTTGCCCTTAGCATCGGGGTGCCATAGTACGGACCATGATATGCCGCCAAAGCGACAATTATTCACCAGCCGACGGGCCGCCAGGATCGACACTCTTAGTCCGTTCTCGCCTATTAAAAGTGGTGTCCCACTTGGCGATAGGCGATGGCGCCACAGGATGAGGAGCTCTACACTCCTCGTCCTGCGCTGAGAAACGCGAAGCATTTGATCGTAAACTGGACTTCATTGATTAATCATGATTGCAATTAATCGACTTGCATGCAAACTACTTACATATTTTTGCATGAAGTCCTTCACCCTCGAGCAAAGGGCGGCTCAGAAGAATAATCGAGAACCTCCTTTCAAGGGCAAACCGGGCCCGACGAAGTTCTTCTGCTCCTCCTTTATGTCGTCAAAGGGACGTGTCAACCTTTGCACGAGTCGGCGTCCTCCTTATCCCATTTGGGCCTCGGCTCTATAACCGCTGAAGCTGCTTCACCTCGCCTAGCCATCCGCTTATCTTCCCAGCGTGCTTCGGAAATTTGACTCGAGGAGGCACTTCATAAACTATGGCCTCCTTCTTACTCAGAGTGAAGCATGAGGCCTTGAGCTTGACCTCTCCCTTCTTAACCTTTTCCCTTGCGACGGCTATTCTGTTTCTCTCCTCCACCTCGTCCTCCTCCTCGCCATCGCTAGGTGGTGGTTGAAGTTCATCCTCGATGCCCATATGCTTCAAGTCGCTCCTTGCCTTCGCCCATCTTTGGTCTTGTCGGTGTTAAGGAGGGTGGTGGCAGACTCATACGTTCTTCGTGATATGCATGAGATCAAGGCTATGAGGCACGCGGAGGATCTTCTAGTATGGCAAGTCCCAGAAAACAGACCTCGCCTTCCATACCTTTAGCAACGGCTCTGGCTTCTTCTGGGTCTTTCCGGCGCAGGGCACTCCTTCCAGTTATTCAATAGCTTGTAGATTTCCGCGCCACTCTTCTGGTGTGGGATTCCTCGGAGCTTGATCGTCCCATCGAACAGATGTCCTAGCTTTCTCCAGGCGTGATTCTTGGGAAGCCACCTCCGAGCCCCAAGGAACACGGTTTTCCCGGACCCGGGATCTTTCTGTAGCTGGCGGTACGTTGTTTTATCCTTGCACCTAACGCACCCATAGAATCCTTGGACCACCTGCCCCGAGAAGTATCCGAATCGATAGTCTTGCACCATCGTGATCACCACCGCTCTCATGTCAAAGTACTCTTGTCTCGAGGCGTCCCATGTACGGGCTCCTTCTTCCCATAACGTGGCCAACTCCTCTTTCAACAACGTGAGATACAGATTGATGTCTGTACCAGGTTGTTTTGGCCCTTGAACGAGCATACTCATGGTTACGTACTTCTTCTTCATGCACAACCAGGGGGGAGGTTGTAGATCCATACAAACACGGGCCAGGTGTTGTGTGTGCTGCTCTAGCTTCCAAACGGATTGAGTCCGTCAGTGCTCACGCCCAGCCTGAGGTTCCTTGACTCTTTCCCAAAATGTTGGTAATGATGGGGATGTACCTACCGGGGTATACCCAGCAGGACATTTCCGATTGGCCCAAAGAACTGGCGAGTGGGCCTGCAAGACGGCGACTGGATCAAAGCCCGGCGTGGATCCAAGCGACTGGAAGCTGAAGGCCCAGGCGAGTAGATAGGCCCAGTCGGATTAGATTAAACGAGCACCGAAGCCTTAACTGATTCGGTTGAGATATGTAAACCCTAGGGGAGGTGAGCCTATATAAACCTCCCTGCGGGGCGTGTAGAGATACGTTCCATCATACCCCCAAGTGACTCGCCGCCAGCCGAGCTCGCCATTGTACCACCTTCATAATACAATCTAGCAGGAGTAGGTCTTTACCCTCTGGGGGGCCGAACCTGGGTAAAACCCTGAGTCTCCGCCCTCATCTCGCACCGCAGATGGCTGGCCGCCCTTGCCCTCGTTTCTACTACTCACGCCGATTGCAAAGATTCGCCGTGACCATTCCCACGATAGTGGCGCCCACCGGGGCCTGGCCGCCTGGCCGGTGTTCTGGCGAGATCCAATCTGCCCATCAACGAGGCCGCCACCGCCGCATGATAGCGATCGGCGAGATGCTCCAAATCTTGCCGAGCAGCTACGTCCCGGCGCGGCGCGACCACCACGCGACAGCATGATCTTGCCGGTCGGCACGATCAGCCTCTTCGCCGGCCTCACCGACGCCATCGCCTCGGAGGACTCGCTCGCATCCGCGAAGTCACCGCCAGCTGATCGGCTCTCCGAGAGCCAGATCCGCACGATCCATCGCCGCCCGAGTACAACTCGCCCACAGCAACGTGGCGAAAACTCAGCGGCCGCAGAAGACGCGCCCTCAACGACGACGCCGACTCGACCCGGCGTCACTCGCGGATCCATCATCATGCTTCACCCGCTGGCTCCATCACCCAGGTCTCCAACGTGGGAGACTTGAGGACCCTCCATCCTCGGATCTTCGACTTCGACTGGGTCGGAAAACTCCGCCGACCTCCGACGGCACCGCCGCCATGCCGCGACCTACATGGCGACCGGCACCGAGCCGCCGGAGGACCCCTTCTCCACCCCAATCCCTCCTAACGCCACGGCGACGGAGGTCGAGGAACTCCGCCTAAAACAGGCGGAGGCAGTGTGCAAGGAGGAAGCCGAGCGCGAAAAATTTCGCCTCGAGCAGGTGACGGCGCAGGAGCTATCGCGCTACCACCAACAGTGAATCAGGTCGCGCCTGAACCCCACCGTTCAGGGGCGCGCCCTGAACTTTGATGACGAAAATGACCGCCGGGCCGTCGAAGCGCGCGATTCGCGAGAACGCGCCACCAGGAGGAAGTGCCCACCCCGCCAGATCGACGGCGATGGGCGCCCGCCCACCCAACCGCACACCCTGTGGACCAGCCATGATAGTAGTCTCTCACGGAGCGAGACACAACGGCCTTCCGCTGTTCTCCACCCCAATGGACAACCTCATGGCAGGTCGGCAGCCGACAAAGATCACGGCCACCGTGACGGCGCCCGCAGATCCAATACGTCAGACCTGCCGCAAAGGCCGCCGAGCAGCAAAGAGCGGGCGCCGACTCGGAAGGTCGAGTATACTCGCGTTCCTCGGGAAGCAGGGCGGCCTCGAGCGGCCGCCCAATGGCGGCAAACACACTCAACTGCCCACCACCGGAGCCACTGCAGCTCCAACGCCGACCCGCGAACACCGCACTCTCCACCAATTAACGACCAGCCGCGACCAACCTCGCCGCCGCCAACGGTCAACCCATCGACGCCCGCACCCACATCATCAACAACCAAAGCTGGCGCAGACGCCAGCCCGACGACCGCGACACCCTAACCACTCGCCGCGACGGTGAGCCCATGGGGTCGCTCAGTCGACGCGGCCCCAAGTGCTTCGGACCAATGATCCGAGGCGAGAAGTACCCGCCAAACTTTAAGGCGCCGAAGGAGATAGAAAAGTACGACCTCAGCACGACCCTCTCCGTCTGCTCGACACATACCTCATGGCAATGGGGATCGCAGGCCACCGACCTGCTAGCCGCGGGTTACCTCCCCCGATGATGGAGGGACGTGCAGGCGGATCAACACCTCCTCAGACAGTATAGACTCTGGGAGGAGATGCGCGACGCTTTGCTGTGCACTTTGAGTGCTCCTACACCCGCGCCACCACTATCGAGGACCTGAGCGATCGTCCAGGGACCTCGAGTCGACCCAAGAATCGGGTCCAACGGTGGCAAGAACTCGGTAACGCGCGGTCGGCATCCACCCGGACACCGCGATCCATTGCTTCAAGACCTCGTGCCGCTACGAGCCCCTGGTCGCCAAGCTCAAGCGACACTCTCGCACACTCGACAATATCCCCGACCTCCTCGAGATCGCCAAACGGTACGCGGAGGAAGATCCAAACCAGGAAACTGACGACGAGTCAGGAGTTCAACGCCGCACGAGCGGCAACGACAGCGGACGACGGTCCGACCTACGCTACAGCAACACTCGCCTCACCGGCAAGCGCCGCAGTGACGGGCGAGTCGACTTCATCGCCAACGCCGGGCACGCGCAACGCGAGCCCAAGAGCTTCCGCCGCGACGGAGGACAACGCCGCGACGACGGCAACTACAAGGCCAAGCCAAGGTTCGACCCCGCGGCTCTCCTTAATCAACCATGTGCGTTTCATAGCAGGGAAGGAAAGCCCACCACGCACACCACCGCCGACTGCCACACCCTCAGGGAGATCGAGAAGGCACGGCGAGCACGGGAGGACCCCGACAACGACCCGCCAAACGGCGGAAAATTCGGCAAAGTGGCCGGCTCGCTCCACACCTTCATGGGCTTCAACACGAAGCGCGAGAAGAAGGTCATCGCCCGCGCCGTCGCTGTCAACGCGGTGGCCTGTGTGGACGCCCGCCTCAACTGGTCGGAGCAGCCCATCACCTGGAGTCGACAAGACCACTCGCCACGCATCGAGTACCCAGGTCGAGTCGCCCTGGTGGTCAAGCCTAAGGTCGGCGACTACTGGCTCCCCAAGACATTGATGGACGGCGGAAGCTCCATCAACATCCTGTACCTGGACACCTTCAGGCGGCTGCGGCTCCCGCAGTCGATGATCGAGACGACCCACACCACGTTCCACGACATCGTCCCCGGACGGAAGGTGTACCCGATCGGCAAGGTCACGCTGCTAGTCACCTTCGGCACACCAGCAAACTTCCGCACCGAGCGGATCGTCTTCGAGCTCGTGCCCTTCAACAGCCCCTACCATTGCGTCCTGGGGTGCCAGGTGTTCGCCAAGTTCATGGCAGCGCCCCACTACGCGTACAACGCGATGAAGCTCCCCGGGCCGTGTGGCGTCATCACCATCAACAGCGACCCCGACATGGGTGCGAGGCCAAAGGTGCCGAGCTCGCTGACGCCGTCATCGCGGCGGAGACCAACCACGCGGATGAACTCGCCAAGTACGCGAGCGGGGTCAACAACGACGACCCCACCATACTCAAGAAGCCCAACTCGGAGGGCGCAAACACCTCAACCTTTGAGGCCACTACGCACACCCGTACCGTCGAGCTGGTCCCAGGCGACTCCAGCCAGACGATGACGATCGGGACGGGCATGAGCCCGGCATAGGAAGGCGTGCTCATCGAGTTCCTCCATGAGAACAGGGACATCTTCGCATGGAAGCCCTCTGACATGCCCGGTGTCCCCAGGGAGCTCGCTGAGCACAAGCTAAACGCCGACCCCAAAGTGCGACTGGTCATGCGGCGCCTTCAATGAAGAGCGCCACGAGCAATCGCCGAAGAGGTGCAGCGCTCACCGCAGGCTTCATCCGGCCAATCAAATACTCCAAGTGGCTGGCAAACCCAGTCCTGGTCGAGAAGAAAAACGGGACCTGGAGGATGTGTATCGACTACACAAACCTGAACAGCGCCTGCCCAAAGGAGCAGTTCGTCCTCCCGCGGATCGACCAGATAATCGATTCCACCGTGGGCACGGAGTCGCTGTGTTTCCTTGACGCCTACTCTGGTTACAACCAGATCAAAATGGCTGTCGAGGACGAGGAGAAGACGGCGTTCATCACGCCATTCGGAGCCTTCTGCTACACCACCATGACCTTCGACCTCAAGAACGCTGGGGCAACCTACCAGCGGTGCATGCAAGAATGCCTTGCGAGCCAAATTGGCCGCAACATCCATGTCTACATCGACAACGTGGTCGTAAAGTCCGCTCGCCAGGGCGACCTACTCGCCGACCTGGCGGAAACGTTCGCCAACTTGCGAAAATACAAGATAAAGCTCAACCCAGGCAAATGCACCTTCGGTGTACCCGCAGGGCAGCTACTGGGCTACGTCGTCTCCAAGCGCGGGATCGAGGCGAACCCCACCAAGATCGACATGATCGCCCGACTCAGAAAACCCGAGTGCTTGCACAACGTTTAGAAGCTGGCCGGGCGAGTAGCGGCTCTCAGTCGCTTCATCCCCCGCTTGGGCGAGAAGGCAATGCCTCTATATCGCCTGATGCGCAAGAACCCCACATTCCAGTGGGACAAGGAGGCAGACGACGCGCTCCGCGACCTCAAGAAGGTGCTACTCGCGACCGCTACTCCGCCGCCCGGTCGACAAAGAACCCATGCTAGTCTACGCCGCGGCTTCCGCCGTCATGGTCGTCGTCAGCGTGGTCATGACGGAGGAAGGAAAGGAGCGCCCAAAGACAGCGACTGGTCTACTACATCAGCGAGGTCCTCACCGAAGTCGCGCCCGGTACCCGCAGTACCGTAAGCTGGTATACGCGGTCTTCGTGGCAGCGACGCCGCCGACTATTTCCGGAGAACCCGATCACGGTCGTCTCCTGACCGCTGCAGGACATCATCCGAACCGGAGGCGACCGGGCGAAGTCGCCAAGTGGGCCGCCGAGATCGGGCGCCCACAACATCAAATACGAGCCGAAAAGCGATCAAGTCGCAGGCCCTAGCGGACTTCATCGCCGATCGAAGAAGCCCAAAGAGCCGTGAGAAGCTGCCATACCTTCATTATCGAGCCTGCACTTCGACGGCTCCAAGAACACGGACGGCGCAGGCGCAGGTATCTTGCTAACTTCACCTACGGGCGACAAGCTCCGCTACGTCCTCTGCCTCGACTTCACACCCTGCACCAACAACAGGGCCGAGTACGAGGCCTTACTCCACAAAGCATGCGGGCCAAGGAGATGAACGTCAATCGCTTACACTGCTACGGCGACTCCGACCTCGTCGCAGGGCAAGTCGCCGGCACCTGCGACGCCGTCTCCCCCACCATGGCGGCGTACCGCCAAGCAGTGGACGATTTGGGCGGACACTTCACAGGCTACTCCGTCGAGTGGATCGACAGGTGGAAGAACGAGGAGGCTGACGCCCTCTCTCGCATCGGGTCGGCCCGACTCGCACCACCCGCCGGCGTCTTCCTCGACACGATCACCAAGCCATCAGTCTCTCCCCCAAGGGAGATCTACATCGGAGTCCCGCTCCAACCAGAGGCAGCCCTGGTCGCACTCGTCAACGAGCCAGACGACTGGACCAAGCCCTACATCGCCTACCTGGAAGCCAGCACCTTGCCGGCAGACGAGACGGAAGCCCGGATGATCGCCCGTCGATGCAAGTCCTACGCCATCATCGACGGCGAGCTCCACAAGCGCAGTGTCACCGGCGTGTTCCAGCGCTGTGTCCAACCCGCCAAAGGACGCAAGATCCTCCACGACATCCACTCCGGTGACTGCGGCCACCACGCCGGCGCCCGCTCTCTTGTCGCCAAGGCTATGCGACATGGCTTCTACTGGCCCACCGCACACGCCGACGCTGCTGACATTTTCCAACGGTGCGCTGGGTGCCAGAAATACGCCAACCAGACGCACGTGCCGAGCTCAGCGCTCAAAACAATCCCCATCACTTGGCCATTCGCTGTGTGGGGTATGGACATGGTAGGCCCCTTCAAGAAGGCGCCCTCTGGCTACACCCACCTCTTGGTCGTGGTCGACAAATTCACAAAGTGGGTGGAAGCCAAGCCAGTTCGGAAATGCGATGGGAAGACCGCCACCAAATTCCTACGCGAGATCATATATCGCTACGGGTTCCCAAACAGCATCATCACGGACAACGGCACCAACTTCGCCAAAGGAGCCATGGCCGAATTCTGCGAAGAGCACCACATTCGGCTCGACCGCCACCGCCCACCCGAATCCAACAGCCAGCGGAACAGGCCAACCAAAGCATCCTCCATGGCACAAGCCGCGACTCAAGTACCACTCGGCGCACCGCCGGTGCTGGGTCGAGGAGCTACCCTCCGTCATCTGGGGAATCCGCACCTCGGTCAATAGGTCGACAGGATTCACCCCCTTCTTCATGGTGTACGGCGCCGAGGCAGTCATGCCCACCGACCTTGAGCACGACTCACCAAGGGTCGTCCACTACACGGAAGCTGCGAACGAACTCGCACGACAGGATGGAGTCGATCAACTCGACGAGGCACGCGACCTAGCTCGCTCGCGCACCGCCATCTACCAACAAGGACTCCACCGCTACCACAGTCGGCGGGTGAAAACTCGCACCTTCCAAGAAGGCGACCTGGTGCTGCGTCTCATCCAGGACAAGAAGGGCATGCACAAGCTTTCCCCTCCATGGGAGGGACCATTCGCCATCGGCCGTGTACTCGGCAACGACGCCTACTACCTCACCGACGTCCGCGGGGACGGCGAACTCGACGTCAAGCAACCATGGAATGTAAACCTCCTACGGAAGTTCTACGCCTAGAACCCCACATATGTACTCTCCAGTCGCTATGAAATAAAATGAAACGGTTACCGCAAATTGCGCCTACTCTCCGTGTCTTGTGCCACTCGCACTCGTAATAACAGCATCACGCTAACCGCAGAAGTCAACCTTTGGTACAGCGATGGGCACGGCTAAGTAGTGCGGTGCAAGAGCACTGAGTCACCTCAGGTCTTGCATCGTCCACGAAAAACGCCTACCCCGAGCCCCATTGGAGTCGCCTAGCTCGACTGGTTCTACGAACCAAGACTACTGCCTACGCTTCTTACAGCGACCATGGTCCTCCGCATCCTCGACATAGCGACTCGAACGGCTAAGTACCACGCTCGGGGACTGCAGACCAGTTCACCTCGAGTGGTCCGGGAAAACGCCAAGTAGGAGAGCATGCCCAGGACTCGCCACGCGACTGACCCCACAGGCCAGGCAGGAGTGACGCGCACAAACTAACGCGCCAAGTCCTCACTCACTCTCGAGTCGCGCCTGGAACAGCCAAGTACCATGCTCGGGGACTCGGCCACCCGACCTCGTTCGTGCACGGGAAAACGGCGAAGTACAGCGCGTCAAGGGAGTCGCCTAGCGACTGGCTCTTCGAGTCCGGGCGAGTCGACCACAATAATAAAACACACAAAAACAACAAACACATCACATACGAGGTAAACCCCACAAAAGGGCGGATGCGCTCGGGGACTCGTTCAAACAACAATCACAAACACTTGACAAATACGAAAATAGACACGACGTCTCATTCGATAGCATGTTGCATTGTCTCATATTACAAAATATGCCCGCATGGCAGACTTGCTACTAACGCCACAAGGCAAACTATCCTATTCTGCAGGCTTAGACGATGACTCGCCAACATCCCGGCGATTGCGGATGAACGGCGTGTACGGGTTCGATGGATACGTCGTCAGTTCACCCGCCATCGCTGCGCGGAAGGGTTGCTCGACCTTGAAATCACGATGCGGCGTCTCGGGGTCGTTCGGCACGACGACCGTCTCCTGGTACGGAAGGAGGTCGCCCATTGCCTAGACACGCTCCGAGTACGCGGCGGCGCGATCCTGCAACCTGAGGACCTCGGAAAGCTCCACCACGCCAGTCGATGATGGGTAGCCACTCGTCACATCGTCGATGTCGAAGTCCTCGGGGAAGTGGGCAAGCCCAAGACTAAGTGTCGTCGCCGCTCCGCGCCGAAACGCCGACCGCGTCATGAACTCAACGACCGCGGGCGCCTTCTCCAAATATTTCCACACCTCAACGAGGTCGCTGGGAATTACTTCCGTGGGCGATATCTCTTGGAGATAGGCACGGATGCACGTCACCGACAATGTTGCCGAGTCGACAAGCGTGCTTACGCACTGCCGCGCGTCGAACGAGCTTGCCTCTTCCGCGCTATCAATGATGCGACCTGCGAGTAGAAGACAATAATAAATACGACGGATACCACAAAAGGCGCAACTACTGGCAGAGGCAGACGCACTTACCAATCAATGGGCGGGCGAGATCCGTGATGAAGCATTGAAGCGAAGTGTGGTCGTCCTGAAGCCCAGCAACAAGGGCGTCCGACACCTTGCGATCCTCTTCGGCGGCTGCAATGGCGGCCTTAGCTCGCCCATCAGCCGAGCTCGCTTCTTCCTTCGCCTTCCGCAGCTCGCGCTCGAGGACAGCGATCCGCTGTTCAGCAGAACTCAAAGCCGATTGCGCCGCTGCCAATTCACCCGCGGGGACAAGTCCCTGACGAGCCTCCTCTGCCTTCGCGGCAACCGCCCGAAGCCCGTTGTTCGCCTCCTGGACGAGGGCCAGTTCCTTCTTCGCGCTGCCGCTGCCAATCGATCAGCCGATTCAAGCTGCAGACCCTGCACATCACCAAAAAAGGTTAACCGAAGCAAAATTCCTAAGTGCCCACCCGCTGAAATTCAGCGAGTGCGCACTCGGGGACTGACACTCAAAGAAATTCCTAAGTGCCCACCCGCTGAAATTCAGCGCGTGCGCACTCGGGGACTGGCATTCAAAGAAATTCCTAAAGTGCCCACCCGCTGAAATTCAGCGAGTGCGCACTCGGGGACTGGTACTCAAAGAAATTCCTAAGTGCCCACCCGCTAAAATTCAGCGAGTGCGCACTTGGGGACTGGTGCTCAAAGAAATTCCTAAGTGCCCACCCGCTGAAATTCAGCGCGTGCGCACTCGGGGACTGGATGCGAAAAATAAAGATAAGACATTAAAACAATCAGGCCGCTGCAAAGCACCGACCTGATCCTCGGGGACTGGATGTACCTGGATGGCTGCGCCAAGCATGCCGTGGAGTTGTATCGCGTCCACGGACGCGAGGAGAGCCGGCGTATGCCCACGACGTTGGTCGACTTCAGCATCGGCGATCCCAGGAGCGTGGCTCGAGGGCGAAGTTCCACTCGCCGCGGCCACCTTGGTCATGAAGCGCGGGAAGGTGGCGATAGAGGCACCCGCCCCAAAGGAGGTTGGCTCGGCCGTTCCAGGCAAGGGAGCGCCCTCCTTCATGGACGCGGCCGCCTCCGTTGCAGGTCCAGCTGGCGCGGCCGCCGTGTCATCAGAAATCGTGACAACGGTGTCACCCTTGGCCTTCTTGCCGCCATCCGCAGGGGCGACGGCTTCGTCCGCCTTCCTCTTGCGGGAAGGATCTTCCTCGCTGACGACGGGTGGCACCTTAGCCATGGTTGGGTGGCCCATCCTCTTCACTCCGGTCCTGTACATCAGTCGTATAAGCAAGATAATTCAAGCGATTTTGGAAATACGAAGGGAGGCGAGTGTACTCACTTGGCAACCGGAATGAAGCGCAGTCCCGTATGGAGGCCGACTGGCTTCTCCAGTTCCGGGCCCAGTCGGCGGCTGATCCCCATGTCCAGGACGTCGTGTGCCCAAGACACGGACGACTTCTTCGTCGTCGAGGCTGCAACCGGAGCCTCTGTAACCTCTTCGACAGGAGCTTCCCGGCGAGGCGAAGCCGCTACGGTAGGAGCATCCCCCAGCCCCGAGACTGGGGCGAATGGCGGGGGCATCAAAGCCAGTGGCACCTCAACGGTGGCCGTGTCCAGCGCGGCTGCCGCCGGTGGCGCCTTGTCCTTGGTAGGGCTGGGGGCGTCAGAACTGCTTGCCGAGTGTGGTGGCGAGGCCGGCCTCGTCGGTTTCGTCTTCTTTCTTGGAGGGGCCTTCGCCTCCTTCTCCTTCCTCTTCTTCTTTGACGGAGTAGCCTGGCGGCGCGAGGTCGTCTCTGGAAGTTCTTCTTCATCATCATGGCGCTCGAGGCTCTTGCTCGCCTCGAGCTCGCGCTGACGTTGCCCGCGGGTCTTGCGGGCCAGCGGGGCAGCTTCTTCCTCGGACCCATCGTCGCTGTCGCTTTCGTCGCTCCTGGCGGGCGACTCGCCCATGTCCTGGACGGACGAGCTCGAGTTTTCATCATCCGAAGGAGGGAGCCACCCCTCCACCACTTGGAACAGCTGCAACAAGGGCAAGATGAAGTTAGTACGACCGCGACTGCAAAAGGACTGCGACTGCGAATGATACGAAGTGATTACCGTTGGGGCTGAGCGCTTCGCGGTATAGGGGGCGACCCCAGCTTGAGCGTCCAAATACACCGCTTGGGTGATTTTCTTCAGGGCCGCGGTGTAGTCATCGAGCCTCCACTCGGCCAGGCTAGCCTTTGTCGGGTCGTCCCGGCCGGTGTACTGGTACATGTAGTGCTCGCGTCGGGCAAGCGGGACGAGTCGCTGCCCAAGCCAGCAGTTGTACAGGTTTATCGTCTGGAGCCCCTTCTTCTTCAGACCGCGGATGGTCTGAAGCATCTCGTCAACGACCATCCACTGGTCGCTGGGAAGCTTGCCGATTTGAAGGCGGTGCGGCTCGGACCGGTTGGCGGAGTACCGCGGGATCGCCGTCTCGCCTTCCGGAGTCGCCTCGGCAACGTAGAACCACGACTTCTTCCAGTCGCTCGCTGCCTTGGCGGGCAGCATCAGGTCGAAGAATGAGGCCTTCGACTTCAGCTGGAAGGTTAGGCCACCCGCGGCGAGCATTGGGCCGCCCGCCTCCTCGCGGCTGATCCGTCCGTGGAACAGATCTTGCCAAAGAGGGAAGTAGGGCCGGCAGCCCAAGTAGCACTCGCAGAACGCCACAAAGATGGCGAGCTGCTCGATGCTATGGGGACCCAGATCCGACGGCTGGATCCCGTAGTAGGCGCAGAACCGTCGAAAGAACAAGGACGTGGGGAATCCCAGTCCCCGCTCCAGGTGACTGGTGAAGCAGATGAATTCCCCCTCGCGCGGGCTCGGGGTCACCTCTCCGGCCGCGGGGATGCGCCAAAGACCGGCGAGATCCCGGCCTCCTCGAAGGACGCCAGTTGCGCCCTCGTACATTTGGACCTCCCCCAGGGTTCGGTGGATAGGGCCATGGCGGAGGACTTTGTGGGGGGTCGGAGGATTTCGGGTCGGCTGGATCGCGAAGCGAAGGGAGGCGAGAATGCGTGCAGTCGGAGAGAATGGCGAGAAGATAGCTCTCTGATCGCCTGCCATTCCCCTTATATAGCGGTTGTTACGTGCCAAATCAGGAGGCCGTTACTACGCGGTGATTACGCCAAAAGTTACCGTTGGATTACCGCAACGGCTAGTTTGACCACGCTTAACGGTCCAACTTCAGCCACTCGGCTCACCAACCTACTCGCTGCAAACAGCGATTCGCCGATTCGACTCGCCAAAGCTGCGAACAGAATGACAAGTTTTTCCTATATACAGGAGCCCACCGACGATTCGACTGGATGCCTGCTCTGAAGCCGCATACTCCGACTGCCAGCAGTCACCTACGCCCAATCGACGACGGCCTCGGGGACTACTGATGGGGATGTACCTACCGGGGTATACCCAGCAGGACGTTTCCGACTGGCCCAAAGAACTGGCGAGTGGGCCTGCAAGACGGCGACTGGATCAAAGCCCGGCGTGGATCCAAGCGACTGGAAGCTGAAGGCCCAGGCGAGTAGATAGGCCCAGTCGGATTAGATTAAACGAGCACCGAAGCCTTAACTGATTCGGTTGAGATATGTAAACCCTAGGGGAGGTGAGCCTATATAAACCTCCCTGCGGGGCGTGTAGAGATACGTTCCATCATACCCCCAAGCGACTCGCCGCCTAGCCGCCGAGCTCGCCCATTGTACCACCTTCATAATACAATCTAGCAGGAGTAGGTCTTTACCCTCCGGGGGGCCGAACCTGGGTAAAACCCTGAGTCTCCGCCCTCATCTCGCACCGCAGATGGCTGGCCGCCCTTGCCCCTCGTTCTACTACTCGCTGCCGATTGCAGCATCTGCCGTGACCATTCCCACGACAGGTAATATTGGAGGTGCAACGCCTTCCACTGGCAAGCATCCGAAGGGTGCCTCAACATTTCCTCCTTCTCCGGATCATCGTCTTCCGGCCTCTTTCTTTCCGCGTGCCAGCGCATGAGCTGTGCTTCCTTAGGGTCTGCGAAATACCGCTGCAAACGAGGAGTTAGAGGAAAGTACCACACCAACTTCCTAGGAGCTTTCTTGGTCCCTCTCTTGTATCGAGAGGTCTTGCACACCGGACACATGGTCTTCTCCGCGTCCTCGCCCCGGTAGATGATGCAATCATTTATGCAGACGTGGTATTTCACGTGCGGTAGATTGAGAGGGCACACGACTTTCTTCGCCTCAGCGATACTAGTCGGACATGTGTTCCCCTTCTTGGGAAGAATATCGTGCCAGAATACAATGTTGTCGTCGAAACATTCGTCGGTCATTTTGTGTTTCGCCTTCATCTCCAGAGCCCTAAGCTTTACATTTAGACGGGTATCCCCGTCATTGCATCCGTCAAACAATGGAGTGACCGCGTCTTTCTCCATTTGCTCCAGTTTAGCCTTCTCTCTACCGGCGGCTCTGGCGTTACTCGTCTCCTTGAGAAGCAGATCTTGGACATGAGGGTCTCGCAACCAGCTCGAATCATGGTCGGCACCACCTTGATCATCTTCGTGTCCATGCCTGACGCCACCTTGATCATCTTCGTGTCCATGTCTAGTGCCACCACCCTGATCTTCGTGATCGTGACTGGCGTCTTGATCTTCGTGATCATCACTAGCATCTTGATCTTCACCATTATTGACATCCTCATCATCATATTCGTCATCACGTATCCATCGAGTGTAGCCATCCATGAAACTACGTCGAAGCAGGTGCGACTCCAGCATTCCGGAATCATGCCTTATCAGATACATCAGCTTGCAGTCCCGACATGGACATCTTATCTCTGTCTTGTTTGCACGTTCCATGTCGGCCCTCGCGCATGTCATCCACCTATCCATGCGGGCTTTGTTGATCAGTGGTCGGACCATGGCCGCCTGCGTGGTACAAAGAGCAAGTGAATAATTAGAGCATATATGGACGTGGACCGCCGGAAAAATTCGGCATGACCTCCCCTAAAAAGAGGACATCCGCGAGTGCCAGAAATTCGCCGGAAAAGAAATAAATCGACATTCCGACGAAACATTGGCATCTCAAATGAAATCCCTGCACAAAAAGTAGCACCACAACACAATCATATAGTCGGTGCCTCCGACAACACGCATACATGCAAGCAACGCCTTCACGCTTCCTCCAACAACAACTTGCGCAAGAGAGCCGGAGGAGAAGTAAATGGACATGTTGTAGATCTAGAGGAGCAAGAGACTTCACTTACATATGGGTGTCAACCAATGGATGTTGAGCAAGCTTCTATGGTGAATCAATGGGGGAAATGAGGTGGAGGAGGAGGGGCGACCAGATTTGTCTTGGTGGAGGAGGAAGAAGTGACACAAGTGAGTGGGGTGGTAGTTGCCTCCATGTGCAAAAAGCTGGAAAAAGTGGTGCGAGGCGACATATTGCACAATGCGCCTCCTATTATTCAAACTATAGGAGGCGATATAGCAACATGCGCCGCATATGGCCACCTACCACCGCCGGGCCCAGGAGTTACTTGAGGCGCATGGCCATATGCGCCGCATATTATCAATATAGAAGGCGATATAGCCATATGCGCCTGATATTCGGCACCTACCAACACGCGGGCCCACACAGATTATGCGAGGCGCATTCTGTCCATATGCGCCTCGCCTATCTGATATATAGGAGGCGCATATGACTAGAATGCGCCTGCATAATATGGGGCTGCTAGATTATGTCCGTACAGGGATTATAGGAGGCGCATTCTTGTCATATGTGCCTCGCCTATTTTTATACTAGAGGCGCATGGAGAAGGAGTGTGCCTTGCCTATTTTATAGGAGGCGCATATGGTCTAAATGTGCCTCGCATAAGCATGTCTCCTATAGCCTTTTCTCTAGTAGTGATACAAGAGGAAAATGATACAGTTGACTTCTCTGTCTCATTCCAAATCTCATGGCTAACGCGTAATATACGGCGCTATAATCACTGATATCATGGGTTATTAATCCCTAATGGTTCATCATTATTGCGAATAGAAACCTAAGTTCTATTTCCCCATCATATCATCACTTAGGATGATATCTAAGATTTATTTATTTTGGGAAAATAATATTTTATTTTTCTGGAATATAGATGATAACACACAATTTGTAAATACTTGATAAAGACTCTTGAAAGGACATGAGCATGTGATGAACTTGCCTTGTGATTGCAAGGTAGTGAAGTCTGATGCTTGCACTGGACCTTGAGCTTCTATGTCTACAAAAACATCATTATTGCCCGGTAAGGACAATATTTAAAGAAGCAAAATGATTATGCATAGTAATGTAATGCATGATTTAGCTTTATGTGTATTCTCCCCCATTATAAAAATTCTTTCTAATAATAAAGGATTTATAAATATTAATTTTTTAATATTTATTGAGTATTGTATTCTTTTATTTTATTTCCTTTTATTTGAATTTTATTTATTTAATAATTCCTTTAAGAATTATCATTTAAATACCAAAAATTGATATTAAATATTTGTTTAGTATTTTTCTACAATACTACAATATTAATATATAATGAAAGTGATTTTTATTTATTTTTATCATCTTTCAATAATTTTGTAAAATTCCATAAGGAATATATATATAGTAAAAAATTCTTAATAAAATTTATATGTCTAAAATTTTATTTCTTAATTTATTTGGATAGTTTGGATTATTGTGAATCCAAAAATATTTTATTTATAATTATTGGATTTTTATTTTATTTTCTAGAATTTATGTAAGTTCAGGGGCATTTTGGTCTTTTCTTATTTATTACAAACTACCTTTAGGTAAATGGGCTTCCTGTGTTGGTTTATTGGGCCCTTGTGGACCAATAGGGAAGAACCAAAACTACACCCCGAAGGGGTCCTGGCCCAACCCAGCCCATACTCTCTTTGTCACTCTCTCGATCTCATCTCTCTTCTTCTCCACTTCGACCCTGTGGTCGATGGCGCCGCCGCCGTGCGCTGCTCGTCGTCGTGGTACTCCCTGGCCGCTGTCGTGGTGCAGGGCGAGGTTGTCAACCATGCTCCACCTTCCTATCCAATTTGATTTGGATCTGGAGCTCCTCCGTGACCAGACTAGCTCCATCCCGAACCCTAGGGTTTGGGGTGGTGCTGGTGCTGTCGCCGCCACTGCTGCCGTGTGCTGTGGGGGGTGTTCCTCTCCTTCAGGAGTGGATGTGGTCGCCTCGGCGTGGTGTGGGTCGCAGCGCCCCCCTTGGCGTGATCCCCGTGCCGCCGTGCTCGTCGTCGACCTCTGCTTCCTCTTCTCGCCCACAACAATATACTTTAGTAAGTTGTTCTTCTTCCCCTCGTGTCCTCTATGCTATGCCATCCTATGCTATGTGTTGGTAGTGGCCACTTCTGGCTAGTGTCATGTCCTAATTAGGATTGTTTGTTCTGCTTAGGGTTCATATCCCTCTGTGGATTAGATATCTGACTAGTTGGATCATGTATTGATGATCCCTAAGCATGATGAGTGGTGGTTTGCTGTGGTTTGCTGCTTATGATTAGCTGTGGTGATGCTAGTGGTTTACCAGATGATTCCATTGGTTAATTTCATATGGTTCAGATGATAAGGTTGCTCTGGAATCATTACTTGGAGATTCTAGTGGTTTGAGAACTCACCACTGTCATTACTTAGTTACTGACAGTGATTATTGAGTGATGAAGTCATTGTATCTGTAGATGTTGGCTTGTGAATTCATATATAGCTTGAGATCAAATGGTCTCTTATAGTGATGATATATATATGGATGTTTTTGGAAATAATTCCTATGATTAGTATTATGAAAATGATTTATATTTGGCTGTGAGTGTATCTGTAAAAGTTGGATGCTTAACCTGCTTAGTTTAGAAGTTGTTCTTGTGACACCATCCCAGTATGGCACACAAGATTAGGTTCTATTACTTGGCTTGGTTTTGTTCAACCTATGATGTTGGTCTGAGGTTTAGGGACTAGGCCCTTATCTTGTTGTTCCTTATGGATTGGTTCTCGTAGTCATACCAGCTACTGATTCTTGAGTCAAAGTTGGAAAATGATTTCTAGGATTGATAAATTATATGGATCCATAGGATGAAATTCTAAGGTGCTACTCCTATTTAAGAGGTGTGCCTAGAAGTTCAGATCTTGGCTATATTCATTCCTGGAATTTAAATATAGCTTGATAGCTAGGATTAATGATGTTGTCCTGAGATCCTAGTTGGATCTATATAGTTTTCTGGTTGCTTTTAGTGTTTGAACAACTTCAATGATGGATTCACCCCACTTGGGTGTTTTTATAAGAATTTGAGTATGAGACAACTCATGGATGCTTGTCTAACTTAGACAGATAAATCATGTGATGGTATTTTCTACTCACCACACTTGGTTGTTGTTGGGGTTGCAAGTTGTTGATCTTGTGGCTAGCTTGATCTGGTGCTCCTCCTGATACTTCCAGCTCCTGGACTTGTCCTTGATCTAGCTGTCCACCTCCTGGTCCTGGTGTCTTGATCTTGTTATTGCTATCCACCTGATCTACCCCCTCCTTTTGTCACCATCTTGGTGAGATGATCAAGGTTAGGTTGGTGTGATCTGGTTTGGCTTGGTTTGGCTGCTGTGCTTGATGTGTATGCACCAGGGAATGGTGTTGGAGATGCTTCCCACGGCTGTGCTGAGTAGTTTTGTGTGCGTGGCCTGTTGATGTTGTGCTGACAGCACACACCATGCAGTTTGGTGTGTGTGCTGCTTGTGTGCCTGCTGCACACCTTGTGGATATGCTCTGGATATGAAAGTTACTTTTATCTGGTGAAACTTGCCCCTCCTTGCTGTTTATTTGACTTATGGCTTAAAATTATGAAATATATAATTCTTTCATATTGGTGAAACTTGCCCCTTAAATTACTCAATGATGAAAATTTGAACAGTGCAACTCATTGTCAATACTAAGAGTAAAACATTTTTAATCCTTAACTTCCCTTCTTTTAGTTTGTGTTTTGTTTTGCAGGTACAAGACTTGAAGATTCAAGACTTTAGTTTAGGTTTTCTTTTTCTTTATAGAATAGTCACTTGTAATATTTCTTTTATTCTTTTGTAATTTTTATTTTATTCTTTTGTAATAAAGATTGTACTATTACTCAATATATAAAGATTCTTCTTTTATTTCATTACTATTGTAAAGAATCTTGATCATTTCCAGAAGTTACATTTTGTAACTTATTTATTGAATAAAATTATGGAATAAATATTCATTTTATTGATTAATTTATTTTATTTAAAGTTTGAGTTATTAATTGTTAACTCTTGATTAAATCAAATCACTCAAACCTAATTCTAAATCCTTCTACATTATAAATCCAACACTCAAATTTAAATTCAAATTTCATTTCCCAAAAAACACTAATCCACAAAGATCATATCAAAGTTTATAACGATCATTCTCTAAGGCTATTCCTAATCTTAAAGAGTGAAAGAAACTTTGATCACTTTAGGTTTTTATTTGGTGAAAAATTTACCCACATTTTTACAGATGAATGCATGAAATTTCATAGATTCCTAAATCTACCCTTCATTGGTTCCTAAATGCTGGGAGTTACACGATCCATGTTTGTTACACGTCATTAGAGATTGATACGCCGACTTCGTAGTGTAATTACCCATTTTCTCCAAACTCCAGGCCTAGAAATAATCTCCGCCACTCGCTGCAGCGGGATATTCAAAATTCCGTCCGCTTCTAGGGCAATGAAATTCTTCCTGGCCAACTCTATCTTCCATGTCCCATTCTACACATCAG
Organism: Avena insularis; assembly: GCA_023614405.1. Lineage (NCBI taxonomy): Eukaryota > Viridiplantae > Streptophyta > Magnoliopsida > Poales > Poaceae > Avena > Avena insularis. Next base: position 187,032,045 of record CM042685.1, read on the forward strand.
TGAGATCGGAAACCCTGTTCAATTAATTCTCCCCAATCTGCGTTGAAGTTTTCATTGACATAGTTCCTGGAATCCACAGATCGTGTCAAATGGATATCAAAGTTCCATCGCCAACACGCTTCAACAGACCAGATTCCGATGCAACTATTGCACGCCAAGTAGCAGAAGATATGCTTGTCACCGTTGCTTGCATAAAGTCCGTATCCGGGAAATATTTTGTATTTAAAATCCTCACTAGTAGAAAAAGGCTTATCCACAGGGGTCATACCCGTGGCGCACATAGAAAGTGTGCCCCACAGATAGTTATACGTGGCGCATGTGCCAGTCATAAACCACTGGCATGCACATACCCATGACGCATGGCTAAAATGGCGCGCCACGCATATGTGGGCCCCAACACTAGTGGTCGCCTCGATCCATGGGAGGCATATCCGTGGCGCAAAAAATAAGCATGTGCTACGGATACCTACCACATCAGTGGCACACGTGTTCGGTGCGCCATGCATATAGGTGGGCCCAGCCTCTAGAAAAGGTGGCAGGTTATATGTGGCGCATGTCATTTCCGTGTGCCACTGACACACTTATCAGTGGCGCATGGTTATTTGGTGCGCCACGGGTATTTCATGTCATCCACCTAAAAGGTGGCACTTTCCCCTTCCTTCCACCACTTTCCCGACCTACCTACCTACCATTTCTACCATAGATCTAGCTCGGGTTGCTCCTCCTCTCCACCCCATTTACTCCAATAATTCCTCCATTTTAGGTTGCCAAACCTCTTTGCGTTGGATCGATCTATAAATGGACTCCTCTTCACCGATTGGATCCACTAAAGTAAATCACACACACCACCTTTTATCTCCTCCACATCTCTTGTCTCCATCAAGTTTGGCTAACCACACCACACGCTCTCTCGCACGGCCTCTCTCGTCTCGGTGTAACTTGTCTACTACGTGAGTATATATATAGTTGGATGGATACATGTGCTTTATTTTGTGTGTGGACGATGTTGGCAGTATGTATGTGAGGGTTTTTCATCGTTGTTCAGGAGATGTTTGCAAGGATATATGCTTGTGTTCTTGTGTATGATTTGTGTTGTGCAGGTGTCGGTGTGTGGTGCATGAATGTTTGCCGAAATATTTATCCACTTCTGTTTTGGAAAATGTTTGCACTACCCATATGTCCTATTTATAGGGAAGGTCATACCGAGTTTTTCCATGGTGCGGTTATAAATATTATATTTTGCTCCATACCATGCATGAAACCACGGTGCACCACAAGAGCGAAGCTATGGTGGCTAGATACAAGGCACGCACGACGACCGTCATGATTTAGAACAACATTACCGAGATAAGATGTCCTTGTAAGATATGCAAACTTGGGACCCTAATCAAACCTGATTCCAGGAAATTGGAGAAGCACTTGATCATGGGTGATTCCGGGACATTGGAGGACGTCAACAATGGGATGCCGGCAGGAAATGGTGCTCATCACAAAGATGCCGGACATGATTATGATGAAGGAGATGCCGAACATGAGTATCATGAAGGAGATACTGGTGGACATGATCATCATGAAGGAGATGCTGGATCTGATGGTGGTGGAGAAGACGCGGACATGCAGACACCGCTAACTTCAGCTTTACGAGACCCTCATGTTCAAGAACTTCTCCTCAAGGAGATGAGCAACGCCAAAGCTGCTGCCAGAGAGAAAGCCAAGCTAGCGCAAATGGATAAAGACGGGATTGCTCCGTTGTATCCTAGGTGCCGACCCGAGCATACATGCCTGAGTGTAACCCTCAAGGCTCTAGAGATGAAGGTGCAACATAAATGGACTGATGTGAGCTTCAAGCATATCATGTAATTCTGGAATGATATACTTCCTAAGGGGAACAAATTGCCAAGAGGGATCGACGAGGCCAAGGAAGTCGTGTGCCCTCTTGATCTACCGCACATCAAATACCACGCTGATACCCTCGATCCGGAATACGGATGTAGTATATCTCTTTTTCCCTAGTAGACCTAGGTTATCGAATCCTCGAGAAGCAAAAAGCATGGTGAAGTTACTTTAACGGACCTTCGGGAGTTTTAGAATTATTTTAGTGTTTTATCGGACCAAGAGTTTGCGAACTTTTGTTATTGTCGATGATGGAGAGATAGGGCCTAGGGCGTTCAGTTTCACCTGTAGCTGTGCAAAACATCTGATGGGAATAAAAGATAATAATAAAGTACGCATGTAATTGTTAGAGAAAGATAATTATATGTGGGCAGTGCATCCATAACTGATATTACCTCCACAACCGCTTATAGCAATAGCCTATTAGTCTCATCCATGGAAGAAAGAGATCTAATGATATGCGCAATGACATCACCGTTAATCCCAAGTAAATCCCTCACATACAGCCGTACTACCCTTTCTGTCACTAGGGTTCCCATCCTGCAGATTAGTCATTACTCATAGTCCCTATACCTGGATCAATCCTCGTGGTCTTGGGTACCTAACAAGTCCTTAGATTGAGGCAAGAGAGGATACAATAATCATCATGTCATACAAACTAATACATGATCCCATCTATAATAAATAACATGCACAAACTACATGGCTAGGCCGAAGCCCTTAGCCCAAGGATAATTACTCACACATAGAGATGAGATCAACAATCATAAACATTGTATTGGAAATCATGAGATTTATAGTAATAGTCTTATAATGTCGCCAATTGGAGATGAGATTTACTATTTAAAAGTGGTGTACTATGGTTATGGTGGTGGAGAAGGGTTTGTGAGATTGGATCTAGATCTATTCCTCCGGCGGCTCTTTGATGTTGTGTTTTCTGATCTCCTCTTCTTCTTGGCTCTCGTTTCTCATCACGAGAGGTCTCTTTATATATGGCTCCCTTCACGAAAGTTGTTCTGCTTGACCTAGCGGTGTCGTTGGAAACTACACGGCCGGAACTATACGGCCAAAATTTATTCCCGACGTATAGTTGGTCGTTAAACCTTCTTTTTCCTCTTCACGACCCCTGGTTTCTTTGGGTTGTTGAAAATCTCGTATCTTTGTCTTTAATATCGTGGTTCCTATCATCAAACGTCATTTCCTGCACAGGGAAAATGGGAAGACATGATTGCATAACCCTTTGATCATTAAGCATTAGTGGCAGGATTTAGATAGATATTTTATCAAAAGTATGAATAATATCTAGTTTAAATGTGGATGTGGATGGCTATATTTCATAGCCATCAACCTCCCCAAGCTTAAACTTGATCGTGCTCGAGCAAGAAAACCAAAATAAAAAAGGAACTCAGCATTTAAACTGAAATAACGAGATGATGATCTTACTCATGATAACTAGTCTCATGTTTCCTCCACTTTATTAATCTAAAAAACTCAGCATAGATAGAGTAATGGAAAGCATATCATACAGGTTTTAATGAATCCTTATAGTGTAGAAGGATTATTGTTAGCATGGATGATTCAAATGAGTAAACTCTATTCCATGTCATGTAATCAACTCATAAGCTTGCCTTTGAACAATAAAGTATAATCATGTAAAATTTAGAGTGTGAGAGTTTGTCATGAAAAGCATATACACTAAAGTATGTCAATTCTCCCACATCAATAAGTCAAGACTTTGCAAGCACTACTTTTCTATTCATTGTCCTTCAAGAATTTCAGTTCTTAAGTAATTGAGAGCATGCCAAAAAAATTAATTAGTTCATCGAACTATGATGGAAACTCGTGGCATTACCAAGGTTTTTGTTCCCTTTGCACAATGATTACTCATATCAGCCAGAGGAATTATTCCATCATGAACACAACTACACGAGGATGCCAAGAATCTTACCCATTATAGCATTGCTTCTACAAATGTTTAATCAACTCATATCCGTAATCTAGGAGTTTCCCCCATGAAGATTGTTCGTAGGCTAGCGGAGTTGTTGGCATCCCATGAAGTTTGACACGCATAAAGCTATATCATTCTTATGATTCTCAAGTCAAACTTTAGCATGCTCACAAAAAACGCTAAACATTAATTCAATTGAACAAATCCTTTCAAAGAGATCTATCAAGTCAGTCATTATTTCCATGGTGTTGAATATCTCTAGGAATAAGCTTTCAAGACTAAACACTATAACACCCAATTGTGAGACTTTTTCTTATTACAATTGTTTAGCAAATTTTTAGGCAAGACTTGGTTAACTACAAGAGTTAGAACAAAACATACTCAATTAAATACCCATGCAAACAAAATTTTCCTCCAATATAAAGACTCACACCACCAATATAATATCTTAACATTTACTACTAACTAGCATGGGTTTCTCAAAATTCAAAAGTGGGGAGTCATAAGGCATACCTCTCATGATTGGTTCCACTTCTCTCTTCCCCTTTTATTCATTTCTTGGAAACTCGAAGTCAATCACTCTCCTGAAATATGCAAGAGCCACGAGGAGAATATAAAAGGAAGAGCAAAAATAAAGATAAATTGAAAAATCTTTTTGTTGTTTTTAAGAGAGGGAGTTAAAGAATAGAAAATTGGTGACAAAGCTTGGCTAGAAAATCTCTAGAACAAATAAAAATGACTAAAGATAAAGTGTTGGGGAAACCAACACGAGTTCTTATAAACTCAAAATAAAAGCATTCCTCGAAATATTTAAAAACAAACGCCAAATAAAGATAATAGGGAGACTTCCCCAAACTTAGGCTTTTGCAAGCCCTTCAAATCATTGTGGTGGAGGGAAAAATTTATGGCTCCAGTTTGCAAATTGAGTTGATACATTACTAGTGGTCTCTCGGAGTTTCAGGGCGAGATTATGCATCCCCTTCATAGTTCCTCCAAGTTTTTGTAAATCTTGATATGTAGCAAACCGGTTTGGTGGCTGCTCCTTTTGATCAGGAACTTCTTGCTCCTCTTCTTGGTCTTCATCCTCATCCAGAATCTCCTCGTTGGGTTGGTGTTGATCAAACTGCACATCATATAGCAAACGTCCTTCCTCGATAGAGAAAAGACAATTAGGCAAAGGAGTGGGGTAGAGACGCCCAGCTCCAGCAATATGTAAGTAATAACTACCACCTCTCCTAGTGAGCATTCCACAAGCTTTTAAAGTAGAGAAAGCAACATGTCGCTCACCTGGCAATGGTTGCAACTCACCTAGGTCGACGCCCAAGGAAATGGCAAGCACGGTGATGACGCCTCCACATGTGATTGGCCCTTGGGTTTGGGAGGATTGGTGCTCCAAGTAGCACACAAGAATTGCACCCAAGTTGAGTGACAAGTTGTTGTTGTCGAAAGCAGCTTTTGCGAGGACCAAGATTTCCTCCTCATTAAGTCTTGTAAACTCATTTTGTGCCTGCAAGGTGTTAACAATAACATAAAACAAATAGCGAGTAGCAGGATACTGAAGATTCTTCCCCTTGCTAAATCTAGAGGTGAAACTCATTCTATTACAATAATCATCCAAGGAAGGTCGCATGCCAGCAAAAGATGCACGTAAAGCATTAACATCATTGTTTGGTAAATTAAAATAATTGCACCATTCATCAAGTGATAATGTATTATTGTTATTCATAAGTCGGAAAGAGATGTCCTCTCCTTCCCATGTTTTAACAGTGCTTTTCAAAGAACTTAAAAATTCAAGAGTTAACCGGCGATAAGTAGGTGCATCTTGGAATATAAAGTTTTGCAGGCAGACTCTATTGCAAAGTAAATTGAAGTCATTAGAAATATCAAGTTGATTCAATATAATGGGACAAGCCCACTTGGTTGTCTTCACTTCTCGGTTCTTGATCCTGTTGAAGCAATCACGTTGGAGCTCATCCCTAAACTATATCCCCATGAGGTCCTGAGCTGCAGCGGTAGCCCGAGAAGAACTCACGGTGGCACGAGCATGTGATTGGCTCCTTGTGTTCATCATCTAAAATAATAAGAAAGACAAAAAAAATTTTGATCCAATAGTAATATATATAACATATTCCTCATCATAGCACACTAAAGAATCTCCTCAAAATAATAATCTAGGCAAGAGAAACATGGCAGTTAGTTCAAAATAGGTCTCATCCTAGATTGATAATGACAACAGAATGGAGATGAATTTCCAAAAATTAATTGGAGGATCAGAGGAGAAACATACCATAGATCACTTGTGTGCGAGGAAATCGAACGAAATTGAGTAGAGATAAAGATCTCTTGAGGTGTTGAGAGAGTTTAGAGGTAGAAGAGAGAAAAAAGAATTGAAATTTTGGTGTTAGGGGTACCTACCGGTGGAGTTTTTGTGGTCGCACGAACTATACAGCCAAAAATATACGGCCAGAATATTTATTCCCGTCGTATAGTTGGTCTGACGGAAAAATTTTAGGGTTTCCTCCTGGTGGTGCAAACTATACGGCCGGAACTACATGGCCGGAATTTTTATTCCTGCCGTATAATTGGTCATTAAGTTTAGTGTACCTTGGAAAAGAAATTTGACGAAGGCATTGATATCTATATGACCATAACTATACGGCTAGAATTTTTATTCCCGCCATATAGTTGGTCGTTAAACTTATGATATCTTTTGAAAACTGAAGGGGTGATGTCGAAACAATTATACGACCGGAACTATATGGCTGGAATTTTATTATCGCCGTATAGTTGGTCGTTAAACCTTCTGGAGTCACCAAAATTTACATGTTTCTTCGAGAATTATTTCTTAACCTGAAACTTAGTGAAACACCATGTTTTGACATAAAAATGGCATATTATTTTCGACCAACAACAACATGTATAAGACAGGTATTTCAGTACCTCCAAACTTCTCCTCCTCAACTAGAGTTTTCTAGCACTCTTTATTCATCATGAAACTTAAACTAAAACTTAAAAAAATTACTCGAACCTTTATTTCACATGGGTTAACTCCCATGAAGCGCTCTTTTATGGTCAATAGCTTGACCATGATGTTGCTCACTTAGGCCAAGTGAGTGGAACACCCACTCCAAAATAGTTGGCCTTCAAAGTGATGGCCTATTTCTCATCATGCTTGGCTTTCTTCTTCCTGGGAAAATGAATAAGAAAAGGATCCCACAAAGTCAATTGAAGCTTCACGTTCCCTTCATGTAAATTTAATCAAAGCCTTAATAGTTCTTAAGAACGGACGGCCCAATATGATAGGAGCAGTAGCATCTTTAGGCATGTCAACACTAACAAAATCAATAAGAGCAGGACAACCTTTAATGTATACTAAAGTATTCTCTTTAATTCCTATAGCCTGTTTGTAGGTAGAATCTTCTAAATGTAATTTTAACTTTGTTATTTTAAAAGAGCCAAGATTTAACTTATTAAAAATACTTTTTGGAATTGTTGAAACGCTTGCACCTAAATCACAAAGTGCAGCTATCTCATTAGTCCCAATTTTAATTTTAATAGTAGGCTCAAATATATTGTCAAGCTTAACAGGTAGTTTTTTAGCAATTTTCTTATATTCATCCTCAAGCTCATGTACCTTTATTACTACCTGATTAATGAAATCTTGATACATAGCTTCCTCATTTCCTTCACTAACGGGAATCTTGATATTTATCCTTTTCACAAGATCTTCAACCGTATAATTTGGTGAAGGGGCATTGCTATAGTCAAGTTCTTTAGGCTCCTCCCTTTGGATTCTTACCATCTTGAGGTCTTCAACCGGATTGGGCACAGCTTTACCTACAAATTTAGCTAGAATGAGAGTTTGACTTACAATTATCTTACCTAGCTCTGCCTCAACAATCCTTGTTCTTTCTTCGAGGGCTTGCAAATCATTCCTCAAACTCACAACTTGGTTAGACAATTTTCCAAGCATATTACCATGGTTCTCTGTTATCTTAACAAGGATATTGTTTTGCTCAGTTTGCGAATCCATAAAGGACTTAAGTGTTTGTTGGAGACTACCATTACTTGATCCAATATTATTATTAGAGTTACCTGTAGGGCTAGAATAATGTTTTTGGAAATTTGGATTATAGTTCTTCTTCCAAGCAGGGTTATAATAATTACGACCTATGAAGTCTATTTCTTCAATATTTGATTCTAGGACAACTCTTGCTTGGGTTTCCACATGCCATTGGGAATGGTTGTCTTGCATATTGTCTAGCAGCTTATTTTCTTCGGCAATTTGTTTGCCCATAAATGTTCCTCTAGCTGAAGTATCAAGCATAGACTTAGACACATGGTTAAGAGCATTATAAAATAAGTGGAGAATTAACCAATCTTCCATCCTATGGCTAGGACAGTTTCTCATGCATTCTTTCATTCTCTCCCATGCAAGTGCTAGTGGCTCATGCTCTTCCTGTCTAAAACCAATAATATTAGATCTTAGTTGCATAGTATTTGCAGGTGGAAAAATTTTAGTCATGAATAAAGAAGTACATACCAACCATGATGCAATAGTATTTTTAGGCAAAGTTAGCAACCATTCTTTTGCTCTTCCTCTAAGAGAGAAAGGAAATAAGCGCAGCTTGACCGCATCAGGGTCAACATATTTAATGCGCATCATATCACATATTTCATGTAAGTATTCAAGTGCATACCTGCGTCCTCAGCAGCAGAGCCTCCAAATTGATTCTATTGAACCAAACTTAAATAGTGGGGCTTAATTTCATAGTCCTCCGCAATAATTGTTGGTTTGGTAATAGGAGTACACAAATAATCATTGTTAGGAGTTGCAAACTCCCCAAGTTTCTTTTCAGCCATAGTACTTATGTTTTTGGGTTTTATTAAACAAAAACTTATGATAATAAAAACAAGAATTTAAAGACTAACTAATTTTTTTGTTTTTCAAATAAAGATTGAAAACAAACTAACAAAATTAAAAACAAGAATAAAAACTAGCAAGGTTCCTAATAACCTTACCAGGGTAGCTATTGCTTCCTCGGCAACAGCGCCAGAAAAAGGGTTGATACCTTCGATCCAGATTACAGATGTAGTATAGCTCTTTTTGCCTAGTAGACCTAGGTTATTGAATCCTCAGGAAGCAGAAAGCATGCTGAAGTTACTTTAACGGACCTTCGGGAGTTTTAGAATTCTTTTAGTGTTTTACCGGACCAAGAGTTTGTGATATTTTGTTGTTGTCAATGATGGAGAGAGAGAGGCCTGGGGCGTTCGGTTTCACCTATAGCTGCGCAAAACATCTGATGGGAATAAAATATAATAATAAAGTACGCATGTAATTGTTAGAGCAAGATAATTATATGTGGGCAGTGCATAGTGCATCCATAACTTCTATTGCCTCCGTAACCGCTTATAGCAATAGCCTATTAGTCTCATCCATGGAAGAAAGAGATCTAATGATATGCGTAGTGACATCACCGTTAATCCCAAGTAAATCCCTCACATACAGCCGTACTACCCTTTCTATCACCAGGGTTCCCATCCTGTATATTAGTCATTACTCATACTCTCTATACCTGGATCAATCCTCGGGGTCTTAGGTACCTAACAAGTTCTTAGATTGAGTCAAGAGAGGATACAATAATCACCATGTCATACAAAACTAATACATGATCTCATCTATGAGAAATAATATGCACAAACTACAGGCTAGACCGAAGCCCTTAGCCCAATGAGAATTACTCACACATAGAGATGATATCAACAATCATAAAAATTGTATTGGAAATCATGAGATTGATAGTAATAGTATTACAATGTCACAACCCCTAGTTTCTTTGGGTTGTTGGAAATCTCATATCTTTTTCTTTAATGTCGTGATTCCCATCATCAAATGTCATTTCCTGCACAGGTAAAAATGGAAAGACAGGATTGCATAACCCTTTGATCATTAGGCATTAGTGGCAGGATTTAGAGAGATATTTTATCAAATTATGAATAATATCTAGTTTAAATGTGGATGTCTATATTTCATAGCCATCACAAGCTTGCTTAAAGGAATTCACACTTTATTGGGCGAGTACAAGGATAGAACCACATGTCCGGTGTGTGGCCATGCTTGATATAAGAGAGGGAACAAGAAAATTCCTTGAAAAGTGATACGATACTTTCCTATCACTCACCGATTGCAGCGGTATTTTGTAGACCCTAAGGAAGGGAAGCTCATGCAATGGCATGTGGAAAGGGAGAAGCCTGAAGATGATCCGGAGAAGGGAAAGATCCTGACACACCCTGTAGACGCTAGCTAGTGGCACACATTGGACATGGAGTTCGAAGAGGAGTTCGGGGACGATGCCAGGAACGTTAGGCTGGGTATGAGCACCGATGGACTCAATCCCTTTGGCAACTAGAGTAGAACGCATAGTACCTGACCCGTGTTTGTATGGCCGTACAACCTCCCCCTAGCTATGCACGAAGCAAAGGTAGGTACACATGAGTATTATTATTCAGGGGCCGAAACAACCGGATATCGATATGCATCTGTACCTCGGGTTGTTGAAAGAGGAGTTAGCCATGTTGTGGGAGACGTCAGCCCGTACATGGGACGCCTACACAGGAGAATATTTCCCTCTGAGAGCCGCATTGCTCATGACGGTGCAGGACTATCCTGGTCTAGCATATGTATCATGCCATGTGAACCACGGACACGGTGCATGTGTCATGTGCATGGAGAAAACCCCGCATATGCAGCTACCAAGGGATCCGGGGTCTTTGAAAACCATGTTCCCAGGGATTCGAAAGTGGCTTTCCACGGATCACCCCGTGGAGAAAATGTGGCGATTTGTTCAATGGTGAGGAAGAGCTCGAAATATCCCCACCTAGGAGGAGTGGCGAGGATATCAAAGACTTGCTGGAAAAATGGAAAGAGTGCCCTACACCGGGAAAGAAGCGTTAGAGGACAAAGCCGATGTTGGGTGTATGGAAAGATAGGTCTGTTTTTTGGGACCTGCTATACTGGAAATACCTCCACACGCCACATAGCCTTGACCTCATGCACATCACGAAGAACGTGTGCGAGAGTATAATTGGCACTATTGTCAACATGCTAGAGAGGACCAAAGATGGGCCGAAGGCAAGAAACGACCTAATCAAGCTGGCATCAAGGAAGAACTTCATGGAGGATGCCCTGATGATGATGCTCATGACGATGAGGATGATGCTCAGACGCAAGAGACTCAAGGTCGTCGGCACAAAAGGGATAAGAGGAACGACTACTACTGCCCCCTTCTTGCTTCACTACGAGTGGGGAGGAGCTCCAGTAGTTTTTCAACGTCCTCGTTAGAACCAAACTTCCTATCGGTTACGAAGGTAAGATATCTCGATATCTGGACGAAACGAAGAAGTTCTCTGGGATGAAATCTCACGATTGCCCCATGCTGATGACGCATATATTCCAGTTGCAATCTGAGGGATAATGGACGAGCACGTACGTAAGACGATGTTTGGCCTCTACAACATTTTCAACATCATCTCTAGGAAGTCGATCGGTGTGAAGCAGCTCGACAGGCTACAAGAAGAGATCATCGTGATACTATGCGAGCTTGAGATTTACTCCCCCCCCCCGCGTTCCATGTCGTCATGGTGCATTAGTTGGTCCACCTTGTGGATAATATTATCCACCTCGGGCCGCTATTCCTACACAACATGATGCTGTTTGAAAGGCTGGACGGCGATCTCAAAGGATTCGTTCGCAATAGGAACCGTCCAGATGGAAGAATAGCCAAGGTCTTCCTGACGTACGAGTCCATATCGTTCTGCCAGAATTATCTACAAAATGAGGACGACGACGGCTCGGTTGGTCTGCCAAACAGGAGGCACCTCGGGAGGCTTGATGGATGTGGTCACCGCGAGGGCCATGCCCCAATGCATATCGTCTTCACTGGTCGACAAACAGACTTTGACAGGGCACACCAAGTCATGCTACAACACATTGAATTGGTCAAACCATGGGTGCTAGAGCACAAAATCTTAATTAAGAAGAGCTTCAGGGACACGGGCCGATGACGGACAAAGGGAGACGTGACTAGAGAGCACAACTCCAACTTCATGCGTTGGTTCCAGAAAGAGCTACTCCAGCTTCATCATGGTCATATGCCTTTTACAAATGAGGAAAAACTCATATTCTTCTTATTGCAGGGCCCTGCGATGAACGTGAGGACCTTCAGACGTATGACATCAACAGTTACACATTCTACACCGAGGAAGAGTACAAGAACAACGAATATCAGAACTTGGAAGTCATGATGCTATCCTATGCAGACGAGGAATCCACTTTCAAGGAGAGATTCTTCGGTAGGATCAAGGATATCTGGGAACTCTACTACTATGGATAGAAGATTCCGATGTTCCGGGTCAGATGGGCCAAGAGCGTCGGAAAAGAAGGCCGGTATTTCACCATGATGGTTATACCCGAAGCCAAATCATCAAAGGCGTCTGGCGCAAACGTCCAGGTGAAAAATGAGCCATGGGTATTGGCTTTCCAAGTAGATCAATGCTTCTACATTAGCGACCCTGTAAAGCCTAGCCACATTGTTGTCAGGAGGGAAAAAAGGAGCATCGTCGGAATGGAGGGAGCAACCACCAAGCAGGACTCCGACAAGTACGGTGATCCGGAGATAGAAGAGGAATTCGACAAGTACTTCGACAGGCCTAGTTCTGCTGCAGGAAGAAGGAAGACCACCCTACCCGCTAAAGGATGTCCATACACGAGAATAAATCCCCATGTTCCTGGGCTAAATTATTCAACCGTGATGAAGAAGGGCAAGAAGATCGCCATAACGAGATGACACTAGCTCGTTAGGAATCGACATCCAACGAAGTGACGTTTTTTGTGTGTGATATGTGTGCGCGTGCATCAAGTCGACAAAACTATACATGATACATATGTTTTTTGGTAACAATAATCATATACATGATTCGTGGTTTTTTGGAATAAATTTTGTATCTACTTGCAATTGTATACATGTGTTTTTGCTTTTATATTTGTAAATATTGAATTGTTCATATTTTAAAATACTAGATAATTATTTTATAAATTAGTAAATATTACTAGGCCAAAAAGTAATTCCAAACTTTGTTAAATATACTTTTAAATTAAAGAAAAAAAGTTGGGGGTGCCAGGATTCAAACCTAGCACCTGCAGGTTCAAACTAACCAAACCCTGCTAGTAACCAGTAGGACATGCTAGTGTAGTTATCAACACTGCACCACTCTTTGTTTTGAGTTAAGTGTGAAAAAACGCATCCCGAATCGGTTATCCATGGCACACCGATTTGGGAAGCGCCACTAAGTTGCCACACTTAGCTGAAATAACGCCCTAGCACCTACTTCCCCTTGCTCGATCGATCTTGTTCCCCTTCCTCCATCTCCACACCGCACGCCCCCTTCCTCTCGTTCCTCCCACTGCCACTAGAGAAGATGACGCCCCCGCCACCGGAGAGAAGACAACACCCCTGCCACCGTTTTCCGCCACCGGAGAAGAGGATGCCCACATGTCGCCGCCAACACCTGCCGCCGTCCGCCACCACCTGCCTCCGTCCACCACTTGCCAGGTTTGAGCCTCTCCCTCCCCTCCCTCTCCCTTATCTTGCTAGGGTTAGGGTTCCTAGGTTTGAACCAATTGGTTGGGGTTCCTAGGTTTTCTAAGGTTGGGCATTAGGATCGTTCTAGGATCAATGGGGATCCATGGCATTAGGGAAATTTTAAAGCATACATTTCTTGTCTATGTAAGGATTTGGTTGGAATGCGCACAATATTAGCTTGGCTTTACAAGATTTCACGTTGTTTTTCTGTGCCTGTGGACTAATGTGAAGGGAATATGCCCGAGAGGCAATAATAAAGTGGTTATTATCATATTCCCTATTTATGATAAATGTTTATTTTGCATGCTATAATTGTATTAATACGGAAACATTAATACATGTGTGTTTAATAAACAAAAAGGAAGTTCCTAGTTGTGCCTCTCTTATAAACTAGCTCGTTGATTAACAAAATGATCAAGGTTTCCTGATCATGGACATTGGATGTTGTTAATAACGAGCTCACAACATTATTGGAATGGTGTGATGAACATTCATCCGAAGTATAGCATTACGATCAAAGTCATTGTGTTTATATTCCTATAACATCATACGAAGTAATCTTAGTCCTTAGACCATGAGATCATGCCAATCACTAACACCGGAAGAGTATCTTGATAACATCAAACATCACACCGTAACAGGGTGACTATAAATATGGGTTCAGTGCTACAAATGTGTTATGTTGAGGCTCATGGATCAAGAGTGGAATTTGTCCATCCCGATGACAGAGAGATATACTCTGGGCCCTCTCGGTGATATCACATTAGTTAGCTTGCAAGCAAGTGATTTGATCACTAGAATGTTATATCCCAGAAACAAGAAAATAGTACATGTCGGTAATGAGATCAAACTAGGTATGGGGATACCGATGATCGAATCTCGGACATGTAATATATCGCGAGACAAAGGGATTGAGTTACATGCGTATAAGGTTCACACGATCACAAAAGTCATCGTTGAATATGTGGGAGTCAGTACGGATCTCCAGGTCCTGTTGCTGATTATTGATCGAAGAGGGGCTCGATCATGTCTACATTATTCGTGAACCGTAGGGTGACACACTTAAGGGACACCGACACCATTTGGAGCAATTAATATGCCAGAGAAAGAAAAAGGAAAGCGCAGGAATTTATTTCACTAGACACCAGAACTGTTTTGGTTGAAATTGCTGAAACTGGTTCTACATGTGAAATTGAAATGTTATAAGGGGTTTTATGTGAATTTTTGTTAATTAGAGTAATTAACAAAATTCTGAATAAATAGATAAAAGAGTTTTATTTAAATGAGAGCTTGCATTAAATTTGGTGGAAATTTAATGCATGTGAGTGGATTTTTGAGTGGAGGCATGTTTATGTGAGTGGAGGCTTTTCATTTTGAGTGGGAGCTACACCCACATGAATGTGTAAGAGGTGGGGGCAGCCACCATGGCTGGGATCCATGCCCCTTGGGTGCCCCTCTCTCCCTATAAAAGTCCTCCCTCTCCTCCTCTCAAAGCACACCTCCTCGTGAAGGATCTCTCCCCCCTTTTAGATTTCCCCATGGTCTCAGATCAGCGAGATACATGTTCCCGGTGGCTTTTTTTGGAAGGATTTTTTGCTTCTGCTGCTTCACTGGAGCGAGGGCGCGGACGTTGTCGGGGTACTCGGACGTGTGTGCGATCACATATGCACCACTGCTTTGTGGTGCTGGACTTGATGGTGTTGGACCGGCTGGACCGGATGGACTTCTTCTCGATATTGAGATCGACAAGCATTCGACTATATCATCCACGAGTACAACCTCGTTAACGCTATTCGGTTTTCGAGGGTATGTATTCTATGGATGTATATCCACCCATTAATTGTATCTAGTAGATAGATCTTGGTACATAGTTGTTCCCATCGTAGAATTTTTTTTTGTTTTTATGCTATGAATGCTACAGTGGTATCAGAGCCGGATCTATGCGTAAATGCTTTGCACGGGTAGTACACATATGTATATGTGGACGATGATGATCATGTTATTGCTTCTTAGTTGTACTTTGGATATTGGTGGCATAGTGGGATGAAGCGGCCCGGATAAACTTTACATGTCCTCGCACATGAGACCTATTCCACGCTTGACATGCAACTAGTTTTGCATAAGTGGCTAGCGAGCGTCTGTCTCTTCTACTATAGTCAATATCTAATTTGCAACGAGTTGTCAACAATTTTGTTATCCTCGTTGTGGTTCATGTTCATAGGTAATAATGGTTCTATCTTTGAAATCCCTAAGCCACGTAAAACTTGCAATAGATAAATTAGAGGCTTCTAGTTTAGATTGTTGATGGGATAGTGTCATGATATGGTAATGTTGTAAGTGAAAGTATAAATCGATACTCTTACAACACATATAACGTGTAAGTTCCATAGACCTTGGCCTTACACATAAAGGAATGATGAGGATCATACCACGATGCACATGATGGAGATCAAGTGCAAGAACCATATCATTTCACTTATTAACATGTGATGTTTTTTGCATCTTATATTTCTTGTTTGGCGTTTTACTACCATAATAAGATGATCCCTCATTTAGATATCAACATAAAAATGTGTTCTTCCTTAAGTATGCACCGACAATGTTTCGCCGCTTCAAGAAATCACGTGATGATTGGGTGTACTTGAATCCACGAGCATATCTCGGGTGTAAGATAGTTTTACACACGTGAATACTAAGGTTCTTACTTGGCGAGCCTAGCATGTGCAGACATGACCTTGGAACATGGACCGAAATATTAAGCATGAGTCATATGTTTTGATATGATGACCATATGGATGCTCGCCTTTGAAGCTACACCGATTCACGTGATGATCGGACTTAGTGTAGTGGATTTGGTTCATGTAATCACCAAAAAGACACGAGGGATGTCGTTTTTGAGTGGGAGTTCATTTCTAATTTGGATTAGTATAACTCAATTTATCATAAATTAAATCAAAGTGAATTTGCATAATTTGTTGTAGTCATTGGCATTCGTTCACCACCTTATGCTTAGTTATAATTGAGATAATAGAACTATAGAATCCTGCATATTTACTTTACGAATTGGTATCGTATTGTGTTGAGTGTCAATCTAAAGTTTAAAGTCCTATTGCAAACTTCCAGCAAACTCTGTTTAATCCGTGAAGTTCAATAATTAGTATTATATCGAGAGTTACAATTCCAGTGTTAGTATCTAAAGTATCATGTTTTCCTCCATGATATCAGGTTTATCTAGGAGTTGAAAGAATTGTTTCAGAAACCATCATGTGTGGCAGATATAACGATATCTTTAAACAATGTTTTGGTTGCAATATGATAGGGTATAATATATGTTCTCATATTGGATGAGAATTTGCAAAGTTTGGAGATGCTAGACATCCTAATCATCCAAAAGGGTTTTGGAAAGTAATGTTATACTCACGATTCTCCTTTATAAGCTACATTAGCTTGATCATGAAAGTCGTCATGATAAGGGTGAATAGAAGATGTATGTAAAGTGTTTACTACAATAAAAGATTACTAAACAATGGATTTTGAAAGAATACCGATCATTTGATGATGGTGATCTACTTCAAAGTGCAAGTACAAAGGTATTATTATTTGAATATGCACGCTTTGGACTATGTATCATGTATATGGCGCCACTGTTGATGTTGATTGATTCTTTTAAAAACGAAAAGGAAATGCTGAAAGAGAATCTATAAAATATACTTGGCAGAAAAGAAAAGACTGGAAATATCCAGTTTGGGTATATAGATGATATACATGTTATGGTTGTATTCTTTGCTTGTTAAACAATGTGGTTCTTGGATATTGGATACCGAATTTGTTGGTATGAAATTTCATACAAAATGACGCAATTCATGAACTACAATGGCCTAAGTAACTAGCAAGAGAATATGTGATGATGATCATCAAAAACAAACAAGCCGTTGTTTGTATTTCTCGTTGACATCAAAGCTTGCCTTCAAGATTTGTTTTAATAATAGTTATTTAAATCAGGTATTATGAGAACAAAGATTGTTCAAATAATAACTGTATTCCATATAAGATGGATGATTTACAAATCTAGTTAGAGAAATCACATCTATAAAACTAATGCTAAAATGTCGCAAGACAAATGATTGGAAGATCACTTAAGAAGTGACATCGCTGTTTAAATTATATTGGAAATTAAACATGAAGAAACTCCATTTTTATGGATTTTTCGAGTCTTTGATATGATCAAATGACGCTTCTGAGACTTTCCTCGGGATAATTGAAACTTCGTTCAAAGGACAAAGAAGAACGATCGACTAAAT
Organism: Avena insularis; assembly: GCA_023614405.1. Classification (NCBI taxonomy): domain Eukaryota; kingdom Viridiplantae; phylum Streptophyta; class Magnoliopsida; order Poales; family Poaceae; genus Avena; species Avena insularis. Next base: position 187,049,828 of record CM042685.1, read on the forward strand.
TATTAGAATTTATACATATCGATGTATGTAGTCCATTATGTTTAGTCGTAAGCGATGGATTTCAACTTCATATGCTTTCTCCGGAAATTTGAGTGAATATTCACTTAATGAGAAAGAAGTATGAAATATTTGAAAATGTTCAAAGACTTCCAAGATGAAGTGGAAAATCATTGTAACAATAAAATAAATGATTTATGATTTTATCATAAAGGGATTTATTTGAGTTGCAAGTGTAGAAAATAAATGATTTATGATTTTATCATAAAGGGATTTATTTGAGTTGCAAGTGTAACAAGAAAATAAATGATTTATGATTTTATCGTAAAGGGATTTATTTGAGTTGCAAGTTTAGCAAAACACCTAGATTTACATCTCTCGAAACACCATAGGAATATGGAGTGTTTGAGATTTGTAATGAAACCTTGTTTGACATGGTTGGTGAAGGGAATATGCCCTGAGAGGCAATAATAAAGTGTTTATTATGTTTATTCCAAGTATATGATAGATGTTTATTTTGCATGCTACAATTGTATTAATACGGAAACGTTAATACATGTGTGTTTAATAAACAAACAGAAAGTTCCTAGTTATGCCTCTCTCATAAACTAGCTCGTTGATTAACAAGATGATCAAGGTTTCCTGATCATGGACATTGGATGTTGTTAATAACGGGATCACAACATTAGTGTAATGATGTGATGAACATTCATCCGAAGTATAGCATTACGATCAAAGTCATTGAGTTTATATTGCTATAACAACTTACGAAGTGATCCTAATCCTTAGACCATGAGATCATGTCAATCACTAACACCGGAAGAGTTTCTTGATAACATCAAATGTCACACCGTAACAGGGTGATTATAAAGATGGATTCAGAACTAATAAAGTGTTATGTTGAGGCTCATGGATCGAGAGTGGAATTTTTTCATCCCGATGACGGATAGATATACTCTGGGCCCTCTCGGTGATATCACATTGATTAGCTTGCAAGCAAGTGATTTGATCACTAGAATGTTATATCACGGGAACAAGAAAAGAGTGCATGTCGGTAACGAGATCAAACTAGGTATGGAGATACCAATGATCGAATCTCGGACATGTAATATATCGTGAAACAAAGGGATTAAGAGACTAGCGTAAAAGGTTCCGACGATCACAAGAAAGTCATCGTTGAATGTGTGGGAGTCAGTATGGGTCTCGGATCCGCTTGATTATTGATCCGAGAGGGGTCTCGATCATGTCCGCATTATTCACGAACCGTAGGGTGACACACTTAAGAGACACCGACATCCAATTGGAGCAAAAGTTTCATGCCAAAGAATAAACAAGCGCAGGAATTTATTTCACTAGATAGCGAAACAGGTTTTCGGGTGAAATTGCATAAAATGGTTATGCATGTGAAATGGAATTCTAGCAAGGGGTTATTTGTGAATGTTTGTCATTAAAGTAATTGACAAAATTCTGAATAAAATAAAAGAGTTTTATTTAATGAGAGTTTGCATTAAATTTGGTGGAAATTTAATGGGAATTTGAGTGGACTTTTGAGTGGAGGGAATTTAAAGGAATTTTGTGAGTGGAGTGTCCACCCACATGAAGAGGGGAGGGCAAGGGGGCAGCCCCCATGGCTGCCACCCCTTGGGGTTCCCCTCCTCCTATAAAGGAGCCCTCCTCACTTGTCTCTCACACCTCCTCGTGAAGGATCTCTCTCCCCCTCTAGAATTTATCCCCCATGGTCTCGGACTAGCGAGATACATGTTCCCGGTGGCTATTCGGCAAGAAAGAGTTGTGCTTCCGCTGCATCGCTAGAGCGAGGAGGCGGGGGTTTCTCGGTGCCTCGAACGTGTGTGCGAGCACGGATGCGCTGCTGATTTGTGGCGCTAGGACTTCCTCTCGATCTTGAGATCGGCAAGAGATCGTCTATATCAACCACGAGTTGAACTCGTTAAGCTTTGTCGGTCTTCAAGGGTATGTTCTCTATGGATATACATCCGCCCGTTGTTTGTATCTAGTAGATATATCTTGGTACATAGTTCCCATTGTAGGAAAACTTTTGTTTTCTATGCTGCAAACCCTACAGTGGTATCAGAGCCGGATCTATGCGTAGATGCTTTACACGGGTAGTACACATATAAGTATGTGGGCGATGATGATCATGTTTTTGCTCCTTTGTTGTAATTTTGGATATTGGTGGCACAGTGGGATGAAGTGGCCCGGACAAACTTTACATGTCCTCGCACATGAGACCTGTTCCACGCTTGACATGCAACGAGTTTGCATAAGTGGCTAGCGGGTGTCTGCCTCTCCTACTATAGTCAATATATATTTTGCAAGCGAGTTGTCAACAATTTGGTTATCCTCGTTGTGGTTCATGTTCGTAGGTAAGAACGGTTCTATCTCGAAAGCCCTAAGCCATGTAAAACTTGCAATGGATAAATTAGAGGCGTCTAGTTTAGATTGTTGCTGGGCTAGTGTTATGATATGGTAGTATTGTAAGTAGAAGTATGAGATGATACTCTTACAACACACATAGCGTGTAAACTCCATAGACCATGGATTTACACATATAGGTATGATAGTGATCATACCACGATGCACATGATAGAGATCATCTACGGGAACCATATCATTTCACTAATAAACATGTGATGTTTGATAGCATCTTATATTGCTTGTTTAGCGCTTTGTTAGCATAATAAGATGATCCCTCATTTAAATATCAAGATAAGAATGTGTTCTTCCTTTAGTATGCACCGATTATGTTTCGTCGCTCCAAGACATCACGTGATGATCGGGTGTTCTTGGATCCACGACCATATTTCGGGTGTAAAACAGTTACACACGCAAATACTAAGGTTCTAACTTGGCGAGCCTAGCATGTACAGACATGGCCTCGGAACACGGACCAAAAGGTTAAGCATGAGTCATATAGTTGATATGATGCCCATTTGATGCTCGCTTTTGAAGCTACACCGACTCACGTGATGATCGGACTTGGTGTAGTGCATTTGGTTCATGTAATCACCAAAAAGGCACGAGGGATGTCGTTTTTGAGTGGGAGTTCATTCATAATATGGATTAGTTGAACTCAATCTATCATACACTTAGTCTAAACTTTACAAATTCTATTGTAGATGGCACCACCTGCTTTTAATTTCAATGTGTTCATGGAGAAAGAGAAACTAGCAACGAACGGTAGCAACTTTACCGAATGGGCCATGAATTTGAGGATTCTCCTCTCTGCTGCACAAAAGCAATATGTGCTAGAAGCGCCGTTAGGCCCCCCACCTTTTGATGATGCCCCTGACGAGGAGAAGAATGTCTATCAGACTCGTCAGGAGGACCACAACTTAGTTCATTGCGGCATATTGTATGGGCTAGAGCCGGAACTTCGAAAGCATTTCGAAAATGGCAATGCATTTGATACAATGGGTGAGTTGAAAATGATTTTTGACACACATGCTGCTGTAGAGAGCTACAACGCTTCAGAAAAGTTCTTTAGCTGCATGATGGAAGAGCACAGCTCCGTTAGTGAGCATGTACTCAAGATGTCGGGTTACGCCGATAAGCTTGTGTCTTTGGGAATATCGATTCCCATTGACTTAGGCATCCATCGTGTCCTGCAGTCTCTGCCACCTAGCTATAAGAGCTTCGTGATGAACTATAATATGCAAGGCATGAAGAAGTCTCTCCCCGAGCTTCTGTCAATGCTTAAAACTGCAGAAGTGGAGATAAAAAAGGAACATCAAGTGTTGATGATCAATAGGAACACTGGTTTCAAGAAAGACAAGAAGGGAAAACGGAAAGGAAGTAAGGATGGCAAGCCTGTTGCCGTGCCTGAAAAGAAACCCCGAGTTGGACCTAAGTCTGATACCGAGTGTTACTATTGTAAGGGGCAACCCTTTGGCATCGCAATCGCCCCAAGTATCTGGCAGACAAGAAGGCTGGCAAGGCAAACAAAGGTATATATGATATACATGTTATTGATGTGTACTTGACTAGTGCTCGCAGTAGCACATGGGTATTTGATACCAGTTCAGTTGCTAATATTTGTAACTCGAATCAGGGGCTGCGGAACAAGCGACCGCTAGCAAGGGGTGAGGTCAAGATGCGTGTCGGCAATGGATCAAGCGTTGATGTGATCGCCGTCGGAACGCTGCCTCTCCACTTGCCGTCGGGATTAGTTATAAACTTGAATAACATATCTGGTGCACCTGCGAGCATGAACATTGTATCTGGATCGTGTTTGATGCGAAGTGGTTATTCATTTAAATCTGAGAACAATGGTTATTCCATTTATATGAATGAAATCTTTTATGGTCATGCATCGATGATGAATGGTTTATTTCTAATAGATCTCGATGATAATGTTACACATATTCATAATGTTGATGCTAAAAGGATTAAACTTAATGATGATATATCCGCATATATGTGGCACTGCTGTCTAGGTCATATTGGCGTTAAACGCATGAAGAAGCTCCATTCGTATGGAATTTTGGAATCACTTGATTATGAATCATTTGATACATGTGAGCCATGCCTTATGGGCAAGATGACTAGAACGCCGTTTTCCGGTTCAATGGAACGGGCGACAGATTTATTGGAAATCATACATTCTGATGTATGTGGTCCAATGAGTGTGTCGGCGCGAGGTGGATATCGTTATTTTGTTACTTTCACGGATGATTTGAGTAGATACGGTTATATCTACTTGATGAAACACAAGTCTGAAACCTTTGAAAAGTTCAAGGAATTTCAGAATGAAGTGGAAAATCATCGTAATAGAAAGATCAAATTTCTACGGTCCGACCGTGGAGGTGAGTATCTAAGTTACGAGTTTAGCACTCACATGAAAGAGTGTGGAATTGTTTCACAACTCACGCTTTAGGAACACCACAGCGAAATGGTGTGTCGGAACGTCGTAATCGTACTTTATTAGATATGGTTCGATCTATGATGTCTCTGACGGACTTGCCGTTGTCATTTTGGGGTTATGCACTGCTGCATTCACTTTAAATCGGGCACCATCTAAATCCGTTGAAAAGACACCGTATGAATTTTGGTTTGGAAACAAACCTAAGTTGTCTTTTCTTAAAGTTTGGGGATGCGATGTTTATGTGAAGAAACTTCAACCGGATAAACTCGAACCCAAAGCGGAAAAATGTGTCTTCATAGGATACCCTAAGGAAACTATTGGGTATTCCTTCTATCACAGATCCGAGGGCAAGGTTTTTGTTGCCAAGAATGGATCCTTTCTAGAGAAAGAGTTTCTCGCGAAAGGTGTGAGTAGTCGGAAAATAGAACTCGAAGAGGTTATTGAACCTTCTCTTCAAAGTATGGCGAGTAGCGCAGCGCCGGAAGTTGTTCCGGAATTGGCTCCACCTATTGAAGAGGGAACTAATGATAATGATCATGAAACTCCGAAAGAGAGTACTACCGAACCTCGCAGGTCAAGTAGGACGCGTGCAGCTCCCGAGCTGTACGGAAATCCTGTCATGAATTTCATGGTTGATGAAAATAATGACCCTGCGACGTATGAAGAAGCGATGATGAGCCCGGATTCCAACAAATGGTTAGAAGCCATGAAATCCGAGATGGAATCCATGTATGAAAATCAAGTTTGGAACTTGGTGGAATTACCTCATGACCGAAAGGCCGTGGAGAACAAATGGATTTTCAAAAGGAAAACTGATGCTGATGGTAATGTGACAGTCTATAAAGCTCGACTTGTCGCAAAAGGGTTTCGACAAATTCAAGGAGTTGACTACGATGAGACATTCTCTCCCGTAGCGATGCTAAAGTCAGTTAGGATTATGTTAGCAATTGCTCCATATTTCGATTATGAGATATGGTAGATGGATGTCAAAACCGCGTTTCTCAATGGTAATATTGAAGAAGAGTTGTATATGATACAACCAAAGGGTTTTGTCGATCCTAAGGATGCTAACAAGGTGTGCAAGCTTCAGCGATCCATCTATGGATTGAAGCAAGCCTCATGAAGATGGAATCTCCGCTTTGATGAGGTGATCAAAGAGTTTGGATTTGTCCAAACTTATGGAGAAGCTTGTATTTACAAGAAAGTGAGTGGGACCAATGTGGCATTTCTGATATTATATGTGGATGACATATTATTGATCGGAAATGATATAGATCTTTTAAACAGTGTTAAAAGTTATCTAAACAGCAAATTTTCAATGAAGGACCTAGGTGAAGCGTCATACATATTAGGCATAAAGATCTATAGAGATAGATCTAGGCGCCTAATAGGGCTATCGCAAAGTACATACCTTGATAAGATTTTAAAGAAGTTTAAAATGGACGGAAGTAAGAAGGGGTTCTTACCTATGTTGCAAGGCAAGACATTGAGTAAGACTCAAAGTCCGTTTCGGAAGAAAGAGAGATAATGGACAAAGTCCCCTATGCTTCAGCCATAGGCTCTATAATGTACGCCATGCTATGTACAAGACCGGATGTGGCACATGCTATTAGTTTGACTAGTAGGTACCAATCGGATCCAGGTTCGGAACACTGGATAGCGGTCAAGAATATCCTTAAGTACTTACGAAGAACTAAGGATATGTTTCTTGTATACGAAGGTGAAGAAGAGCTCGTCGCTAAGTGTTATGTTGATGCTAGCTTTGACACTGATCCGGATGACTCTAAGTCTCAATCCGGATACGTATTTCTCATGAATGGCGGAGCGGTTAGTTGGAGGAGCTCCAAACAACCTGTGGTAGCGGGATCAACAACGGAGGCCGAATATGTTGCTGCTTTAGAAGCGGCTCAGGAAGCAGTTTGGATGAAGGAGTTCATATCCGAACTAGGAGTGGTTGCAAACGCGTTGGATCCAATGGTGATCTAATGTGACAATAATGGTGCCATTGCCAATGCCAAAGAACCAAGGTCTCACAAGCATTCCAAGCATATTAAGCGCCGGTTTCACTCCATCCGCGAGCATGTCAAGGACGGAGATATAAAGATTTGTAAAGTACATACGGATCTCAATGTAGCAGATCTGTTGACTAAAACTCTCCCTAGAGCAAAACATGATCAACACCAGAACTCAATGGGTGTTAGATTTATCACTATGTAACTAGATTATTGTCTCTAGTGCAAGTGGGAGACTGAAGGGAATATGCCCTGAGAGGCAACAATAAAGTGTTTATTATGTGTATTCCAAGTATATGATAGATGTTTATTTTGCATGCTATAATTGTATTAATACGAAAACGTTAATACATGTGTGTTTAATAAACAAACAGAAAGTTCCTAGTTATGCCTCTCTCATAAACTAGCTCGTTGATTAACAAGATGATCAAGGTTTCCTGATCATGGACATTGGATGTTGTTAATAACAGGATCACAACATTAGTGTAATGATGTGATGAACATTCATCCGAAGTATAGCATTAAGATCAAAGTCATTGAGTTTATATTGCTATAACAACTTACGAAGTGATCCTAATCCTTAGACCATGAGATCATGTCAATCACTAACACCAGAAGAGTTTCTTGATAACATCAAACGTCACACCGTAACAGGGTGATTATAAAGATGGATTCATAACTAATAAAGTGTTATGTTGAGGCTCATGGATCGAGAGTGGAATTTTTTCATCCCGATGACGGATAGATATACTCTGGGCCCTCTCGGTGATATCACATTGATTAGCTTGCAAGCAAGTGATTTCATCACTAGAATGTTATATCACGGGAACGAGAAAAGAATGCATGTCGGTAACGAGATCAAACTAGGTATGGAGATACCAATGATCGAATCTCGTACATGTAATATATCATGAAACAAAGGGATTAAGATACTAGCGTAAAAGGTTCCGACGATCACAAGAAAGTCATCGTTGAATGTGTGGGAGTCAGTATGGGTCTCCAGATCCCGCTTCTGATTATTGATCCGAGAGGGGTCTCGATCATGTCCGCATTATTCACGAACCGTAGGGTGACACACTTAAGAGACACCGACATCCAATTGGAGCAAAAGTTTCATGCCAAAAGAATAAACAAGCGCAGGAATTTATTTCACTAGATACCGAAACAGGTTTTCGGGTGAAATTGCATAAAATGGTTATGCATGTGAAATGGAATTATAGCAAGGGGTTATTTGTGAATGTTTTTCATTAAAGTAATTGACAAAATTCTGAATAAAATAAAAGAGTTTTATTTAATGAGAGTTTGCATTAAATTTGGTGGAAATTTAATGGGAATTTGAGTGGACTTTTGAGTGGAGGGAATTTAAAGGAATTTTGTGAGTGGAGTGTCCACCCACATGAAGAGGGGAGGGCAAGGGCAGCCCCATGCGTGGCCACCCCTTGGGGTTCCCCCCCTCCTCCTATAAAAGGAGCCCCCCTCCTCACTTGTCTCTCACACCTCCTCGTGAAGGATCTCTCTCCCCCTCTAGAATTTATCCCCCATGGTCTCGGACTAGCGAGATACATGTTCCCAGTGGCTATTCGGCAAGAAAGAGTTGTGCTTCCGCTGCATCGCTGGAGCGAGGAGGCGGAGGTTGCTCGGTGCCTCGAACGTGTGTGCGAGCACGGATGCGCTGCTGATTTGCGGCGCTAGGACTTCCTCTTGGTCTTGAGATCGGCAAGAGATCGTCTACATCAACCATGAGTTGAACCCATTAAGCTTTGTCGGTCTTCAAGGGTATGTTCTCTACGGATATACATCCGCCCGTTGTTTGTATCTAGTAGATAGATCTTGGTACATAGTTCCCATCGTAGGAATTTTTTTGTTTTCTATGCTGCGAACCCTACAGTTGGATCAAAGGTGTTATTTATAAAACTGCCATTATGTTTTAAAAGATTAAAAGCTTTAGAGACTACCGCTTTTACACTGAAAAGAGATCCATTTTGATCCATTGAAATGACACCTTGTAATTTATGGTTTGGGGTAAAACCCAAGTTGTCCTTTCTTAAATTTTGGTATACTAAGCATAAGTAAGATGTTTACAACCAAATTCGGATGATCATGTCTTTGTAGGCTATTTTGAATAACCATTGGGTATTCCTCCATAACACCGAGGACAAAAGGGTTTGTCGCTTGAAACGTGAAGTTTCTTGAAAAAGGATTTTTTCGCAAAAGTTAAGTGGGAGGACAATAAAACTTTGATAAGGTTAACGAACCTTAGCTATATGTGCTGAGTTGCGCAGCACCGGAAAATGTTCTAGAGGCAGCCACAATGCTCATGACTCACGTACCTCAAAGGTTGCGGTCACGGAGGTCTAAGTTCCTATTGAACAAAGTAGGTCGGATAAACAATCAAATGCTGTAATTTGAGAGTAAATCATTGTTGTTTGATAATGATAAATCGACTACATGAAAAGAAGCGATGATGGGCCCTGACTCCGTCAAATGGCTTGAAGCCATAAAATCCGTGATAGTTCCATACACGAGAAATCAAGTTTTTTGAACTTGGAAGACCCTCTAGAAAGGTGTAAAAATCTATCGGTCGTATTTAGATCTATAAAAAAACAGACATGGATGTTTCACATCTATGAAATAGTCGACATGTCATAAAGTTTTTTACGACAATGTTCAAGGAGTTGACTATGACAAGATTTGATCTTTCATAGCGATATTTAGTCTGGACGGATTAAATTAGTAACCACTACATATAATTTGGTATATGGTAGATGAATAAACAAAATAAAGTTCTTCTAAAATAATAGTTACCTAGGACGTGTGCATGACACGATCCAAAGGGTTTTGTTAATTCAAAGGATGCTAAAAAGGGCATGCAAACTTCAATGGTTGAAGTAAGCATCGGGGAGTTGGAATCTTCACCGTGATAAAACTGTTAAAGGAGTTTTCATCTAGAGACGATGAAGATGCTTGCATTTGCAATAAATTAAGTGGAAGCGCTGAGACATATTTCTAATACATTATGTGGAGGACATCTTGTTGATTGGAAATGATGTATCTTTTATTGGCAAAGGTTAAGAATTTCAATTCGATGAAAGACTTAGGCAAAACCCGAATATTTAGCATGAATGTCTACATGGATAGACTGTGACGCTAATATTGTTGTGCCAAACGTACATATATGAGATATTGAAGGAGTTCAATATAGAAACAAAGAGAAAAGGTTCTTGTCGCATGGAATAGAATTGAATCAAGATTCAAGTGTTTCGACACTTCATAAGTGAAACAAGATTCAAGTGCTTTGACACTTGACGAGTGAAATCACAAGAATGTTTTGATCAATCATACCATGATATGTACACATTCAGATATGTCCTATGCTCTAAGTGTTATGAGCATACACCATAATGAATCATAAAATGATCATTGGACGATAGTAAGGATATTCTTATAATCTTTTGGAAGAATTAAGAATATATTCCATTTGTATCAGAGAGAAATAGTTCATTGAAAAATGATAATAGTTTTGTCACAATATACAAATTAAATTTATCTCAATTTAAACTATGGGTGACACAATGCAATGGAAAGGAGATTCCATGATGGATTTGGATGAATTCCAAAGTTAAGACATTGTGACGGATACTAAAACAAAAGGCTAAGTACATGACTGCTATAGTAGCAGCAAAGGTGGGCATTTGTGTCAAGTAGTTTGTTATCAAACTAAGGTGTGGTTCGCAACGGGCTAACACTAAAGATATATTGTACGACTATAATATCGACATATTTAACCCCAAGGAACTAAAGGTCTAACCAAAACACCAAATTTATATAATGCCATCTCATTAGAGAAATGAGTGATGCGTGGAGACGCAAAGACATGCAAATACACAAGGACCTGAAAGCGTCAAATCCGTAGATTATGTTAACCACTTGCAATTGCGTATATGGAACACCATAAAACCATAGGTGTTCAATACGCAAAGTTTCTAAACTAGATTATTGTCTCTAGTGCAAGTGGGAGACTGAAGGAAATATGCCCGAGAGGCAATAATAAAGTGGTTATTATCGTATTACTTATTTATGATAAATGTTTAATTTGCATGCTATAATTGTATTAATACGGAAACATTAATACATGTATGTTTAATAAACAAAAAGGAAGTTCCTAGTTATGCCTCTCTTATAAACTAGCTCGTTGATTAACAAGATGATCAAAGGTTTCCTGGTCATGGACATTGGATGTTGTTAATAACGAGGTCACAACATTATTGGAATGGTGTGATGAACATTCATCCGAATTATAGCATTACGATCAAAGTCATTATGTTTATATTGCTATAACATCATACGAAGTAATCTTAGTCCTTAGACCATGAGATCATGTTAATCACTAACACCGGAAGAGTATCTTGATAACATCAAACATCACACCGTAACAGGGTGACTGTAAATATGGGTTCAGTGCTACAAAGGAGTTATGTTGAGGCTCATGGATCAAGAGTGTAATTTGTCCATCCCGATGATGGAGAGATATACTCTGGGCCCTCTCGGTGATATCACATTAGTTAGCTTGCAAGCAAGTGATTTGATCACTAGAATGTTATATCACGAAAACAAGAAAAGAGTACATGTCGGTAACAGGACCAAACTAGGTATGGGGATACCGATGATCGAATCTCGGACATGTAATATATCGCGAGACAAAGGGATTGAGTTACATGCTTATAAGGTTCACACGATCACAGAAGTCATTGTTGAATATGTGGGAGTCAGTACGGATCTCCAGGTCCCGCTGCTGATTATTGATCGGAGAGGGGTATCGATCATGTCTACATTATTTGCGAAACGTAGGGTGACACACTTAAGGGATACTGACACCATTTGGATCAAATAATATACCAGAGAAAGAAAAGGGAAAGCGCAAGAATTTATTTCACGAGACACCAGAACTGTTTCGGTTAAAATTGCTGAAACTGGTTCTGCATGTGAAATTGAAGTGTTATAAGGCTTTTATGTGAATGTTTGTTACTTAGAGTAATTAACAAAATTCTTAATAAATAAATAAAAGATTTTTATTTAAATGAGAGCTTGCATTAAATTTGGTGGAAATTTAATGCATGTGAGTGGATTTTTGAGTGGAGGCATGTTTATGTGAGTGGAGGCTTTTCATTTTGAGTGGGAGATCCACCCACATAAATGTGGAAGAGGTGAGGGCAGCCACCATGGCTGAGCGCCATGCCCCTTGGGTGCCCCCCTCTCCCTATAAAAGGTCTCCATATCCTCCTCTCAAAGCACACCTCCTCGTGAAGGATCTCTCTCCCCCTTTTAGATTTTCCCCATGGTCTCGGATCAGCGAGATACATATTCCCGGTGGATTTTTATGAAAGGATTTGTTGCTTCCGCTGCTTCACTAGAGCGAGGGCGCGGAGGTTTTCAGGGTACCCGGAAGCGTGTGCGATCACGGATGCACCACTGCTTTGCGGTGCTGGACTTGATGGTATTGGACCGGCTGGACCGGATGGACTTCTTCTCGATCTTGAGATCAGCAAGCCTTCGACTACATCATGCACGAGTACAACCTCGTTAACGCTATTCGGTTTCGAGGGTATGTATTCTATGGATGTATATCCACCCGTTGCTTGTATCTAGTAGATAGATCTTGGTACATAGTTGTTCCCATCGTAGGAATTTTTTTCGTTTTCTATGATGCGAACCCTACATAATTTTAGATACAATGGAGGTTGTCTGGGCCGTAGTTAGCACTTCAATAAGGTTCATGTAGAGAAACCACATGTTGTTTTCTTGTCATGGGCATATCACTAGCCACTGGTGGTTGTTATATTTTCTTTGCAGTGTCAGAAATGGTTTTCAATATATGTGGAATAGTGGGTTGCTTTCTCAGAGCTGCATTTCCTAATACAAGCTCTATAAATTCTCTATTTTGAATTTAGCCAGTTATATTACAGAAATATTAATTGACGATGTCATGGAGTATAGCTCTGCATAATAAACAAAAAAATAGAATGAGTATAGTAATTCTGTCTGACTACTCTGCAGTTGAAAATGCATAGAATGAGTATAGTAATTCTGTCTGACTACTCTGCAGTTGAAAATGTACCTTTTATCGTCAGGGAATTTATCTGAAATGATAGTGGTAGTTTGTTTAATTTTCTACATGGATTTTACTTGAGGTAGAATTGGAGATCATGGGGAAATTTATGCAAATTGAATTTTCTGGAACAAACATGGTAAGCCTTGTATTCAGTTATGATGATTTGGGTTGTGAAATGTCAGTTAGTGCTTCTTTCAGTAAACCGTGACCTCACAGGTCAGAACCTTAGAAATAGTAATGTTGCTTTTCTCTTGCTATACTGTATGACTGATCTCTATCATGACATTTGCTATGTTGGATTCATAACTTTTTGAGTGATATGAATTATGTGCTGCTTGTAGATTTGTGTTTGCTAGTTGTCCTGTAGAGTCAGCTTTAACTGGCAACATATTGGCACTGATTTCTTCTAGAGTCAGGGGTCATAAATGCTTGGTAATTTACAATAAGTTGAATACTTGGCATGTACACCCACTGTCATGGAGGTTCAAACATTGAATATATACAGAGAGAAAATGTTAATGCATATTTTATATTTTTCTGACAATTATGTAATGAAGATATGAAAGATATTCAAACACCATCCATGGTTTTGAACTTTCAATTATTTCTGGCAGCTAGTATATACCTCTAAAATGTACCATTACCTATCTCCTACCCTGATTGTCCATCATCTTGCAAATAACTGCAGAAGTGGTAGCTTCCACTTTAGGTTAAGTGCTCGTAACTTAAAAACCTGAGGTATTCATCTCTGACTGGCATGTATCTCTATTGCTGCATCTCTTATCCGCATTCTATCCCTGGCTTGTTGCTTTGGGCGGTATATCTATTATAATATCTGTCGGATTATAAATTAGGCATGCCCGCATTGTTTATATCTCAAATTATCTTCTACTCCCTTCAATTTAAAGTATAAGATGTTTTGGGAGTTCACTTTTCTCTGCTTTTACCTGATTTATGTGTCAAGATTCCTGGAGAGTTGGTTGAAAGGAAGAAAAATACAACATGTGTTAAGATGCCAAGTTAATTATTTTGTGGTTGGTCTAGCCTTACTATTAGGAATCTCGTAACTCCAGTATGTTGGTATAGCCTTGCTATTAGCATGTGTTAGGCCAATAAATTCGTGTGTGCATTTTATTAGGAATTTGGTAACTCCAATATGATCCTCTTTAATTTCCTACACTACACTGGACTGGACTGCAACGCGTGCCCATAGTGCTAAGACAGTACTCAAGAACCCTACTTAATTTCCATTTCCTACACGACACTACATTGGACTGGACTGGAGTTTATATTCTGTGAATGAAATGGTGTTGTGAACAGTGCAGGGTGGTGGTGGACATTCTATGAATGAAATGGTGTTGTGAACAGTGCTATGAACAATGCTTACTGGATTATAATGAAATGGTGTTATGTATATGCATTCTTTTATGAATCAGTGGTGGTGGTGGACATTTTTCATGAATTGTTGCAGGGATTCCAAACTGAGTGCCCGTTACTCCCGAAATGTTGATTCATTTCTGTTTCGGTGAGAAATGGGCACTCCTAGGTAGCCTTTTTAGGATAGGTGCTGTTGAATTTTCCGATCAAGTTCTTGTACTAATTAGTTGCATATACTTGTTTGGTGCAAATATGTAGACCGGAAAAGTCAACGACGGGGCTAGCCCTTCGAAGCCAATGAGTGTCAAAGAAGAAGCCCGGGAGGCCAACATGCCATTTTGGCGGTTTTACCAGAGGGCGGAGGAGGAGTAGGAAATAGATGCCATGGCTGACGATGAATATACATAGAGGGTGACGACGATGCTGGAATTGAAGGGAATATGCCCGAGTGGCAATAATAAAGTGGTTATTATCGTATTCCTTATTTATGATAAATGTTTATTTTGCATGCTATAATTGTATTAATACGAAAATATTAATACATGTGTGTTTAATAAACAAAAAGGAAGTTCCTAATTATGCCTCTCTTATAAACTAGCTCGTTGATTAACTAGATGATCAAGGTTTCCTAATCATAGACATTGGATGTTGTTAATAACGAGGTCACAACATTATTAGAATGGTGTGACGAACATTCATCCGAAGTATAACATTACGATCAAAGTCATTGAGTTTATATTGCTATAACAACTTACGAAGTGATCCTAATCCTTAGACCATGAGATCATGTCAATCACTAGCAACGGAAGAGTATCTTGATAACATCAAACGTCACACCGTAACATGGTGATTATAAAGATGGGTTCAGTACTACTAAAGTGTTATGTTGAGGCCCATGGATCGAGAGTGGAATTTGTTCATCCCGATGACAGATAGATATGCTATGGGCCCTCTCGGTGATATCACATTGATTAGCTTGCAAGCAAGTGATTTGATCACTAGAATGTTATATCACGGGAACAAGAAAAGAGTGCATGTCAGTAATGAGATGAAACTAGGTATGGATATATCGATGATCGAATCTTAGACATGTAATATATTGCGAAACAAAGGGATTAAGATACTAGCATAAAAGGTTCTCGCGATCACAAGAAAGTCATCGCTGAATGTGTGGGAGTCAGTATGGGTCTCCAGATCCCGCTTCTGATTTTTGATCCGAGAGGGGTCTCGATCATGTCTTCATTATTCTCAAACCGTAGGGTGACACACTTAAGAGACACTGACATCCATTTGGAGCAAAAGTTTCATGCCGAAAAGAATAACAAGCGCGGGAATTTATTTCACTAGATACCGAAACTGGTTTTCAGGTGAAATTGCAGAAAGTGTTTTTGCATGTAAAATGAATTACTAGCAATGGGTTATATGTGAATGTTTTTCATTAAAGTAATTGACAAAATTCTGAATAAATAAAAGGAGTTTTATTTAATGAGAGTTTGCATTAAATTTGGTGGAAACTTAATGGGAATTTGAGTGGGTTTTTGAGTGGAGGAAATTGAAAGGCATTTGTGTGAGTGGAGTGTCCACCCACATGAATGAAAGGAGGGGAGGGGGCATCCCCATGGCTGGGCGCATGGACTCTTGGGTGCCCCCCTCTCCCTATAAAAGGAGCCCCCTCCCTGTCTCTCAGTCACACCTCCTCGTGAAGGATCTCTCTCCTCCTCTAGTATTTATTCCCCACGGTCTCGGACTACCGAGATACATGTTCCGGTGAATATTCGGCAAGAAAGAGTTGTGCTTCCGCTGCATCGCTGAAGCGAGGAGGCGGAGGTTGCTCGGTTCCTCGGACGTGTGTGCGAGCACGGATGCGCCGCTGATTTTCCGTGCTAAGGACTTCCTCTCGATCTTGAGATCGGCAAGAGATCGTCTACATCAACCACAAGTTTGGACTCGTTAAGCTTTGTCGGTCTTCAAGGGTATGTTCTCTATGGATGTATATCTGCCTGTTGATTGTATCTAATAGATAGATCTTGGTACATAGTTGTTCCCATCGTAAGAAATTTTTTGTTTTCTATGTTGCGAACCCTACAGTGGTATTAGAGCCGGATCTATGCATAGATGCTTTGCACGGGTAGTACACATATGAGTATGTGGGCGATGATGATCATTTTATTGCTTCTTAGTTGTACTTTGGATATTGGTGGCATAGTGGGATGAAGCGGCCCGGACAAACTTTACATGTCCTCGCACATGAGACCTGTTCCACGCTTTACATGCAACTAGTTTTGCATAAGTGGCTAGCGGGTGTCTGTCACTCCTACTATAGTCAATATCTAATTTGCAATGAGTTGTCAACAATTTGGTTATCCTCGTTGTGGTTCATTTTCACAGGTAAGAACGATTCTATCTTCGAAAGCCCTAAGCCACGTAAAACTTGCAATGGATAAATTAGAGGCGTCTACTTTAGATTGTTGATGGGCTAATGTTATGATATGGTGATGTTGTAAGTAGAAGTATGAGATGATACTCTTAGAACACACATAACGTGTAAGTTCCATATACCTTGGCCTTACACATAGAGGTATGACAGTGATCATACCATGGTGCACATGATGGAGATCATATGCAAGAACCATATCATTTCACTTATTAACATGTGATGTTTGTTGCATCTTATATTGCTTGTTTGGCATTTTATTAGCATAATAAGATGATCTCTTATTTAAATATCAAGATAAGAATGTGTTCTTCCTTAAGTATGCACCGATTATGTTTCTTCTCTACAAGACATCACGTGATGATCGGGTGTTCTTGGATCCACGACCATATTACGCATGTAAGACAATTACACACGCGAATACTAAGGTTCTTACTTGGCGAGCTAGCATGTACATACATGGCCTCGGAACATGTACCAAAAGGTTAAGCGTGATTCATATGGAAGATATGATGCCCATTTGATGCTCGCATTTGAAGATACACCGACTCATGTGATGATCGGACTTGGTGTAGTAGATTTGGTTCATGTAATCACCAAAAAGACATGAGGGATGTCGTTTTTGAGTGGGAGTTCATTTATAATTTGGATTAGTAGAACTCAATTTATCATAAATTAAATCAAAGTGAATTTGCATAATTTGTTGTAGTCATTGGCATTCGTTCACCACCTTATGCATAGTTGTAATTGAGATAATAGAACTATAGAATTTTGGATATATACTTTACGAACTAGTATCGTATTGTGTTGAGTGTCAATATAAAATTTAAAGTCCTATTGCAAATTTTCAGCAAACTCTATTTACTCCGTGAAATTTAATAATTGGTATTAAATCGAGAGTAACAATTCCAGTGTTTGTATCTTAAGTATCATGTTTTGCCTCCATGATTCTTGATTGTTTTAATATCAAGTTTATTTAGGAGATGAAAGAATTATTTTAGAAACCATCATGTGTGACAGATATAATGATATTTGGAACAATGTTTTGGTTGAAATATGATAGAGTATAATATATGTTCTCATATTGGATGAGAATTTGCGAAGGTTGGAGATGCTAGACATCCTAATCATCCAAAAAGGTTTTTGAAAGTAATGTTATACTTGCGATTCTCCTTTTTAAGCTACATTAGCTTGATCATGAAAGTCATCATGATAAGGGTGAATAGAAGATGTATGTAAAGTGTTTACTACACTAAAAGATTACTAAAGAATGGATTTTGAAAGAATACCGATCATTTGATGATGGTGATCTACTTCAAAGTGCAAGTCCAAAGGTATTATTATTTGAATATACACGCTTTGGACTATGTATCATGTATATGGCTCCACTGTTGATGTTGATAGATTCTTTTAAAAAGGAGAAGGAAATGCTGAAAGAGAATCTATAAAATATACTTGGCAGAAAAGAAAAGACTGGAAATATCCAGTTTGGATATATAGATGATATACATGTTATGGTTGTATTCTTTGCTTGTTAAACAATGTAGTTCTTGGGTATTGGATACCGAATTGGTTGGTATGAAATTGCATACGGAACAACGCAATTCATGAACCACAATGGCCTAAGTAACTAGTAAGAGAATATGTGATGATGTTCATAAAAAACAAACAAATTGTTGTTTGTATTTCTCGTTGACATCAAAGCTTGACTTCAAGATTTGTTTTAATAATTGTCATTTATATCAGGTATTATGAGAACAAAGGTTGTTCAAATAATTACCGTATTCCATATAAGATGAATGATTTATAAATCTAGTTGGAGAAATCACATCCATAAAAACTAATGCTAAAATGTCGCAAGACAAATGATTGAAAGATCACTTACGAAGTGACATCGCTGTTTAAATTATATTGGAAAGAAAACATGAAGAATCTCCATATTCATGGATTTTTGGAGTCTTTGATTTGATCAAGTGACGCTTGTGAGACTTTCCTCGGGGTAATTAAAACTTCGTTCAAAGGCCAAAGAAGAACGAACGACTAAATTATTGGAATTTATACATATCGATGTATGTAGTCCATTATGTGTAGTCGTAAGCGATGGACTTCAACTTCATATGCTTTCTCCGGAATTTGAGTGAATATTCACTTAATGAGAAAGAAGTATGAAATATTTGAAAACGTTTCAAAGAATTTCAAGATGAAGTGGAAAATCATTGTAACAAGAAAATAAATGATTTATGATTTTATCATAAAGGGATTTATTTAAGTTACAAGTGTAACAAGAAAATAAATGAATTATGATTTTATAATAAATGGATTTATTTGAGTTACAAGTTTAGCAAAACACCTAGATTTACATCTCCCGAAACACCATAGGAGTATCGAGTGTTTGAGATTTGTAATGAATCCTTGTTTGACATGGTTGGATCAAAGGTGTTATTTATAAAACTGCCATTATGTTTTAAAGATTAAAAGGTTTAGAGACTACCGCTTTTACACTGAAAAGAGCTCCATCTTGATCTGTTGAAATGACACCATGGAAGTTATGGTTTGGGGTAAAACCCAAATTGTCATTTCTTAAATTTTGGTATGCTAAGCATAAGTGAGATGTTTACATCCAAAGTCGGATGAGCATGTATTTGTAGGTTATTTCGAATAACCATTGGGTATTCCTCCATAACACCAAGGACAAAAGTGTTTGTCGCTTGAAACGTGAAGTTTCTTGAAAAAGAAGTTTTTCATAAAAGGTTAAGTGGGAGGACAATAGAATTTTAATAAGGTTAACGAACCTTAGCTATATGTGCTGAGTTGCGCAGTGCCGGAAAATGTTCCGGAGGCAGCCACAATGCTCATGGCTCATGTGCCTCAAAGGTTGCGGTCACGGAGGTATAAGTTCCTATTGAACCAAGTAGGTCGGATAAACAATCAAATATTGAGATTTGAGAGTAAATCATTATTGTTTGACAATGATGAACCGACTACATGCAAATAAGCGATGATGGGCCCTGACTCCGTCAAATGTCTTGAAGCCATAAAATCCGTGATAGTTCCATACACGAGAAATTAAGTTTTGAACTTGGAAGACCCTCCGGAAAGGTGTAAAAACCTATCGGTCGTTTTTTGGATCTATAAAGAAACAGACATGGATGTTTCACATCTATGAAATAATCGACATGTCGGTAAAGTATTTTATGACAATGTTCAAGGAGTTGACTATGATAAGATTTGATCTTTCATAGCAATATTTAGTCTGGACGGATTAAAGTAGTAACCACTACATATAATTTGGTATATGGTAGATGAATAAACAACACAAAGTTTTTCTAATAGAATGGTTACCTAGGACGTGTACATGACACGGTCCAAAGGGTTTTGTTAAATTCAAAGGATGCTAAAAGGGCATGCAAACTTCAATGGTTGAAGTAAGCATCGCGGACTTGGAATCTTCACCGTGATGAAACTGTTAAAGAAGTTTAATTTCATCAGGAGACGATGAAGATGCTTGCATTTGCAAGAAATTAAGTGGGAGCGCTGAGACATATTTCTAATACATTATGTGGAGGACATCTTGTTGATTAGAAATGATGTATGTTTTATTGAAAAAGGTTAAGAATTTCATTTCGATGAAAGACTTAGGCAAATCCCGACTATTTAGCATGAATGCCAAATGTACATATATGAGATATTGATAGGGTTCAATATAGAAATGACAAGAAAAGGATCTTTTCGCATGGAAAGGAATTGAATTAAGATTCAAGTGTATTGACACTTGATAAGTGAAACAAGATTCAAGTGCTTTGACACTTGATGAGTAAATCACAAGAATGTTTTGATCAATCATACCATGATATGTACACATCCAGATATGTCCTATACTCTAAGTGTTATGAGCATATACCAGGATGAATCATAAAATGATCATTGGACGATAGTAAGGAAATTATTATGATCTTTTAGAAGAACTAATAATATATTTGTGTAGAGGTGAGAAATAATTACAAATAGTTCATTGTAAAGAGTTACATTGATACTAGTTTTGTTAGAAGACACAAATTAATTTTATATCAATTTAAACTATGGGTGGCATAATGTAATGGAAAGGAGATTCCATGATGGATTTGGATGAATTCCAAAGTTAAGACATTGTGACGGATACTACAAAAAAGGCTAAGTATATGACTGTTATAGTAGCAGCAAAGGAGGGAATTTGTGTCAAGTTGTTTGTTATCAAACTAAGGTGTGGTTCGCAATGGGCTAACACTAAAGATATATTATACAACAATAGTATCAACGTGATTTAACCCCAAGGAACTAAAGGTCTGTAGCATCCCAATTGTCTAACAACTGTAATGCTACTTGGTCTAGTAATATAATGGCTACTTCATATATATAATTGTTGCATCATCATTATTTCATGCTCATGTCATCATGCCACCTTGCATTTGAGCATCATATAAAACCTTTTGTGTGTTGGTTCTTCTCTCATATGCATGGTAAATTGTATTTGCCTCTTGATATTGTATTTGGTTCTTGATACATTGTTTAAATGCCCAAGTTGATTTGGGGGCATATCTTTTATTAAACTCCACCACCTGTTCTTCACCACCTTATAATTCCACCATCCAATTAATATGAGCTGGCATTTATTTGAGTTTACCTAGCTCATGGGGGTTGGGTGGATCCAATGCTAGTCCCTTTTTGCTTGGCCTTATTCCACCTTTTGGGAATGCATGGAATAATGCCATGTGATTTTATGTTGTTTTCACAATATGAATACATGGCATTTATTATTTGCATGGGCCATGCAAGAACCACCTCATCCCTCTCCCTCTGTTTTGTTATCTACAAGCCTTGGATCCATGTGAAGGTTCCCTAATTTTACAAATGTTTTCATCTAATTACAAAAACCCAATATCTTCATATTCTTGTAAAAGGCCACAATTGGCACATTCATAAATTATGTATGTATGCATCAATCATCTCCACTTCTTTTGTCCCTCTTTGCTATCCTTGGCCTTCCCTTTTCTCTGTTCAAAATTATCTGCTAGGTTCAAAAAGTTTTGAAATAAAAAGGTTGTTTGAATTTGAAACATACAAAACCAACAAAAATAAAAGAAAAAAAGAGATTTGTGAGAGAGGAGCAGCAGCAACCCAGCCCACCCCCCTGGCCCAGTACCCCTTCGTCCCAGACGCCGTCCTGTTCACCGTCCTCCTCCCGATCCCCCCTTCTCTCTGCAGCGCTCACGGCAGCGAGCAGGTGGCCGTCTCCCGCCGTCAATCGCGTCATCCCCTCCTCTTCTTATCCCCAAGCCGCGGAGGCCCCCCTCGAACCCTAGCCTTCCTCTCCCCTCCTCTCCGCCGCCATCCCCCTTTTCCCCTGTCCTCCTCCCTCCCGCGAGCAGCAGCAAGCCGAGCAGAACCGCCTGTCGCCATGGTCGCCGGTGAGCACCGCTGAAGCCGGGGATCACTCGCCGCGTCTGCGGTTTGATTCCCTCGAGAGAAGCTGCACGTTCCCAGGAGCCTCTGCTTCCTCTTCTTCCTGACCAAGTCCAGGAGCAGCACCGCCGTCGCCGTCATCATCCCCGACCTCCCCCATCCTCGTTTCCTCTGGGAATCGGCCGAGGTGAGCACCACCTCCTGTTCCCCCTTCCCTTTTCCCCTCCGTTCGGCATCATGCCTCCGCCCTCCACAGCTGCAGCCATTGCCACAGACACCAAGCAGCCGGAAGTGGCATCGGCGGCACTGCGTCTAAACCGCCTCTGTTCCGCTCTGTTTCCCGGCGTGTATAGCCCTCCTCCGGAGAAACCCCAAACACGAAACTTGTAGCCTGTACATCCCTCTTCATTTTTGGTTTTTACGGTTTTGCGAAATTCGCATCCTTTTGCTCGCCAAATTCATTTGAAAACGCGGGTCAGCTAGCAGTTTATTCTCGAAATCGTCTTCAGTTTCGTCAGTCTAAACCAACCCCTCCCAGACGCTTTTCTAATTAGGCCCCTAGGTTTCCTGGTCATCAAACCGCAGACCCCCGGACCCCACCCGACAGCCTCTCTGCTGTTTTACACAAAGCCCCAGTTTCCTATCCCCTCAACCATGATCCATCCACCTCGCCCATGTGGCATCCTCTCGCCTCAGCCCAGTCAGCACCTGGCCCCACCTGGTCAGTGGCTGTGGGTAGAATCTGGCTGGGTGACAAAAGTCCAGACCCTTATCCGAATTCAAATTCAAATGTTTTTAATCTGTTCAAATATGAATTAAATCATAACTTTCAAATGGTTTATAATTTGAATTCAAACTTAATATGAAAAATGTTTAGTTTTTGAATGTTAATCCAAATCTTTAATCAAATAATTTCAGAAATAATTTAATTAGTCAACCTTTGACTTTGACCCTATTTAATAATTTTGACTATAAAATAAATTTAAATTCATAATTTCAAATAATACAAATAATATATGTTTTTGAATCAGAAAAATGTGAGGAATTCAAATATGCCATTCAAAATATTATTTGAACACTTTAAATTTCAAGTTGAATTAAATTACAACAAAATGCCCCTCACCTTAATTAATTAATAACTTTTGTTTTATAACTCCAAATTTAACAAATGATATGTCTAAAATGATCAGCTCGACGAGACCTTTCTGTTTATGCTATCCATGACTTCAATTGCAGCATGCATCATATAAATATATAGTATACAGAAACTATTATGACAATAAAATGTGACCCAAAACTCAATAAAAATGTTATTTCTTGTATTCTACCCCTCACCCATGCCATGCTACATTATTGCCATGCAACTTGTGCATCATTCATCATGGCATGATTGTTTGCTTGTCGCATTTTATTCATATGCTTGCGCAGTTTATTTATGTTGGCCCTTGTTTGTTTGGTTCTTCTTGAATGAAAGGTGGGATATATCAAGAAAACCAGGAGCACTACCCAGATCCGTCTCTCGCTTCAACTGAGCTGCCAGGCAAGCACTACCACATGCTTGCATACATATAGTACCTATTGCCTCTATCTTATTCTTGCATCATTGAGTCGCGATTGCATTAATCTGAATCCCAAGTATTGCATAGCCTTTACTTTTAAACCCCACCGAAGCTTGTTCCTCCATCCCATGAGCCATTACTACAGGAGTTGTTTGAGCCATGCGAGTCGTAGAACAGCATGTGTAGGGTATGTGAGTGTCTGATGGATAACGAGGTACCTAAACAACTTAACCTGAGTAGTAATGGGATAACTAATGAAAGTGGCACCGGTGAGCCATATTTGCTATTTGGTTTTTCAGGCTCACTTGTGTCCCGTAAGACCCCGAGTACTTGATTCCTGTTCCAAGAATATTCGCGCTATCCACATCCGGGAGGCTTATGGACCCCCCTGAGCCAGAGCTTGATTCATTCTTATTTCTCGGGGCCACAAACTAGTTTGAGGTTTTATTTACGATCCTGTACCTATGCCATGCTTTACTGCTTTATTTAAGATTGTGCGAGGTAATGCACCTTTGTCTTGTTTAGGGTGACCCGTTTATTTATGTCGACAAGCCCAGTCACACTTCGGGTTCCCTGCGTTTACCGGCTCCACAAACCTTGAGGCCGTCGAGTCAGCTAACTTCGCTATGGGTAGCTCAATGGGGTGGCCCCTGAAATATTTCTGAATCTGTGATCGCTTTGTCGGACTTGTCTCGTTGGTTTTGATTTGGTTTTTCCGAGGCATCGAGTGTGTGTTGCTATTTGTGCACCTCAGGTAAACTTTCAAAGCCGTGTCCACGGTTATGGACGATTTGGAGCACAGTTTCTCGATCATAGACAAGCATATCTAAAGTACCGTTTTTAATTTGACTAGACTAGGTACCTGACTAGTAAATTGTTCAACACTCATGGAAGGGATAATAAAACGCCAGCAGATGGGGTTGTTCGTCCGCTTCCTCGTCGATAGCGAGGAGGAGGATGGATCTGTGGATATTACCGTTTAAGCTGTTATATGTTGTTATTAATTCACGGACATCCGTCTATCGTGGTTAGGCGGATGGTTAGCAGTATCTATAGAATTGCTAGGGTTTATCTTTTGCTGCAATCGCGTCACCCTGTGTTGTGTCCCCTTTAGAGGCATAAAGACTTGCTGAGTACCCCTAGGGTCTCACACGATAAATTATTGGTTGGATGAGCAGGTACACTCGCAAGATGGATCTTTGGGTGGAAGAGACGATGTGGGCAGCGATCATTCGGTGTAGAGATTCCGAGCGGGATCCGTGAGATCTGTAGGCGGGATGTGCTTATTTATGGGGCATCTTATGCCGATTTGCTTCTTATCCGTACTGGATTTTGTCTTCCGCTCACCGATACTCGATGTTTGATGTATGAGGAGATATCCTAAACTATTATATCTATCTAGGATATTTGGATCTTGCCGTATGGCGTTGCTATATTCCTTTCTTTTTAGATGGAATGGCTCGATGTACTATTGTATGGTGGCTTGCATACATACTCATTTGTGTATGTAGTTGATCCCTTCGCCGATTCGCCGCCCGTTCTTGTCCCGATGTTTGGAAATGGTTGGGACGGCCGAAAGGTCTACTGTGAGTGGCATTTGGGCCCCACCGTACTATTTCAACCATTTCGATCATCGGGCTTGTACTAGGGCGTAATTCACCGAGGTAGTTACAATTGGTATCGAGCCATCCCGACCTTCGTGGTCTCAGCCAAATGGTCGTTGTTCCGTCTCGCAAATATTTTTGGTAGCTATGTATACTAGGGAAAACAAAGCGTGAGAGTAGGACTGCTCCCATTTTCTTCTTACCCACCCACCCACCTTTTTACGGTAAGGAAGTGTAACGTTTTCAATCCTCGTCTTAAATTCAAACTAGGATTCACGTGTTCTGGGTTTCCGTAGTACCATAGGTTGTGTATCTGTGTGTGTGAGTGTGTGTGTGTAATTCCTTGTCTATCTGTTGCATCAAGTTGTTATCTTTATCGGCCTTTGTTATCAAGCTGGTACATTCCATACCAACAGTTTTTGCAAAACCGACACGATCTATCGATTCGTTGTATACCGACGCGATCTGTCTTACTCTTTGTTATCCGGCGTTATCTTGTTTGTGGTGTTCGTTCGTAGCTACCAATCTTTAGGTTATCGTGAGGAGAAGGTGTTGGGATATGTGTTTTACTTATTCATGTGCGGAGTAATGATTTGAGTGCGGATGGAGTCGACCATACCACTACTTTTATTATTGCTCTTGTATATTGAGTTGGTAGAGTCACTAATCTTGATTCGTTAAGTGATTTTGCGCATCTATTGGTATTTTAATGCCGAAATTTGTGGAAAAATTTTCTTTGATATATTTGTGTACCACATTCCTTTTCAGTCGTTATATGCTTAATATCTTCTAGGTGCTTTGAACTTCGTTGATATTTTAATATCATCTTAGTAAATTGTATCCTTTAATCTTGGTTAATTCCATTTTGGTACTATTGTGGATTATTTTTATTCTCCATCATAGTACTGACTTGTGTGTTATATCAATCACAGGATGGCACCACCACGCCGTTCTGAGGAGGACATACAACCTGAACTGGGGGCAGCGTTGTCAAGCATCGCCAATGCCTTGGCAGCAATGCAGCAGAACCAGCAGCGGTTTGAGGAAAGTGTCAGGAGGAATGAGTTTGTGCCGCTACCTCCACCTCCCAAGCGAGGAGACATCAAGAGCTTCCTGAAGTTCAACCTCGCCATTTGATGTTCGATCAACCACTTGATGCTGATGATTGGTTGCGTGAGATGTCAAGGTTCTTGGCAACTGCTGATGTTCGAGCAAGAATGGGTAAAGTGTGCTACTCACCTTCAAGGGAGATGCAGCTCTCGGTGGGAGAATTACACGAAGGCAAGCTGCCGGTTTTCAGCCTACTTGGGGACAGTTCACTTTGGAGCTTTCAAAGAGCGATGTCTGTCGAAATTGTCATGGAGAGGATGAAGGAAGTGTTTCTCAACCTCAAGCGGGGCAATGATAATGTCAACACCTACATCAGAACTTCATGAACCTGTCTCGTTATGGTGGCGATGAGATCTCGATGACAAGAAGAAGCAAAAGAGGTTCGGGCAAGGGCTCAATGCATCGATTAAGTATGCAATCACACATGCAAGGCAGCGACTTTTCCGGAACTTCAGCATACAGCTCTGCAGGAAGAGGGAAGTAGGCAAGTGTTTGAGAGTCAAAGAAACACAGCCGTGATGCAGCAAGCTCTTGACTATGTCGGCTCCTTCTAAGCGCCGTGTATGGGTTCCTAACACCCCACCGTCGCTCCCGGCTCCACCAAGACCTTCAAGCTACAGCAAGGCCACCAAACTTCCTCCTTTGCTCCAGGGGCTACAACCACCACTACCTGAGCGCTGGCGGAGTCCACAGCTACGTTGCTCCACGTCCACACGGTGCTTGTTACACTTGTGGAGACTGGGCATCAACAATGGAACTGTCCGATGAAGAACAAGGCTCTTCCTCCACCACCTCCAAGATCTGCGGCAAGCTCTCCTTTGGTTCGTGCACCACCACCTCGGGCTCTCAACATCAACACCAAGCCCGGGTTCATCGTTGCTCGTGCCAAGCTGCATCAACGCCGCTCAAGCTGAGCATGCACTGAGTTGTGATGGGTATGCTTCCGTGAACTCAGTTCTGCAAGAGTTTTGTTTGATTCTGGTGCTTCACATTCTTTTGTTTCGCATAAGTTTGCACAAGAGCAGGATCTGGATAAGGTTCCTTTATCACATCGTCTGGTGGTACAATCTCCTGGGTCAAACATGAGGGCTGCTCATATCAGCCATGGCAATCAAATTGAGATTGGTGGCTCTTCGTTCTCGGCGTCCTTAATTGTTCTGGGCAATTCTGACATTGATGTCATCTTGGGCATGGATTGGTTGACAAAGAAATGCAGTTGTGATTGATTGTCTTTGAGCGCTCGGTTTCTCGAAGATTCTGAAGGCCATATAGTCTATTCTCCAAGTCGACTCTGCTATCCAGCTTTTCTCTTTGGCTCTGAATGTTGATGCTATGGAAGCTATTCAGAGTGTTCCGGTGGTCTGTGAGTTCCCAGATGTCTTTCCTGAAGAGTTGCCAGGTATGCCTCCGGATCGTGAGGTTGAGTTTGTTATTGAGCTTGAACCTGGTACCGCTCCTATCTCCAAGCGGCCTTATAAGATGGGTCCTGTTGAGTTGGCTGAACTCAAACGTCAGCTTGATGAACAAGAGAAGTTGGGTTTCATTCAGCATAGTACTTCTTCTTGGGGTAACCCAACTCTCTTTATGAAGAAGCGAGACCAGACTGATAGACTTTGTGTTGACTATCGGGCTCTCAATGCTAAAACCATCAAGAATAAATATCCCCTTCCACGGATTAATGATCTCTTTGATCAGCTATTTGGGCGGTGGTTTTCTAAGCTTGACTTGAGAAGTGGTTATCACCAAATCAAGATTCGCAAGGAAGATGTTAGAAGGCGACTTTCACCACCCGCTATGGCCTGTATGAGTACACGGTCATGTCTTTCGGTCTCACCAACGCACCTGCCACCTTCTCGAGGCTCATGAACTCGGTTTTCATGGAGTATCTTGACAAGTTCGTTGTGGTCTATCTGGATGACATCTTAGTCTATTCTAAGTCACAAGAAGAGCATGAAGAACACCTTCGGTGTGTCCTAAGCAAACTTCGTGAGAACCGCTTGTATGCAAAGTTCTCCAAGTGTGAGTTTTGGCTGCCTCAAGTTACCTATCTTGGTCACGTCATCTCTGCCAAGGGCATTGTAGTCAACCCGGAAACCGTGAAGACAATTGTTGAATGGCTTCCTCCTGTCAATGTCAAAGAAGTGCGGAGTTTCCTTGGTTTGGCTAGTTATTGCCGTAAACCGCTTGCTCAGAACTTCTCGAAGATAGCGAAGCCTCTTACGATCTCTGAAGAAAGGCAAGAAATACCTTTGGACTCTGCATGTCAAGCAAGCTTTGAGACACTCAAAGAGAAGCTCACTTCCACACCGATCTTGGTTCCTCCGGATACATCCAAGCCGTTTGGATATTCTGTGGCGCCTCTTTGCATGGATTGGGTGCGGTCCTTATGCAAGAAAAACAAGTTGTTGCTTATGCCTCTACCGATTGAAGACGCATGAGATAAACTATCCTACACATGACCTCGAGCTCGCGGCAGTTGTCTTTGCTTTGAAAGTATGGAGGCACTACTTGCTTGGCAACAGTTGTGAGATCTTTTCTGATCACAAGAGTCTGAAGTATATCTTTACTCAGCCTGATCTCAACCTTCGGCAGAGGAGATGGATTGAAGCAATCAATGACTTCGATCTGACCATCAACTACACTCCGGGTAAAGCTAATGTTATGGCAGATGCTCTCAGCCGCAAAGCTTATGTCAACAACCTCATGATGGAAGAACAACAGCCTCTCTTGTGCGAGGAATTCCGTCAGCTCAACCTTGAAATTGTGGAACAAGGGCATCTCCTGAACCTTCTGGCTACTCCTCTCTTGGAAGAAAAGATTCGCTCTCGTCAGCTGGGTGATCCGCACACCAAAAAGATCATCTCCAAACTTCAGCTTCCGAAGTATGAGTCCTTCCACGTCGACGATCAAGGCACGCTTTTCTTTGAACACCGGATGTTTGTACCGAACTACCCGGGTTTGAGAGAGCAAGTTCTCAAGGAGGCGCATGATTCTGTTCTTTCTATCCACCCTGGCAGCACAAAGATGTACATGGACTTGAAAACACAATATTGGTGGCCTGGTTTGAAAAGGTATTGTGCCAGGTATGTCTCGGAGTGTGATGTCTGCCGCAGAGTGAAAGCTGTCCATCAGAAACCTTCCGGTCTTCTACAACCATTGAAACCCCCGGAATGGAAATGGGAGAAAGTAGAGATGGACTTCATCACTGGTTTTCCGAGGTCGCAGAAGGGCAACAATGCAATCTTTGTTGTCATTGACAGGCTTTCTAAAGTGGCTCACTTCTTCCCCGTCAAGGAAACCATTTCTGCAATTCAGTTAGCGAAGCTCTATATTAACAGAATTGTCTCTCTGTATGGGGTTCCTCTTGAGATCAGTTCAAACCGTGGAAGCATCTTCACTTCCAAGTTCTGGGAAAGTTTCCAAAATGCATTGGGAACAAAGTTGAACTTCAGGACTTACACCACCCTCAGTCGCAAGGGCAAGTTGAAAGGATCAATCAGATTCTGGAGGATATGCTTCGTGCTTGCGTCATCTCGTTTGGCATGAAGTGGGAAGAATGTCTTCCTTATGCTGAATTCTCGTACAACAACAGCTTCCAGAAAAGTCTAAAGATGGCACCATTTGAGGCTCTTTGTGGTCGCAAATGCAGAACTCCGATTGGTTGGTCGGGTGCAGGTGAAAGGATCTTGTTCGGCCCTGACATTGTGACTCAAGCGGAGGAGAAGGTTCACATCATTCTTGAAAATCTGAGGATTGCTCAAAGTCGCCAGAAGAGCAATTACGACAGGAAGCACATGGACATGGAGTATGTCCCGGGTGATCTCGTTTACCTTCGTGTCACTCCCATGAGAGGCACGCACCGCTTTGGTATCAAAGGGAAGCTGGCTCCTAGATACATCGGTCCCTTCAAAGTTCGTGGAAGAAGAGGAGAAGTTGCTTATGCTCTTGAGCTCCCGGAAAAACTCAAAGTCCATGATGTTTTCCACATCTCTCAGCTCAAGAAGTGCTTCAAGGATCCCGGCAGGACCGTGGATCATGAGCTTATCAATCTCCAAGAAGACCTGTCTTATCAAGAACACCCCACAAAAATCCTTGAAGTCGCAGAAAGAAGGACTCGCAACAAGTCCATCAAGTTCTGCAAGGTGCAGTGGTCGCACCATTCCGTTGATGAAGCCACTTGGGAACGTGAAGATGAGCTCCGTGCCAAGTATCCTACCCTCTTTGTGTCTTCTTCTTCCTAGAATCTCGGCGAAGATTCCTGTTTAGTGGGGGAGAGTTGTAGCATCCCAATTGTCTAACAACTGTAATGCTACTTGGTCTAGTAATATAATGGCTACTTCATATATATAATTGTTGCATCATCATTATTTCATGCTCATGTCATCATGCCACCTTGCATTTGAGCATCATATAAAACCTTTTGTGTGTTGGTTCTTCTCTCATATGCATGGTAAATTGTATTTGCCTCTTGATATTGTATTTGGTTCTTGATACATTGTTTAAATGCCCAAGTTGAGTTGGGGGCATATCTTTTATTAAACTCCACCACCTGTTCTTCACCACCTTATAATTCCACCATCCAATTAATATGAGCTGGCATTTATTTGAGTTTACCTAGCTCATGGGGGTTGGGTGGATCCAATGCTAGTCCCTTTTTGCTTGGCCTTATTCCACCTTTTGGGAATGCATGGAATAATGCCATGTGATTTTATGTTGTTTTCACAATATGAATACATGGCATTTATTATTTGCATGGGCCATGCAAGAACCACCTCATCCCTCTCCCTCTGTTTTGTTATCTACAAGCCTTGGATCCATGTGAAGGTTCCCTAATTTTACAAATGTTTTCATCTAATTACAAAAACCCAATATCTTCATATTCTTGTAAAAGGCCACAATTGGCACATTCATAAATTATGTATGTATGCATCAATCATCTCCACTTCTTTTGTCCCTCTTTGCTATCCTTGGCCTTCCCTTTTCTCTGTTCAAAATTATCTGCTAGGTTCAAAAAGTTTTAAAATAAAAAGGTTGTTTGAATTTGAAACATACAAAACCAACAAAAATAAAAGAAAAAAAGAGATTTGTGAGAGAGGAGCAGCAGCAACCCAGCCCACCCCCCTGGCCCAGTACCCCTTCGTCCCAGACGCCGTCCTGTTCACCGTCCTCCTCCCGATCCCCCCTTCTCTCTGCAGCGCTCACGGCAGCGAGCAGGTGGCCGTCTCCCGCCGTCAATCGCGTCATCCCCTCCTCTTCTTATCCCCAAGCCGCGGAGGCCCCCCTCGAACCCTAGCCTTCCTCTCCCCTCCTCTTCGCCGCCATCCCCTTTTCCCCTGTCCTCCTCCCTCCATGAGCAGCAAGAAGAAGCAGCGAACCGCCTGTCGCCATGGTCGCCGGTGAGCACCGCTGAAGCCGGGGATCACTCGCCGCGTCTGCGCTGTTTGATTCCCTCGAGAGAAGCTGCACGTTCCCAGGAGCCTCTGCTTCCTCTTCTTCCTGACCAAGTCCAGGAGCAGCACCGCCGTCGCCGTCATCATCCCCGACCTCCCCCATCCTCGTTTCCTCTGGGAATCGGCCGAGGTGAGCACCACCTCCTGTTCCCCCTTCCCTTTTCCCCTCCGTTCTGCATCATGCCTCCGCCCTCCCGCGCAGCCTCGCCGTGCCAGCCATTACAGCTCCATGGCAAGTGGCATCGAAAGCAGCTGGCCAAATGTCTAAACCGCCTCTGTTCCGCTCTGTTTCCCGGCGTGTATAGCCCTCCTCCGGAGAAACCCCAAACACGAAACTTGTAGCCTGTACATCCCTCTTCATTTTTGGTTTTTACGGTTTTGCGAAATTCGCATCCTTTTGCTCGCCAAATTCATTTGAAAACGCGGGTCAGCTAGCAGTTTATTCTCGAAATCGTCTTCAGTTTCGTCAGTCTAAACCAACCCCTCCCAGACGCTTTTCTAATTAGGCCCCTAGGTTTCCTGGTCATCAAACCGCAGACCCCTGGACCCCACCCGACAGCCTCTCTGCTGTTTTACACAAAGCCCCCCAGTTTCCTATCCCCCTCAACCCGCAGTCCATCCACCTCGCCCATGTGGCATCCTCTCGCCTCAGCCCAGTCAGCACCTGGCCCCACCTAGTCAGTGGCTGTGGGTAGAATCTGTTTGGGTGACAAAAGTCCAGACCCTTATCCGAATTCAAATTCAAATGTTTTTAATCTGTTCAAATATGAATTAAATCATAACTTTCAAATGGTTTATAATTTGAATTCAAACTTAATATGAAAAATGTTTAGTTTTTGAATGTTAATCCAAATCTTTAATCAAATAATTTCAGAAATAATTTAATTAGTCAACCTTTGACTTTGACCCTATTTAATAATTTTGACTATAAAATAAATTTAAATTCATAATTTCAAATAATACAAATAATATATGTTTTTGAACCAGAAAAATGTGAGGAATTCAAATATGCCATTCAAAATATTATTTGAACACTTTAAATTTCAAGTTGAATTAAATTACAACAAAATGCCCCTCACCTTAATTAATTAATAACTTTTGTTTTATAACTCCAAATTTAACAAATGATATGTCTAAAATGATCAGCTCGACGAGACCTTTCTGTTTATGCTA
This sequence comes from Avena insularis, assembly GCA_023614405.1. NCBI lineage: Eukaryota > Viridiplantae > Streptophyta > Magnoliopsida > Poales > Poaceae > Avena > Avena insularis. The sequence goes on from CM042685.1 coordinate 187,082,974, forward strand.
TCCATGACTTCAATTGCAGCATGCATCATATAAATATATAGTATACAGAAACTATTATGACAATAAAATGTGACCCAAAACTCAATAAAAATGTTATTTCTTGTATTCTACCCCTCACCCATGCCATGCTACATTATTGCCATGCAACTTGTGCATCATTCATCATGGCATGATTGTTTGCTTGTCGCATTTTATTCATATGCTTCTTGTGATTTATTTATGTTGGCCCTTGTTTGTTTGGTTCTTCTTGAATAGACGCATTTGGTGGATATATCAAGAAAACCAGGAGCACTACCCAGATCCGTCTCTCGCTTCAACTGAACTGCCAGGCAAGCACTACCACATGCTTGCATACATATAGTACCTATTGCCTCTATCTTATTCTTGCATCATTGAGTCGCGATTGCATTAATCTGAATCCCAAGTATTGCATAGCCTTTACTTTTAAACCCCACCGAAGCTTGTTCCTCCATCCCATGAGCCATTACTACAGGAGTTATTTGAGCCATGCGAGTGAGAACGCATGTGTAGGGTATGGGAGTGTCGATGGATAACGAGGTACCTAAACAACTTAACTTGAGTAGTAATGGGATAACTAATGAAAGTGGCACCGGTGAGCCATATTTGCTATTTGGTTTTCAGGCTCACTTGTGTCGTAAGACCCGAGTACTTGATTCTGTTCCAAGAATATTCGCTATCCACATCAGGAGGCTTATGGACCCCTGAGCGAGCTTGATTCATTCTTATTTCTTGGGGCCACAAACTAGTTTGAGGTTTTATTTACGATCCTGTACCTATGCCATGCTTTATCGCTTTATTTAAGATTGTGCGAGGTAATGCCTTTATCTTGTTTAGGGCCGTGACCCGTTTATGTATCGACAAGCCCAGTCCACACTTCGGGTTCCCAGTCGTTCTGGCCGGCTCCACAAACCTTGAGGCCGTCTCGAGTCAGCTAACCGTTGCGGGTAGCTCAATGGGGTGGCCTGAAATATTTCTGAATCTGTGATCGCTTTGTCGGATCTGTCTCGTTGGTTTTGATTTGGTTTTCCGAGGCATATCGAGTGTGTGTTGCTATTTGTGCACCTGCAGGTAAACTTTCAAAGCCGTGTCCACGGTTATGGACGATTTGGAGCACAGTTTCTCGATCATAGACAAGCATAACTAAAGTACCGCTTTTAATTTGACTAGACTAGGTACCTGACTAGTAAATAGTACAACACTCATGGAAGGGATAATAAAACTGCCAGCGGATGGGGGTTGTTCGTCCGCTTCCTCGTCGATAAGCGAGGAGGAGGATGGATCTGTGGATATTACCGTTTTAATATTATAACGTTGTTATTAATTCACGGACATCCGTCTATCTGGTTAGGCGGATGGTTAGCAGTATCTATAGAATTGCTAGGGTTTATCTTTTGCTGCAATCGCGTCACCCAGGTTGTGTCCCCTTTAGAGGCATAAAGACTTGCTTGAGTACCCCTAGGTCTCACACGATAAATTATTGGTTCGATGAACAGTACACTCGCAAGATGGATCTTGGGTGGAAGAGACGGACGATGTGGGCAACGATCATTCGGTGTAGAGATTCCGGAACGGGATCCGTGAGATCCGTGGGCGGGATGTGCTTATTTATGGGGCATCTTATGCCGATTTGCTTCTTATCCGCATTTCGGATTTTGTCTTCCTTCGCTTCGATACTCGATGTTTGATGTATGAGGAGATATCCTAAACTATTATATCTATCTAGGATATTTGGATCTTGCCGTATGGCGTTGCTATATATTTCCTTTCTTTTAGATGGAATGGCTCGATGTACTATTGTATGGTGGCTTGCATACATACTCATTTGTGTATGTAGTTGATCCCTTCAGCCGATTCGATTCACGCCGTTCTTGTCCCGATGTTTGGAAATGGTTGGGACGGCCGAAAGGTCTACCTGTGAGTGGCATTTGGGCCCCACCGTACTATTTCAACCATTTCTGATCATCCAGGCTTGTACTAGGAGCGTAATTCACCGAGGTAGTTACAAGGTCTCACCAAAAGACCAAATTTATACAATGCCATCTCATTGGAGAATGAGTGATGTGTGAAGATGAAAAGACATGCAAATACACACGGACCTGAAGCGTCAGATCTGTAGATTATGTTAACCACTTGCAATTGTGTATATGTAACACCATAAAGCCATAGGTGTTCAATACGCAAAGTTTTCAAACTAGATTATTGTCTCTAGTGCAAGTGGGAGACTGAAGGGAATATGCCCGAGAGGCAATAATAAAGTGGTTATTATCATATTCCTTATTTATGATAAATGTTTATTTTGCATGCTATTATTGTATTAATACAGAAACGTTAATACATGTGTATTTAATAAACAAAAAGGAAGTTCCTAGTTATGCCTCTCTTATAAACTAGCTCGTTGATTAACAAGATGATCAAGGTTTCCTGATCATAGACATTGGATGTTGTTAATAACGAGGTCACAACATTATTGGAATGGTGTGATAAACATTCATCTGAAGTATAGCATTACGATCAAATTCATTGAATTTATATTGCTATAACAACTTACGAAGTGATCCTAATCCTTAGACCATGAGATCATGTCAATCACTAACACCGGAAGAGTATCTTGATAACATCAAACATCACACCGTAACAGGGTGATTATAAAGATGGGTTCAGTACTGCTAAAGTGTTATGTTGAGGACCATGGATCGAGAGTGGAATTTGTTCATCCTGATGATGGATAGATATGCTCTGGGCCCTCTCGGTGATATCACATTGATTAGCTTGCAAGCAAGTGATTTGATCACTAGAATGGTATATCACGGGAACGAGAAAAGAGTGCATGTCCGTAACAAGATCAAACTAGGTATGGATATACTGATGATCGAATCTCGGACATGTAATATATCGCGAAACAAAGGGATTAAGATAATAGCATAAAAGGTTCTCACCATCACAATAAAGTCATCGCTGAATGTGTGGGAGTCATTATGGGTCTCCAGATCCCGCTTCTGATTATTGATCCGAGAGGGGTCTCGATCATGTATGCATTATTCGCGAACCATAGGGTGACACACTTAAGAGACACCTACATCCATTTGGAGCAAAAGTTTCATGCCGGAAAGAATAAGAAGCGCAGGAATTTATTTCATTAGATACCGAAACTAGTTTTCGGGTGAAATTGCAGAAAGTGTTTTTGCATGTGAAATGAAATACTAGCAAGGGCTTATATGTGAATGTTTGTCATTAAAGTAATTGACAAAATTCTGAATAAATAAAAGGAGTTTTATTTAATGAGAGTTTGCATTAAATTTGGTGGAAATTTAATGGGAATTTGAGTGGGTTTTTTAGTGGAGGAAATTGAAAGGCATTTGTGTGAGTGGAGTGTCCACCCACATGAATGAAAGGAGGGGAGGGGGAAGCCCCATGGCTGGGCGCATGGCCCCTTGGGTGGCCCCCCTGTCCCTATAAAAGGAGCCCCCCTCCCATGCTCTCACCCACACCTCCTCGTGAAGGATCTCTCTCCCCCTCTAGTATTTATTCCCCATGGTCTCGGACTAGCGAGATACATGTTCCCGGTGGCTATTCGGCAAGAAAGAGTTGTGCTTCCGCTGCATTGCTGGAGCGAGGAGGCGGAGGTTGCTCGATGCCTTAGACGTGTGTGCAAGCACGGATGCGCCGCTGATTTCGGTGCTAAGGACTTCCTCTCGATCTTGAGATCGGCAAGAGATCGTCTACATCAACCACGAGTTTGGACTCGTTAAGCTTTGTCGGTCTTCAAGGGTATGTTCTCTACGAATGTATATCTGCATGTTGATTGTATCTAATAGATAGATCTTGGTACATAGTTGTTCCCATCGTAGGAAATTTTTTGTTTTCTATACTGCGAACCCTACAGGAATGAGTGATGGCGACGGGGATGACACCACCGATGTCGGCGGTGAATGCACCGATGGCACCGAGGATGACACCACCGATGCTGGCGAAAATACGGTTGGTGGTGCCACCCCGGCCGCTAAGAAGAAGGAGGTCGTGAGGAAGAATCGGGACCCGCCAACGCTCATCACGGAGCGTGATGAGTTCACTGAAGTGACAGAGAGCGGTGCACCGTGGCGCCTGCAGCCCTTGCCACTGGGTATGATATACAACTCGGGTGCATTATACGGGAGACCGTGACGCTCAACACGAGGAACCTCTGAGATCCTGGCAATGCGCATTTTGTTTAGCTCCTCATGTAGAAGCTTCACACACGCTACAAGTTACCCCATGATTATGAAAACCTTGAGGTCAAGAACAATGCTGTGAACGAGGCGGCCCTCACGAAGATGAGCACCCTCTTGGGCAAATGGAGAACCTGGGTGAAGAAGCAGATTGACAAAAATGAAAGCTGGGAGGAGATAAAGAAGCACGAGACACTACTCGAAGACGAAGACTATCTCCTCTTCAAGGAGGGTTTGGAGACCGATACTGCAAAAGGTTGGACAGCATGGGGGAAGAGAATGCATGACGAGAACATAGGTAACCACCGACTTGGAGCTAAGGTTACAGAGGAATAAAGCATATTTGGGACAAGGAGGACGTCGATGTTGGGAATATCTCCTAGAGGCAATCATGTATGATGATATTTCCCATTATATTCATAAAGATGTTAAGTTGTCCTTGTATAAACATCTGATATGTTCGAATTGGATCTGAACCAGAAATCTGGTTGGGTTGGACCCAAGCCGGATTTGGACTGAGTCAGTGAGTCGAACTCACGGTGACTAATATGGGCTTTAGTGAATGGGCCACGAGTGAGTGGATACCATGTTCACTCCCTATATATAGTGGGGTGCGGAAACCCAGGATGGTTGATCGGGTAGGTCATTCCATGCGTTGGATACCCTAGCTCCACAGTAGTCCAACCGTCGTACTGAACCTAGCAGTTCACCATCGGCGCTCCTCCTTGTACGTGTGGATACCAGCAGAGGTGATGTACGATCAACACCAGGACGATCGTGATTGGATCAGATCGTGAGGACTACACTACATCAACTGACGCGTTTCATCAGTATTCCGCAACCGCGCGTCTAGTGGTAAACCTCGTGGCCTTCTACCTCAGCTAGATCTTGTATCACCACGTTAGAGGGAAAAGTTTTGTTTTATCTCTACGTGGCCCAACAGTGGTATCAGAGCGGTTGGCTGTAGATTGGATTTATATGTTGTTTTGGTGGTCGATCTATAAGATAGATCTGTTTTGTATGATGTTGATTGGATCAACTATACTCGGGGAATGGTAGATCTAATTTTCGTGATCATACTGCTAAGGTCATGGAACGACATACCCCTACCGGTCGGTTTCCGCCATCGGGGTAGACTGTGACACGTAAATCCAGAAGCGGTGATCGAAGATCAAAGAGTTTGATCGAATTGGAATAATGGTCGGAATCCATGTCCGGATCGTAGATGAGATCTACGTTTTCGCCCTGTCGTAGCGCCTTAGATGTCATTGCGAGTTTCACAACGCCGGTAGATAGTGTATCTATGCATAACTTGTTTTTGTGGGAAGTTGTGAATGGTATGGTTCATGTGCATGTGCATGTGATGTATGCGTGCAATCCATACGTGATCTGTGAATCACGGTTTTTGTCGGCCGACTGGAGCCTAGGTGCTGTCATTTTATTGTATAATGACATGCGTGTCGGATTCTCTATGTAATTTATCCTACTAAGCTAGTGTAGCTGTTTGGAGAATCCGGATGATGTGCAAGTCGATGTACAAGTCAGCGACATGGAGTAAGACGGCAAGTGACAAGAGTTGGAATGAGTCAGATTACAGGCTTTTATGGAGATGGAGATCGCCATGAACAGAGCCATACCATTTCATATTATAATTTCTTTATTTTGTGTTGTTGATATGTCTCTATTTTACCTCTATTAGATAGTCGGTAAGATATAATCCCTCAAAGAAGGTCTAGTCGGTTTTCCCTCCAGTGTTTGCACCATCACAAGTCAGACATTTTTGGTAGTGGGCTCATAAAATTGAGGTGCTGCCAATTCTTTCCGACTAGGTGGGTTCGAGTCGGACTCTTATAGCGGAAACACTCAGTAAGATAGACGGGTCTATCACAATGGTTGTGGGGCTCGGGAAAAAGTCGGACAGGAGCCGGGGCATGTGATTCCACCCGACCAACAGGAGTCATATGAGATACGATTGACAAGGAGTTGTCTACCTAGATCACTTGGCGGCTAGCGGTGATGCTAAAGCTCACTAGCCGACTTGCTTATTTAGGATCCTGAATCACTATGCAACCATCGGAGGGGTGTTGGTTCTAGTGGGAGCATAAATATTAAAGTGTTTAATATGCTTGCTCTTTTATGAATACATGTCATAAGTGTTTTGCATATTTCTTTTGTAGATCATGGCACCAAGTAGCAATCATTCTCAGATATCCGGTTTTGCTTTGAGAACCATTCTTGAGAAGGATAAACTAAACGACACTAATTTTACCAACTGGTATCGAAACCTGAGAATTATTCTCAAACAAGAAAAGAACGACCATGTCCTAGACAACCCACTTCTAGATGAGGCCAATGAGAATGCGACTGTCGCTGCCACCAATGCCTACTGTCGGTCTAAGGATGAGTCCGCGGATATTAGATGTCTTATGCTTGCTCACATGGAACCGGACTTGCAAAAGCAGTTCGAGAATGTTGAGGCCTACGATATGATCGAAAGCCTCAAAAGTATGTTCCAGGCTTAGGCTAAGACTGAGAGGTATCAAGTCTCTCAGGCTTTGTTGAGTTGCAAGCTTAAGGATGATGATCCACTCAGTCTGCATGTGAGTCTGCACGTGCAGTCTTTGGAGAGGCTTGGCTACCCCATTAACTAGCGAAGTGTTCGCTACGAACATAATTCTGAACTCTCTTCCTAGTACGTATGGTCAGTTCATATCGAACTATCACATGCATGGTATGGATAATAAGATCAGTGAATTACATGGGATGCTCAAGCAGGTAGAGGCGGATCTTAAGAAGGGCACCAGTTAAGTGTTGATGGTGCAGAATAAGGCTAAGTTCAAGAAGAGTTCTTGGACTAAGAAGAAGGCTAAGTCAGGAGGAAAGCAGGCTCAGGACCCGGTCCCAAGCGCTTCCTCGGGGACTAATCCATCTCCTTCAGCCGGATCCACTTGCTTCTATTGCAAGGCGGATGGCCACTGGAAGAGGAATTGCAGCAAGTACTTGGCCGACAAAGACAAGAGTGGAGGTATGACTTCCGACTCAAGTACACTTGTTTGCAATGTTATAAACATTTATCTTGCTGATGCACCCAATAGTTCTTGGGTATATGATACCGGATCAGTTATTCACATCTGCAACTCGTTGCAGGGACTGGTAAGAACTAGGAGTGTAGCAAGAGGCGAGGTTGATATTCGAGTTGGCAACAAAGCGAGAGTCGCTGCGTTGGAATTCGACACGATGCAACTTCATTTACCTTCCGGATTCATTATGGAACTGAATAATTGTTATTTTGTTCCAGTGCTGAGTCGAAACATTATTTCTGCTTCATGTTTGATGAGGCAAGGCTATGAGTCAAATATCAAGAATAGTGGTTGTTCTTTATATTTGAATGATATGTTTCACGGCTTTGCACCCGTCTAGGACGGGTTATTTATTTTGAATCTTGATGGTGAGTCAGTTTATAACATAAATGTTAAAAGGTTGAAACCCAATGATCTGAATATGACTTACTTTTGGCACTGTCGGCTTGGTCATATAAGTTGGAAACGCATGAAGAAGCTCCATGATGATGGACTCCTAACTTCGTTCGACTTGGAATCATTCGAGACATGCGAATCTTGCCTACTCAGCAATATGACCAAGACACCTTATGCAAAGAGTTGCAAAAGGGCATCCGACTTGTTGGGACTAGTACATAGTGATGTATGTGTACCAATGAGAACGCCAGCCAGAGGTGGTTATGTGTACTTCATTACCTTCACTGATGATTTGAGTAGGTATGGATATATCTACTTGATGAAACATAAGTCAGAAGCCTTTGAAAATTTCAAAGAATTCCAGAATGAAGTAGAGAATCAACTCGGCAAGAAGATAAAGTTTCTTCGGTCGGACCAAGGAGGCGAGTACATGAGCCATGAGTTTGATGACCATCTAAAGAGTTGTGGAATAGTTCCCCAACTTACTCCACCGGGAACGCCGTAGAGAAACGGTGTGTCGGAAAGGCGGAATCGGACCTTGTTGGACATGGTATGATCGATGATGAGTTGGACAGATCTGCCTTTATCATTTTTGGGTTATTGTCTAGAAACAGCAGCGTTCACACTAAACAGAGTACCATCAAAGTCGGTAGAGAAGACACCGCATGAGATGTGGACAAGCAAAAATCCGAGTTTATCTTTTCTTAAGATTTGGGGTTGTGAAGCATTTGTCAAGCGACTTCAGTCGGACAAGCTTATAGCCAAGTCGGATAAGTGTATTTTCGTGGGGTATCCGAGGGAAACCTTGGGTTACTACTTCTACAACCGAGAAGAGGGCAAAGTGTTTGTCGCTCAGAATGGTGTCTTCCTAGAGAAAGAGTTTCTCAGTCAGGGAGTCAGTGGGAGCACAGTGCAGCTCGAAGAAATTCGAGAGGACCCGGCTAGTAGAGAGTCGGCAAAAACCTTAGAGGTTGAGTCAGTCGTGGTAACTGAGCCGGCAGCAGCACTTGTACTATGAAGATCGGCAAGATTACGAAGTGTTCATGATGTGTTACTGTTAGACAGTGATGAGCCAGCAAATTATTCGGAAGCAATGGTGGGATCTGATTCCGAGTCATGGCTTGGAGCCATGAGATCCGAGTTAAAGTCCATGGATGAAAATCAATTTTGGAACTTGGTTGATCTGCCAGACGGCGCAAGACCCGTCGAGTGCAAATGGGTCTTTAAGAAGAAAACTGATATGGATGGAAATGTTTCTGTCTATAAAGCACGCCTTGTCGCGAAGGGATTCCGACAAATTCAATGAGTTGATTACGACAAGAACTTCTCGCCCTCAGAGATGCTTAAATCAGTTTGGATCATGTTAGCTATAGCCGCCTATTTCGACTATGAGATATGGCAGATGGATGTCAAAACGGCTTTCCTTAATGTGAATTTAACCGAGGACGTGTATATGATACAGCCTGAGGTTTTTTTCGATACGGATAATGCTGACAAAGTGTGCAAACTTTAGAAATCCATTTATGGGTTGAAGCAAGCATCTCGGAGTTGGAATATTCGATTTGATGAGGTATTCAAATTGTTTGGCTTCATCAAGAGTGATCATGATTTTTTATACAAGAAGTTCAGTGGGAGCAAAGTAAAATTTCTAATATGTTGTGTTCAATTTGGTGAGTGAGAAGCTATCTGGAAATTGTGAAATATCAAGGAAAGCTTATAAAGTTAGGCCAGCAGCCCATAAATGATCTATTGGAATCATCCAATGGTGGTGATGACATATTATTGATTGGAAATGATGTCCAAATGTTGCAAGAAACCAAGGAATCATTGGAAAGGAGTTTCTCAATGAAAGACTTGGGTGAGGCAACATATATATTCTCGAATCCGGATTTATAGAGATAGATCAAGAAGGCTTATTGGATTGAGTCAGAGTACTTATTTGGAAAAAGTGTTGAAGAAGTTCAAGATGGAATCGTCTAAGAAGGGGTTCTTACCGATGTCCCATGGTGTAAAACTTAGCAAGACCTAGTGTCCTTCGACAACTGATGAGCAAAGTCGGATGAGTGAGATTATGTATGCTTCTGCAGTCGGATCCATCATGTATGCCATGATTTAATACTAGGTCGGATTTTTCATATGCTCTAAGTGTTGTGAGCGGATACCAGGCTGATCCTGGAGAAATCCACTAGACAACGGCTAAAAATATCCTAAAGTACTTGAGAAGGACTAAGGATATATTTTTGGTTTATGGTGGTGAAGATGAACTCAGTGTAAAGGTTTACACAAATGCGAGTTATCTTACCGACTCTGATGATTCTCGTTCGCAATCCGGATACGTGTTTATTATACACGGAGGTGCTGTGAACTGGAAGAGTCCCAATCAAGAGACTGTGTCTGCATCTACAACAGAGGCTGGGTATATTGCCGCCTCGGAGGTAGCAAAGGAAGCTGTTTGGATGAGGAATTTCATCATGGATCTTGGTGTGGTTCATGGCTTGTCAATCTGTTAGACGTGTATTGTGACAACAATGGTGCTATTGCACAAGCCAAGGAACCTAGACAACACCAAAAGAACAAGCACATACTCATGCGGTACCACCTAATTCGCCAGTTCGTGGATCAGGGTGATATAAAGTTATACAAGGTACACACGGATGCAAATATTGCGGATCCATTGACAAAGTCGCTACCACAACCAAAGCATGATGCGCACCTAAGAGCTATGGGCATTATATGCCTAGACATGTGATGTCGGAAGATTGACTCTAGTGCAAGTGAGAGACTGTTGGGAATATGCCCTAGAGGCAATCATGTATGATGATATTTCCCATTGTATTCATAAAGATATTAAGTTGTCCTTGTATAAACATCTAATGTGTATCATTGAATATGTGATTCGGTTGTGGAACTATACATTCATGTTGTTTGTACTAAATATCCTTGGTCATCGAGGTTGTGCTAGACACACAACTTAGACCAATGTGAAAGTGCGCTTGATGACTCGGTTCCACTTGTCATGGGCATGGTGATGCCATTTCGACTTACACGGATTTGGCTAAAGAGTTTAGCCAGTACGATTGACCCATATTGAGGTACAACGATCAACATGTCATGTGTATATCTCAATCAATATAATCCTTAGACCTGAGGTTGTTGCATAATCCGAGTTGAGTATCATCGACTTAGGTTCTGTCAAACGCTGATCCATAACTGGGCAGTTGCAGAGTTCGGGTCGACTGAGAATCAAGTTGCGTGATGTGAATAACCAGGATGAGATTTTGCCCCTCCACTCGTAGAGATATTCTATGGGCCCTCTTGGATGATATGATTCGGAAAGCATGGCCATGCACAACTCGGTTAAGTGTTAACCGAGGCGATCGACTAAGACTTAGTCGGATGAATCATTTATCACGGATCGAGAAGAGAGTCGGACTATTTATGGGATGAAAAATATTAGCCTATAGTCTAACAAGGTATATCGTGAGGCAAAAGGGACTCGGACGCAAGTCGCATTGGAAAGGCAAGTCGTTACGACTCTTTGGTACTTGGGAGTCAGCACGTTCTGCTAGGAGCCGCTACTGACTAATCGATTGAGAGTCAGACTATAATCGTGTCCAAGTTGTCATGAGCCTTCGGGGTCACATACTTAAGAGCGGGAGCAAGTTCGGATTGGATCTAAAACGGAAATCTGGTTGGGTTGGACCCAAGCCGGATTTGGACTGAGTCAGTGAGTCGGACTCATGGTGACTAATATGGGATTTAGTGAATAGGCCACAAGTGAGTGGAGACCATGTTCACTCCCTATATATAGTGGGGCGCAGAAACCCAGGATGGTTGATCGGGTAGGTCATTCCATGCGTTGGAAACCCTAGCTCCACAGCAGTCCAACCATCGTACTGAACCTAGCAGTTCACCGCCGACTCTCCTCCTTGTACGTGTGGATACCGGCAGAGGTGATGTACAATCAACACCAGGACGATCGTGATTGGATCAGATCGTGAGGACTGCACTGCATCAACTGACGCGCTTCATCAGTAATCCGCAACCGTACATCTAGTGGTAAACCTCGTGGCCTTCTACCTCAACTAGATCTTGGGATCACCACGTTAGAGGGAAATTTTTTGTTTTATCTCTACGTGGCCCAACAGTCGAGCTTAGGCGTCTTGGTGAACCAAACATGTTTGACAAATTCAAGGATGAGCGGGTGAGTAACTTTGTGCGGGGCCCGCTACTTCCTGTGCCCAGTAACAAAGGAATTCAAAACCACAGATCCGGATGTGCTGGATTTCAAGAAACACCTGGTAAGTAACTAGCCATGCAGATATCAAGTTAATTGGCAATCAATAATTAAGCCAAATTTCTGAATGGTTTCACCTTCCTTTTGCGGGCATATGAAATAGCGATTGAGACAAGTTGCCCCACCACGGGGATGTCGGAGCTGTGGGACACTCCTTTCAACAGGGCGGTGAACATTGTCAAGAATAGGCCCAAGAACAAGAAGATGACATCCGGTGGATGTGTTCTGGGCTATGGGTGACCAGAAAAGTCAGTGTCCACTTCAAAGAGGACTCAAAGACCAGAAAGGAGAGAAGGGACAATTTGGAGTCTGAGTAGAGACAGGAGATCGCAGAGCTCAAGGCACAGGTGGCCTAGTTGTTAGCACAAATGGAGGAAAAGTTGGAACGAAAGGTTGCACCAGATCATTCCTCCTCAGTTGTGGGAGGTTCTAGCCCAGTGGAATGCTGCTGGTGGAGTTGGGCCGATACTGGTGCCTAGCGTGTACGACAACAACTCGGCCCATCAAGTGTCACCGAACTTGGTGACCCTGCCCTGCAACACCTTGGTGCACCGGTTGCATTGTTGAGCCCGTCGGCGCCCAACACCAACACGCAGCTGGCGGCACCCAACACCAACCCGCAGCCGGCGTTTCTTCATGATGCACCCGAGCAGGAGCTGATGCAGCCCCACACGTCCACATTAGACAGCTCGACGCCCTCACCAAGGTAACTAATTATGCTTCATCGTAGGCCCAACTTCATACACCATTGTTGGTCTTTGATCGACTTCCATCTGATAATGATCCCCAACATGTTTTCCCGCAAGACGCTAATTGCATATTACTACAGTATGTGGATGGCATGGTGAAGGATGTAGCCAAGGGTAGTATCATTCAAACAAATATGCTCCTGATGCACAACAAGCCGATCCCTGCTGGCATGTTTAGGGTCACCTTGGTAAGGATGTTGAAGGATTGTGACGTAATTGACCCTCCCAACCAACCTGAAGCATTCGATGAGCATAAGACCCTCGGAACTTCCTACAGCTGGCCCTTGCTATGGCCCAAATCTCTGATTCTCCTTGCTATGTCCAAGGAAGGGCAGCGCACCGCCCCAACTAATAAGACATGGCCACCGGTGTTCATCGCCACCACCAAGAGGCATCAACAGTTAGCCGCACACACATCGTCGCCAGAACCCGAGGATGTGGAGATGCACCTCACGGCTCCAACGATGAGGATGACGTTGGTGGATACCTCAAACACCATGGCCACCGACAGACTCTACATGCCTCCTATTGGAGAGTCATCCTCCTCCCATGGTCAACAAGCCGGTCGTCCCATGTCATGCACCCAGCGTCTGCACTTCGGTGGCGGTTATGATCAAGAGACACCTCCGGGTGACACCGCTGGTACACAACCCAATCCAACGGTGGTCATCAGCCCCACCACACTCCATAGGGCGGCCAATGAGAAGTTAGGACGATCCGTTGATCCTATCGAGAGGACGAAGAAGGGCCGGAAACATTGCCGGAGCAATAAGTCTTCGATCTAGCCGCTTCCGAAGAGGATACTACAGGATCAGGACGGCGTGAGACAAGATCCCAGTGATTTCAATGCACACATAGCGGGAAAGCCGATTCTGACCAAGGAAATGCTCGATGTAGCGGGTGGACCCATAGAGAATATGCATCACTCAATTCTGCATCTCGAGACCGCCCTTCTTAAATACAAGAAGCCCGGGTACCCGGTCTTCACATGCAAGGTGCCATCGGGCCATGGATTCGTCAATCAAGCACCCGCGGACATATTCTTCATGCGCTACAAGGACATCTACAATCTGCTGCACTCGAAGTGGTTGTACTATAACATGGAACATCTGTACTCGCTCCATATGGCGTTGAAGGCAAAGAGGGAGAAAACCTGGGGCATCGTGATACTGGACCCCTACTACATGCATGACGTTGTCTTTGCGAACGATGGGGATCGGGCAATGGTGGCAGAGTACCTTGGAAATATCTTCCAGGAGAACCAGACCATTGTTTCCATTCTTCTGTCTTGCTTTTCCAAGTAAGTAAACACACATTAGGTCGTCATCGTAAAAAATTCTTTCTTAGATTTTTGTTGTCCTCTTCCAACAATTAATTCTGTTTCAGTTGTGTTTCGCAAAGGCATATACTGCACACTCATCTCCATTTGTCCAAGGTTGTCGTAAGCAACGTACTTCAACTCATCGAGTGATACGAAGCTGAAGGACTATGGCAGATTCAAGGGAGTTCTGGATGATGCTCTACAAGTCTACGTCAAAAAGGGAGGAAAATTCTTCAAGGGGGGCAAGAACCAAGGATGGAAAACATGTGTTCATGCATGCCATGAAGTTCCCCTACATCAAGCAGCCGACTAGCGGTGTGAAGGAAGCCTTCTATGTCCTCCATCACATCAAGGGGTTCATGCAGGATTCATGGGTCGAGGCACTGCCAGCTAATCTTCTACACTAGGACACACCGTTGGCGGCGATCGATGATGCGGTCCTTATGGAATATTTCTAGCGCATCTAGACTCAGCTCTGCCAAGTCATCCATGACAATGTCGAAACAAAAGGGGGGCCCATGTACATGGGCAGAGCGTTGAGTTACCGCGATATCAAAGAATGCCTCGACATGCAGAGCGACACCAGGATGTTCATGACGAGAGAGGGTGTGACCCCGTTTCTGACGAGGTATACATGATGTGTGTGTGCCTAGCTAGCAGGGTTGGCCGTGTGTGTGTCGTGTCGAAAAACTTGAACATTCTCATGATGTTTCTGAATTATCGTTTGACGTGTGTTTCGTAAACATTATTAACTTCCCGGGCTAGTAAAACCCTTGACGGTCGATGTTGGACTTGCTTATATGATCGTCATCCATGCTATATTTTAGGTTTATGAATCTTTGCTAAATTTTGTGATCATGCAAGCATGTTTGTAGTTTGCCATTCTTTTCATTGTATAACATATACTACATTGCCTTGTCTATGTATTTCTTGTCTACAGTGATGGCGAAGTGGTACGTGGTGTACACCGGTCAGGTTCCAGGGGTCTACGATGAGTTGGAGTACTGCCAGGCACAAATGAACAACTTCAGAGGCAACATCTACAAATGGTATAAGACAAGAGAGTTGGTAGTAGCCAAGTGGAGGAGACACATGTGGAAGAAGAACCAGATGAAGATCTTGATCATGGTCTTGGTGTTGCTCACCATCGTCGTCGTTATCCTTTATTCGATCATAGTCTAGGGTGATACCTCTGATGTGTAATGTGATGATGAATTTATAATGTGATGATTGAATTGTAGGGGTTCGTAGCACGGAAAACAAAAAAATTCTACCGCATGCACACAAACAAGCCAAGATCTATCTACTAGATTGTAGCAACGAGTTGATAGAAGCACTCACCCTTGAAGATTCCAAAGCGGTTAATGAGAGCAGATTCTCATGGGTGATGTAAGCGTACACTTGCCGATCTCAAGATTGCGTAGACAATCCTTCCGGCGCTGCATTCCAACAGCGCTTCCGCAGTCGGTCACACGTTCGGTACTCGATGAAGACCTTCTTCTCCCCCTCTTCTAGTAGGCAGCGGAGGTTGTAGTTCTCTCCTCGCGATTCCGGTAGCACGATGGCATCATGTCGGAAGTAGAGGGAAGATCCCGCAGGGCTTCGCCTAAGCCGGATGCGAGTTATGGTGGATTAGGGTTTCCTGAAAATCTAGGGTTTAGAGATCTGGGAGGAGGAGGAGGTGTCGGCGGTGGCTATGGCGGCGGCGGCGCGCGGTCGGCGGCTTGGGCGCGGCGGCGGCGGCTTGGATTGGGGAGGGCTAGGGCTTGTGTTGTGTTGGGGCAGCCCTCCCCCTTTATTTATGAGAGGGGGGCAGCCTTGGGAGGGGTGGGTTTGAATCCAAACCCAAACCCAAGTTGGATTGAGAGAAGGACTTGTTTCTTCTCCCACTAGGAAACCATTGTTCCAGTTTGACTTTTCAAACTTCCCGTTTGACTTTCAATTTAGAGCTTTATTTCTCTCTTGCAAATGCCAACACCAAGTGACCTAGGATATGATCCGATCATTCCACATATCCATGAAACATTCATGGACCATTCCCCTTCCGGTCCGGTGAACCTTCTATACCCTTCTAGAACCTCTCCGATGAAATCATCGGAAACTTTCCCGAACTCCGAAATAGGACTTTCCTTATATGAATCTTAGTCTCCGG
This sequence comes from Avena insularis, assembly GCA_023614405.1. NCBI lineage: Eukaryota > Viridiplantae > Streptophyta > Magnoliopsida > Poales > Poaceae > Avena > Avena insularis. The sequence continues at coordinate 187,099,195 of CM042685.1, forward strand.
ACCATCCTGGATCTCCTCGTGATATCCCGGATCCCATCCGAGACTCCGAACAACATTCGGTATTCCTACTAACATTCCATATCTACTAAACAACATCGAATCCTTAAGTGTGTCTCCCTACGGTTCGTGAATTACGCGGACATGACCGAGACACTTCTCCGATCAATAACCAATAGAGGAATCTGGAAATTCATATGGCTCCCACATATTTCAACGATTACTTTGCGATCGAATGAACCACTTACACCAATTTCCTTTTGTCTCACAATAGTTTACTTATCCGAGATTTTGATCATCGGTATCTCTACATACCTAGTTCAACCTTGTTACTGATAAGTACTCTTTTCTCGTTCCCGTGATATGTGATCCCTTGTGAGCCAGTCACATGCTTGCAAGCCAATTGGATGACATTCCACCGAGAGGGCCCAGAGTATATCTATCTATCATATGGATGGACAAATCCCACTCTTGATCCATGTGCCTCAACCCATACTTTCCGAACACTCAATGCCACCTTTATAGCCACCCAGTTATGGTGTGGTGTTTGATGTCATCAAAGAATCCTTCCGTTGATGGTGATTAGAATGATCTCATGGTCGAAGGAATTTAGGTTACTATGTATCAGAAAGCTTATAGCAAACAAACTATTAAAATGACTTGATCTTTATGCTACGCTTATCTATAGGAGTATGTCCATCATACCATTCTCCTAATGGTATGATCTTGTTATTAACAACATCTCAATGTCCATGATCAAGAAACCATGATCATCTATTAATCAACAAGCTAGTATTACAAAGAGGCTTTACCAAGGACTCTAATTTAGTTTACAAATCACACAAGTATTAATGTTTCCGGTTAATACAATTATATCATGAATGTAAACATTTATCATAAACACAAAGATATAATAATAACCACTTTTATTATTGCCTCTAGGGCATATCTCCAACAGTCTCACACTTGCACTAGAGTCAACTAATCTAGATTACATGGTAATATACCGAACACCCATGGCGGTTTGGTGTTGGTCATGTTTTGCCCTCGGGAGAGGTTTAGTCAACGGATCCGCCACATTCAGATCCGTGTGTACTTTGCAAATCTTTATGTCACCATCTTGGACATGCTCTCGAATAGCGTGAAAACTTAGCTTGATGTGCTTCAGCTTCTTGTGTGACCTTGGTTCTTGCGCATTGGCTATGGCGCCCATGTTATCACAGTAGATAGACATTGGGTCCAGCGCACTTGGAACCACACCGAACTCTGTAATGAACTCCTTCATCCATATCGCCTCTTGTGAAGCCTCTGAAGCTGCTATGTATTCCGATTTAGTTGAAGATCTCGCCACAACGCTTTGCTTTGCACTCCTCCAGCTAACTGATGCACCATTCAAAGTAAATACGTATCCAGATTAAGATTTAGAATCATCCAGATCGGTGTTCCAACTAAAGTCGGTGTAACCATTAACAACGAGCTGTTCATCACCTCCATAATAAAGAACCATATCCTTAGTTCTTCTCAAGTACTTAAGGATGTTTTTGACCGCTATCCAATGATCCACTCTTGGATAACTTTGATATCTGCTAGTCAAACTAACAGCATACGCAATGTCGGGTCTAGTACATAGCATGGCATACATTAGAGATCCTATGGCTGAGGCATAGGGAGTCTTACTCATCCTTTCTCTATCTTCTGTCGTTGCTGGACTTTGAGTTTTACTCAAGGTCGTATTGGAAAACATGGGCAAGAACCCTTTCTTGCTATCTTCCATTCCAAACCTCTTTAGAACTTTGTCCAAATATGTACTCTGTGACAATGACATTAGGCGCCTCGATCTATCTCTATAAATCTTTATGCCTAATATATAAGATGCTTCGCCAAGATCTTTCATTGAAAAACTATTATTCAAATAATTCTTGACACTATTAAGAAGGTCTACATCATTCCCAATCAACAATATGTCATCTACATATAGTATTAAGAATGCTACAGAACTGCCACTCACTTTCTTGTAAATACAAGCTTCTCCATAAGTTTGTATAAAACCAAAACTTTTGATTACCTTATAAAAATGTTTATTCCAACTTCGGGATGCTTGCTTCAATCCATATATGGACCGTTGAAGTTTGCATACCTTGTTAGCATCTTTAGGATCGATAAAACCTTTGGGTTGCATCATATACAACTCTTCATCAATGTCTCCATTGAGGAACACCGTTTTGACATCCATCTGCCATATCTCATAATCATAATATGCAGCGATTGCTAACATAATCCTCACATACTTTAGCTTCTCTACTGGTGAGAAAGTCTCATCGTAGTCAACTCCTTGAATTTGTCGAAACCCTTTTGTGACAAGTCAAGCTTTATAGACAGTAATATTACCATCAGCATCTGTTTTCTTCTTGAAAATCCATTTGTTCTCGACAGCCTTCCGGCCATCCGGTAAGTCCACCAAAGTCCATACTTGGTTTTCGTACATGGATCCAATCTCGGATTTCATGGCCTCTTGCCATTTATTGGAATCTGGGCTCATCATCACTTCCTCATATGTCGCAGGGTCATCGGTGTTGTCCACCAACATGACACTCATAACGGGATCATACCAATTAGGAGTAGTACGAGTTCTCGTTGACCTGCGAGGTTCTGTAGTAACTTCAACTGAAGTTTCATGATAAACATCATTAGCTTCCTCTCTTATTGGTGCAGGCGCCACAGGAACTACTTCTGGTGTTGCGCCACTCGCAAGTTCGAGAGAAGGTTCATCAACCTCGTCGAGTTCTACTTTTCTTCCAGTCACTTCTTTCGAGAGAAACTCCTTCTCTAAAAAGGATCCATTCTTGGCAACGAAGATTTTGCCCTCGGATCTATGATAGAAGGTATACCCAATGGTTTCCTTCGGGTATCCTATGAAGACGCATTTTTCGCTTTGGGTTCAATCTTGTCCGGCTGTAACTTCTTTACATAAGCTTCGCAACCCCAAACTTTAAGGAACAACAATTTAGGTTTCTTCCCAAACCATAATTCATATGGTGTCGTTTCAATGGATTTAGATGGTGCCCTATTTAAAGTGAATGCGGTTGTTTCTAATGCATAACCCCAAAAAGATAGCGGTAAATCTATAAGTGACATCATAGAACGAACCATATCTAAGAGAGTTTGATTTCGACATTCGGACACACCATTACGCTGTGGTGTTCCTGGTGGTGTCAATTGTGAAAGTATTCCGCATTTCTTCAAATGATCGCCAAACTCGTAACTTAGATATTCACCTCCACGATCAGAACGTAGAAATTTAATCTTCTTGTTACGTTGATTCTCTACCTCACTTTGAAATTCCTTAAACTTCTCGAAAGTTTCGGACTTATGTTTCATGAAATAGATATACCCATATATACTCAAGTCATCCGTGAAGGTAAGAACATAACGATAACCACCGCACGATGTTACACTCATTGGGCCACACACATCGGTATGTATGATTTCCAATAAGTCCGTAGCTCGCTCCATCATACAATAAAATGGAGTCTTAGTCATTTTACCCATCAGACATGCTTCACATCTTTAAAGTGATTCGAAATCAAGTGATTCAAGAAGTCCATCGGAATGGAGTTTCTTCATAAGCTTCACTCCAATGTGACCAAGACGATAGTGCCACACATAGGTCGAGTTATCACTCAATTTCAAACGTTTAGCTTCAATGTTAATGTGTGTATTTCCACAATCGAGATTCAATACCATTTATCAAAGGTGCATGTGCATAAAACATATTACTCATATAAATCGAACAACCATAATTCTCAGACTTAAACAAGTAACCGTCTCGCAATAAACATGATCCATATATAATGTTCATGCTCAACGCAGGCACCAAATAACAATTATTTAAGTATAAAACTAATCCCGATGGTAGATGAAGAGGTAGCGTGCCGACCGCGATCACATCAACCTTTGATCCATTTCCAACACGCATCGTCACCTCGTTCTTCACTAGCTTCCGTTTATTCTGCAAGACTGCACATTTGAGTTACAAATATGAGCAACAGAACCAAAGATTCAAATACCTGGCACTACTACAGTACTAGTGAGATACACATCAATAACATGTATATCGGATATACCTTTCTTTTTTATGTTGCCGTTCTTCAAATCCGACAAGTACTTTGGGCAATTCCGCTCAAAGGACCTTCTCCCTTGTAAAAGCACTCAAGATATCGGCTTAGGCCCAGCCTTGGTCTTCTTCGCCGGCACGGAAACTTTCTTACCGCCCTTGTTGAAGTTTCCCTTTTTCTTAGACTTGCCTTGCTTTTTGAATTTTGTGGTCTTATTGACCAACAACACTTGGTGCTCTTTCTTGATCTCCACTTCTGCAGATTTCAACATGGAGAAGAGTTCTGGCAACGTCTTATCCATGTTTTGCATATTGTAGTTCATCACAAAGTTTTTGTAACATGGTGGCAGTGATTGGAGGACACAGTGAATCCCCAAAGAATTAGGAACCACTACACCCAAACTTTGGAGTTTATTTGCGTGCCCAGACATCTTAAGAACGTGCGCACTGACGGAGCTGCCCTCTTCCATCTTGCAGTTAAAGAACTTTTCATAAGCCTCATAACTCTCAACTGCCGCATGAGCCTCAAATATCATTTTGAGTTCACGGACAATATCATGTGGGTCATGGTTCCCAAACCTTTTCTGAAGCTCCGATTCCAAACCATACAAGATATCACCTTTGAACCGTGGATCTTGATTCTTCCGAGTGAGGTAAACATTCTTTACTTCATTGGTAGCAGTAGCTGCAGGCGGGTCACCCAGCGGTGCATCCAGCACATAGGTCAAATTACCAGCATTGAGGACAATCCACAAATTGCGGAACCAATCCGTGAAGTTGCTTCCATTGTTTTTCAACTTTTCTTTCTCTAGGAACACATTAAAATTGATGGTAGGGGCCGCCATTGATCTACAACATATTTGCAATAGTTTAGACTAAGTTTATGACAAATTGAGTTCTAATTAATAGTTAAATTAATCTAGGTGAACTCCCACTCAAAACAATATCCCTCAAATTGTTTTAGTGATCACACGAACCAAATCCACCACATCAAAACCGATCATCACGAGAGTTGATGTAGCTTCAATGGCGAACAATCAACATGTTCATCATGTCTACTATATGACTCATGCTTTACCTTTCGGTGATCCGTGTTCCGAGACCATGTCTGTACATGCTAGGCTCGTCAAGATCAAACCTTAGCTTCCGCATGAGCAAATCTGGCTTCCTCACATTGTATACACTCGCAGAATCTAACTCACCCGATCATCACGTGGTGCTTCGAAACAACGAGCTTTAGCAACGGTGCTTACTAAGGATGAACACTTTAAAACTTGAAATTGTGTGCTTGAGGGATCATCTTATAATGCTACCGTCATAAACTAAGCAATACAAGATGCATAAAGGATTAACATCACATGCAATTCATAATATGTGATATGATATGGCCTTTCTTCTTGTGCTTCCGATCTCCATCTTCAAGAACAAACATGATCTCCATCATCACCGGTATGGCGTCAAGGTCAATGGCACCGTTTCATGGTTCTCGTACACTAGCTTCAACTATTACAACTACTTTGAATAGACACGCAGGCCTTAACGGAATTTAAAAGACAACCATATGGCTCCTGCCGGTTGCCAACTTACAATAAGGAACATTGCATACATCATATATAATCACAATCATGGCCATATCACATCATAGCACACCCCTACAAAACAAAGTTAGACGCCTCTAATTTTATTTGCATATTTTACATGGTTTGGGGCTTTCAATAAGTGTCGTTCTAACTTACGAACAAGAACCACAACGTTGATGCTTGAACTATCAAGTGCCCGTTGTAAATTGAATCTATACTATGATGGGAGAGACAGACACCCGCAAAGCCACTTATGCAATACAAGTTGCATGTTGACGTGGAGCAAGTCTCATGAACGATGTCATGTAAGGTTAGCCCGGGCCGCTTCATCCCATCATACCGCAAGATGCAAAGTACACAAAAAGCAATTGATAATAAAAGCACCACCGCCCACAAAGACCATTGTGTTCTACTCGTGCAACAGATCTACATATAGACACGGCTCTGATACCACTGTAGGGGTTCGTAGCATGGAAAACAAAAAAATTCTACTGCATGCACAAAACGAGCCAAGATCTATCTACTAGATTGTAGCAACGAGTCGATAGAAGCACTCACCCTCGAAGATTCCAAAGCGGTTAACGAGAGCAGATTCTCGTGGGTGATGTAGTCGTACACTTGCCGATCTCAAGATCGCGTAGACGGTCCTTCCGGTGCTGCGTTCCGGCAGCGCTTCCACAGTCGGTCACACGTTTGGTACTCGATGAAGACATTCCTCTCCCTTGTTCCAGCAGGCAGCAGAGGTTGTAGTTCTCTCCTCGCGATTCCGGCAGCATGACGGCGTGGTGTCGGAAGTAGAGGGAAGATCCCGCAGGGCTTCGCCTAAGCCGGATGCGAGTTATGGTGGATTAGGGTTTCCCGGAAATCTATGGTTTAGAGATCTGGGAGGAGGAGGTTTTGGTGGCGGCTAGGGCAGCGGCGACGAGCCGGCGGCAGCGCGAGGCGGCGGCGGTGCGGGCGGCGGCTTGGGCGCGGCGGCGGCGGCTTGGCTCGGGGAGGGCTAGGGCTTGTGTTGTGTTGGGGCAGCCCCCCTCAATTTATGAGAGGGGGCAGCCTGGGAGGGGTGGGTTTGAATCCAAACCCAAACCCAAGTTGGATTGAGAGAAGGACTTGTTTCTTCTCCCACTAGGAAACCATTGTTCTAGTTTGACTTTTCAAACTTCCCGTTTGACTTTCAATTTAGAGCTTTATTTCTCTCTTGCAAATGCCAACACCAAGTGACCTAGGATATGATCCGATCATTCAACATATCCATGAAACATTCATGGACCATTCCTCTTCCGGTCCGGTGAACCTTCTAGACCCTTCTAGAACCTCTCCGATGAAATCATCGGAAACTTTCCCGAACTCCGAAATAGGACTTTCCTTATATGAATCTTATTCTCCGGACCATTTCGGATCTCCTCGTGATATCCTGGATCCCATCCGAGACTCCGAACAACATTCGGTATTCCTACTAACATTCCATATCTACTAAACAACATCGAATCCTTAAGTGTGTCTCCCTACGGTTCGTGAATTACGCGGACATGACCGAGACACTTCTCCGATCAATAACCAATAGAGGAATCTGGAAATTCATATTCCACATATTTCAGCGATTACTTTGCGATCGAATGAACCACTTACATCGACACCAATTTCCTTTTGTCTCATGATAGTTTACTTATCCGAGGTTTGATGAATTTGGTATCTAGCATACCTAGTTCAACCTTATTTAATACTATTATAGCATGAATGTAAACATTTATCATAAACACAAAGATATAATTGTTGGAGATATGCCCAAGAGGCAATAATAAAGTGGTTATTATGATAAATGTTTACATACCATGCTATAATTGTATAAACCGGAAACATTAATACTTGTGTGATTTGTAAACATAAAAGAGTCCCTACTAAAGCCTCTTGTTAAACTAGCTTGTTGGTTAATATATGATCATGGTTTCCTGATCATGAACATAGAGATGTTATTAACAACAGGATCATATCGTTAGGAGAATGATGTGATGGACATACTCCTATAGATAAGCGTAGCATAAAGATCAAGTCATTTCAATAGTTCAATTGCTATATGCTTTCTGATACATAGTAACCTAATTCCTTCAACCATGAGATCATGCATATCACCTTTACCGGATGGATGCTTTGATGTCATCAAACACCACACCGTAATAGGTGGCTATAAAAGTGGCATTGAGTGTTCAGAAAGTATTGGTTGAAACACATGGATCAAGAGTGGGATTTGTCCATCCATATGACGGATAGATATACTGGGCCCTCTCGAAATGTCATCCAATTAGCTTGCAAGCATGTGACTGGCTCACAAGGGATCACATATCACGGAACGAGAAAAGAGTATTTATCAAGAACGAGGTTGAACTAGGTATGCAGATACCGACGCATCATAACCTGGATAAGTAACATATCGTGAGACAAAGGGAAATTGGTATCGTATGTAAGTGGTTCATTCGACGCAAAGTAATCGAGAAATATGTGGGAGCCATATGAATTTCCAGATTCCTCTATTGGTTATTGTTCGGAGAAGTGTCTCGATCATGTCCAGATAATTCACGAACCGTAGGGAGACACACTTAAGGATTCGACGTTGTTTGAGTAGTTATGGTATTATGAGAAAGAGACCAATGTTGTTCGAGTCTTGATGGGATCCGGATATCACGAGGAGATCCGGAATGGTCCGGAGAATAAGATTCATATAAGGAAAGTCCCATTTCGAGTTGGGGAATGGTTCCGTGTTTTCATCGGGAATATTCTAGAAGGTCCTGAATGTCCCAGACTCGGGGGAAGGGTACATGAATGTGTCATTGTAAGTTGGAATGATTGCATCATGTACTAAGTGTTCTTGCTGTCCCAAATAAAGGATTAAATTAAATCCTAAATTGAAAAGTCAAACGGCTAGTTTGAAAGTCAAACGGCAATTTTGGGAAGTGGGAAAAGAGGAGGAGGTGAAGCCGAGTTGGGAGGAGTCCTCCCAAGCCGCGCCCACCAAGCCGAGTTGGGGAGGGACTCCACTCCCTCCCCTTGGCCGGCCAGCCCCTCCCACCTATATAAGGAGGGGCAGGGCTCCCTCCTAGACACACAAGTTTCCACCTCTAATCTCCGGTTTAGAGCCGTTTTGGTTTAGAGCTTCTAATTGCTTTAGCCGGTTTAGAGCCTTCTAATTGGTTTAGAGCCTTCTAATTGGTGTGTCTAATTACTAGACCACTAATAGCCTCTCTCATAAGCTCCACCATACTCGCACCGCTTAAGGCGAAAGCCTGCTGGATTTCCTCTACTTAGGTACCACGCCGTTGTCAGCCGAAATCACGAGGAGAGTGCTACAACCTCCGCTGCCTGGAACAAGGAGAGGAAGGTCTTCGCCGAGTACCGAACGATGTGACCGACTGGAGCGCCGTTAGGAACGTATGTCGGAAGGATCGCTACGCGATCTTGAGATCGGAAAGAGTACGACTACATCATCCACGAGAATCGCTCTCGTTAACCGCTGGAATCTTGGTGAGTTCCTCTATCGACTCGTTGCTACAATCTAGTAGATAGATCTTGGCTTGTTTGTTTGTATGCGTAGAAAATTTTGTTTTCCATGCTACTAACCCCTACAAGTGGTATCAGAGCCGTGTCTATATGTAGATCTGTTGACGAGTAGAACACAATGGTCATTGTGGGCATTGATGCTTTATTGTAGATTGCTTTTTGTGTACTTTGCATCTAGCGGTATGTTGGGATGAAGCTACCGGGCTAACCTTACATGACATCGCTCATGAGACTTGCTCCACGCTGACATGCAACTTGTATTGCATAAGTGGCTCTGGTGCCTGCTTTCTCCTAGCATAGTTAAGATCCAATTTACAACGGTAATCAACAATGCTAGTATCAATGTTGTGGTTCTTGTTCGTAAGTTAGAACGACACTTATTGAAAGCCCAAACCACGTGAAATATGCAAAGAAAGTAGAGGCGCCTAACTTGTTTTGCAGGGGTGCAAAAGGATATGATATGGCCATGATTGTGATTATATTTGATGTATGCAATGTTCCTTATTGTAAGTTGGCAACGGCGAGAGCCATATGGTTGTCTTTAATTTTGTTAAGACCTGCGTGTCTATTCAAAGTAGTTGTAATAGTTGAAGCTGGTGGGCGACAACCATGAAGAAGCGTCATTGACCTTGATGCTATGCCGGTGATGATGGAGATCATGTTCGTGCTTGAAGATGGAGATCAAAAGCACAAAGAAGAAAGGCCATATCATATCACATATTATGAATTGCTCGTGATGTTAATCCTTTATGCATCTTGTATTGCTTAGTAGTACGACGGTAGCATTATAAGATGATCCCTCATGCACATAAATTTCAAGTTCTAAAGTGTTCACCCTTAGTATGCACCGCTGCTAAAGCTTGTCGCTTCAAGCACCACGTGATGATCGGGTGTCTTTGATTCCGGGTGAATACAACGTAAGCAAGCCAGATTTGCTTATGCGCGGTAGCTAAGGTTTGATCTTGACGAGCCTAGCATGTATAGACATGGCCTCGTGAACACGGATCACCGAAAGGTAGAGCATGAGTCATATAGTAGATATGATGAACATGTTGATTGTTCGCCATTGAAACTATATCAACTCTCGTGATGATCGGTTTTGATGTGGTGGATTTGGTTCATGTGATCACTAAAACAATGTGAGGGATGTTGTTTTAAGTGGGAGTTCACCTAGATTAATTTAATTATTAATTAGAACTCAATTTATCATAAACTAAAATCAAAGTGTATTTGCATAGTTGTTGTAGTCATTGGCATCCGTTTACCACCTTGCGCTTAGTTATAATTGAGATGATAGAACTATAGAATTCTGGTTAGTTACTTCTGTAACTGGTATCGTATTGTTTTGAAGTGTTAATCTAAAGTTTAAAAGTCCTATTGCAAACTTTCAGTAATTTCCGGTTACTCCATAAAGTTTAATAATTAGTATTAAAACAAGAGTGACAATTCCAAGTGTTAGTGTTTGAGTATCATGTTTGTCTCCATGATTCTTGATATTCAAAGGATTGTCTTAATATCAAGGTTATCTAGGATCTGAAAGAGTTGTTTCAGAAACCATGATGTGTGGAAGATATTGTGATATCTGAAATGAAGTTTTGGTTACAACATGATAGAGTATAATATGGCAAAAGTCATGTTCTCATATTTGATGAGAATTTGCAAAAGGTTGGAGACACTAGTTGTCCTAATCTTCCAAAAGGTTTTGGAGAGCAACATTATACTCACGATTCACCGTTATAAGCTAAAGTAGCTTGATCATGGATAAATCCATAATGAAGGTGAATATTTGATGTAGGTAAAATGTTTACTACACCAAGAGTTAACTAAAGAAAGGAATTTGAAAGAACACCAAACATTTGATAATGGTGATCTACTTCAAAGTGCAAGTCCAAAGACATTGGTATTTAACTATACACGCTTTGGACTATGTGTCATATGTATGACTCCACTATTGATGTTGATAGATTCTTTCAAAAAGAAAAGGAAATACTGAAAGAGAATCTCATAAGTATATGGCAGAAAAGAAAAGACTAGAATTGTTCAGTTTAAGTATATAGATGATATACGTGTTATGGCTATATTCTTTGCTTATTAAACAATGTGGTTCTTAAGTATTTGATACTGAATTTGTTGGTGTGAATCATCATACGAAACAACACAATTCATGAACTACAATGGCCTAAGTAACTAGCAAAAGAATATGTGATGATGTTCATCAAACAAATAAAGGGTTATTGTGTTGCTCGTTAAACATCAAAGCTTTTCAGGATTTGTTTTATCATGTATTATTATAACAAAAGTGTTGTTCAAATAATTGCCTTAATCCATAAAAGATGGATTATTCACAAATCTCGTTGGATAAATCACATAAATAAAACTAGTGCTAAAATTGTCGAAAGACAAATTGATTGAAAGATCACTTAGGAAGTGACATCGCTTAAATTATATTGGAAAGAAAACATGAAGAAACTCCATGTGGATGGAATTTTGGAGTCTTTGATTTTGATCAAATGACGCTTGTGAAACTTTCCTAGAGATAATTAAAACTTCGCTCATAGGCCAAAAGGAACGAATGACAAGCTTATTTGAACTTGTACATATTGTTGTACAAAGTCCATTATGTGTAGTCAAGAGCGATGAATTTCAACTTCATATGCTTTCTCCGAAAATTTGAGTGAATATATGAATATTTACTTAATAAGGATAAAGTATGAAACACTTGAAAAGTTCAAAGACTTTCAAGATGAAGTGCAAAATCATTGTAACAAGAATATGAATAGTTTATGATAAGATCATAAAGGAAGATATTTAAGTTACAAGTTTAGCATAATACCTAAGATTTATGGAATAGTTCCATGGATTTGCATTTCCAAACACCATAAGAGTATGGAGCATTCGAGATATGTAATTAAACCTTGTTTGACATGGTAAGATCAAAGGTATAATTCATAAAATCGCCATTATATTTTAAAGATTAAAAGCTTTAGAGATTACCGTTTTCCACCGAAAAGAGCTTCATCATAATCCGCTGAAATGACACCATATAAAGTTATGGTTTGGGATAAAACCCAAGTAGTCCTTTCTTAAACATTGGTATGCTATGCATAAGAAAGATGTGTGCAACCAAAAGTCGGATGAACACGTCTTTGTATAAATGTTAAGTATTCCTCCATAAACACCGGAGACAAAAGTGTTTGTCGCTAGAACGCCAAGTCAAGTTTTGAAGAATTTTCATGAAAAGTTAAGTGGGAGGACGATAGAACTTTGATAAGGTTAAAGGAACCTTAGCTATATGTGCAGTTAAAGACCGAAAAGTGTTCCCGAGGCAAGAATAATGCTCATGGCTCACGTGCCTCAAAGGTTGTGGTCACGGAGGTCTAAGTTTCTATTGAACCAAGTAGGTCAAGTAAACAATCAAATACCAAGATTTGAGGGTTGAATCATTATTTGAGAATAATGAACGGACTACATGCAAAGAAGCAATGATGGGCCTCGACTCGTCAAATGGCTTGAAGCCATAAAATCCGTGAAAGTTCCATACACAAGAAATCAAGTTTTGAACTTGAAGGACCCTCAGAAAAGGTGTAAGACCTTACAGTTGTGTTTGGATCTATAAAGAAGTAGACATGGATGTTTCACATCTATGAAATAGTCGACATGTTGGGAAAGAGTTCACAACAATGTTCAAAGGTTGTATATGACAAGATTTGATCTTTCATAAGCGATTTTTAGTCTAGACGGATTAATGTAGCAACCACTACATATAATTTGTTATGTGGTAGTAGAATAAACAAAACAAGTTCTTCTAATAGAATGGTTACCTAGGACGTGTGCATGACACGGTCCAAAGGGTTTTGTTAATTCAAAGGATGCTAAAAGCATATGCAAACTTCAATGGTTGAAGTAAGCATAGCGGAGTTGGAATCTTCACTATGATGAAACTGTTAAAAGAGTTTAATTTCATCGGAGACAATGAAGATGCTTGCATTTGCAAGAAATTAAGTGGGAGCGCTAAGACATGTTTCTAATACATTATGTGGAAGACATATTGTTGGTTGGAAATAATGTATCTTTTATTAACACATATTAAGAATTTCATCCCGATGAAAGACTTAGGCAAAACCAAATATTTTGCATCAAGAGACGCTAATATGGTTGTGCCAGTTGTACATAGACGAGATATTGAATGAATTCAATATAGAAACTACAAGAAAGGTTCTTGTTGCACATAAAGGATTGAAAGAGTTCAATGTTGATGATATATTCAAGTGTATTGGCACTTGGTAAGTGAAACAAAGATTCAAGTATAGATTGATACTTGATGTATGAAATCACAAAGAGTATTTATATCAATCATCCGTGATATGTACAAATCCAGACATGTCCTATGCTATAAATATTATGAGCATATACCGTAATGATTCATAAGATGATCATTGGACGATAGTAAGGATATTCTTATGATCTTTTGGAATAACTAAGAGTATATTATTTGTAGAAGTGACAAATAGATGGTTAGTTCATTGTAAAAGTACTACATTGATACTAGTTTTGTCACAAAGTACAAATTAAGTTTATCTCAATCTAAATTAAGGGTGGCACAATATAATGGAAAGTGAGTTCCATAATGGATTTGGATGAGTTCCAAAGTTAAGACATTGTGACAGATACTTCAACAAAAGGCTAAGTATATGACTGCTATTATAGCAGCAAAAGAGGCATTTGTGTCAAGTAGTTTGTTATCAAACTAGGTGTAGTTCACAGGGATAATACTATGAAGATATATCAGACAATATTATCAACATGTTTTAACCCCAAAGAACTAAAGGTCACACCGAAAGACCAAATCATACAAAGCCATCTCATTAGAGAATGAGTGATGCGAGAGGCAAAGACATGCAATTACACATGCACTGGAAGTGTCGGATCCGAGATCGAGTTGACCACTAGCAATCGTGTACATACAACACCGGAAAGCCATAGGTGTTGAATACACAAGGTTTGAAACTAGATTATTGACTCTAGTGCAAGTGGGAGATGTTGGAGATATGCCCAAGAGGCAATAATAAAGTGGTTATTATCATATCTTCACACTTATGATAAATGTTTACATACCATGCTATAATTGTATTAACCGGAAACATTAATACTTGTGTGATTTGTAAACTAAAATAAGAGTCCCTAGTAAAGCCTCTTGTTAAACTAGCTTGTTGGTTAATATATGATCATTGTTTCTGATCATGAACATAGAGATGTTATTAACAACAGGATCATATCGTTAGGAGAATGATGTGATGGACATACTCCTATAGATAAGCGTAGCATAAAGATCAAGTCATTTCAATAGTTCAATTGCTATATGCTTTCTGATACATAGTAACCTAATTCCTTCGACCATGAGATCATGCATATCACCTTTACCGGATGGATGCTTTGATGTCATCAAACACCACACCGTAACAGGGTGGCTATAAAAGTGGCATTGAGTGTTCGGAAAGTATTGGTTGAAACACATGGATCAAGAGGGATTTGTCCATCCATATGACGGATAGATATACTGGGCCTCTCGGTGAAATGTCATCCAATTAGCTTGCAAGCATGTGGTGGCTCACAAGGATCACATATCAGGAACGAGAAAAGAGTACTTATCAAGAACGAGGTTGAACTAGGTATGCGAGATACCGGCGATCATAACCTCGGATAAGTAACATATCGTGAGACAAAGGGAATTGGTATCGTATGTAAGTGGTTCATTCGATCGCAAAGTAATCGTAGAAATATGTGGGAGCCATATGAATTTCCAGATTCCTCTATTGGTTATTGTTCGGAGAAGTGTCTCGATCATGTCCGCATAATTCACGAACCGTAGGAGACACATAAGGATTCGACGTTGTTTGAGTAGTTATGGTATTATGAGAAAGAGACCGAATGTTGTTCGGAGTCTCGGATGGGATCCGGGATATCACGAGGAGATCCGGAATGGTCCGGAGAATAAGATTCATATAAGGAAAGTCCCATTTCGGAGTTGGGGAATGGTTCCGGTGTTTTCATCGGGAACATTCTAGAAGGTCGGAATGTCCAAGCACTCGGGGAAGGTACATGAATGTGTCATTGTAAGTTGGAATGATTGCATCATGTACTAAGTGTTCTTGCTGTCCCAAATAAAGGATTAAATTAAATCCTAAATTGAAAAGTCAAACGGCTAGTTTGAAAGTCAAACGGCAATTTTGGGAAGTGGGAAAGAGGAGGAGGTGAAGCCGAGTTGGGGAGGGAGTCCTCCCCAAGCCGGCGCCCCACCCAAGCCGAGTTGGGGAGGACTCACTCCTCCCTTGGCCGGCCCTCCCACCTATATAAGGAGGGGCAGGGCTCCCTCCTAGACACACAAGTTTCCACCTCTAATCTCCGGTTTAGAGCCGTTTTGGTTTAGAGCTTCTAATTGCTTTAGCCAGCGGTTTAGAGCCTTCTAATTGGTTTAGAGCCTTCTAATTGGTGTGTCTAATTACTAGACCACTAATAGCCTCTCTCATAAGCTCCACCATACTCGCACCGGCTTAAGGCGAAGCCCTGCGGGATTTCCCTCTACTTAGGTACCACGCCGTTGTGCTTGGAATCACGAGAGAGTGCTACAACCTCCGGCCTTTCTGCTGGAACAAGGGAGAGGAAGGTCTTTGTCGTACCGAACGATGTGACCGATCAAGGGAGCGCTGCCGGAACGTGGCGCTGGAAGGATCGTCTACGCGATCTTGAGATCGGAAAGAGTACGACTACATCATCCACGAGAATCTGCTCTCCTTAACCGCTTTGGAATCTTCGAGGGTGAGTTCCTCTATCGACTCGTTGCTACAATCTAGTAGATAGATCTTGGCTTGTTTGTTTGTATGCGGTAGAAAAATTTTGTTTTCCATGCTACGAACCCCTACAATAATAATAACCACTTTTATTATTGCCTCTAGGGCATATCTCCAACATGAATTTGTACTACCACTTGTGTAATAATCCAACACTTGAATTCATATTGATGTATTTCAGCACTTTGGATCATTATCATCTCAGTTTCGGTGTATTGCTGTATAACTACTGTTTTGGTGTATTGCTGCATAACTTGGTGTATAACTTCTGTATAAATGAAAAATGCACTCGTATATTCAATGGCGCACCATTTTTGTGTTCAGTGGCGCACGCTATCCGTGGCGCACCGTTCCACGGTGCGCTGATACTATCTGTGATCCACGGTGTCCACATGCGCCACTAAACATAGAACCATCAGTGGAGTGCAGAGGGCCGGCCCTGGGGGTGGGCAGGGTGTGCGGCCGCCTAGGGCCCCACCCAAGATTAATAAGTACTAGTTGTATTATTACCTGATCTAATACATATCATGTATGACAGTATAGCGACATGGAAAGAAAAGGGCCTAATGGGCCATGTACGAGGAAGAGTTGGACACGCATGAAAAGGGACAGTTGGCACGCATGCAAAAAATAACTGATCAATGGATTTATGTTTCCGTGTCCACGTTACCAATGAGTACCGTTTCATTAAAAAACGAGTACTGTTTCTTCTCGTCTACTCAACAGTGCAGGGACGCCACCGACGAACGCGTGCGGCGTGTAGGGCCAGGGCCTTCTTCACTTTTCGTTGTCGACACAGCGATCAGTCGACAGGATCAGGCAGTGATATTCCGGTCTCACGGTAACAGTTTATGACATCGCGATTTAGGGTTCTTATATTCTTCTAAAATTTTCCTAATTTTGATTTCTAGTCTGTCAATTTGTCAACTTGTCGTCTCGCCGATTTTAATTTTCAGGCCATCAGGAGACTACGCCACAACTGAGAAGGTGTTTTAAGTTAAATACTCCATCTAGTGTTGAGTTATGTGATCGTATTTCGAATTAAAGATGGTGAGATTCACCTTATCAGATGGTGTGATGTCTACTATGGAGATTTACGAGCATGTCAGAGAAGTTGACTGCTAACCTAATATCGCCATTGCTTATCATATCTTATTTATTGTGTATGTAACTATCACATCGGATAAAAGAAGCTTTTTAAAATTGAAATTGTTGAAGAACTATTTGAGGTCAACAGTGACTCAACAGAGTTCAAATGGTTTGGCAACATTGTGCATCTAAGTAATTATTAGATGACATCGATCTCATCGTAACCGACTTTGTATTGAGAAATGCATGAAGAAAATTATAAAGTAATATATCTAAAATGTATAGTGCTTTTGTATGTATTTAAGTGTTATTGATAACATACGTTGTTTTAGACATATAATTTCATTATTAAGATGTATATATGTTAAAGGCACCAAGGGCCCAAGATTTAGTCTCGCCCCGGGCCCTCAGAATCTTAGGACCGGCCGTGGGCGTGCAGCTGCGTGCGCCAGTGAAGATATTCGTGGCGCATGGCTTGACAGTGCGCCATTGAATATAGGACTATCTGTGATGCACCTGGACATGCGCCACTGATAAAAATTATCAGTGGCGTAATATCCATGGCGCACGCCCATGCACCAATGTCCTCCGATTTGCTGCGCCACTGATAGCACTTTTCCTACTAGTGTCTGGCACATAGGGATTCAGGATGAGTAATAAACCTCCACCCATGCTTTCCAATCAGAGCCAGATTAAACATCTCCAGGTTTTGGAAACCCATGCCCCCATGTGATTTGGGTGAGGCAAGAGATTTCCAATAAACCCAGTGGACTGATCGACGATCAATAGAGCTACTCCACCAATATTTCGCCTTGTATGAGACCAACTATTTGCACACTTTCTTTGACAACAGAAAGCAACACATGCTATAGGCTAGGATGGCCTGAATTATAGATTTCAGAAACACCTCCCTCCCTACAGCTAAAACCATTCTCTCATTACCACCTTGTAGTTTACTGTGAATTCATTCACCCAGATGATCAATTGTGTCAGGAATATGCAACATGTATTCCTCTGGGGGCCAAAAGCCACAATATATAGTACAGTTACAGGGCAAATATGTAGGAAACCCCCTAACATATGGGGAAACTATAATATACAAATATACGCATCTAACACCCCCTCAAACTCATGGTGGATCCACAACACTGAGTTTGGAGAGTAAGAAATCATGCTGCGCTCTGGTCTGTGCCTTCGTAAAGAAATCCACAATCAGAATCTGAAGGCACGTCATCAAGCGCAACATGACTTTGCACCTGAGCACGTGTATAGAAAGCATCAACACCAATATGCTTGGTCAGCTCATGCTTGACCGGATCACGTGCAACACTAATAGCACCTGTACTGTCAGACAAAACCAGAGTGGGTGTAGTAATAGAGACCCCAAAATCTGCAAGTAACCACCGTAACCAGGTCACCTCAGCAGTCAACAAGACCATAGCACGCAACTCAGCCTCAACACTCGAACGGGAAACCACTGTCTGCTTCTTCGTCTTCCAAGCAATGAGCGAACCACCAAGAAACACACAGTAAGCAGAAAGAGAACGGCGATCCGAAGGATCACTCGCCCACGTAGCGTCCGAATAGCACTGGAGCTGGAGGGAGCTAGAACGAGGAAAGAACAGGCGACGAGTGATCGTACCACGAAGATAACGAAGAACACGAGAAGATGACTATAGTGAACAGTGGTAGGAGAAGAAACAAACTGACTCAGATATGAATAGGATAAGAGATGTCAGGGCGAGTGACAGCAAGATACACAAGACTCCCAACAAGATGACGATAACGCGTCGGATCGGGAAGAGGATCACCATCAGTAGGTTGAAGCTTAACATTAAGCTCCATAGGGGTCTCAATAGTGCGCTCATCTCCGAGAGCAGCACAAACAAGAAGATCCTGAATATATTTTTCCTGGGAGATATAAAAGCCATCAGAGGTGGAGGAAACCTCAATCCCAAGAAAATATCGAAGAGGACCAAGATCAGTCATAAGGAACTGATCACGAAGACGAGCCTTAACAAAGGCAATATACTCAGAATCATCAACATAGAGAAGAAGAAGAAGAGTGCGTCCACGAGAAGAAGTGTGAACAAACAGCGCGGGATCATGAGCACTAGGGAAGAAACCAGCGGCCGTCACGACAGAAGCAAAGCGCTCAAACCAAGCACGAGGGGCCTCTTTGAGGCCATAAAGAGAACGTCGAAGACGACAAACCATCCCCGCGGGAACAGAATACCCAGGAGGAGGCTGCATATAAACCTCCTCACTCAATTTACCATTGAGAAAGGTGTTCTGAACATCAAGCTAAGACACAGACCAGTGACGAACAGAAGCAACAACAAGAAGAGTACGTACAGTGGTCATATGAGCCACATGAGCAAAAGTCTCATCATAGTCACGACCATGCTCCTGCTGAAAACCACGAGCCACAAGACGCGCTTTATAGCGCTCAAGAGATCCATCGGAGCGGGTCTTAATCTTATAGACCCACTTAAACGTGATAGGATGAACACCGGGAGGAGGAGAAACAAGATCCCAGGTGCCAGTGCGCTCAAGCGCAGCAATCTCCTCAACCATGGCCAGCTGCCATTCAGGATGATGCTCAGCATCCCGATAAGAAGTCGGCTCGGAAATAACAGAAAGACCATACTGACTGGGAGAGTAACGGTTGGGGGCACGACGCTAATGAACATGACGAGTAGAGAGAGGCTCATCAGAGGAAGATGACGATGAAGAAGAAGGAATAGCAGAGGAAGCCTCCGGAGAACGAGGAGAACTGGGAGAACTAGACGGAGCAGAGGAGGACGGTGTCGAAGAAGAGACATCAGGGGAAGGAGATCCTGAAGAAGACACAATAGGAGTAGAAGGAGGTGTGTCAGGAAAAATAAGAAAAGAAATATCTTCCACCGGGTAGGTACCAGCAGTGGGACGAGGATAAAAAGGACGTGTCTCATCAAAAGTAACATCACGAGAGATACGCATCCGACGACCAACGGGGTCCCAACAGCGATAGCCCTTATGCTCATCACTCTATCCAAGGAAGACACACTCAACAGACTGAGCGGTCAGTTTGGTGCGTTCGCGAGGAGCAAGGAGAACATAGCAAACGCAACCAAACAAGCGAAGCCTGGAGTAGTCTGAAGACTGTCCAGATAGGCGCTCAAGAGGGATACCACCCTGCAGAGCGGCAGAAGGCTGAATATTGATGAGGTAAGCCGACGTAGCGACAGCCTCAGCCCAGAAATGCGGCGGAAGAGAAGAAGCAATCATCATGGCACGAGTGGTCTCAAGAAGATGGCGATGCTTACGCTTAGCAACACCATTCTGGGCATGGGCACCAGGACAGGAGAACTGAGCAAGAGTGCCCTGCTCAGCAAGAACACCTCGCAACATCTGGGAGATATACTCACCAGCCGAATCAGCACGAAACACACGAATAGGGGTAGAATATTGAGTACGGACCATGGCCGCAAAACGCTGATAGATGGAGAGCACCTCACTACGAGAGCGCATAAAGTACAACCAGGTGTACCGAGAAAAATCATCGATGAATAAAATATAGTAGCGATGGCCCCCTTTCGAAGCGAAAGGAGCCGGACCCCAAACATATGAATAAACTAAATCAAAAGGTCACTGAGATACAGACGCGCTAGTAGGATAGGGAAGCTGAATGTGTTTACCCAACCTACAGCCCTGACAATGTAAAGACCCATCTCCTGAGACAGACCCCAAAAGACCACGATGAACTAATGACGACAGGCGAGAGTCACAAAGGTGACCAAGACGATGATGCCGCTGCTGAAAAGAGCTGGTAGCAGAGGCGACGACCGGAGAAGAACTGGCAGATGAAGTGGCAGCGGAAGGAACACGAAGCCAGTCTAACTCCCAAAGTCCTGAATAGTCACGGCTGCGAGGGCCAGCTCCAACCAGGGCCTGCGTGCGACGGTCCTGGACAACACAAGAATCAGCATCAAGAATGACGCGACAACATGAGTCAGTAAGCTGACTAGCGGAGAACAGATTCAACTTAAGAAGAGGGACATGAGAAATATCAGGAACAGAAAAGGAAGAAGTAGAAAGGGTACCCCGACTAGAAACAGGAAGAGAGGTACCATCAGCTGTGAAAACACGAACATGAGAAGGGAGAGAACGTAGAGCGGACAGAAAAGAAGACTCAGAGGTCATATGAAAAGAAGCTCCAGATTCCAGATACCATGGGGACGTACCTGACTGTGTAGAAGGTGGTGGTCGACGATTACGAAGACTCGATCCACAGAACCAGAAGGTACTGTCGAAGAAGAGCCTGCAGCAGCAAGCAGACCGCGAAGACTCCTGATAATGTCTTGATCGGAGAGAGCAACCGCAGAAGATCCAGAAGGAGCCGACTGCCCACGAGGCTGGTGCTGCTGACGTAAACTGGGATCCCGTGTATAACAGGTGGCCCAAGTGTGACCATCCTTGTTACAGTAAGAGCAGTGACGGAGAGAACCACGGCGACCCTGACCACGAGCCTGCTGGCTCTTGCCCTGAAACTGCTGGTGCTGACTCTGACCCTGAAACTACTGGTGTTGACTCTGACCCTGAAACTGCTGGTGCTGACTCTGACCCTAACCTAGAGGAGTGGGTAGTATCGGCGGCGGCACAGAGGACCGCGACTGAGTCGAGGGAACAGACGGCATAGGAGGACCACGAGTAGCAAGTACAGATGGAGCCACAAGAAGACCAGCACCAGGAAGACGAGTCTCCTCAGCCCGAAGCTCAGTCAACACCTCAGAGAGCGGAACACGACCACGAGCATTCAGCTGAGCACGCCGGGGCTCAAACTCCTGACGGAGCCGGGACAGAAACTCATAGATGCGGTGAAACTCCAAATTCGAGCGCACAATCTGGCAACACGAGCATGTGCCACAAACAGCAGATCTGAAGAGAATCAAGGCGCCGAGATAGCAGCACTCTGGGTATAGAACTCATCAATAGTAGAATCACCCTGCTGAAGAGCATGCTCCTGGCGAACCACGAACATGTAAAGAGCATCCCCAGACGGCTGATAGCGCTGATGAAGATGGGCCCACTGAGCGGCAACAGTAGGAAGACTCATAAACTCGGCAGCATACTGGGGCAGAACACTGGAGGTGAGAACAGCAGCAGCACGAGCATCCTCATCAACCCACTGAGTGTAAGCGGTCAGAGCGTGTCGATAGGCCTCGAGATCAGAAGAGTACTGCTTGAACTTCAGGTCATAAGCAGCAAAGATACTATCATCGCGACTCGGAAAGCATCCTTGGCCTCCTGAGAAGCATCAGCACCGAGAACAATCGGCGTCGGCGGAAGAGGAGCCACAGGAGCAGGGGGGCACGGTGGACAGGAGACCTCGCCGGAGAGCACACCCCAAAGACGGAGACCGCACATATGGACGCGCATAAAGGCAGCGAAATCAGGATAATTCACGCCATCAAAGATCACCGGACAGCGAGGAATCGCAACATAACCCGATGCAGTAGACATTTTTTTTGGAACACAGATCATATCTAGATCGCGCAAGCCCGTCGTGAACGGAATCAGCGAGATGAAGGCGAGGGCTGACAGGCGGGCCAGGCCGGCCGGACGAGGCGGTCCGGACGGAGTCGAACGACAGCGAGGTGGAGCGCGCGCGGAGGGCGTGATCGCGGCGAGGAGTTAAGCGGCCGCTTGAGTCCGTCGACGGGGCGGGCCAGAGCCGATCGATCGGGCCCAGGAGCGTGGAGTCGGTAAGGAGACAGCGCGCCAGAGGAGTTGGCGGTGAAAGATCCCTTGGAGGGAGGCAGCGTGGAGGTGGTCGGCGCGAGGAGGGCAGCGTGGAGAAGATCCCAGGCGCGGGAGGCAGCGTCTGTCGCGTGCGATGGATTGAAGATCCCAGACATGTGAAGATCTCAGGCGCGTGGAGTTGGCGTCGGTCCAGTGCCACGCGTGAAGGAGATCTGAGATGAAATCGATCTGGAAGGAATACGACAGATCCAAGATGGCCGGCGACAGCGGCAACCGGCGGCGGCGACGTCGGAAGAACGACGACGACAGGGACGGTGGCGGCTATGACGATGTTGCAGAAAAATTGTCTAACCTAACTCTGATACCATGTCAAGCTTCATGCACTAGCCAACGCAACCAAAAGTCCGAACTGATGGAAAAAGCTAGTGCAATCCACTTATACACTTCAACATATTAGACCAACATACTAGTGGAAAGACAAGAATTAAGTGTGTATATACATAATTTTCTGAAAAAAACATATTTTGAATTAATGGCAACGTGACAAGGTGCGCGGCGTTTTTTCTCGTCTCGGCAACTGAGACGCCCGGAGGCAGGAGACTCGGCCAGCTCGCCATAACCACTACTGACCTCTGACCGCGATGGGCCTCGACGGCGGCAGCGCACCTTCTCGCGTTGACCATCGGCAGAACATAGTTTTCATTCTTCTTCATTATTCTTTTTGACAAGTTCTCTCCCGCTGCAGTTCCCTTCGATCGCAAAATTAGTTCCCTGCCTATCACGTAAAAGATCCCCCGGCTGAATACGCGCGGGCTTGACTTTCGTGCAGTCGATCTAGCCCGGCAAGAACGAAACAAGGACTGAACAAACGTGAGAATCGTTTGGCAAACGTTGGCCAGCAACAGCAAGCTGCTTCATCAATATGCCCCGTACGGGTGGTCTGCTGAGGGAAAATGACCGGTGCATGTAAATTTGAGTTTAATCTAGAAATAACTACTCTCTCTATCGTCCCGGTTTAAAAGATATAATTTGCAATTCTCTAGACTCTATATGGGCTTTGATTGTTCTATTTTATAGTGTAAAAAACATACGTAAGGAGAAGAACAACTAGCAAATCGTTCATATTTGTTTATACATGTGTATGCAAGCATTTTATTTTTTTCACACCGTAATAATTACATAGATTAAATGCTTTTGTGTCTAAATATTTTAGGATTGCATAATTTGCAAATTGTGTCCTAGACCAGTACGGAGGGAGTAGTTGTTTTCACATTAATAAATTATAACAGTATACATATCCTAGACATGCGAGTAAAAACATGCATATATAGAGGAAATAGCAGCAGGATAAAGAATATGTGCGAGTTCGGCAACACAAAGAGGTGCTCCGCCATTGGTGGCTGCAATATCAATAGCCTTCTTTGTGGCATCGTCTGACATGGAAGGATAGTCGAGGAAGCTGACGTATTTGACAAAGACCATCTTAGCAGCCGTGCCAAGAAGCTCCTCAAGAACCTTATCGTGTCTCTTCTGATGTAGAACTAGAAAGACGAAGATTCAGAGGCCTACTCTTGAGGGCTGCCGTGCATGTGATCAATATGATGGAGGAACCATGGACAACACAAATAGGCAAAACCGTGGTGTCCATGTACGCAAGTGCAATTTAGACGTGTGACGGCTAGGGTTCACGTCTGTCCGTATATACTGCTGATTAGGTAGAACATAGGCAGAGTCCCAAAACCGGTTTAACAACAACTCACTATGCGAGAAATTCGAAAACGGCTGATTGATTATCGTGTCTATTAATAAACAATAGAAATATAAACGACGTGAGCTTGGCTCGTTCCCGCAACCCGTAGAGAGACGAGGCGAGGCAGAGGGAAAGTGAACTAGAGATATTTTTGTCGCACCTTAATGAGTGATAGACATCCTATTACATAAGAGGGTTCAACTCCCTCTTAATTAGTAACGTGAGACAAATTTAGTTCCACCGTTTAACATACATAAATTGGTCTAATAAAAATTTCAGAATTTTTATTGGCTACTATAGCATAAACTCAATACCACTTCCACCAGAATAGACCACGAATATCTTGCGACTTTCCCAGCTCTTATACCCGCCGTCCTAAAGTCCAACATGAAATCCCCTGAGCTAAACAATCAATCAGGTGACGAATTTGTTGATGCCAATTGGTGTGTTGATGCAAGTGGTATGGCAATGTCGTAAATCTCTTGGTCCCCATATGTAGCGTCTTTTTTTTTGTGTCTTGAGACTCCATATGTATCGTTTCCCCTGAAAACAGCCCGCTGGCCTCGCCATGGGCAGGCTTTTACGGCCCTTTTAACAAGTACATTTTTCCTGATTTCTTTTGAAACTCTATTTATTTTACTAATTCTAATATTGCTTGATTAACGTGAAAATGTTCAAGTGTTGCAAAAACAATGTTTATATATAAAGCAAGCATTATTTTATAATACTCTTGTATGTGAAAAAACATTTTTATGTCCAAAAGCATCAAATGTTCACCCATAACAAAATAAAATGTACTTGTATTTTACTGAAATGTTGATGTACTTACATGTTAAAAAATGTTAATGCACATGAATTAATTGTCCGTGTGTTGTGTATAAAATATATGTATATCAAAATAAAGGTTCATGTATTTTGAACACCTATCGCGTATGTGAAAATAAACGTTCATTGCACATTGAAATAGATGTTCATGTTTTCAGAAAATTCCACATGTTCAAAAATTATTTCGTGCATATCATGAATATGTCCGAAGTATTTACTACTAAATATATAAAAGTAAAACTATAATTATAATTGATTAAAATTGAAAAATACAATGAAAATGAAAAAATGTAAGAGACAAATAATCTCTCAAATAAGTATTCATAATTTTACCCGGAAAAAATAAAATAAAATAAAATAAACATAAAGAGAAAAATAAGACCAAATAAAAATAAAAGATCGAAAAATGTTGGCCCATGTGGGATAGACGTGGGAGAATGTGTACTCGCAATAAGCAAGATATGTCGCTTAAAACTCATCAGGCGAAACTTAATGCTGATTAGCCCGTGCAATTGATTGGACCATACTGCTCGGTTACGATTGACTTTTGAACAACGAGTTTTGGCTTGTTAGGCAGGTTGGCCCAACTGAAATCAACAAAACAAGAAACGTAACGAGCTCTTCTCGAGAGAATTGGCCCAAAACCGCAATAGGAGGAATGCTTCTACCTTTTCTCGTTTTTTACAACTTGAGTTGCATAGATTTTGTTCACAAACACAATGTGCCCATTGATCTTGGGTTCTGAACTTTAGGGTCCACACTCATGCGCCTATATCAAGACATTTGAGGTTCGGTCATCCATAGTTTCTTTACCCGAGTCACGTTTGTATTGATATGCAAAAGGCGAAACTACAAAAGAAAATTTTAGAAGACGTTGATGTATCTTTTGGTTTCATCATGGACTTTTTTTTCAATTTTGGTTTGATTTATTGAATTAGAAGTACTTCATCCATTTCAAAATATAAGATGTTTTAGGTTTTGTAAACAAAATGTATCTAGACTTCTTTTAGTGTGTAGATTCACTCCAAACCTGAGTGAACCTACATATTAAAAGAAGTCTATATAAATTTGCTTCATAAAGCTAAAACATCTTGTATTTTGAAATGGAGAGAGTAGTTGGTAGTAGTTAAATCGATAATTTTGAATTATTTTTGCATACAAAATAATTAGTCAGACAAAAAAAAATTGGACCCCTAAAAATGAACAACTCCCTCTGTCTCAAAATAGATGTCTCAAATTTGTCAAAATTTGGATGAATCTAGACACTACTCCCTCCGTTTTAGGGCTTAAGGCGTCCTCGTTTTGCGTGTTTTTTCTTTAACCAAGAATTACTCTAAATACGTAAAGAGTTTTGGTATAAAACTAGTATCACTGGAAAGTATTTTTCAATACGAATCCAACGGTACTAATTATGTACAATATAATCAAGATTTTGTTGCTCAATTTTTTTGGTCAAACTTTGCTTTGGAAAGCGTGTGCGCCTTAAGCCTTGAAACGGAGATAGTATTAGTATATAGATTCGCTCATATTTTGAAAAAAACTAAGACATCTATTTTTAGATGGAGGGAGTACTTCGGTTTCTTGAAATAACTAATTCGATTTTATGTTTACAAGAGGTAATTCGGATTTCCAAAATAATATTTTTTTTAAATCATTTATGAGGTCTATACTATAATATAACATATGCCAATTCAAAAATAAATATTCTAAGAGTATTTTTATTTTTTTATTTTTTTAGAAAACAAAACGGTAAAATCATTATTTATGTTAGTGTTTGAAACTACAATTCATGAAAATTTTACACAACCTACACTCCCATGTCCTCCCTCTATTTCATATTACTCCGCTTATTATGTTTAATCAAAGTTATCAAGTTTGACCAACTATAAATTTAAAATATAGTCATCTACAAAATTAAATCAATACTACTGAAAACATAATGAAACATACTTTCATAGTATATACATTTGATGTTGTAGATATCGATGTTTTATAACTTGTTTAAACATTACAAAGGTTGACTTTGACTTGGTCAAATGTGCCGACTAATATGAAATAGAGGGAGTATATGATCTCCATGAGTGAAAATCTCACATTAACTAACTTAAGAAAGCGGCGGAAATCCGATTCGTCTCACGAGTACAAATAAACCTATTGTGTGAAAACATATTTTAAAATGTTAAAAAAATTAGAAAAAAAATATTTACATGTACATCCGGACTAAATATTAGTACACAAGTTTGTGGGTGAAAAGGACATTTTAGATATCCCATGTAAAAGGACAAATTTTAGTGCTCCAACGTGTCTATTCATGAACATGTTTTTTTTTATTGTTTTTACACAAGCCACATAAAATGTTCATTCTTTCTGAAAACTTGTGTAGAGGCGTATATATATAATATATATATATATATATCAATGCGGATTTGCTAACCACCATGCTACGTGCGCACGCATGCATCATCATCCGATAGAGGCACCATGTGATCCCGTAATATCTGTGTCGTTGTTTTGCTGGTGTTATTCTACTAACGACATCTATTGCCATCCATCCAAAAAGCTGAGTATAGGATGTACGAAATGTCAATTTTTTTGCTTTGTGTCTTTCACTCCACAAACACATAAACACATGTCTATGGTTTGCAATTTCCTTCCTGTCTTGGACCACAATCACATGTATGTGGTTTTCAAATTCCTTTGTGTCTTGGACTCCGAAATCACACGTATATGGTTTTACAAAAATATCAGGTTTTATCAATGGATGTCATAACAGTGTGTTCGTGGATTCCGGATTCCCGTGCTTTTCTATCTCCGTTCCTGCGACACGATACCAAAGCCATGTGTTCGTGGTTTCCCAGACGCTTTTGTCGTGGTTCCTGCCAGACAGCTGCATGGTAATATATCTGAGCGCCAAAGTGAATCTATGGGATAGAAAATATCTCCACAAAAATACGTGTCTTCTCATTGCGATTTTTTTTTGGTCTGGTTGGTTCGACACGTGGGATGTGGTATCACTCTACAGCGTCGTTGTATCTCTTGTGCACGTAGACCATCTGACTACATAAAACTTGAAGGTGTCATATGGCGCTTCGTGATAGTATATTCATTATTTAAATGAACTCTTAATTAATTTTGTGTGTTTGGTGTGAGCATGTTGAATATGTGGTGAAAGCAAAATGTCCTAAAAAATTATAGTGGTAAAGATGATTTGGTAGGTGAAAACTTGATAGCTCGACGAAGCCACTAAGATGGAAAGTTGAAGACATTGAGGGGTTGCAACAAGATGTAAGTAGTCATTAACGTGACACTTCCTAGGGTGATGAGACAATGATATGAATTCAACCGAACAGTTCGACAGTTCGACCTAATTACGCTTCATATGTCACCGTGCACATTCTACATGCAGGATTAGCAAGTTAATCAATATTTTATTTTTCTCTGATAGCCAATAAATTATTTTTATATTCACATGTTTGTTCGACACATGTAAAATGTATTTCGGACGGATTTTTTAAATATATTTTTTCTCTTTCCAAGAATTTTTTATCCGGAAGTGATGTGATCGTGGAGTGATACGTATGGTATTTGGAGACATTATGGACTAATATAAAGTGCACATAATTATTATAGACCAATGTATATAGATACCAACAAGGTCCGTATTTAGTATTACATGGTAAACCAACTATTAATAGTAGTAGTATTGCTATTTATTACAACCGCGAGATATTGAGAGGTGATTTTCTAAGCTGTTGAAGCCACATGAACAAAGATAAACAAGGGGAACCAAAGACTGAATTTAAATGGAAAATTGAAACACACATGAGGGGCACGATTCCCCTCGTAGCACGGGCTGTGACAAATTATGGATCGTCATTGTCGCTGATGACAACGTTCTTCCCTTTGTCGCCGCCTTCCAGTATATTTATATTTTGCTCTACTTTGACAGATGGCGTTCCCACTTCGTTGTATGTGATGTTGTGGACGGCTTTGAGCCACTCAGGACGGTCTTGTCGAATGAGTGAAACCTATGCCCAGAAAGATAAGTTAAAAAATTAAAACACAAATGGATATGCTCAAACAGACGCATGCGGTGGAACTATAAAATGTCATACCTGTCTGACGCTCTCGATGTATTTGTGCCAGATGAACAAAAATGTGCTCGATTTGTGTTAACAGAACAATAATGTGCTCTCTCTATCTCTCTATGTTGGAGAGGATACTAGTTCTTGGTTTGTATGTTGGCGGACCTAAAAGGTAAAGGACACACGTCATGAAAAATGACAAGGACGATGGAAGGATTTGTGCTTGTGGATGTCATTTGGGTGTAAAATCGACACCGTGCTCCGTTAGTTTTCTATTAGCTCTATAGTGCAATCGTTAATCTATTTGTCCTCTCGTTAGATTAATCCTATGGTGGTACGGGTATGCACAGCTAGCCCCATAGGCAGCCTACTGTTTTCCATATATATATATATATATATATATATATATATATATATATATATATATATATATATATATATATATATATATATATATATATATATATGTGTGTGTGTGAATTTTTTTCCAGATTTTTTAACATTTAATATTTATTTTTATGTATTTTTCGTAATAGGTTCATTTGCACCTGGGAGCCAAAACACCACCTCCGCTCTAGCATGTATCAAACTTAGATTATTTGTCATATGAAAGATAATGGAAAATTTCTTGAAGATCGAGGTCATGGTCCTCTATGTAGTTGACATCTTCTCTCTCCCTCCAATGTGTTTGTGGCAAGAAACATAGACTATTCAAGTGGGGATATTTGTTTTCCAGACGTAAAGAATATTTCCATAATTTTATGTTATTTTGGAGATACAGGAATGTACACTAGAATTAATTGGCCAACTTGGGATGTAAAATGATTTTTTTCTCGAATGGTTACTTTAGGAAGTGGAAAATGTAGGGTTTAGTTTTCAATATTTGGAAGAGATCAATAGTGGGACATGGGAATTGGAGACATATTCCTTGGCCTTATAGAGAGAGGATATCATGATGCCAACATATTTCAGCAAAAGATTCAATTTAATCACAAAAAAGTTCAAATAAAAATATTTTCATTAATTTTAATTGCAAGAATACACATAGAGAAATTTAATGAAAATCTAGGTGTTACAAGAAAAATGGAATTTTCTCAGTGAAAACTGAAAAGCACCTACCGACTCAGCGTGGAAGACGTGGGATCTGGGAAGGGTTGATCGGTCTTTAAGCACCAGCACCCACGGTGAGCAACGCAAATTGATGTTCAACCAAAGATACATATTTTTGGCATGGAAGTTAGCCCATGACACTATGACAGATTGGCAACGTGGAAGAACATGTGGAAAATGAAGGTTGAAAAACATTGTATCTATCCAGCATGTGGTTATGTAGAAGATCAAAATCGTCCAACCGTCGGATGCACAAACACAAAAGCAGCGAGATGCGCATTGACGGAAGTTTGGGAAATGCGGCCAGAGAAGAAATTTCTGAAGACAGAGAGAGCACCAGTGTTATCCACCCTATGGCGAGCATGTCCTCTCTGAAGAACATTGGTGCTCTTCGATTTTTCCTGAGGTAGTTACTCGGTCAGGTTCTTGGTCAGCTATGGACAGACGCCGATCCCTACCCACCTGCACTGTAACGACGAGAAAGGGAAGAAACCGATGTACTATGAGCATTGGTATGCTGCTGTCGATGAGAATGTTACTGATAGAAGGGAGAGACATGTCGCCTGGGCTGCGCCACCAGACTAGAAGGATGGGCAAAGCTGAACTTTGGTGCGGCTTGCTGTTTCAGAGCTAACACGAGATAGTCAGACTGGCGAGCACAGGGTTCATCTTTAGAGACGCACAGGGTTCATCTCTAGAGACCGTACACTACTGAAAAAACCATCTTCGGTTCGACGTGAACAAGACCAGTAGTTCCGGTCTGGCACAACCCGCGACTAGTGGAAGCACTAGTCCCGGGCCGTGAGGCCTCTAACGGCTAGAAACGGCCGTAGTCACTAGTTTCAGGCCGGACCAGGTCATTAGTCCTGGTCCGTAATATGGCCGGAACTAATAACCTGGAACAGGTCAGCTGATCCTTTCGTGGACTATTAGTCCCGTGTCGTATCACGGTCCGGGACTAGTTGTCCACCACTATATATTCTGCTTCCTGTCCTGCTGCCCTAAAGCATATGATGGCCTTTTTCTCAAAGAAGCAAGAGAGTTCGTGCCATTTTTTTTCTCAAGATTCGTCAAGATTTAGTTTGCAACATCTAAATCCAAAGCTTTAAAAGGTTAGAACTTAATTCTTTCATCTCTTATTGCTACTTTAGCTCTATAATGCTCTAGAAGTATAGAGATATGGAACAATGCATGCATGCTCTAGAGATATGTTCGTAACCGTGCTAGGACAGAAGGAAGCATCTCCAAGGGCTATGGAACAGAGGAGGTCATTGAATTTTGTGTTGACTTCGTTCCTGACCTTAGGCCGATTGGTCTTCCTCAATCGCGGTATGAGGGGAAACTGAGTGGAAAGGGTACTCTAGGAAGGAAATCAATAATATGTAGGGACGGACATTCTTACACCGAAGCACATTACACCGTTCTACAGAATTCTATCTTGGCAGCCCCATATATCGAGGAACACAAGAAAATCTTACGCTCCAACAACCCTGGAAAGCATGACTCTTGGATTAGAGATAAACACATGAAGAGTTTCGGCGGTTGGTTGAAACATCTCATCAAAAACAACACTCTTGGAGATCAGCTATACTTGTTGTCTAGGTCACCATCTTCGACTATATCGACTTTCCAAGGGTACGAGATAAATGGGTATACATTTTACACGATAGCCCAAGATAAAAAGAGCACCAACCAAAACAGTGGTGTCCGCTTTGATGCAACAAACAACAATGGGTCAAAGACCACATATTATGGTTACATAGAGGAGATATGGGAACTTGACTATGGACCTACTTTTAAGGTCCCCTTGTTTCGGTGCAAATGGGTCAAGCTGACATGAGGAGGGGTTCAGGTAGACAAGAAATACGGAATGACATCGTTGGATCTCAACAATCTTGGGTACTTAGACGAACCATTCGTCCTAGCCAATGATGTGGCTCAGGTTTTCTATGTGAAGGACATGTCTACCAAACCTAGAAAAAGAAAAAATAAGAAAAAGAATACATCATACGATGAGCCAAAGCGCCACATAGTTCTTTCAGGAAAAAGAAACATCGTGGGAGTGGAGGACAAGACAGACATGTCAGAAGATTGTGATAAGTTTCATGAAATTCCGCCCTTCGCGGTGAAGGATGACCCAAGCATCATGTTAATGAATGAAGATGCTCCATGGATACGACGACATCAGAAAGGAACACACGCGAAGAAATGATATGTAATAATTGTAATATTTTATGAGTGAAGATGCCCCATGTGTCCATTTTTATAGTGTTGTCTACAAACAATCTTGAGTGTGTTAGTCCCGTTTTGTGGCTGGACCGGGACTAAAGGAGGGCCTTTAGTCCCGATTCATACTTACCATTAAGATCTAATCTCCAAACGCGTGAGGTCACATATTAGGGAGTGCCTCTATGACCAGTTTCTTGGAGATGTCGGAGGACTAGGCTCCGGCGGCATCTCCCTGAAACTGGCCGTAGTGGTGTCCCTGCTCTCGAAAATCATCTTGCAGCTTGTAACTTCTCTAACTAGATCAATACGCCTGGGAGCTAACTAATTTCACATATTAGGGAGTGCCTCTATGACCAGTTCCTTGGAGATGCCGGAGGACTAGGCTCCGGCGGCATCTCCCTGAAACTGGCCGTAGTGGTGTCCCTGCTCTCGAAAACCATCTTGGAGATGCCTCAAACTGGCTGGAGGACTGGACTCGCAAGGATGCCTATTTATAGTACAAGCAGCTCTACATAATGTCGACACTCACGGCATAATGTCGATACTCACCCCTATTATTAGTGCTGACTCATGTTTTGTCCCGGTTGGTGTCTTCAACCGGGACTAAAGGTTCATCTTTAGTCCCGGTTGGTGACACCATCCGGGACAAGGTACAAGCCGCACGACATAATGTCGACACTCATCCCTATTAGTGTTAGTGTTCAGCCGATGCGCATAATCCCTTGATCGCGGTTGGTTTCTCCAACCGGGACTAAAGATGAACCCTCTCTTTATATGCATTTCCCTCTATTTATAGGTTGCTCGACCCAGCCTGCTCTATTTATAGGCCTTTTCCTCTAAATACAACATCTTCATATTTAGGTAACACTCAAGACATTTATTAATATTAAAAATCGGGACAAACCGGGACTAGCTAACACTCAGGACTAAAGCCGCCCCCTTTAGTCATAATCATGCCTAGTCCTATAGTACGCAGCTTCAGGGTCTTCTTCGTCATCGTCATCATCATCGTCATCGTCACCTGCCACTCCGGGGATCCTCATCCCATCCATGGCATATACCAGGGGCCATTCCAGCCTCGGATTCACGGCGGGCGGGTGGGCTCGTGGGCACCGCAGGCGAGGATGGTCTCCCCGGTGATCTGGCGCATCACTCCGATGATAGTACGGTTCGCCCACCACAGACGACGGGCGGCTTCGTTGTGGTTCACCGGGGGCGGGCCATCACCCTCGTACCTGGCGACCTCCAAGTCCACCCCAACCCGATTATCGCCAACCTCCAAGTCCACCGCCCCGCTGACGATCGCCGCAGCAGGAGTACATCAACTCGATCTCCGCCTCCGCCTCCGTGCAATACTACTACCTCGTCGAAGAAACGGAAGTTCGACGGTCCCCCGCGCCCCACATCGAAGAAAGGTCAAACGAAAGATAGTCGACATCCCTCCGGCTCTTCCAAAGAGACCTTATGACAAGACCGATGAGAAAACTAACGCGGATGTGGCTGCCCAAGTTAAGGCGCATTTTGCACCCAAAAAGCCT
The DNA here is from genome assembly GCA_023614405.1 of Avena insularis. Lineage (NCBI taxonomy): Eukaryota > Viridiplantae > Streptophyta > Magnoliopsida > Poales > Poaceae > Avena > Avena insularis. The sequence continues at coordinate 187,133,657 of CM042685.1, forward strand.
GAGCCAAAGCCGGTATATAATGAAAAAACCAAAAAGTGGGCTAAGTCCTTTCTTGAGCAACCATCCCAGATATCGATGAATCTGGAATCAGACTATGACCCGGATATTATTAAGCAAGCACAGAAGAAAAAAATCACAAGTGCAAAAAGCGGGAAGCAAGTTCCCCAGCTCGGAGCACAGAAGAATCAATCGGTCGCCCCGCTCAAAGTCATTTCAGACCTCGACAAGGCCTTTAGAGCTGAAATGGATATGGGCATGCAAATAATGGACCCCAGAGCCCGTAATAATGATGCACTTATGGGAATCACTATATCGCAGGCCAAAGCACTTGCTAACGAAGCAAATATGTCTCTTGGTCAATATTTAGGCTATGAAGATACGCCAGTGTGTCAGATAGTACGGTAGTATGTCCAAGGGGAGCCTCTAGTCAGTAATGGAGCTCGCGCGTCTATCCACACATATGCGAAATCTGCACGAATGGTACATGTCGCAAGAAGAAAAAAGCATCAAAACGATTGGTTTCCGATGGACGTTAGAAAGGAGCATCACTTCAAACCATACTCGATACAGGTTCAAATGACTGAACTGTTTCAGTTATACAACCAGCGCCGCGCTCGACAAATCTATCATTGGTTGCTACTGTCTGTAAGTGATTTATTTCTATAATTAAGTTTGTAGCTCAGCTTGTTCATTGCATTTAATATATTATCCTAACTATATATCCTTTTGTATGATGATATTATATTCTACAGAATGAAGATGCTTAAATGCAAAAGAGCTAGAAGATACGACGTTGGTTTCATTGACCCATATATCGTTAATGAATATACGTTAAAGAATCACCCCAAGGACGTGGAGGAAGACCTATGCAGGTTCTTAACCGAGAATAATTTTGTTAAGGAAATATTATTTCCTTACAACTTTATGTGAGTGTTTATATCTTGTACACATTTTATTTTTGCTTACTGGATGAGCTATGCATGTATGCTTATGTAGCGTCATGATTCCTTTGGATCTTGCTAAACATTCAAGTTGACAACTCCCTAGTTGAAGTCCACGACTCATTAAGTTGGGACCAAGAGCAGTGGAGCAACATGAAAGCAATGCTCCATAAGTAATTTCAATCATTATCGCATTATATCATCCTCTTTCATTCATTTCCTGATATCAAGTAACTAATAACTCCTTGGTTCATTTTCTTTGCCGAGCAGGTGTTGGACACGGTTCAGACAGAAAATACTAGGTCCATTCAAAGAGGAGTTAACTTATAAAATGGTGAGGAGTTTACAGCAGCCATCGGGAACTCATTTATGTGGATACTACGTATGCAAGTACATCCGTGAGTTGACTAGTGAGCGGAAAGTTGATTCACATTATATTTATGATTTGCGGGAGAAACTAGAGCCAGACCAGCGCATAAGAGCAATTCAAGAGGAGCTGGCGGGATTTATGATGAAGGAAGTCCTTGATGTACATGGAGAGCATTATGCGGATGACGTGGAACTCGATTTGCCTTAGTCATCTTCATGTAGCTGATATGATATATATATTCATCAATGACCATGTAATTTCAAAACATTTCTTCCTTTTGATATGATTGATTATATGTATGCTTGCAAGGGATCGATTAATTATACAAATGCATCGACGTGTAGTGTGTATGTAGTAGCGTATAATATGTATACTGAAATATATGTTTGAATTATAGTGAAACACAAAATGAAAAAGGAACGAAATGGCAAAAAAAAGGAAATACACAATCTCTGCCGCGGCAGTGAAATGTGTGTTTCTCTGCCGCGACAGTGAAATGTGTGTTTCTCTGCCGTGGCAGGAAACCTTTTAGTCCCGGGTGATGTTATGGCCCGGTACTAGAGGGTTTCCGCCCCCGCTGCGCTGAAACATCCATGTGGCTGTTATCAGTCGCGGGCTGTAGCGAGACAGGACTAGAGGGGGGGCCTCTAGTCCCGTTTTGGCAGTCCCGGGCCCAAAACCGGGACTAGAGCCAGTTGCGGTCCGGGACTAGAAGCCCTTTTTCCACCAGTGGTAGCTGGATTGCTCTGTTGGCGGCCCACAGAATGATCCATGCCCTTAGGACGTGTTTGCTAGCCTCATTTTTCCATTTCTCGCATGATGTTGGAAGAAATAAGTCTATTTTTTTCGTGGGTGGCATGTATTTGTTGCATGCACGTCAAACATTGGCCCGCTAGGTGTGCCGATTTTGGACGTTTCCACAGGGACATGCTGAGCTCATGAAAAAAGGGGGGAAGCAGCGTGCCCCCGTGCAAGCTCGCTGGCGCGAGCAGCGGCTTTTCCCCAAAAGTCGGTGAGAGCACCGTCTGCCGAATCACCGCGCTATATATCACCGGTTCTCTAACCGCCGGTAGCCACGCCACCACTCCCCCTTTTTCGAGCTCTCAACCCCGCCAAGATCTTTATCGACTAGTAGGTAAGCGGAAACAGCGATGTCGTTGGCTATAGGACGGCTCTGGCAGGCGTTCATCTCTAAGCTCTTCACCAGCGATGTTCTCTGCTCCTCCGATGTAGGTCATTTTTTCCGAACCCCACCTCTAGTAGCTTCTATCGGCCCCATGGAGAAGGAGGGTCACCACGGAGGATCCATGTGGACCCGCCCGCGCACCACGGACTCCCCGGTAAGATACCCGTCAGCGTCGCCCGGGAAGCAAGCCGCCCTACTCCCAGGGACAGGGAACCCCGGGTAGAGGAGCGCGAGACAGAGCTGACAGGTGGCAGTCGATGCCTGACCTACGCGGCAGATTACAATTGTTGCAGGCACAACTCTACTCTCCTAGGGCGTGGCATCCTCGAGCCACGTAGAAGCCATGCACGCCGTGCTCGACCTCGTGGTGTGAATGTACTACCAGGTGTTCCTCGACCCTTGTGGTGTCCTCTTGATCATATAAAATGAGGCCTAGGTCACCGGGCAGGAGAGGAGAGAGTTCTTAGGATAGATCCTTCAGAGGAAGCATTGTAACTGTTGAAAGATAGATTAGAGGGAGGGTGAATATGCACTACTCAATTTTTATTTTCCTTTTCAAGTTAAGGCTTGACACAAAGTAAGTTCTCTATATATGCAACTAAGTGAGCGAACCTATATGACAAGCAAGCAAGCAAGCAACAATAATAATAATAAGGAGTAAAGGATAGAAGTCACTGAGAGTAGAGACGAAGATGTTATCCCAAAGTTCATTCCTTTTTAGGGGAAGTACGTCTCTGTTGGAGGGGTGGGTGGTACTAATACCACCAGCGCCATGAAAGGCCTCACCCTATTCTCCCGCGCACCCACTTAACGGCAAGCACAAGATCCACTATACGGTGGCCTTCAAGGTGGCGACCAAAACCTTGTACAAATACTTGGGGCACTTCTCCACAACTGAATTGGAGGCTCCCAAGATGACCCCGAAGCTCTTATACGAGAGGATGAGCTATGGAGGGCAACTTATTTAAGTTAGGGTTTCCTCAAACCGTAGGGAAACAACAACTTACACAAATGGTGGGGAAACACAAATCCCTTTAGTGGAAAGCTAGGTCTAGGTCTCCTCCCTTGATTCCCCAAAGGGCATCAAGTTCTAGTGGCTAGGGAGGTAGAACTAGGAGGTTGAAGCTCAGCAACAATGGCGGAGAGAGAGTAGAAGCCACATTCTTCACTTGGGGAAGAAGGGGCTATAAATAGCCCCCACCCCCAAAAATAGAGTCGTTGTAGAATCACTAACATCGGAGTCTTCGGCCGGGGTCGGAGTCTTTGGGGTGGAGGAAGGACTTCGGTCAGGTCTCGGGGGGGGGGGGTATACCGAGAGCAATCCTAGGAGACCTGGAGACTAGGCCAGAGACATGACAAGAGTCTCTAGGCTCCTGCACCAGAGTCTCTGTGGTGATGCTCGACTACGGGCAGCTCTCCAGGGAGCCATACAGAGATTTTTTCAGGGGGGGCAGAGACATGCCTGGAGACCAGGCTGGAGTCTCCGGTGGGGCACACCGAAGTCTCTAGACCTAGACCCCGGAGCCTCCAGACTCAAGGAAGGCACCAGCCCCATATTCCAATCCAAGCATCCAATCTTGATGAAATTTTGAACCCTTCTCCATTGCTATAAACAACAGCGTCTTGTGCTTTGACAATGATAAAACCTGCAATATACTTAGCACACGGTAAAAACTTACTTGTGTTGACAACAAACACCAAAACATCATTAAGGCAGGAAATGCCCTTTTAATCTACCCCTTTTTTGTGTTTGATGACAACATAAGGATTTGCACAAATAAATGGACAACAATAGATAGGCACAACAATGTACACAAGAAGTAAAGAGGACCCCCCTCGAAGTGTGTGCACATTCGAGATCTTGTATTTGAATACAAGTTCACAAAATCAAGGAAGAGCACTCCTCCTTAACATTACAATCCTTTGCACCAACTAATGTGGTGAAGAGTTATAGATGGGCAGTAATTAAGAGAAATCTTCACCATACACGAGATTTGAAACCACAAGATACAATACCATAGTCTCCACTTACATAGTGACACAAATAGATAGCACATAAGGTCTGCGGCAAATAAGGTTCACAAATAAAACGAGGCGAAAGAATAAGTTCACAAGCAACAAAATATGAAATGAAGAACGAGCTTGTGACTTCCCATGCAAATCCCACGCAAAACCTAATAGTGCAGCTTCTCCCCCTTTGGCATCGAGACACCAAAAAGGAGAAAAGAGCAAGTCTACACGCCCCAACCGGATCACTCATCATCCTCGTCCTCCTCGCCATCTTCTCCACCATCAGAGATCTCATTAGAAGGTTGATCAACACCTGCAGCTGGACCCTTATGTGAGATCTAGGCACATGGCTTAATAGGATTGATAGGATACTCATACCAACAATTTGCAACTTATTTTCCCAAAGCTCACCCAAAAGGAACTTTGATGTTAAGCGTGCTTGGTCCAGAGAAATTTTAGGATGGGTGACCGACCGGGAAGTGGGTATCGGGTGTGCACGAGTGAGGAAAAAATGCACAGAAAAGACTAGTGTTGGTCTGTGGGGATAGTCTAGAGATCCTATTAAGCTATCAGGAGTGACACCCCAGGAGCCAAGAGGGAACGGGGTGCTACACCTTGCCATGGAGAGACGAATAGGCATCATCCTCAAACACACTCCAAACGACATGACCACGAGACCAAGAGACATAGGAGAGAGTGCGAGAGAGCTGCTGCTGCTACTGAGCTGATCCACCTATTTCTGCTTTGTCACTATCATTCCATTGATCCAACTTTTGAAGAATCCTCTTGTCTCTCTTGTATGCCTCATACCGGCCCTTGCGAATGTCAATGTTCATGCAGAGGAGCATCCTCTCCCAAAAAGCGGTCTTCTTCACTTGCCCACTAACATACCCACGAGAAAGCTTAGGCATCATGGCATTACTTGCTGTCTTCCTCCTAGCCCTGACAGGGCTGGCAGAAGGAGGGTTGTCCTCTTCATCCTCTCTAATCTCATCATCATTGTCTAGAATGGGAGAAGAATAGCCACGAGGATCCGTTGTGGTAGTTGGAGCCTTGCGCTGCAACTGGAGAGAATTATGCTCGACAAGAGGAAGATCGATAAGTGGGTAAGGCAAGCCCATCTTTGCGAACTGGGAGAGAATAGGTGTGAGTCTTATTCTCACCCAAATTGATGGCCATCTCCATGAAGATAAAGTACATGATATCGAGTGGGGTGGCAGGAGCTTTAGGACCCTTGAGATATACAGAGTGAGCAAGAGCCATGAGAGGGACCAAAGCTCCATGAATACTGTAAAAAATGCCTGCTTGAGGATAGATGTTCTCATAGAACATGTGAAGCACAATGTGGAACAGTGGCTTGAGGTTTATTGCTTCACCAAGAACACCATTCTTGGAGTAGATAGGTTCAAGAGGCCTCTTCTTATACTCAAGGACGATAGTGATATGAATGCGAGCACCAACTGCATCAACATTACCTTCGAACGGATATCCCAAAAGCTCGGCAAATTCAAAAAAGCTATACTGACAACGCACCTCGTGAGTCATCCATGTCATAGGAATCTCGTTCCCTTCTCCGAACACGAGAGTGGCAAAGAAATTATGCATGATCTGAATGTTTTAATCTTGCTGAAATCCCATGAGATGATGCAGCCCAAGCTTCTTGGTGATCCACAGAGCATCATGGAAATAGGACTTAGTGTGCATGAAGGCAAAGTCAAGAGGACGCTATGGGCAAATAGGCTTCTACACAAAAATATTGGAATTCACCTCAGTCATGATCAAATACTGCTCACGCCTCCAATAGAGACTATCTGGGCTATTATTTTCCATCTCATAGAACTGATGTCTCCTCATGGTCCGGTACTCTTCTGTACTCATATTCTTGAGGGTGGTGAGGTTTTCAAACTTCCTCTTCTTGGCAAGCTCCTCATGGCAAAGAAGCTCCTCCTCACTCTTCTGAAATGGCATGGATTTCTTCCCTTGCTACCTTGTAGCATGTTCCTCACGACTGTCATATGGATGCCGAGCAACATCTGACTTGCGAGGATTCCCCCCATAGTTCGGAGCCTTGGACTTGCTAAGATGAGGACGCGATCCACCTGAACCACCTACACACATACAAGAGAGCACGGAAGCAAAGAAGGGGATAAGTTGGCTTGTCCTAGAACATATGGTGGCAGAAGAGTGGGAACCAAAAAAAAATCAGAGAAAACCCCAGAGTCTCCACCCTTCAGCCACGGATTTTCTAGCCTTGCCAAAGTCTCCGGCCCTAGGGGCCAAAGTATCCGCCCCACCGGAGTCTCGGGTCATGACGACTGGAGTCTTCGGCCCAGAAACTTGGCTAGAGGTAGTCAATGCAAGGGGAGGTTCTCGCAATAGATCGAGGGCCCAAACCTTCCTAATATATTATGCATTGTTGCTAAACATGGAAATACAGATAGAAAAGTGCCCTAATCCCCACCAAGAATCTAGGGAAACCCTAGAGAGGGAGAGGGAAATAAATAGGGCACCTTGCTCCATGGGGAGGACCCTGCTGGTAGGGAGGGTAGGTATAGCGGTGGAGGGGAGGAGTTGGCCGGCGGCAGCAGCGGAATCGGGGAAGGCGGCGGCCCCAATGGCGGCGAGTGGAGGAGGAGATGGGAGGATGGAGAGAGAGGGAGTCAAGGGTGGTGAGGAGTAACTGGGAGTTACCCCCACCCCGATGCCCTCTAAATTAATATGAGTGAAACCGTCCAGGCAGAAGTCTCCGGGCCCTAGGGCCGGAGTCTCCGGGCCACCAGAATCTCTAGGGTCAGACCCCCGGAGTCTCCGGCCTCCTCGGCCAGAAAATGCCAGAAAAAATAGGATAAGCACAAGAGATGGTAAGGAGTGGGAAAAGGCTTGGAATAGAGCAAAAAACTGGTGAAAAAACAAAGCACAATAAAAAAACAAACATAAGAACCAAATGAGAAACCATAACGACAAAAAGGATATATCAAATAAGATCCAAACCCTCAACAAAGTGAGGGTCGGTGGCCGAGGCCACCATGTTTGAGTATACTTGTCTTGGCACCACGAAGATATATCTTGGGTCCATTACCAATACTCTCCATTTAAGCTCACACATCACAAAATGATATTAAGAGGATGATTTTATCAATTTGGGCATAATGGGGGAAGGAATAGCCCAATAAATTAGGGCTGAACTCCCCCTATATCCATGCGTACATCTAGATATAATAACATATGAATGCATGGGTACGGGTGCATGGTATCAAGCCGCATTGCTTGAATCTATGGTATTTATCTCATGCCTTAACTCTCGGAATCTCTTCTCGTCAAGGGGCTTGGTGAACAAATCCGCAAGAGTGCTCACATAAGAGAGATCAATATCACCATTGTTCACATGCTCGCAAATGAAGTGATGAGGAATATCAATATGCTTCGTTCATGTGTGTTGCACTGGGTTGTAAGAGATCTTGATAACACTTTCATTATCACAAAGAATATGCACTTTGTCACATGTGTACACCATAGTCCTTTAAAGTTTGCCTCATCCACAACAATTGAGCACAACAACTAGCGGCCGCAATATACTCGGCCTCGGTGGATGACAAGGAGACAGAATTTTGTTTCTTAGATGACCAACACACCAATGACCTACCAAGGAATTGGCAAGCCCCGGAGGTTGATTTCCTTCCAACTTTGTCTCCCGCCCAATCCAAGTCCATGAAACCATGAATAACAAAGCTTGAGCCCTTGGGATACCATAAGGCAAAGTTTGGGGTATCAACTAAATATCGAAAGATCTCGCTTGACCGCCACAAGATGGCTTTCTTTTGGTACGGCTTGAAACCGTGCATAAATACCCACACTCAACATGATATCTGGTCTAGATGCACAAAGGTAAAGCAAAGAACCAATCATAGAACGATATACCTTTTGATCCACATCTTTACCCTTAGTATCAAGAGTGAGATCACACTTGAGAGGCATGGGAGTCTTGGCTCCATTTAGATCCGTCAACTTGAACCTCTTGAGCATATCTTGAATTTATTTGGCTTGATTAATGAAGATACCTCCAAACAATTCCTTCACTTCAAATCCAATAAAGAATTGCAATTCTCCCATCATAGAAATTTCAAACTCATCGGTCATTAGTAGAAAATACATCACTGAAAGCTTTTTAGGAGAACAAAATATAATATCATCAACATAAATTTGGCATATGAACAAGTTTCCTCCAACTCTCGTAGTAAAAAGAGTGGGGTCGATTATCCCATCTTTGAAACCACGATCTACCAAAAACTGTCTAAGGTGCTCGTACCATGCACGAGGGGCTTGTTTAAGCCCATAGAGTTCCTTATCAAGTTTGTAAATGTAGTTTGGAAACTTGGGATCCTCAAAACCTAGAGGTTTCTTGACATACACCAACTCATTTAAGGGACCATTAAGAAATGCACTCTTAACAACCATTTGTTGCAACTTGAAGTTATGATGAGATACATATGCAAGCAAGATACGAATGGATTCAAGATGGGCAACAGGGGAAAAAGTTTCACCGTAGTCGACACCCTCAACTTGGGATAAGCCTTGATCCACTAATCTTGCCTTGTTACGGATGACCATTCCACTTGCATCTTGCTTGTTTTTGAAGATCCACTTTGTACCAATGACATTATGGCACTACTCGGGTCTCTCCACTAATGACCACACTTTGTTGCGCTCGAAGTTGTGAATCTCTTCATGCATGTATTCAAGCCAATATGGTTCTTAGAGCGCCTCATACACCTTTTGGGGCTCTAAACATGAAACGAAACTATTGTGGAAAAAAAATTAGCCACTTGGTTACGAGTAGTAATGCCCCTTTCAAGATCACCAAAAACATTATCAAGGGTAAGCCCTTCTCGAATAAGCTTGGTGATCCTTCTTTCTTCATGATGAGCGCCGGCTTCCTTAATGGATTCTTGAGAAGCCACTTGGTCATCACCACTATTTTGATCCTCGTCTTGACCTTGGAAATGATCTTGCTCCTCTTCTTGAGACTGCTCGACATTTTGTCCTTGTCCAACTTCATGAGCTTGACCTTGGTCCATATGGGGTGATACACACCAATCATTCACTTGCACTTGACCTTGATCATGAGCTATATCTTCAACCGGGGTATCTTGAAGGCTATGGGTTTGATGAAGATCCTGAGTAGGTGAGGGCTCCACGTGATTAGAGCATTGTCCTTCTCCTTCCACCACAAGGGGATCCTCAACTGGGTAGAAAAATCCCACACCCATTCTTCTTATGGCTTGAGGAGGAATTTCATCACGTACATCACCAAGATCAAGTTTCCCCACTTGGGAGCCATTATTCTCATTGAATCTCACATTACAAGAGACTAGAACTTGTCCCGTGGACTTGTTATACACTCTATAAGCATGAGAATCCGAAGCATAGCCAACAAAGATATGTTCAATAGAACGAGACTCGAATTTAGATAACCGGTTACCTTTCTTGAGAATAAATAACCTACACCCAAAAACTCAAAGGTAGTGGATACTTGGTTTCTTGCCGGTGAGGATCTCATAAGGGGTCATGTCGAAATGCTTGCGGAGATACACACAGTTGGAAATATGACAAGAGGTTGAGATAGCTTCAGCCCAAAAGTTATATGGAGACTTGAACTCCGCAATCATGGTTCTTGCCATATCCAAAAGATTCCGGTTCTTACTTTCTGCCAGGCCATTTTGTTGAGGGGTATATGGAGCGGAATATTGATGCTTAATCACCTCATCACTAAGGAATTGATCCAAGGTGTAGTTCTTGAACTCCATGCCATTGTCACTTCTTATGGCCAAGATTTTCTTAAATTTCATTGGCAAAGTCGATGATGGTTTGTTGAGTCTCTCTCTTCTTCTTGAAGAAATATACCCAAGTGTATCTTGAGTAGTCATCGACAATAACCAAGCAATATTTCTTCCCTCCAAGACTATCAAAGGATGGAGGACCAAAGAGGTCCATGTGAAGAACATCTAATATCCCATTGGAATTGATGGTAGCCGTGGGAGGATGAGCCGACTCATGGAGCTTCCCTTCAATACAATCCCTATACGCACTATCTTTGACAAAATGAACATTATATTTTAGTCCAAGGATGTGACCTCCCATATGGAGACTTTGCAAAGACCTCATGTTGATGTGGGCGAGCCGACGATTCCAAATCCATCCCACGTGACCTTTAGCCATTAGGCCAGCCGTGATAGGTGTGGGTTTCTTATCGAAATCTACCACATACAATCCGTTCTCGACATGGCCAACAAAGGCTATAGAGAGAGTCTTGCTCCACATGAGAGCCACAACCGTGGAGTCAAAATAGACTAAACCCATGAGTGTAAGTTGATGAATGGAAAGTAAGTTATATGAAAGGGTTTTGACAAGCATAATGTCCACAATGGAAATATCCGGTGTGACCACTACCTTACTCAAACCCAATAATTTAGAGTTTGATCCATCTACATAAGTAACACACATGTTTGAAGAATTTGGTTTTGTCTCATCGAGCATTGATATGTCGGAAACATATCTATAATTTTTGATGCTCCATGCTTGTTTAGTATCTACTTTGCTTTACTTGTCTACACTTTGAGGTGCTTTTTACATGTTTTCTGGTACTAACCTATTAACAAGTTGCAACAGTGCCAGATGCCTGTTTTCTGTTGTTTTTGGTTTCAGAAAAGTTAGTAAAGAAATATTCCCGGAATTGGACGGGACAAACGTCAAAGTCAATTACTTTCTGTGGGGAACAAGAAGTCCGGAGGGGAGCCGGAGAGGCGGGCCAGGGCGGCCAGACCCACCCTAGGCGCGGGTGGGCCCTGCCCCGTGCCTGGGAGGGGTGTGGGGCCCCTGGACACCACCTCGGCCTCCCCCTTCTCCTATAAGAAGCCCCCGATGCAGAAACCCTAAGCACCCGATCAAATATCCACGAGACCATTTATAGCCGCCGCCACCATCGTCCCTAGATCGGGGGGATCAGAAGTTCTTCCTGGCACCCTGCAGGATGGGAGATCATCCCGGAGGCCTTCTCTCCGATATGATGTGTGAGTAGTTCCACCTTGGACTATGGGTCCATGTAGTAGCTAGATGGTTGTATCTCCTCCTTTGTGCTTTCATGTATAGATCTTGTGATCTCCGATCACGATCAAGATCTAATCTATTTGTAATCATGCATGTTGTGTTTGCGGGGATTCGATGGATATTGAGATTATTATGTTGGTTTGATTAATGGTTTTGTCTTTATGATTCTATCATGTCTGTGTTGTTTGTGATCTTGCATGCTCTCCGTTGTTAGTAGCTATCTTGGCCAAGTAGTTTCTAGTGACTCCAAGATGGGGTATTTATGCTCGATAGTGGGTTCATGCCTCTAGTTTTCAAAGGAAGTGACAATAATCTCTTCAGTTGTAGATGTGTTGATGCTACTAGGGAGAAAACAACGGTCTCTTGTTCATGGAACATGTGGACTGTTTACCTTACACACTTTGCTTAAAGCAGTTGTCTGTTGCTTGCAACTTAATACTGGAGGGGGTTCGGATGATAACTTGAAGGTGGACTTCTAGTCATAGATGCAGTTGGTTGGCGGTCTATGTATCATGTTGTATTGCCCAATCGAATCTCATAGGATCTTTCTGACTAGTAGTTGCATTGTTATGCCTTGCTCAGTTCCTGTTAATTGCCCTGCTGTAATTTGTTTACCCTTCATGCCATGTTGTTTGTCTAAGGAGAGCACCTCTAGTGAACTATGGACCCCACTCGAATCTTTACCATTGATACATCTTCCACTGTTACTTGTTTACTTGCTGCAAACCATTACCTTCCACACCATACGTTTAATCCTTTGTTACAGCAAATCGGTGAGCTTGACAACCTCACTAATTCGTTGGGGCAAAGTCTTGAGTTTGTGTTGTGTAGGTCTTCGCGTTTCTAGCAACACCTATGTGACGTTTCCTTCCTCCTACTGGTTCGATAACCTCGGTTTCTTACTTAGGGAAACTTGTTGATGTGCTTCTTCATACCTTGCTCTTGGGGTTTCCAACGAAGCGTCCCACGACAAGTGCTAGGCTCCATCAAGCATCTCTTTGCTTCCGGTCATATGACTAGTGGCACCGCTATCAACCACCCATTTTCTCCCATTGGGAGCATAGTCCTACAAAAACAATCAATGCTTGGTCTTAGGTACCCATTGTTAGATGGGTCCTCTTTTGTTAGTCATAAGTATCTTAGGAACCCAAATGTCCCAATGGTAATCATCACCATAAGAGGTTCCTACATATTTAGCATAGACTTGACCATCATAAGATTTCATACGGGCATAGGAAGGATTATATTTTCCCGCAAATTCATTGTGAGATGGTTCATCAACATCATTAATGACACATGATTCCTTACCTTTTGCCTTCTCCCCTCCTTCACAAAGGTAACAATTTTGGAAGGGGGAGTAGGCTCATTCTTTTTATTGTTCTTTCCCTTGTTCTTCTTCCTGGTCTTGGGTGCAAATCCAAGTCCTTCCTTAGTCACATTGTCCCTTTGATTGCTCAAAAGGGATTTTAGAATTTTCTCACCTTGTATGCATGAGACTAGACCTTTCTCAATTGTGGCCTTCAACCTATTGTTCTCCTCAATAAAATCTCCATGGTCACAACAAGGGTTAGTAGAACAAGAAGCAAAGATAAATGACATGGTTGAACCTTATATTGTCACTTGAGTTTGAAGTTGTTCATGTGACTTTGAAAGATGAGATAATTTTCTCAATAGGGCCTCATGGTCCTTCCCTAGTTTCTCAAACTCTTCATTTAGTCTAGCATGACCAACCACAAACTCAAGCTTTTCATTTTTAAGAACTTTACTTAAGGCAAGATCATGGTCACGTTCTTTAGTAAGTTTTGAGACATTCAAGTTAAAGGATTCTTCATGAGAAATATTGGTATTTTCAAGAATGACTCTTTTACTTTCCTCTTCCTTAAGAGCATTGGATAGGGCAGTTATCTCAATGGAGGCCTCACGAGCTTGCCCAAACATTTCCGAGATGGTGTCATCTCTTTCATCAATGATATAGCGCGCTTCACCTAGTTGACTCATGAGGGACTCAACACAAATCTTAACATCACCTTCCAATTTAGTTAAGAAGCTAGTGGACTCCACCACTTCCTTCTTAATCTTGAGACTCATATCATCATCACATGAAGGTGCATCAAGAGAAGGAGTTACCATGGAGGCTTTGACCATGAGGCATGTGGACTTGGTGACGAGCTTGTTCTCATTGGGAGAGTCAAAGAGAGATGCCGGTGAAGTGCTTGAGGTAGAAGCGGAAGCGATTGGGGTCGAAAGCGGTAGCAATCATGGCAATGGCGTCCACCCCCACAATATCTCCATCTTCATCATCACTCTCATCTTCTTGAGTTTCTTCATATTCTTCACGAACCATCAACACATATTTGTGTGGTTCATTCTTGTTTGGAAAGTTCTTGTTGCTGAAGTTCTTGTTTTGGACTTTCTTGACAATTTCTTGTTTGGAGTGGGCTTGTACTTGGATTTCAACAGAAACCTTCCTCCATGGTCTTTTCTCTTCTCATATGGGCATTCAGCAACAAAGTGGCTTGTTCCTTTACAATTGTATCATGATCTCAACTTGGGATTTGAGTTGCTTGGGTGGGCTCTTGAGGCATTGCCCTTTCCTTGGTTCCTCTAAAAGGTTCTTGAGGCTAGAGCTAGATGCTCATGCAAGGCATACTTTATGTCTTTGTCATCACCTCCTATCACCTCCAAGCCATCATATTCTTCCTCATAGACTTGGGCCTTGGACTTCAATGCAAGAGTAGGAGAATCCATCCTCTGAGCATGAGCAAGAGCATCATCAGTGGTCTTGTTGATGATTCCAAGAGACACAAACTCACTTAGCACTTCATTTGAGGACATGACATAAAAATCCGCTCTTGATCGAATATTGTTGGTGACGTATCTTTGGAAGGGCAAGATGGCTTGCATGATCTTGCGCTTGATCCACTTGTCATCCACATACTTTATCCCATGGTCAATCATCCTAATAGAGAGGACGGTGACCCTTTGATAGAGCTCTTCGGGAGTCTCGTCTTCCTTTCCAACAAAGGCATCGGCTTCATAGTGCATTTCTTCGAACTTGGAGCTTTGAATACTCTTGTTGCCAAGATAGAAATTCTCAAGAGAATTCAAAGCTTCCTTGGCGGTCTCATAGGAGCAAATATGAGTCATTTTCTCATGGATCAAGGCATCCTGGAGAATGTCCAAAGTGGAGGCATTAAGTTGATAGTCGATCTCTTTCGTGGGCATCATGTTGTAGGGTTTGCTCGAGTTGAATCCATACTCCACAACCTTCCAAAGATGAGCACTTGAACTTTTGAAGTGAGAACACATAAGATATTGCTAATTGGTGAAATTAGATTCATCAAGCTTAGGAGGAGGACCACGATGATTGATATGAGGTATAGGAAGGGGAGCATTATTGTAACTAAGAGGTGGAGGCACACTTCCATGAGGTTTATATTTTTCCTTGCTGGTGCCCTCACCGACGGAAGCGTCCTTGTGAGACTCATCCGTCGGTTGACACCACTTGAATGCCTATCAAGGGCATCGGCAGCAAAAACATCCTTTTTACTAAGGTATGACTCAAGCATGGCTCTCATCTCTTCCTTGACCATATTCAAAGAATCGGTAAGCTCTTTCTTAGAGATGGGAGAGTTTTCATTAGGGGTTTCATCCCCCTTATTATCGCCGCTCATAGTTCTCTTAGGTAGTTAAGCCAAAGTAAGAGCCGAGGCTCTGATACCAATTGAAATATTGGTATAAGCGACTAGATGGGGGGCGAATAGGAGCTACTGAATTTTTATTTTACTTTTCAAATTAAGGCTTGACACAAAGTAAGTTCTCTAGATATGAAACTAAGTGAGAGAACCTATATGACAAGCAAGCAAGCAACAATAATAATAAGGAGTAAAGGATAGAAGTCACCGAGAGTAGACACGAAGATGATATCCCGAAGTTCCTTCCTTTTAGGGGAAGTACGTCTCCGTTGGAGGGGTGGGCGGTACTAATACCACCAGCGCCACAAAAGGCCTCACCCTATTCTCCCGTGCACCCGCCTCAAGACAAGCACACACTCCACTATATGGTGGACTTCAAGGTGGCGATCGAAACCTTGTACAAATCCTTGTGGCACTTATCCACAACAGAATTGGAGGCTCCCAAGATGACCCCGAAGCTCTTACACACGAGGATGAGCTATGGAGGGCGACTTCTTCAAGTTAGGGTTTCTTCAAACCCTAGGGCAACAACAACTTAGACAAATTGTGCGGAAACACAAATCCCTTTGGTGGAAAGCTAGGTCTAGGTCTCCCCCCTTGATTACCCAAGGGGCATCAAGTTCTAGTGGCTAGGGAGGGAGAACTAGGACGTTGAAGCTTAGCAACAATGGAGGAGAGTAGAAGCCACAATCTTGACTTGGGGAAGAAGGGGTATGAATAGCCCCCCCCCCAAAAAAAATAGAGCCATTGCAGAATCACTAACACCGCAGTCTCCGGTCTCCAGGGCCTGAGTCTCTGGGATGGAGGCAGGACCCCGGTCAGGTCTCCGGGGGTATACCGAGAGAAATCTTGGGAGCCACGGAGACTGGGCCAGAGACATGACTGGAGTCTCCGGGCTCCTTCACCAGAGTCGTCGGGGTGAGGCTCGTCTCCGGGCAGCCCTCCAGGGAGGCATATAGAGAGTTTTCTAGGGGTCAGAGACAGGCCTGGAGACTAGGCCAGAGTCTCCGATCAGGCACACCGGAGTCTCCGGACCTAGACCCCGGAGCCTCCAGACTCAGGGGAGGCACCAGCCCCATCTTCCAATCTAAGCATCCAATCTTGATGAAAATTTGAACCCTTCTCCATTGCTAGAAAGAACACCGTCTTGTGCTTTGACAATGATAAAACTTGCAATATACTGAGCACATGGTAAAAACTTACTTGTGTTGAAAACAAACACCAAAACATCATTAAGACAGGAAATGCCGTTTCAACTGTGATCATCCAACAAATAGTCGATAGTTCCAGGACGTAGGGATCGTCACACTGAGGACCTGAACCTGGGTAAAATAATGTGTCTCTCTATGTGTGTGTTCGTCTAGCTCGTCGAACGTTGTGCCCCTGGCCAAACTAACAAAGGTGATCCCCATCCTTGGTGTCAAAAATCGAGAGACGACATCCGACATGCCAGGTATGGGGCGCATCGGCAACTTCGTTATTAGAACCAGGTGCCATGGCTCAGAGCTCAGGAGGAGCCACCCGAGGTGTTGTTGGAACCACCACCCGCGCTAGCGCCACCGAACGAAGGGCGGAGCGACAACGCCGAGAAGAGGAAGTAGCCAGTTAGACCTCGTCTGGCGGGAGGTCCGCTATGATCTCCGCGCCAGGAAGAAACATCTCACCAGAACAACCAGCAAGCACGGATCTTCCCTCAACAGAACTCTCACGCACTACAGAGACACAGGAACATGAGAACTGGGAGCCTATGAGGCAGCGCTCTCCCGAACTTCCGCCCCCGCATCGCCCAAGTGAAGACATCGAGCCTCGGGCGGTTTCGGCAGCTGCTGGTGGCCAGCGACCTGCCCCGACCTGCTTTGGGGCCCATGGTCCCTTTGCTGCTCTTGCTGCGGCAGACACTATGCTTGAGTTTCCACCTAAAGCCGTCGGGGACAACTCCTGTGCCAATGTGTTGCTAGCGATGTTGCGCACTTTGTTAGTGCCTCTCTTCACAAGGAGGTACGACCGTCTCACGTTCAACGGCCTATGCCCCTCCCATCGTAGGAGCTAGGTGAGCCACCTAGCGCCAGGCCCCCTTGCCCCTCCAACATGAGAGCCGTCGATGACCCTCGTCACCTTCCGAATTGTGGCTGCTTGGAGAGCCTCCGCGAGGGAGAACCTCCTTGGAAGCAAGCCGGGGATAGATGGGAAGACTGTGCATTGATAGGATCCTCCCAGACCTAACATTCGCGGGACCTATGACAAGTCCTAGAAGAGCATCAAGGAGAAGATGCCCGGATGCGCATCAAGCGCCTCTCGGAGCGTCACTTCCACGGTGACATCGAACCAGCAAGAATCGGGTGGAGTGCCCCCGCATTTGCGGCCGACTACACCTCCTTCACTACAAATCTGTGGAGGGTCACATGGCCCCCCAAGTTCTGACTGGACATACTAGAAAAATACAACATGAATACCAACCCGAAAGACTTCTGGCAAATCTACTACACCTCCGTGCTAGCAGCTGGGCAACACGAGAGGGTTATGGCCAACTGGTTCCCATCCGCCCTAAAAAATGAAGCCCAAGCATGGCTTATCAATCAGCCCGCGAGCTCCATCAAGTCCTGTGAGGATCTCTACGACCAGTTCGTATCGGCCTTCCAAGGCATATTTAAGGGCCAGGGAACAGTTAGCGACCTTCACAAGTTGTCATAGAAGCCAGGAAAAAACCTGCACAAATTCTCTCAATGATTTTGCTAGGTGCTGCATACCATACCGAAGATTACCCCTGAAGCCATCGTGGTCGTGTACCATGTCGGCATTAGGGACCCTTGCATGAGGGAAAATATGAGAACTCGTGACCTCAAAACCACCCCAGAGTTATTCACTCTGGCTGACAAGTGCGCCCGAGCCAAGGAAGCACGACTCCTTCCCGGCGAGGCCATAGAAGAAGACGACGACATAGCCAAGAAGAATAATAGTAAGCGCCTACCTGCAAAGCAGGCCCTAGTGATTGAACCTGAGCAAAAGAAGTTGAAGACACCTGAGGTAGCAACGGCTGACCACGATGGAGGGCCGTGTTACACCATTCGTAACTCACCAGCTCACGCCCTCAAGGACTGCAGCCGGGTCAAGTCCCCAATTGAGATGTGAACTCATGGGACTGCTCCATTTGCCTCAAACTGGGCCACTGCATAAAGGATTGCCCCGATCATCGAGATCAAGAAGATGGGAAGGAAGATCCTACCGGCCTGGGAGGACCCCGTGACGTCTGAGCCTGGAGGGACTACGTCCCGGGGTGAGGCGACGGGGGTCGACCCATGCATAATTTTGAGGACGATGGCTGGCCTTTCCAACAGGACCACGCAGAAGCGTGAGCCTAAGGCATCCAAGAGGGCTTGGGCCTCGACACCTAGCCGTTCCCAGGCCCATCACCAAGTACCACGGCATGGCAACTCTCCTCTCCGCACATCATTTGCATGTAAGGAGACTTGTCTCGTGAACAATAAAGATCTTGAGCAAGGGGCATCACCTCTTCTCAAAGCCTGGGTAGGACATTGTCCTACCCAAAGCTCCATGCCCTGGCTGGGCCCGGGCCACGACTCATGAGCTCACCAATTGTGGGGGTCTTGTGTGGTGTCCTGTGCCGCCCACAAGCATAATTAGATCGTGCCTACTCTAAGACCTTTAAAGTGAATGCGACTGTTGTATCTAGGGTCTCGGGGGCTAGATGTTCATTGCAAATTTCCCTCCCGACTAATGGGTAATCTAGAAACGGAGGCCTATCAGGGGCCAGGCGCTTTGAACGGAGAAGGTCCTCACAAGGGTGACACCAGGTATATTCTCGCGACCCCGTTGGCGGATCCATCTCCAGCCATTTACGAAGTCGAGTGCTCTAGAAGGTTGAGGACCCATGAGGGTGACCCCGGGTATATTCCCATGGACATGTGGACGAAACCTCGACTAACTAGTTGTGGAGAAAAAACTTGTGTAGCCGCAAATCCCCCACATACAATGCTTTGGTACAAGCTCTACATTGTTTGGGGGGCTCGCTAGAGGAGCCGATGGTACTGTACGACTTGTGTGGCGCCTCTATGGCTCCCGGGTCTGAGGCAGCATGAGCTATAAGAACTTGTAGGACCTTGGGGCTGGTACATCCCCCAGGTCTGAGACGACGCGAGTCGTAAGAATTTGGAGGGCCCACGCGAGGACAATCACTATGCATGGGCCCGGGACGGTGAAACCCACAAAGACATCACTCGAGACAAGATCAAGACGACTCATACAAAAAGTACACTATTGGATGGTTGCTTTTTACAAGAGTCATAGAATCCTATCCGTAGAACTACAGAAAATACTAGCCATGTTGTTGGGCAGATGACACTACCGTCTCCACCATTGAGGCCACTGTGGCTTTGGCCTGAAGTCTGAACTGCTCGGGGATGGGCTAGAGATCCTCTGCAGGGTCAAGCTGGGGGTGACGATGGTACACTTGGGAGATCAACGACCGATAAAGGGATTCCACAATATCCCACCCTTCCCTGGCGATGACCTCATCGATCCTTCGTGTGGCATCCCGCTAAAACCACTACTAGAAAACCGCGTTGTTTTTGTGCATTGCATCATCATGACCGCATGCTCATGTCATCATGCCACCTTGCATTTGAGCATCGTCATCATCATGCATTTGTTTGTATGAAACTATTTTCGAAAAACATATTTTGTTTTCTAAATACTCCGCCTTTATTTCAAATCCAAAACCCGGGTCTCCGGATTATTTTGTTTCGTCTACCGATGGATTTTAAAAGCCCCGTTTTAAATAATAAAATATTTATTTTATTTTTTTAGGGGCAGCCGTACCGGGCCGATCCGACCCAGTCGGCCACCCCCAGTACAAAACCTAGCTATCCCTAAACCCTTTTCTACCCCAAACCTAGTCTACCCACCCCCAGCCACCTCACCCCACCCTATCACCTCGCGCCACCTCACCACTTCCCCAACCCCAGCCACTCCCAGCCCTCCACCTCACCTCCCTAGTCCACCTCACCCCCTGGACCCCAATCCCCAAACCCACCTGCCGCCGCCACCTGCACGTTCCCCACCCCACCTGACCGCTCCCGCCTCGTGCTCCACCCCACCTGTCGCGTCCCGCTCCCATGTGCCCAGCGCGCCTCTGCTCAGGCCCACCCCACGGTGGCCCACACCCCGACGCGCTCCCCCGCGACCCCATCGCGCCACCAACTCCCTTCTCCCCACCACGCTCCTCTCTCCCCACCCCGCTCTCTCCGTCGGCCTCCTCGCGCCGGCCTCCCTCCTCGTCGCCCCTCCGGCACCGCCCTTCCCCGCTAGCGACCACCTCCGCCGCCTCCTCTGCTCGCGAGCGTCTGCCTCCGCTCAGGCCGCCCCTCTCGTGGTGCTCCACCACCTCCTCGTAGCCGCCGTCGCCAGCGGGACTCTCCTTCGCCTCCTCCACCGACTCCTAGTGCGCCTCCCTCCCAGCCGCGAGCACGCGCTTGCTCTGACCTCCTCACACCTCCTCATGCCTTTCGAGCCGCCGCTGCCCTCGACCACCGTCAGCGACCTCCACAGGCCTCATCGCTGAGCACCTTCCGGCCCGGGTGCGTGACCTCATGAAGCTCCATCGCCGCGGCCAACCTCCTCCGTCGCCGTCCTTTCAGCGCTCAGCCGTCCCTCGCCTTCCTCGTCCGCTTCCTCCTCGCCCCGGCCCAGCCGCTGCGGGCGCTCCTGCAGTACCGACGCCGAGGTCCTCTTCCCCGGCGGCTGTCGACCCTGCGTAGCACCGACCGTGGCATCCGTCTCTCCTCGCTCGAGCCCCTCCGGTTGGTGGCCCTCTTGCTGTCAGTCGCACGTTCCCTGTCTCAGATGTATGCGTGTATGTAACATGGTGTACATGTGCTCTTAAAGATATTCAGATGGTGTGGCGACGATGGTTGTCAAGATGGATTGGTGGTGATGTAGTTGTGCTACTCCTCCGATTCAAGACCAGAAGCTAGACCAGGCCCTTCTCAAGATCGACGGATATCAAGACCACTACACCAAGTATAAGTGCACAGGAAGACAGTTGGTGCCTACCCAAGCTGTCATCGATACCAAAGCCAGAACCACAAGACCTTCACGGAAACCGAACCCGTCGGCACGTCATGATCTTCCTCGTGGAGGCCGAGACCACGAATCCGAAGACCGATCCCGGCGAGACCGAACCCCGAACCCCCAAGATCGTCGAGATCCCCATGTGTGACCCCGATCCCGACCCACTATTTTATGATATACCTACTTGTTGCATTTGATTGAACATGCTCGCACGCATATCATGTGGTTTGGGGGCCTTTTGCCGATTCATCTCATAATTAAATATGGAGACCGCATACGGACAAATCTAGTCTTATATTGGTCCCATTTAAATTTGTGTAGCGAACCGGTGATACTTTTTGCCATGTTAAGATAACATTTAAATTGTGGGGCTTCTAAACAACATGAACCTATTAATTAATTGCCGGGGCCTCGGTTCCGCTTAATATGACCTAATTGCATCGCACCTTTGCCATGTCATACATCATACATGCATCATGCCGATTTTCTACCGTAGTATTAAATAGTGCATCCGGTGTTTCTTCTAGTGCTTTGCTTCTTCACGGATTAGGACGATGAGTTGATGCGAGTGTCGACCCGATCTTCGGATGAAACTTCGGCAATGTTTTCAGGCGAGCACCTCCCCCTTTCTACCTATCTTACTTTTATAGTATTTATTCCCTCCTGTTGATCTATTGTTATCCGTGTTGCGATGCTCTAGTTTTCGTACCCGGGACATCCCTTGCAGCCTTATATTGCCTTGGACACATCCTATTACCTGTTGATTGGTAGATAGTTGGACTTGCGCGTCGTAGTCGCTTGCTCAAGTGCTGTTGCGTGTCGTCAAGTACCACAGTTGTTGGAGTACTGCCGCGTGTTTAATGTTGGAGATGATCATGGCTATAATTACCGTTTAATAACTAAAAATTGAAGTAGGTAAATGCAGAGGCACAGGTGGGCAATAGATGTTATTTGGTTGTTAACCGTCCACTTGTGTCCCGTAGGACCCCGAGTTCTTGACACCTGTTTCGAGATCGAGCGCGCTAACCACAGGTGGGGTGTATGGGCACCCCCATCGATTAGTACCTGATTTCAAAGTATCTGCTTTGGGGGCCACAACTAGTTTGAGGTTTTATTTACTATCTGTACTTATGCCATGCTTTTGCTTTATTTAAATTGTGCGAGGTCTTTGCACATGTCTTTATTAGGACCGTGACCCGTTTTACTGTCGACAAGCCACCACACTTTCGGGTTCCCAGTCGTTTACAGCCGGCTCCACAAACCCTGAGTCCGTCTCGGAGACCGGCCAACTTCGTTGCGGGTAGCTTAGTGGGGTGGCCCCCATGTACTTGCTTTGGGTTTGGGAAACGTCATGACTTAGGCCCCGCTGACATACCGATGGGTGTATGTTAACTGATCTGGCAAAAAGGGTCGAAGTGCGTGTGGATACTTTGGTGCACCCTGCGGTTAAATCTTTTCGAAAAGCCGTGTCCGCGGTTATGGACGACTTGGAGCACAGTTCTCGATCATAGACAACTATAACTAAAGTTTACTGTTATAATTTGACTTGTATCCGATATGACTAGTAATCAGCTTCACTGCAACGGAATGGCTAAATAAAAGTACCAACAACTGCTGGGTTGGGGATCTCTCATGCTTATTGTATCTGACTAGTAAGTGTTGCAACTACAACGGAATGGTTAACTAATACTGACCACTGCTTATTATATCAGGATGACTATCTATATTTGACTAGTAATTGCCGCAACTATAACGGAATGAATAAAACTGCCCACTGTGTGAGTTCCTCGGTTGACTTCCTCGTTTGGTCTCGAGGGGGAAATACCAGGATGGGTATGTTTGGTGGTAGCATCAGGTTGGTTCCGAATAGGTCTTTCTTATCCCTCTCTGATAGCCGGCAGTTATATCGAGTCTCTATAGGTTGTTTAGTGCATGCGCTTGCGCTTGATCCACCATACCTATGTAGGCGAGGACCGCCGAATTCTAGTCTCGCCATGTCTTGGCCTCAGTCTTGACCGCTCTCTTTTTCCTTTGCCCTTTGTCGGCACCCCTTTTGTTTAAGCAGGTTTTGAGATCGACGTCGTTAGCAGGGTTACCCTTCCGGCTTGGCCTGGGCAGGGTTATGGACGCCATTGGTTATTCTTCAGGGCTCTTAGCCCCATTTGCATCTTGTCCGTAGTCGGACGCTCTACCGTTTTTCCAAGGTGATTTGGATCTTTGTACTGTATATCTGTATTCTTGACTCATGGAGTCGTTGTTGTATATATCTGTTCTGTGGGTTCCATCGTGGACTATTGTGTAATGGTATTACTTCGTTTATCCACCCGCACGCAAGTGCCTGGTGGGCACCTTTGAATTGTTTCTATGCGGGTTTGGCGGAGATCGCTAAAACTTGCATAGGGCCGATTCTGAGGGTGTTACAGAGTGGTATCAGAGCTCAGCAGTTGCGATACCCCACAAGTCCAGCATGTAGGATAACCTAGCTAACGGCCGAAGTAGAGTGTCAAAACTATTTGTGCAAAATCGGTTGGATAGTTCTGATTAGGTCTGATTTTACTCCTTACCCCTCTGCTGCTCTCCTCTCACCTCTGCGTGTTTTGTATCCGGTCTCTTCTCTCTCTCCGAGTCCAGGATTTCTCGTGGTTGGGTTCCATCGTACCTTCAGGGTTTCGCTTCCTCCTTTGGTAACGGTGTTGTTACATCTGGTCTTCATGCTATCCGAGGAATCCTTCGTCTGGTGGACTTCTCTTTGTTCCTTCTCATGCCTTCCGGTGTTTTCCGACGCGACGACATCATCTACGCCAGATCTGATGCAGAGTCTGCATCACTCCTTTGTTTCTGAACCTCGATTGTCGAGATCTTCAGTCTGATTCCGAGAATGGTTGCACGCTTTTCTACTGATTGTGCAGAGTAATAGTTTGGGTGCGTGATGGATTGGCCCCCATGCCAACTACCCTTTCTATTCGCTCTTGTACATTGAAGTGGGATAGGTCGCATCTTTTCTCTCCTTCTATCGAAGTTAGAGGTGGCTTTATTTGTGGATACCTCTACCTTCGCCCTTTGTTCCCGGAGTGTTCTCTTGACGATCTCGGACAACGACCTCTTGTTAGTGGTGTCGCGAGGATCTACACGATGCGAGAAGATTCATATCGCCGCCCTTCTTTCCGGTACCATGAGGCGGATCTCGAGGGCGAGATCCATTGTTAGTGGTGTCGAATTGTGGCATCCCGCTAAAACCACTACTAGAAAATCGCGTTGTTTTTGTGCATTGCATCATCATGACCGCATGCTCATGTCATCATGCCACCTTGCATTTGAGCATCGTCATCATCATGCATTTGTTTGTCTGAAACTATTTTCGATAAACATATTTTGTTTTCTAAATACTCCGCCTTTATTTCAAATCCAAAACCCGGATCTCCGGATTATTTTGTTTCGTCTACCGATGGATTTTAAAAGCCCCGTTTTAAATAATAAAATATTTATTTTATTTTTTTAGGGGCAGCCGTACCGGGCCGATCCGACCCAGTCGGCCACCCCCAGTACAAAACCTAGCTATCCCTAAACCCTTTTCTACCCCAAACCTAGTCTACCCACCCCCAGCCACCTCACCCCACCCTATCACCTCGCGCCACCTCACCACTTCCCCAACCCCAGCCACTCCAAGCCCTCCACCTCACCTCCCTAGTCCACCTCACCCCCTGGACCCCAATCCCCAAACCCACCTGCCGCCGCACCTGCACGTTCCCCACCCCACCTGACCGCTCCCGCCTCGTGCTCCACCCCACCTGTCGCGTCCCGCTCCCCAGCCCCAGCGCGCAACGCGCACACGCCTGCTCCCGGGCCCACCCCGCGGTGGCCCACACCCCGACGCGCTCCCCCGCGACCCCATCGCGCCACCAACTCCCTTCTCCCCACCACGCTCCTCTCTCCCCACCCCGCTCTCTCCGTCGGCCTCCTCGCGCCGGCCTCCCTCCTCGTCGCCCCTCCGGCACCGCCCGTCCCCGCTAGCGACCACCTCCGCCGCCTCCTCTGCTCGCGAGCGTCCGCCTCCGCTCAGGCCGCCCCTCTCGCGGTGCTCCACCACCTCCTCGTAGCCGCCGTCGCCAGCGGGACTCTCCTTCGCCTCCTCCACCGACTCCTAGTGCGCCTCCCTCCCAGCCGCGAGCACGCGCTTGCTCTGACCTCCTCCTGTCTGCTCGAGCCGCCGCCGGCCCCGCCCGGCCTCGACCCTGGCCGCGACCTCCCTGGGCCTCATCGCCGAGCACCTTCCGGCCCCGGGTCTGTGACCTCGCAGAAGCTCCATCGCCGCCGGCCAACCTCCTCCGTCGCCGTCCGCGCCTGGCCGCTCAGGCCGCCCCCTCGCCTTCCTCGTCCCGCCGCTCCTCTGGCCGCCAGCAGCCGCTGCGGGCGCTCCTGCAGTACCGACGCCGAGGTCCTCTTCCCCGGCGGCTGTCGACCCTGCGTAGCACCGACCGTGGCATCCGTCTCTCCTCGCTCGAGCCCCTCCGGTTGGTGGCCCTCTTGCTGTCAGTCGCACGTTCCCTGTCTCAGATGTATGCGTGTATGTAACATGGTGTACATGTGCTCTTAAAGATATTCAGATGGTGTGGCGACGATGGTTGTCAAGATGGAAGTGTGGTGATGTAGTTGTGCTACTCCTCCGATTCAAGACCAGAAGCTAGACCGGGCCCTTCTCAAGATCGACGGATATCAAGACCACTACACCAAGTATAAGTGCACAGGAAGACAGTTGGTGCCTACCCAAGCTGTCATCGATACCAAAGCCAGAACCACAAGACCTTCACAGAAACCGAACCCGTCGGCACGTCATGATCTTCCTCGTGGAGGCCGAGACCACGAATCCGAAGACCGATCCAGCGAGACGAACCCGAACCCCAAGATCGTCGAGATCCCCATGTGTGACCCCGATCCCGACCCACTATTTTATGATATACCTACTTGTTGCATTTGATTGAACATGCTCGCACGCATATCATGTGGTTTGGGGGCCTTTTGCCGATTCATCTCATAATTAAATATGGAGACCGCATACGGACAAATCTAGTCTTATATTGGTCCCTTTTAAATTTGTGTAGCGAACCGGTGATACTTTTTGCCATGTTAAGATAACATTTAAATTGTGGGGCTTCTAAACAACATGAACCTATTAATTAATTGTCGGGGCCTCGGTTCCGCTTAATATGACCTAATTGCATCGCACCTTTGCCATGTCATACATCATACATGCATCATGCCGATTTTCTACCATAGTATTAAATAGTGCATCCGGTGTTTCTTCTAGTGCTTTGCTTCTTCACGGATTAGGACGATGAGTTGATGCGAGTGTCGACCCGATCTTCGGATGAAACTTCGGCAATGTTTTCAGGCGAGCACCTCCCCCTTTCTACCTATCTTACTTTTATAGTATTTATTCCCTCCTGTTGATCTATTGTTATCCGTGTTGCGATGCTCTAGTTTTCGTACCCGGGACATCCCTTGCAGCCTTATATTGCCTTGGACACATCCTATTACCTGTTGATTGGTAGATAGTTGGACTTGTGCATCGTAGTCGCTTGCTCAAGTGTTGTTGCGTGTCGTCAAGTACCACAGTTGTTGGAGTACTGTCGCGTGTTTAATGTTGGAGATGATCATGGCTATAATTACCGTTTAATAACTAAAAATTGAAGTAGGTAAATGCAGAGGCACAGGTGGGCAATAGATGTTATTTGGTTGTTAACCGTCCACTTGTGTCCCGTAGGACCCCGAGTTCTTGACACCTGTTCCGAGATCGAGCGCGCTAACCACATGTGGGGTGTATGGGCCCCCCATCGATTAGTACCTGATTTCAAAGTATTGTCTTGGGGCCACAACTAGTTTGAGGTTTTATTTACTATCCTGTACTTATGCCATGCTTTCTTGCTTTATTTAAATTGTGCGAGGCTGCTTTGTACTTTTTAGGACCGTGACCCGTTTTCGCTGTATCGACAAGCCCAGTCACACTTTCGGGTTCCCAGTCGTTTACAGCCGGCTCCACAAACCCTGAGTCCGTCTCGGAGACCGTCCGACTTCGTTGCGGGTAGCTTAGTGGGGTGGCCCCCATGTACTTGCTTTGGGTCTGGGAAACGTCATGACTTAGGCCCCGCCGACATACCGATGGGTGTATGTTAACTGATCTGGCAAAAAGGGTCGAAGTGCGTGTGGATACTTTGGTGCACCCCTGCAGGGTTAAATCTTTTCGAAAAGCCGTGTCCGCGGTTATGGACGACTTGGAGCACAGTTCTCGATCATAGACAACTATAACTAAAGTTTACTGTTATAATTTGACTTGTATCCGATATGACTAGTAATCAGCTTCACTGCAACGGAATGGCTAAATAAAAGTACCAACAACTGCTGGGTTGGGGATCTCTCATGCTTATTGTATCTGACTAGTAAGTGTTGCAACTACAACGGAATGGTTAACTAATACTGACCACTGCTTATTATATCAGGATGACTATCTATATTTGACTAGTAATTGCCGCAACTATAACGGAATGAATAAAACTGCCACTGTGTGAGTTCCTCGGTTGACTTCCTCGTTTGGTCTCGAGGGGGAAATACCAGGATGGGTATGTTTGGTGGTAGCATCAGTTGGTTCGAATAGGTCTTTCTTATCCCTCTCGATAGCCGGCAGGTTATATCGAGTCTCTATAGGTTGTTTAGTGCATGCCGCTGCCGCTTGATCCACCATACCTATGTAGGCGAGGACCGCCAATTCTAGTCTCGGTGTCTTGGCCTCGATCTTGACCGCTCTCTCTTTTTCCTTTGCCCTTTGTCGGCACCCCTTTTGTTTAAGCAGGTTTTGAGATCGACGTCGTTAGCAGGGTTACCCTTCCGGCTTGGCCTGGGCAGGGTTATGGACGCCATTGGTTATTCTTCAGGGCTCTTAGCCCCATTTGCATCTTGTTCGTAGTCAGACGCTCTACCGTTTTTCCAAGGTGATTTGGATCTTTGTACTGTATATCTGTATTCTTGACTCATGGAGTCGTTGTTGTATATATCTGTTCTGTGGGTTCCATCGTGGACTATTGTGTAATGGTATTACTTCGTTTATCCACCCGCACGCAAGTGCCTGGTGGGCACCTTTGAATCGTTTCTATGCGGGTTTGGCGGAGATCGCTAAAACTTGCATAGGGCCGATTCTGAGGGTGTTACACTTCGTCACCACCTCTCCATCTGCCTCGCCAAGTCATCCAGGAAGCAAATCAGGTCACCGACATCGTCTTCTCGGGGAGGCCCAAAGGCTCCATGCGGACAGAGCGCATGGCCTCCCTGACCTGCCTGACGATGGCCTCAAGGCTTCCTAGGTCTTGACGACAAAGTCGCTAAAGATTCATCAGCTTGTGCGCAATCTTCCCAAAGGCCTGATCCAGACACTCCACCTTCTCGGTCGAGCTACGTAGGAGAAGTTCACGGGTCTACAGTTCCTTACAAATTTTGGCGAGTTGATCCTGGAGCACGACCTTGCGTTCAGCCAAAGAATCTTCATGGGCAGCCACTGCGAGGCCTACACCTTCGCTCTTAGGTTGGCCGAGGTCAGATCGATCACTACTCTATGGGCATCTTCCAATTCTTGTAACAGGGACAAGACTGTCTGGTCATGGCGCCGCATGGCGTGGAGGTGCATTGTCACATCCCAAGATTTTCCAAATCTTGTAATGTGAAAATAAATGAATAAAATAAAACTTTGTTTGTTTTTCAAGGCCAGAAGAAACTTTTTGTATTCAATTGGGGCTTCAAACCAGTTGGATCAAATTAAATCCTAAAGGGATTTATAAAGATAAACATTTAATAAAGGAAAATAAAATATTTTGGAAACACTATTTTGGATCTTTAAATAAAAAGATTTGGTTTTCAAAAGAAAAGATATATTTATAAATAAAGATTATATTTTAAAGAGCCAAATTAATTTTGGCCAAGCTTTTATAATAAAATATTTTGTTTTGATAAAATGAGTAAAGGTTTATTTAAATAAAATAATAAGGATGTAATATCCAAATTTTATTTAAGTAAAGGCTTTTCCCATTTTAAATGAACATTAAACTTATTTATTTATTTTAAATAAGTTTTCCAAGTATTTTATTACTACTTTGAAATCTCTTTTAAAAAAAAGGTTTTGGTTCTCAAAATGAAAAGAAATATTTTTTTAACTAAAGATTATTTTATAAAGCCAAATTAAACCTTGGCCAAGACTTTGAAACAAAAGGTTTTGCTTTGATTAAAATAGTAGAGGTTTATTTAAAATAAAATAAAAGGATTTAAATATCCAAGATTTATTAATAAAGGTTTTACTATTTCCAAAACATCAAAACTTATTTATTTATTTAAAATAAGTTTTCCAAGTATTTTATATTCTCAAAATAAAACCTACTAAAGTGTTTTGGTTTTATTTTAGTTTTCAAAATAAAGTTTTAATAAAACAAATCCTATTTGATTTAATAACTAAGGTCCATTTTATTTAATTATTAATGGACCCTAAAATAAAAGGTTATTTTGTTTTAAACAAGTTTTTCAAGTATTCCTTATTTTCAAATAAAACCTACTGATTTGGTTTTGAAAATATTTGGATTTCAAATGGAAATTTTATTAATTAAATCAAACCCTATTTTATTAATAAACTAAAGATCCATTTTATTTAATTAATAAATGGATCCTAAAAAGTTTAAAATATTTTTTGTTTGGACTTTAAATTGTGTTAATAAACAGAGCTAAACTCAATTTAAAGTTTGAAGTTTATTTGTTTGAATGTTGTTTGAATGTTTGAATAATTGATTGAAATTCAAAACAGGAAAATAGAAATAGAAAAAGAAAAAGCCAGTAGACAGAAAAAAATGGAGTTTGGACCAGCCCAACCCAGCAGCCCACTAAGGCCCAGAAGCAGCCCAGTTATTCTCCCCGAACAGAAAACGTTTTGCACCCAGATTCTGACCCGCAAAGACAATGACCGGTGGACCTCCTCCTCGTTTCTTTTCCCACTGACCGGTAGGCCCACTATCCCTGTTCATCGTCTTCAACCCCCGCGACGACCACGCCCTCTCCTCGCTGCCGTTGCTGCCTTCAATCCGCGCGATCAATTCGCCTTAATGCCGCGAGT
Organism: Avena insularis; assembly: GCA_023614405.1. Classification (NCBI taxonomy): domain Eukaryota; kingdom Viridiplantae; phylum Streptophyta; class Magnoliopsida; order Poales; family Poaceae; genus Avena; species Avena insularis. The sequence continues at coordinate 187,164,189 of CM042685.1, forward strand.
AAAACCTGCAGTGATCACGCACGATAAAACGTCTTCCTCTCCTCTCTCGTTCCCCTCTGTCTCCTCCCCCAAGCACGCCCCCGGGCTGCAGTATTTCGCCAGACACTCCACTGTCTCCGACGAGCTCCCATCTCCGATTCCGGCCAAGCTTGACCGCCCCGTGCCTCCCCGAGCACGCTAGGAGAATCCCCACTCCCAGACGCTTCTCCTCGTATCCTCATCTCGCCCGCGGGTGACCTGCAACCTCGACTCGGACCATGTCTGAGCACCACCGACGATAAACCCAACTCCGGTGAGCTCTAGCACTCGACTCCGTGCGCGCCTTGATCAGTGAATCATGCCGTTTGATTAATGCGTCTTCGCATCTCGGTGCTGCTCGCCAATCTCTCGCGCGTGCCTCCCAGCGTCGGCAACGACGACGACCTGCAGCACCACCGTCTGCCTTCTTTTCCGACAACGTCCCCAGGTAGTACCCGACCTCCCCTCTCACCCCCGTGGACACGATGATGATCTCCAAGCTCATACGAACCTAACAGCACCTTCCGTTTGTCCTAGGGCGCCCCCTATCCTCACCCTCGACGACCTTCTGAACCGCCCGAAGCCCAGCTCGTCTCCGGCGAGCAATCAAGGACAGCCTCGTGCGCCCCTTCATCAACCAGTACTACGTTGAGCATCAGCAGTGTGCTGCGAACTCGGTGAGCACTTCCCCCTCTTTCCTCGCTTCCTATTTCACCAGCTGCCCGTCACGCCGTCGTCGCCGCGCCAGCAAGCCGCCGCGATTAATGGCCATTTGTTTAGGTCCGTTAGATATAAATCGGACGAGCAGGATTAGGTCACTTAAACGCCGAAGGGGTATGCTGCCAGAACCGTGCGATCAAGTTGGATCCTACGGACCACGTCTGTCAATCCGCACGAAGCGGTACCGTCCAATGAAACCATGACGCGTGGCACCAGACGATCTGAAATAGAATTTGAAATCAGAATTTGATGCCATTTTCAAACCCTTATAACTCTGGATCCACACGTCCAAAAATTACAAATTTTATGTCGTTGGATTCAGGAGAGCAAGCCCTAGCCAACCCTGCCCTTGGTTTAGCAAATAGTATCTGTTAGTTTGCTTGTTTTTGCAGATTCTTTTGTGTGCTTGCTAAGATTAGAAAAATTGTTTAAAAATGATTTTTGGGTTAAAACCTTTGCAAAATGGTTTGTTGTGACCTTACTGACCCTAGGAACCAACCCATAGTTTGGAAATGTATTTGGTAAAGTTTAGGATGGAAAACTTGATTTAGCCCATTTCTAGCCAAATGAAAATAAAGATTTTGATTATAAAAATATTTTTGTAAAGAAAACTTTGGGAAAATGTTTTGGACCAAACCTACTGACCATAGGAAACACTTTGTGGACTCAAAAATGTATTTGGAGAAACAAAATAATGATTCTTTGATTTAAAACCATTTCTAGTCAAATAGAAATGTGGTTTATTTATTAAAAAGAGTTTTGGAAGAAAACCTTTGGAAAATGTTTTGTTTTAAACTCTCTGACCCCAAATACCAAGTTTTATGGTTTGAAAACATATTTGGTGAACCCTATAGATTAATGCCTTAGTAAAATATTTCTACACCACATAAAATGATACTTTGTTTTGAAAATGGTTTTGAAGTGAAACCTTTTGCAAATGACTTTGCTACTTTACAAAATGACCAAAAGGTGTTTTCAAAATGTTTATGACCCATTAGGAACCACTTTTTCAAACAAAACAAATCTTGGCATGCTTGCATGCATTTCTTTGACTTTGTTATTTTATGTGTTGTTTTGCTTGTTTGGTAGATTGAGTTTGTGCCTTGCTTGATTGATTTGTAGTGACTTGAAGAGTGTGATTGTTGCAAGGACAAGGAGTGAACCTATACCCTCTACCAAAAAGGCAAGTGATGCTTCATACTTTTTCCCCATTACTTTCACTATGCATTAGTGATTTTGCTAAGTAAAACTTGCATGGATTTTTGCTAAGTATAGACCCTGCTATAGTAAAACCTAGTAGATGAAACCTTAGTAGAAATCTTCCTAAGTTAAGATTCCTATTACTATCAAGCTTAGCCTAGCTAATAGAAAACATGGGTGGAAAATATATTCACACTATGGAAAAATATTCTAAGTCTGAGGACTTGGTTCTTTGTTTAATAAAACAACTAAGTTAATGAATCCCCTGGGTGGAATGGAAGGATTGGTTTATGTTGAGTGGTTCACAAGGCCATGGACTTGGCTTGTGTATCTCACTTGTGGATGGCCACCCAGGAACAAAGAGATTTGAGATGTCAAATGTTGAGAAGCTTCAAGTGCAACCACTTGGCAATATGGGCTCTGCCATGATCATATAGGTTGCAAGAACTTAGCCATATGGACAGTTGGTGGTAGTGTTTGATAGGTTGGAACGCGTCCATGATGGTCTAAGGGAAGGCTTCTGAAAGATCTTGTCTTGGGAAACCAAGTCTTGTGGGGAAAGTGCACCACCTCTGCAGAGTGTAAAATCTAAGTACTTAGCCATGTCCCTGGTAAAGGACAATTTGAGCATCAAGACATGGAAGCAATCAAGGATCTCATCACTCCAACTTCTGAGTAAAACTTGTGGTTTGAACAAGGGTTGTGTGAAATCTTCAATCTTTGATTGATAGGTGCCTTGTAAAGGATCTTCAATCTTTGATTGAGAAAAATGATTTTATCAAAGCAAAAACTTAGTATTTTCAAATGTTAAGGAAAAATCTATTTTGAGCAATGCAAGCCTCAACTCCACTTAGCCAAATGCATATAGATGTTAGACTCCACTTTACTACCAAAGTATCACTTGCCAATACAATTCAAATGTATTGACCCTTTGTGGTTGTAACTTGTATGTTGCAGGTTTGATTGTTTTTAGTGAAGATTGATTGATTAGGATTACAAAGTCTACAACCAACATCTGCCTGTGGCACTTTGAAGATGAAGGACCCCATGACTATAGTTATTCCGCTGCAATGTAATGTAATAGCTAAATGAGCTATGTAAGATGTAATAAAATTATGTTATTCCTGGTTATAAAGTTATATTATGACCTTTGTTTCTCGATATTACATCTTAACTGTGGATGCTAGCTATTGATCCAGGGACTAGCATTGTAAACACAGGAGGGATCAATCTTCTTAAAGGTTGGGGACCCTATATGCATCTGCTCAAGGCCCTCCATGACCTTAGCATGGTCCTTTTCCAAGGCTTGGGTTAGATACGCCTGCTATTCAGCGTGGCGATCCTCCATTTCCCTTAAAAGCTGGTCTTGTCCCCTACGCGACTCTAGGATCGACAGAAGAGTGACGCGGAGCCTGGCTTCAGCGGGGTGGAGGCTGCCCTCATGGAGCTCCATCACGAGAAGTTCTACGCCGGGAAGGCCTTTCCCTGAACCTAGCCGGGCATCCCCTTCGGCGAAGAGCTTGCAGAGGTCCTTGAAACAGGACACCCCTTGCTCCCGACGGGCCACCTCCCGCTCTCGGTCCTCCAAGGAGAGGGCTCGGGAATGGAGGTGGACTTAGGGATCAAGAGGAGTAGGAGGAGGGCTTGACAAGGGGCTCTGGGGCGAGGACCCAGGGTCTCTCCTGGGCGGCCTGGTTGTATGCAGTGAGTTTTCTAGGGGAGGCTCCACATTCCCCTACATCCCTCCACCAGTACCTGCACAAAGATGTATCGTCAAGGAAGATGCATACAAAGATAGAGGAAGGTCATGAGCATACCCGGAGAGTGCATCCGCGCTTCCCAATAAGTTTGGCTCCGCTCTCATGGCGGGCTACGCCGCTAGAGGATTCATTGGTGGGAGCGGCGCATCGCTGCATAACAAGGATAAAGCATGAAGGGGTGTGTTGACGTGGGCTCGAGTGAGTTCAAGAGGTTAACTTGCTAACCCTGCAAAGCTTCCTGACCAAGCCCACCTGCCCTTCTTTAAGCACGAACCCTCCCCGAAGGGAAGTGCCTCCCCGGTTGCACGCTTGAACAAGGGGAGTGGCGGAGAAGGCTTAGGCGAAGCAGTCACTGAGCCTGAATCTTCGCCCTTTGTAGCATCTCAAAGTACCCTTAGGGCCACAGCTAGAAGACTGCTCCCCGAACAGTCCTTACCGATAAAGTGATCCACTTGGTCTGGCATGAGAAGGTCGCTGGAGTCAGTAACATCCGACAGAAGGGACTCGCTTCCCCTAGAGAATCCCGGCGATGCAACCTCAGCAGGGAAGAACCCGGGATGCGAATGGCACCCCGGGGGCTTCTAATGGTCCTCGATCCCCCACTCGTTGAAGTCTAGGAGAGATGCTATTAGGGCATCTTGGTTGGTATCCGCCCAGAGAGGTAGTACCCGGGAGGAAGCCCGATTGCCCCTCCTCCCCTACACAAGCCCCGTATGCCTGTTCAGCACAACCGGATCCATTGGCCCATCAAGACGAAGACGGGTCTCGTCTCCAGGGCCTTCATACACCCTCATTGCATGGAGATGCAGCTATAGTGGATCCATACATTCCATAATATAGTTTGTCACCACCCGACGAACTGTTAACCCCCAACCACGGAGGAGCTCGATTTGATTCAAAATCAGAGCTAGATCGTCATTGTAGGGGTTGAGCACCTCCCAGGTGGAATTCGTCGCAGCAGGAGGCACCGAATCTTTCACATGGTCCAATAGCTCGGGGAAACGAACAAAGCACCAGCTTTGGCGCCAGCCCTCCAGCCATCCTGGAGCTTGTCGAGGAGGTATTCGTTAGGGAACCCTTCTCGCAAGTGGAAGTCCACTCTACCGGAGGGGGCCACGGCACCCACCACCCTCGACATGAAGAAATGACGGAATAATGCAGTGGTGGCATGACTCCAACGAAGCTCTCGCACAGATGTTGGAACGCTGCCAAGGTGACCATATATCGAGGGTGGAGCTGAGCCATGAACACCCCATATGTCGCCATCACTGTATGAAAGAACACTACTAGTGGCGGGATGACACCATCCACGATGAAGTGGAAGAATACTGGCATGTTAAGGGCATCACTGTCTTTAGCATTGACATGCTTCACTATTATCTCCCCTCCCATGTAGGTCCCATTGGTGGCAAGCCATCAGACAATGCTGATGTCTCGGTTGTCGGAAAGCCCCGCTGCGGGGCGCACCTCGAAGAGTTGTCGGCCTCTCAGCCCACCGGCCCGAAGCAGCAGCACCAGCGGCAGTACCAGATCTGCACCCTGAAGAAGATATCTCCATTTGGGGAGGAACATAAGAAGAGAAGAGACTGAAGGGAACCAGTCACTACTTCCCCAATCTTCCTTATATAGGGATCATGGGGCGGTGTGATGCATCGATGATGTAGTAACTGCCACGTCGTCTTGGGACATGCCCATGACCGGCATGGAGGTTGAGTACCCCCATCGCCCATTAGTTAGAAGATGAGGGAGCGCTTTGACTACTGCACAACGTGACAAGACAGAACCAACTGTTACGCTGAAGAAGCGGGCCTGCTCTTGAATACAGAGTGCAGACTCAGTTTTGTTGAGAACCGCCCCTATGCCCGACGTCTACTGTCGACCCCGTGGAGAATGGGGGTCACCACGGAGGCTCTACACGGACCCACCCGTGCACAACAGACTCCCCAGTAAGATACCCGTCGGCGTCACCCGGGAAGCAAGCCGCCCTACTCCCGGGGACAAGGAACCCTGAGTAGAGGAGCACGAGACAGAGCTAATAGGTGGCAATCGATGTCTGGCCTACGCGGCAGACTACAACTGCTGCAGGCACATCCCTACTTTCCTAGGGCATGGCATCCTCGATCCACATAGAAACCATGCATGCCATGCTTGACCACGTGGCGTGACTATACTACCGCATGTGCCTCGATCCTTGTGATGTCCCCTTGATCATATAAAAGGAGGCCCAGGTCACCGGACAAGAGATGAAAGAGTTCTTAGGATAGATCCTTCCTAGAGAAGGAAGCATTTTAACTCATCCCATAGATAGTTGATAGTTGCAGGACATAGGGATCCTCACACTGATGACCTGAACCTAGGTAAAAACACGTGTGTGTGTGTGTGTGTGTGTTTGTCCAGCTTGCCGATCGAGCTCGCCGGATGTTGCACCCCTGGCCGAACTAACAAAGAGGATCCCCATCTCCGGTGTCAAAAATCGAGACATGACAACTTCGACCTACTAGATCTGAGTGTAGTTTGCGGTATATCTATGGTAGTATGCCCAATGAATTGCATGATGTAGTCATAGATCAATGATTTTGTGGCCTTATTGAATGTTTAGGTAGGTCATTTTCTCTAGGTCTTCATACGTGCGATGGTGATACATGTAGGACATGACCCCTGATGATTTCAGCCAGGCCCTCATGGATTCTTAGGAGACCTTTGTGGCTGAGACCCAACCACATCTCCATGCATTGAGGCTCACCTATCCACAACGGTCGGAGATCATATCTCCGCTTCCTATGATTGTGTACATGGTGGAGTATATTGTAGAGAAATATTACCTTATCATGGCCAAGAATAAGGCCGTCACGGCTGGGAAAGCCCACATCACTGGCCATGATAAGGGGGTGAAGGGCAGCATGAAGTGGGAACCATTCCTCTCAACATTCAAGCTGAACAAGATGCGTGTGATCATCAAGAGCGGCGTTATGACAAAGAAGGGGTTAAAGGAGGTGCACCTAAACACTTTGTGAGCGGAAGGTGTTTGAGTTTTCTGGCATCGAGGTGTCCTCATAGCAGGTGTACAACCATCTACGTAAGTGGAGGTCTAGGTGGATCCATGTGTCTAAGCTCAGAGACCTTAGCAGAGCTAGCTAGGATTAGGAGAGCTACACCATCATCTTCAAGCATGCCCACTACAGTGGACACATCTCGGTAGTAACTAATTTTAGTTCTTTCACTAACCTCCCTTTTGTTCAAACTTTCACTAACCTCACTGCAATTCCCTGTCTTAGGATCACTCCAAGGATATCGAGTATATGAACAAGCCAATTGCCAAGTATATGCAAATTGGATACCATATTCTCGTTCGTCCTTGCCACTAACAAGTTGTCCATGGACTCTAGTGTAACATCCCTAAAATCATGTTTCAAACTCATGCATATCATCCATGCATCCATGATCATATAGATTTCATTTCAAACAAATCATTTCAAAACAGAAGCATATATGCTTATTATTTCATGTAAGTTTGCTCTAGCCTTAATGCTATCTTCCAAGGAGAAGAGTACTTTGTTTTGTTCAGTAAGGTTTGAAATTCAAACTTAGGCAACTTCAAAAGCTTGAACAAAGTTTCAAAACAAAATGAGTGAATAAAACCAATATTATGCCTATTGTATATATATCATAAAGGCTTGATTTTATTTTTTATTTTCATTTGATCAAAGTGTTTTGAGTAAACAGTAGTGTTTGACACACATTTGAGTACAAGGTTTGCAGTATAAATACCTAGAGAAGTTTTGAATTCAAACTCATTTGATTTGGAATTGAAAATCATTTCAGAAAATCAAAACAGAAAAAGTAAAGGAGAAAAGAAATGGAAAAAGGCCAGCGCCACCTAACTAGCCCAACAACGGATTCAGCCCACTAAGCCCACCCGGGTTCCCCCTCTCTCTCTCTCTCACTCGCAGAGGAACCCACCAGGTCACTGACCACGCGACCCCACCTCCTCTCTGTTTTATTTGCTGACAAGTGGACCCTGCGACCACGTCGTTGTCGTCGTCAATCACGCGCGGCCGCGACGCTCGCTCCGCCGTTACCTCGCCGCAGTCACTGCGGGCTTAATTTCCATTGATACCGCGCGCGATCCTCGCCCTCGCTCTGGCTATAAGACCACCTCCCCCATGTGGCCATTTCCCCCAACAAAGCCAGACAGATACGCCCCCAGGATGCCCACAATCGCCCTTGCGCTGCCGCAGACAGACGCACTCCGGCGACGAATCTCGGTGAGTACTGACCGCTCCCCAGCCTCTAGTTCAAACCATCGTGACCAGCACGACCTTGCACGTTTACTGATGACCCCTGTTTGCTTTCTCATGACCCAGAGCGATGTCTTCGTTCACACCCGCGAGCACCTGAGCCGCCGCTCGACTCCGACGTGCGATTCAGGTAAAACGAGACCGCCCCTTGCCTCCCCTTTGGTACTGTCTTGATCGCCAGGTCCTTGCGCATCTCCTAAACCATCTGGCTTGTGCTAGGTCGACGCAGAGCCTCGGCAACGTCTTCGACAGGAAGCATCTGACGCCGCCAGCAACTCCGACGAGCTCCCTCGGCCACTACAGCGCGCCCCTTGACCAGGCATCGCCACCTTGAGCATCAGCATCGCACGGCGAGCTCGGTAAGCCCCTTCCCCCTCTCCCGCGCAACCTAGAACGCCGGTAGCTCGACAGAGGCGCAGTCGCCGCCGCCGCCGCTTAATCGGATGGTCGAGTCTTTGGCGTTAGATCTAGATCGCGGATACGATAGAACCTAGACGAAGCCACGATTCAATCTGAGCTAGCGATTAAGTTAGATCCAGCGGCTCGAAGCGTGATCCGACCTTGAACCGCACGCGCCAATCAGGTTATGACGCGTGGCAGGAGATTAGATTTAAAAACAGGATTTGAATCTATTAGTGGTTTGAATTTGTTTTAGCTATAACTTTTGATCCCCACGTTCAAAATTGTCAAATTTTATATCAATGGAATCAAGAGAACAATCCCTTCCTAAATATGCAATGTGTTTAATGTTTTGCTTCTCTTAAAATGGTTTTATTTACAGAAACATATGTAGGGCTATTTTGAGTATATGAATTGTTTAAGAAATGTTTTAAGGTTTAAATAAATGTTGTTTGGCAAGTTTTGAACTTGTTTATGAACCAGTACAGTACACTTGCTTTGTAGAGTTTTAAAAACCATCACATATCATATTGCATGCATTCATATATTTTTGTTTGTATATATTTTGTATGTGATTGTTGCTATGATTTTATGTGTAGATTTTGGTGCCAATAGTGATTGTGATTGTGAGGAGTGTAGCTACTCTCCAAACTACCAAGGCAAGTGGTGCTTCATGATATTTTATCCCTATTTTTTCTACTAAGCATTAGAAATATTTTGCTAGTCTTGCATGTTATATTTTGCTTATATGCCATGTTGGGAAATCCTAGTAGTTGTAGAATTGCTAGGAAATTTCTAAGTTAAGATGCTTATCTACGCCATGCTTAGCCTAGCTAGTAGCAACCAAGGGTGGTGAAATATACATGCTATGATAAAAATATTTCTAAGTCTTTGGACTTGTGTTTTGCCTAATAAAACAACTAAGTAAATGAAACACCTGGGTGGAATGGAAGGAATGGTTTATGTTGAGTGGTTACACAAGGCCCATTTCTATGGTTTACCTTGTGTATCTCACTTGTGGAAAGCCACCCATGAACAAAGAGATTTTAGAGGCCAAGTGTTAAGAAGCTTCTAGTGCAGCCACTTGGCAATATGGGCTCTGCCAGGATCACATAGGTTGCAATAACTTAGCCATTTGGACAGTTGGTGGTAGTGGGATGATAGGTTGGAGCGCGTCCATTTGGTCTAAGGGAAGGCTTCTGAAAGGTCCTGTCTTGGTGACAATCAAGGCTTGTGGGGAAAGTGCACAACCTCTGCAGATGGAAGAACCTAAGTACTTAGCCATGTACCTGGAAAAGGACAACTTGAGCATCAATACATGGAAGCTATCAAGAATCTCCTCATCCCAATTTCTAAGTAAAACTTGTGGGTGAACAAGGGTGAAGGACCTCAATGTCTATTGGTGGTTCCTTGGGAAAAGTTTTGACAAAGAAAAACTTAGTGTTTTCAACTAATAGGCAAAACCTATTTTGAGCAAAGCAAGCCTAAGCTACACTTAGCCAAATTGCATATAGTATCTAGTCCACCAAAATTATACTAAGGTATCACTTGCCAATACTATTCCAATGTATTGACCCACTGTGGCTGTAACTTGTGATGTTGCAGGTTACTCTGATGAGGATTAGGAGTCATGAGTCTACACTCAACATGTTTGCCTGTGGCACATGAAGATGAAGACTTTTATCTATTTACTTATTCAAACTATTGTACTAGGCCTGTGGCCTTGGAGTTGTAAAGACTATGTTTGTCTCTGGAATGACTGTAATAATGACCTTTGTTTCTGTGTACTTCATCTTAAACTATGGATGCTAGCATTGATCCAGGGACTAGCATTGCAATCACAGGGATCCTTTTCCTTTATAAAGGAGGGATCTTACATCTAGTGAGCCTCTCGGCACACCTAGACCTAAGTACGTGCCGACCCAGGAGTTTGAGAGAGTGGTGCTTGATGATGAGGGCGAGAACAAAGTCGTCGGTGATTGTGTCGCTCCAGGCGGCGGTCCTGACGATAGAACAAACACATTCGCTTGTGGTGGCTTCAAGCCTTCCAAGAAGAGGAAGATATCTCTTCTAGTTGAGGAGGACGACATTGTCATCGCGTCCATGACCGAGGCCGTGGAAGCGGTGGCGTCCGCCATCATCACTGCTTCCCCTCCCGATGTGCACCCAGCTCTCTATGACACCATCATGAGGGCCACCGGCTTTATCCCCGAGGCTCTGATGGTGGCGCTCAGCCACCTCTTTGACAGCAGGGCCCAAGGGAATGTCTTTGTTAAAAGGACGGAGGACCACAGGGAGCTCTGGCTCAGGACCTTCTTGACCAAACACTACTACGTGTAGTTCTTGCTCCCTGATCATCGAGATGGCGGAGGTGATGCATGGAAGTTGTTGGTTGTATATTTTGATGTAGCTTGGTACTTGACGAAAACTTATTCCATGGCTTGTTTATTGTGAGGTGGTATATACTATCCCCTCACATTATGGAGAACTTGTGATGATAGGATTACACCCCTTTTGATACGGTGGTAGGATGACACCATAGAAGTTGGTGGCAATCGGTAGGATAACACTAGCTTGGTAGATGAACTACTGATGCTTTTGCCCATATGATCATGCATGCTTAACTTGCTTTTGTTGATTTACCTTCTGTTTGTGAACTTGATTTCCATGCTCTAGTTGTGATCCTTACGTTGCATATGTTATGGCTCATAGAAGTACAACTGGATGTGGTGTACTATGGCAAGAAGCCGGGTATCTACAAGACATGGGAGGAGTGCAGCCAATAAGTGACGGCTTACCAGCATAACCTCCATAAGGGGTTTAAGACTGAAAGGATATAGATGTCGCCTAGAGGGGGGGGGGTGAATAGACGATTTAAAACTTTTTCGAGAGTGGCTCAACAAAGGCGGAATTAAACTAACGTTTATTTTGTTAAACACAAAACCTAGAACAACTAGGGATCACCTATGTGCACCAACAACTTATGCTAATCAAGACAAACAGTGATAGCAATATATACTTCAAGCACGAAGGCTATCACAAATTAAGGTGCATAAGTAAGAGCTCGGGTATAGAGATAACCAAGGCACGCAGAGATGACGATATTTTACCGAGTTCCTCCCAACATGGAGTGCGTCTCGTTTGGAGAGGGGGTGGTATCAAACCACCAACGGCACAAAAGGCCTCCCTTGTTCTCCTGTGAATCTCACCCCAACAGGATCGATCCACACTTCCACTATCGGTGCACTTGTCGGTGGCAATCCGGAACCTCTCACAAGGTTGGGGCACTTCTCCACAACTCAATTGGAGGCTCCCAACAAACAAGCCTGAGGAAAACTCCACAACTTAATTGGAGGCCCCAAGTAATCCACAAACCTGCAATACAACCAAACCTTCTAGGGTTCCAAGAACCCAATATTAAAAAGCTTCTCAACTTTAACCCAATCGAATCCTCGCTGAGAACTCAAATCGATGCACCAAATGCAATGTCAAGAACACAAGAAGTGCTCAAATCCTTCTCTCCCAAATTCCACCAAAGCTACAAAAGCTTATGGGGGGAACAAGAGAGGAAGAACAATGGAGGAAATCCACAAAAGACTCCAAGATCTAGATCCCAATATGTTCCCCTCAATTAGAGGAGAGATTGATTGGTGGGGTTGTAGATCGAAATATCCTCTTTCAAAGCCCTCAAGAATATGGAAGAATCATAGGAGGGATTGAGGGGAAGCAAGCTCAAGAAGGTCAACAACGGAGGAGAAAACTTGCAAGAATGGTTAGATATCCATTGGGGAAGAAGGGCCCCTTATATAGGTCCTCCAAAATCCAACCGTTGGAGAACTGGAGCGCACGGGCCGGATATTTTGGACAGAGTCCGGGTGGTTTCTGATATAGAACACAAAATGGCAACCACACGACTGAAATATGAGATTTATGCGTGACACCGGAGTGTCCGGCGATTTCATCCCAGACATTCCGCCCTAGGCAAAACTGACAGAAACAACAAAACTGAAACAACCATAACTTTTGCATCCGGACTTCGATTTTGATGATCTTGGGCTCGTTTCGAAGATAGTAATGATCTTTACAAGATCATGCAAAGAACCATTATAGTACAACAAGGGAGGATAGAACCAAATGATAAAAAGTTTACCCTATCTAGAAAAGACACACCGATAAAACCTCCAATATCGAAAACGCAATAGAGAATGCATATGGAATCTGTTTTCGATAAACTTGAGCGTGTCATGGAGATTTAACACAAGATCTAAATCCTATCATGGATAAGAACCAAATAATAACCAAGAAAGATGATGCCAAGTATGCAAAGGTTTGAGCTCTCACCGAGGGATACGATCAAGTTATTCACTCGAGAGCCCCTCTTGATAGTACAGTTACCTGTCCTATAAACTGGTCTCCCTAACTAACACCATGAGACCGGTAAGAAAGAAACCCTATCAATAACATACCTTTGCCTTGAGCATATTCCACTTGAGCTTGACGATAATGATCTTGTCCATCTCAAGATGGAACACCTTTCTTGATTGTGCTAGCTTGGTGAAGTCTTGCAAATTGCTTCCCCATACTCACTATGGGAGAGCCTCTCTTTTAGGCATATATTCACATATACATGATCACCATAATTATGGCAAGCCCCAAGCATATGATATTCTAGATATGTCACATCTTTAGCTTGCAGCACATTTCTTCTAACTCTATTTGGATGATGTCTTGAAGATACACATGATGAACTCTATCTTCTTCTTCAAGACACCCTTAATCTTTTTTTATTTATTCTTCTCCATCATTTCTTATTTCTTTATTATGTTTGTGTCTTGAAGGTACACAATAGGTATCACTCCATATATTCTTCTAGACACACTTGCTATAGGCTCAACTCTCACATGACCAGTCTTTGGATCACTCCTTGAACACCTTGGTCATCACTTGATCTTCTTCACTTTCTTCTTCTCCCAACCTTGAATCCAACATATGGTTCAAGCATTGCCTATGGATAATTCCTACAAGTACAACTTGATACAAGCATTAGTCCATATAGATTATCATTAATTACCAAAACTACACATGGGGCCCCACATGCTCTTTCAATCTGCCCTATTTTGGTAATTGATGACAATCCCTTTGAGAGGGTCTATATAAGGAATTTAACAAATAAAATGGTAGCACCAATATCAAAAACTACACAATGTGATATTGGTACTCCCACAATATATTGAGCAAACTCCTCCACAATCGATGCATGTTTGATGAATTTGAATTTCATTGCATATATTGCCAACCATTACTGTTGGTGGAGTTTCCTGTATATATTCAACATGCAAAGCAACAAAAAAGATGCGAGAGCCTGAAAGGAAAATGCTTAAGAACAAACAAAAAGCATAAAACTAACTTCCCTTAAAACCTCTAAAACTTCTCCTCCATTGGCATCGATTGCCGAAATGGGTGACATAGAAGGCCAATATATATTGAGGACCCGAAGATTGCCAAAGAAAAAATAAAATAAGCATCAACAAATGACGCAAGAAATCACAAGATCCAAAAGAACCAATTGAAAACAACAAATGATACCAAATGTAAATAACAAGATATTATGAGACAATCAAAAGAGTGTTTAAATAAAAATAGAGAAGCTCCCCAAGTTTTGTGCATAAATTATACTAGTTGTATTTGAATAAAACATGCACAAATATGTAATCCTCACTCCCCCATGATAATTTAAACCACAACAAATGAAAAAAAATGAGCATTATTAAATGAATTAGATGAGCTCCCCAAACAAAATGCACCAATTATGATAATTGCATTTGGAAACAAAGTGCATAATCATTGAATCCTCACTCATCCAAATTCATTTAACAATACAAGGCATGATAGAACAAATATGATAAGCACAAAGTGGTACTATAAATAAAATTAGGAAGCTCCCCATGGTACGTGCACAAATTAGGTTTTTTTATGTGAATGAATGTGCACAACATGGAATCCTCACTCCCTCTATTTTACTTATAATACAACTATGTGCAAATGATCATATACCAAGGCATAAAATTTGCAAGAAACAAATGGTTAAGCGAAAAATAAGAGACAACATAATAGCAGGCTCAACCACAAGGATGTGTGAGAGGTATGACAAAGCCTATTATAATACTAGTACAAGAATGATCATTGAGTATCAACATAGTCTTCAATGAATGATATTTCTTAGTATGATCATACAACAAACACGAAACAAAGAAGATATCAAAAATAGAGAAGTAACATCTCTTATGTGTATAAGTTTATAATTAGACAATCTCACAAAGATATTGATCCACCAAGAAACATGTACACACGAAATATATACTAAAATAAAATAGATCAAGATATCCAAAATGAAGTCATGACAATACACCACTAAGATCTTTGCTTGATAGCATGGCCAAAATGCTCAATTTTATCTTATTGTATATTGATGAACATCAACCACAAACATATCAAATATGTCACAACTATCACTAAGGGAAGAAGAGATAGTTGGAATGTATTGCGATAGGAAACAAGTATCACAAAGAAAGAATCAACTTTACAAATGATCACTATTGCACATAAGAGTACATTGAGGAAATGATAGCCAATATAATTGCTAGATTGACACATTTGGGATTGGTGAATCATGAGCATGGTTTTGTATAGACCCAATTATGTGGACTCATCTCAACTTACTCACATATGTAATAGAGAGTTTTCTTTAATGCCAAATACAAAACCACAACAATTGAAAATACATAGAATTCATGCCAAGATGCAACCTACCATAGTTGGAAGAAGATATGTATCACTACTAGGAAAATGGCCATTGGTGGCGCACATGAAAAGGGCATCTGTGGCGCACTGGTCGTGCGCCACTAGCCTCGCGCCGCGGCTATCTCCTAGTCGTGGCGCACTGCCTGGTGCGCCACAGTTATGTCGAGATAGGCGTAGCACACCTGCCAGTGCGCCACGACTAGGAAGGCAGATGCGCTATGGGCAGGATCTTCTATGGTGCACACTGCAGTGCGCCACTGATCTGCTCAGGTGCGCTTTAGTTGCAGTGCGCCACTAAAGCTATGCCATGTGCGCCACGGGCGTTTTTTTTTGTTTTTTTAATGTCAGAGCCAGATGATATACAATACAGATTATACAATATTACAATATTACAGGCATATATAAACACAGATATAAGATATACAATTATATATATATAAATACACAATTTGCAAAACAATATTGAAATAAATACATATAGATAAGTCCCATACATGAATACATAGTATAAGTTATACATTGTTTCGATCAAGTTACAAAGTAGTTGGTGACATGCGGATACATGTGTCTCGAACAAGTTAGAGCTCGGAAGCTCGCCTAGACATCTAAACTAGCTAGAAACAAGCGCGGGATAAACAACCAAAGACGATAAGCATCACCGTGACAAAGATGTAGGTCTTTATCTGGTTCCTCGTCCTAACTCCCGCTAGATAGCGCGTGTATCTATCTTCCTCCATAGTGTTGTACCCTTTGTAGCTATTGCCGCTGAAACGGTGCACCTGTCTCCGGCAGTCTTCCCAATCATCGTAGACTCCGGGAACCCGTCCCTTGTACACGACGTACCACATCATATACAAGTTGACAATAATAATTAACCGGTGATTGAAAAAAAATGTATAATTAAATTCGCATATAAAGATACACTTATAGAAAGTACTCCCAAATCAAAAAGACCAAAGTAACTCAAAAAGCATGCCTCATATATAACTAGGTTGTTCGACATAGGAATATGCTACGATGGAACTGTCCGCCAAGTAGGATGCACAACACCTAGACCTGTGCATAGCACAAGGCGGACAATCCCATCGCAGCACATTCACATATATAGTGTGCCACAACATTTCAATTATCGGCATTCTCGAAAAAGACCAAAGTAACTCAAAAATTATGCCTCATATATAACTAGGTCGTTGGACACAGGAATATGCTATGACGGAACCGTAAGCCAAGTAGGATGCACAACATCTGGACTTGTGCATAGCACAAGGCTTACAATCCCATCGCAGCACATTCACATATATACTGTGCCACGACATTTCAATCATCGACATTCTCGAAAAAGACCAAAGTAACTCCAAAAGAATGCCTCATATATAACTAGCTAGGTCGTTGGACACAGGAATATGCTATGATGGAACTGTAAGCCAAGTAGGATGCACAACCTCTAGACTTGTGCATAACACAAGGCTTACAATCCCATCACAGCACATTCACATATATAGTGTGCCACGACATTTCAATCATCGACATTATTCTCGAAAAAGACCAAAGTAACTTAAAAAGAATGCCTTGTATATATATACATAGGTCGTTGGACACATGAATATGCTACGACGGAACAGTTAGCCAAGTAGTATGTACAACACCTAGACTTGTGCATATGACAAGGCTAACTATCCCGTCGTAGCACATTCACATATATAGTGCGCCACGACATTTCAATCATCGGCATTCTCGAAAAAAGACTAATAAAGTAAGGAAAAAAGGACCAAAGTGAGCAAAGGACCAAAGAGTAAGCAAAAAAACCAAGCATTGATTCATATATAATAATAATAAGCAAAAGAAGTAAGCGATGATTCATAAACCTAATAAGATAAGTAGTAGCATGTACACTTGTCCACACACACACAAAGTTCATCTATAGTTTGGAACTACAACTAGGCCAACATCAAGCCTTCTGGCTCGGCTCAGAGAACGGAAGGACGCCTTGTCTCGTCATGAACTTCCTACAGTCACCCTGCATCTCTAGGCGATCTTCTATGTCATGGTTATTCGGGATATTTCCTCCGTAGAAGATCCCCCCAAAGTCATGACATCACCAAAGATGATTGCCCCAAACTGCTGCTGGATGCGATACATCTCTTGTCTAATATCTGAATCAGCGATCTTGGCCTTGGCTTTGGCCCACTGTTTGAGATGATCTGGCAGCGTAGAATTCTGTTGGTCTAGTAGGAACGCCCTCATGTGATGGAGTGCGTAGTTGGCTTCCTTCTTACTACCTTCCAGCTGCTTCACGCAGGGGAACTCCGTTACGTGGTTGAAGACGTGTCTGCCGAACTTGACCTTCGTACGCACGAAGTTGGTGCCTGCCATTGAGGCATAGCCAGTGAGAGCATCATCCAGAACTTCCTTGATCTTGTCGTAGTTTTTCTTATTTTCTAGACTCCCCGAGTCAAAATACGTAGCGTGTGAATGCTTCGGCGATAAGGAGATGAGCGTGTAGTGTTCATCTCTGCGCAAAAAAATTCAAATGGAATGTGTTGGAAAAAGAATGATGATAATCTAATAAAGCCAATCAATGGTATCGAGTGAATAATGACTTACTCGGGAAAGTAAGGCACGAGAATGTATTCCTTTGTCTTGTTCGCCATGAAGATTCTTTTTAGGTACGAGGCCACGATACATCGTTCAGCGGTGCTTCCCAAGCAGCCGTCATGCATGTAGTAGGGGTCCACTATAGCGATGCCCGGTGTGTTCTCTCTAATGATCTACATGGCCAGTCTGAGATAAAACAGGCGGACCATGGTATAGTGCAGCGGGTATAGGTAGAACATATTGAAGATGTCGTTAAACTGCAGGAATAACAGATCCACGGGGGGCATTGTCGACAAAGCCCAAGCCTGGTGGCACCTTAACCATGAATACCAGGTGCGAGGGATCTTTCTCCGCCAGAAGGTGTCTCTCTACCGTCATCACACCATCATGCACACTCTTCAGTTCCGAACTGGCAAGCCTCCGCAAATTCTTAGGTAGCATGGGCTCACCCGCCACATGAATCCTCCACATAATACCCTCGGGTCTTGGTGGCCCATCCCAAAACCTGATCGGATTCGCAGTTGACGCCACTGGCTGGCTCGAGCTGCTAGATTTTCTTTTCCTGGCCTTTTTTCCTTTTGGAGCGGCGAGCACATAATCTGAGCACCGGCCGCCCTATGTAGTGTGTCAGGGCTTAGAATAAAGGGCCGGTTGGTTGTATCAGCTGGCTCGGTGAAGGCGCAAGATGGAGGCGTCTCCTGAGAACCAAACAGACGCTTGGTGATAATGGGTTTCTCTATGGGGCCACCAGCTGGGTCTTCGTTGCTAAACTGAGTGTTGAAGAACTAATCATTCCAGTCTTCGTCGTCCTTGGCCGGATCCTGCGCCATGTGCATATCATCAACATGATCATCCGACCAACCGCGTGGAGGTGACGGCAAGGGCGGTAAGGGGGCCTTGCCACCGCTGGTCGCTGGCACGACAGTCGGTGTTGTTGTCTGTGGCATGATGGCCCCCGCCGTCCCCAAAC
Source organism: Avena insularis (assembly GCA_023614405.1). Taxonomy (NCBI): domain Eukaryota; kingdom Viridiplantae; phylum Streptophyta; class Magnoliopsida; order Poales; family Poaceae; genus Avena; species Avena insularis. The sequence continues at coordinate 187,182,950 of CM042685.1, forward strand.
GGATCATGCTCTTTGGCCATTGCAAGAATAAGCCGAAGCAACTTCTGAGGACAGCCGGCTCTTCTTCATCCGCTCATGGGGTTGAATGGGAGGTTCCAAGTCGTCACGGCCCCTTAGCACCCGACTAATTTTAACCCTATGCACGCTATCTGCCATCGGCCTTGAGTGGAACGTGCACTGCAAGGGTTGAACGATGGTACCCTTGGCAACATCCCTCAGCTCGTAGTTCACGTAGCATAAGAGAGTGCAAGGAACATCCGTCTACGGAAAACATGTACGACGTCGTCAGAGAGATGCCATAAGAGTAATAGATGGCGTGAAAGGCGGTAAAGCAATTTTTTACCGTGATGGCGTTGAGATCGGCCAATGTCGAGGCACCGTATACGACGACGGGTGGGCAAGAGACAGAGGGGCTTCTTGATGGCGCGGTGCCGACCAACGGTGTATTCTCCTTAACGGGTGCTTAGAGCTTCGGTGCCGCTGTGACGATAGCAGGGGGTCACCAACATGTCCGGTGCCGCGGTGATGGTAGGGGGAGTCACCAACACTTCCGGCGTCGCGGTGCTAGCGGGCGGAGTCACGAACACATAGTTCGTCTGATTCGTCGGCGCCGCGTTGTTCGAGTGGCTGCTGACCATGCTTGTAATCGGGCACGACCCTTGTCGACCACCCGAAATCCAGTTCGCTATTGACTCCACCAAGGTAGGCAGGATGGACGTGAGGGTGATTGCCAGGTTGTCTTGGACGATCTGCGGGATCCACGTCACTTGTTCCTTAAGTTCTTAAACCTCGCGGTTTTCCTCCTCGCTCCTTCCCGATGGCGCCACACGCGTCCTTGGCGTTGGACCAAAATGATCCACCCAATTCTTACCCCCGAGGCCGGCCAGACGGCCAGCCGACGACGGCTTGTTCATAACCGGCTCTATTTGCTTAGCTCGGTTCATTGCCCTGTTAAAAGGGTTATCCCACCAGGTGGCCGCCGTCAACCCCTGGGATGAGGAACCCTGGGATCCATGACTAGCAACAATTTCCTCCTCCTGCAGAAGAAGTAACAGTGAACCGTTTAGAAACCAGACTTCATCGATTAGAATGCAATCGATTTAATCTGCGGTAATTAAATTACTTACCACAATTTCCTCGAATTCCTTCACCGCAGGATCCGCGGTGAGTTGTTTGGTTTTTGGTCCACATGGTAACGAACCCGGATGAAGTTTCGAAGCTGCCCCGGTTCTAATTTTGCAAAGGGATTAGCTATCCCCTTAGATCTATACTCTTTGTCCTCCTTATGCCATTTGGCCTCCACGGTTCTGTATCCACCAGATCCGAGATGGTGATGACCTATATTCATCGCCTGCAGCACCTTTCCCTGATTACTCTTGGTCAGGGCTCTTTCCGATTCACACCTCTCCTTGAACTCCCGGAACTGATCTGCGGGTCAATCTTCTGGATCTCCTCGAGACTTTTGCCTTCTTTATAGATCTTCTTCTTTATCCGGGTTCTCCAGCTGGCCAGGGCTTTGCTCATCTTTGTGAGGGCGGATTTGTTTACTTCATTCCCATGATAATTTGTGTTCCGATACTCAGCGGGGAACTTGTATCTTGCGTGCAGCTTCTCGAAGAGCAGTGTACGCAAGTGGCCATTATCTTTATGCCGGAGATTCTCGGTGTTGATCGAGATGGTTGTCGGGGTGATCGCTGTCACTTTCCCACCGTACCCTCTGACGACAAGGTCGGGCTCCAAAGGAACCCCTGTTGGGCTCACTACGGTAATTTCCTCTCTGACAGTGCCGACCGTGTTCGGGCGCCGTTCCTTCTGCTTCTTCTTCTTAGGAGGATTGCTACCACTCCCTGTTCCCTCGCCGCCATCAGTGGTTTCATCATCCGTTGTTCCTTCGGCTTCTTCCTCCGCGTCTTCCATCTCATCGTCCTCGCTCTCCGAAGGATGGTATTCTTCATCGTCTTCTAGCCACTGGGCCGCCTCCCAGAATGTCAATTGTTTATTCGGAGTTCCGAGTTCTCCTTCAGTGCTGATGCACTTAGAACATCCAGCCTCATCGTTGTCACACATCTTTGCACTAATAAAAAACAAATAATTGGTTAGTAATAAAGTGCACGGAAAAATCTGGCATGACCTTTGCTAATTTTCTTAAACTAGGAGTGCCTGATTTCTGCCGAAACGGAAGTTAATCAACATTCCGGAAAAAATCGGGACTCATTTCATACAAGAACCTGCATACACGACATAATAAAGTGCTTCATACAAGCACAAGCACAATTTCAAGTGCTACAATTATATCACCATAGATTATATCAATTGTCATTGATGACAGCAAATATGACAACAAGTATGGTCAGATTATATGACAGCAAGTTTTAACAATGTATTTTCAAAATAAAATCACGAAGAACAGCAAATCACATTACCTTAAACAAAATACAGTAGTGCCTTTTCAGCACTACTAGACCATCACCAGGAGCATTTCAGATCAGCACTAAACTAAGATCATATATACACAAATGTGTATAACTAGGATCATATATCTCCTAGCCACAAACAGCACTAAAATCCAGGAGTGCAAAACCATATGCTAGGAAACTACTACAATAACTACGATAAAATTTGCTAACACTACAACAACTACAACAACTACTAACCTACAAGCAACTACAAGCTAACCTACAAGAAACGACAAGCTAACACTAACCTACAAGCAACTACAGCAACTACAACAACTACTAACCTACAAGCAACTACTAACCTACTAACCTACTATAGCAACTACAAGCTAACACTAACCCAATAGTTGAATGTACTAACAAAGGAAAATAACTCAACATGAGGGTTGAGCAATCTCATAGTCATATGGTTAGATAAATAATCCTGATAGAAAGTATTGTATGTAAATCACATCTAACTAGTGGGTTGCAGCAACGGTGAAATTGAAAGCAACTACTACTATTCATGGAGACGTGGAGCAGCTACTGAAACCCTAGCTAACCTCTGAGACTTGGAATAATGATCATTCAGACATTCAACCGACTTCCGTGCACGTGGATGAAAATAAAGGTCCTGACTGCCATGTGCTAGGTTACAATTTGCATGTGAACTGCTTTAGTGCATTAAATTAAACTAACTGTCAAACTGGCCTCCTTCCTCCTCCTCCTCCTTGATTCTCTTCCCACTTTCTCTCTTTCGACCTCGCACCACCACGCCACCACTGACCCAAGAATTGCAAGCTCCAAGGCCCAAACCCCATAATAGGGATTACTAGAATCATGATACAACAGCAACAAAAACAACTCCACAATAGGGATTACTACAGGTGCACATCACACCAAATTTAAAGCACGATAGTTAAAACCAAGCATCTCAGTGCAAAATATCAATATTTTGACCTAACCAGTACCTAACTTTATTTTCCAAGCCACTAATAAAACATGCACTGGAGTTAATCCAGAATAGCTCGCATGGCAAAGCTATGTCAAGCCATACCCATGGCCTCATTTACAGTTACACAAATGAGGGAAATACAGCCTATGGCCCAGGACTCTATTTCATTATTCTTCGCATGATCATTATTCAGACATTCATACATTCAGACATTCAGTAATTTCGCTGGGTACGGCTCAGCAATCTCAAGTGCACAGCAAGAACATCCTGGCATGGTGGATATACATCAATAGCTAACCCTAGCTAACCTCACTGCTAACCCGAGAGGGAGAGAGGGGAGGGGCTAACCTCTGAGACGAGGACAACGTTGGCGGGCGGACAACGACGAGTGAACGACAGCGGGCAGAAGACGGCATCCTCCTCCTCCTTGGACACGGGTGGCCTCCTCCTCCTCCTCCTCGGACACGGGCGTCCTCCTCCTCGTCCTCCTTGGACACGCACGCGGGCCTCCTCCTTGGACGCGGGTGGGGCTCCTCCTCCACGGCCTCCTCCTCGAGTGGTGGCTGCTGGGGGATCGAGCGCGGCGGCGATGGCTGGTAGATCGAGCGCGGCAGCAGTGGCAGGGGGGTGGTGGGATCGATCGGGATCGGGCTGAGAGAGATGGGGATGAGTGTGGGATGGGGATCGATGACGTGGATAAAACCCAGATAGGCGTAGCGCACTACGCCAGAGTGCGCTACGGATATCTGTAGCGCACTCGGGCTAGTGCGCTACGCCTATCTGGGTTCTAACCACTCTATAACATCATTGCAACACTCCTTCTAACAACTACACTTGTCTATCCCATTGGTTCTATCGACTGCTGTATCCTAAACTTGTAAGCACCCAGGTTCGAATCCTGGTGCTCGCCTTTTTATTTTTATTTTAAAAATACTTTTAAATGTTCCAAAAAATGCCCAAAAGTGGTGATATATGCCATAAAAGTTTTGTTTTGTTTTTAAAATACTTATAAATATTCCAAAAATGCCCAAAAGTGATAATATATGTCATAAACGTGGTACAAATATGATTCAAAGTATAACTAAATTTTATAATAATTTGTCTATGAATATTACAATCTTTTTCGACCATGCATTTTACAATATTTTTTGAGCTAGTGTTTTACAATATTTTTCCCTTCTTTGACGCGGTTGAATAATTTAGCCCCGGCACTTTAATGTTTCTTCTTTCGAACGGGCTACCTTTTTTGGGTAGGGTTGTCCTTTTTCTTCTTGTGATGTATGTTGCTGCATCGTAGTCGTCGTCATCTTCAATCTTTGGATCGCCATACTGGTCGAAGTCTTGCTCGTTGGCGACTCCATCCATTCTGATGATATTTCTTTTTCCTCTCCTCATGACAACACGGCTAGGCTTTGTCGGGTCGGTAATGAAAAAACATTGGTCCACTTTGGTAGTCAGTACCCACGGTTCATTTTTCGCGGCCACGTTCACACCGGCGGCCTTGGATTTGGCTGCTTCGGGTATAACCATGGTTGTGAAATACCAGTCTTCTCTTTCGACGCTCTTTGCCCATCTGACACGGAACATCGACACCTTTTCTCCATAGTAGTCGAGCTCCCATATCTCCTCGATCCTTTCGTAAAATCTTTCCTTCACGTTTTCATCGGTGTAGAATTCCGACGTTACGCCCGAGTTCTGATAATGACACTTGTTGTCCCTTTCCTCCGTGCAGAATGTGTAGCCGTTGATATCATATGCCTGATAGGTCACCAGGTTTTGCATGGGTCTCTGCGACAAGGTGAATATGATCTTTTCTGTGTCAGAAGAATGCGATCACGGGGGATTATCAAGGAGCGTCTGCCTAAACCAACGCGTGAAACCTGAGTTGTGCTCTTTGATTATTTCTCCCTACGTCCTCTGTATGCCCCGGTCACTGTACTTCTTCTCGATTAAACTTTTGTGCTTCTGTACCCAAGGATCGACCAGTTCTAAATGTTGTAGCGCAACGAGGTTTGCTCGATCAAAGCTTGTGCGTCGATAATCAAAGTCTGCATGCAGTACGCGACGACCCTCTCACTGACCAGATCCGTCGAGCTTGCCAAGGTGCCTATTGACGGGAAGACCGACAGGGTTCTCGATGTCTAGATAATTCATGCAGAAAGAGATGCACTCTTTGGCCAGAAAGCCCTTGCTATGCTTCCATCTGTACGGGATCTGTTGCGCACGTATCCTTTGATGTGTCTGTTCATCCTTTCAAACGTCATCATGCTACGGAGGAACATCGGCTCGAGTTGGACGATGTCCTCCACGACATGGACCAGAAGATGCACCATAATATCGAAGAATGCGGATGGGAAGTAGACCTCAAGCTCGCATAGTATCACCACGATCTCCTCCTGTAGCCTCCCAAGCTGATTCACGCCAATCGACTTCCGAGATGGCGTCGAAAAACTTGCAGAGGCCAAATAACGTTTCATGGACGTGCTCGTCCATTATCCCTCTTATTGCAACCGGAAGTACCTACATCATTAGCACGGCATAGTCGTGAGACTTCATGCCACTGAACCTCTGCTTCGCCTCGTCTAGGTATCTGCTTATCTTGCCCGCGTAGCCGTTAGGAAATTTGACTCCTAGAAGGCACTTGAAAAACTGTTTGATCTCGCGATAGTTGGACACGTGTTGGACACTAGTTGGATACGTGTTCCCCTCCGGGAGACGATCGTGCCAGAATGCCATCATATCGTTGAAGCTTGCGTCGCTCAATTTGTGGTTTGCCTTCATCTTCATAGCCTTGATCGTTACATTCAACCGGGTATCATTGGGCCTGCATCCTTCATACAATGGAGTAACCGCGTCTTTCTCAAGTTGCACAATCTTGGCTTTCTCTCTAGCGGCAGCCCTGGCGTTACTCGTCTGCTTGAGAAGCAGCTCTTGCACATAAGGGTCCCGCACCCAGCCTGACATTGTTCCATCGTCGTCTGCTCCTCTGGCATCTAGATCATCATCATCCCGGTCTGCTTCCGCACCTTCACCATCTCCAGGAGACTCTTCATCATCTCGCCCGTCCTCGTCATGATGATCATCGTCATGTTGCCCACCTTCACCGTCTCCATCGTCTTCGTCATCTCTTATCCAACGAGTGTATCCATCCATGAAACCATGGCGGAGCAGGTGCGCCTGCAGATTCCCGGAAAAAGGGTCGATCAACCAGTTGAGTTTGCATCTTCTGCACGGACATATTATCTCCGTCTTGTTATTTCGTATCATGTCGGCCGTCGCACATTTCAAAAATCTAGCCACAATTCCTTCGCTCATTATGCGGACCATTTTTGCCTGCACGGTGTACAAGGTACAATTAGAAGTCTATTAGAACCACATAATCAATGCATGCATGCAATGGTCGAAAGAAAATTTCGGCATGACCTATCCTAAAATAAGGACCTTTGAGAAATGCCAAAGTCTTGCCAAAATGGAAATGAATCAACATTTTGGCAAAACAAATGGCAACTCATTCACACACAAACACAAGAGAGAGAGAGACCGATCCATACACACATGAACATATCATCCTCTCCATATATACACACATGCATGAGCATCGATCCTCTCCATATACACACATATGACCATCGATCCTCTCCATACACACATGAGGATTGATCATCTACATACATATGAGCATATCATCCATATACACATGAACACATCCTTACATGGACAACTTACCGAGATGAGAGACCACGATCGCGAGAAGATGGAAAGGAGAGGTGCGCGCGCGAGAGACCGGAGAGCTTTCTTCCTCTATTATGTATGTAACATCCAAGGCAAGTTCTACATGCTAAGAATGGTGAATGAGTAGAGAAATTGAGGTGGGAATGAGAAGGATCCCGACTAGATCTAAGGAGGAAGAAGGAAGGGAAAGTGAAGTGTGGGTGGTGGATGATCACATGTGCATAAAGTTGATCTACCAAAAAAATGGTCGACACATCCGTGGCGCACGTGGCCCTAGTGCGCCACAGGGACTAATCACAACTGTGGCGCACATGCCAAAGTGCGACACGGATGTGTTTTCCCATTTACAGAGCAGAGGTGCCTAGACTTAGGCGTAGCGCACGCGCCTCATGTGCGCCACAGCTAACCCTAACAACCATAGCGCACATACCCCATGTGCACTACGGGTATGTGGCATCCGGCTGGCAGGCCCCTGGCCCACACACATCTGTGGTGCACATACACCACATGCGCCACGGTTGTTCTAGTTACTATTAGGGCACTGCCCACAGGTGAGCCACGCCTATTTTACCCGTGGGGCACTTCAACCATGTGACCCACGGATGTGCGGATTACCTATAGCCCTTTTCTTATTAGTTTATGCATGAGTGAGAGATACTTGTTACCGAGATATCATTGGTGTGATGAAGTAGATATGAGCTCGTTGATCATCCTAGCTTGTCTCTAATTTTTATTGAGTCAGCACTTCTTCCTTATGAAAGAGACAAGCATCCAATGCATCTCAAATGTACCTAAAACAAAATTCAAGTACAATATGGTCCCAAAACTTATTGAGTACAAAGTAGTTAGACAACTACAATATATAGGAGAGACTCCATATAAATATGTGCATATTGATATGAAATTGAATTTCATGCACAACTTAGCCGATGGGATTCGGTGGAGTTTCTTCGATATCTTGGATCAAAGAAAGCAAGCATGGCATAATATAAACTGTTGGAGATATGCCCAAGAGGCAATAATAAAGTGGTTATTATCATATCTTCATGCTTATGTCAAGAACACAAGAAGTGCTCAAATTCTTCTCTTCCAAATTCCACCAAAGCTACAAAATTTTATGGTGGAACAAGAGAGGAAGAACAATGGAGGAAATCCACAAAAGACTCCAAGATCTAGATCCCAATATGTTCCCCTCACTTAGAGGAGAGATTGATTGGTGGGGGTGTAGATCTAGATCTTCTCTTTCAAATCCCTCAAGAATATGCAAGATCATAGGAGGGATTGAGGGGAAGCAAGCTCAAGAAGGTCAACAATGGAGGAGAAAACTTGCAAGAATGGCTATATATCCATTAGGGAAGAAGGTCCCCTTATATAGGTCCTCCAAAATCCAACCGTTGGAGATCTAGAGCGCACGGGCCGGACATTCCAGCCAGATTCCGGGTTGTTTCCGATATGAGACACATAATGGAAACCACACGACTTAAATCTGAGATTTCTGCGCGACATCGGAGTGTCCGGCGATTTCATCCCGGACATTCCGCCCTAGGAAAAATTGACAGAAACAGCAAAACCAAAACAACCATAACTTTTTCATCCGGACTCCGATTTTGATGATCTTAGACTCGTTTCGAAGATAGTAACAAGATCTACAAGATCATGCAGAGAAACATCATAGTCAATCAAGGGAGGATAGAACCAAATGATGAAAGGTTTAACCTATCTAGAAAAGACACACCGGTAAAACCTCCAATATCGAAAACGCAATAGAGAATGCATATGAAATCCTTTTTCGATGAACTTGAGCTTGTCATGGAGATTAAACCAAGCTATAAATCCTACCATGGATAAGTACCAAATAAGAACCAAGAAAGATGATGCCAAGTATGCAAAGGTTTGAGCTATCACCGAGGGATACGATCAAGTTACTCACTCAAGAGCCCCTCTTGATAGTACGGTTACCTATCCTATAAACCGGTCTCCCCAACTAACACCATGAGACCAGTAAGAAAGAAACCCTATCAAGAACATACATTTGCCTTGAGCATATTCCACTTGAGCTTGACGATAACGATCTTGTACACCTCAAGATCGAACACCTTTATTGATTGCGCTAGCTTGGTGAAGTCTTGCAAATTGCTCCCCATACTAACTATGGGAGAGCCTCTCTTTTAGGCATATATTCACATATCCATGATCACCATAATTATGGCAAGCCCCAATCATATGATATTCTAGATATGTCACATCTTTAGCTTGCACCACATTTCTTCTAACTCCATTTGGATGATGTCTTGAAGATACACATGATGAAGTCTATCTTCTTCTTCAAGACACCCTTAATATTCTTTCTTTTATTCTTCTCCTTCATTTCTTCTTTATTTATTATGTTGGTGTCTTGAAGGTACACAAGAGGTATCACTCCATATATTCTTCAAGACACACTTGCTACAGGCTCAACTCTCACATGACCAGTCTTTGGATCACTTCTTGAACACCTTGGTCATCACTTGATCTTCTTCACTTTCTTATTCTCCCAACCTTGAAGCCTACATATGGTTCAAGCATTGCCTATGGATAATTCCTACATTTACAACTTGATACAAGCATGTCCATATAGATTATCATTAATTATCAGAACCACACATGGGGGCCCACATGCTCTTTCAAAGACTCTATAGAAGGCACAAATATCCTACTCCGAGTTCTTAGCAGAGGGTCTACAGAAGGCACAACCGCCACAAGGTATGAATATCAATGTCTCTCCACAGCATGCAGCTCATCAAGTTCATCCACAACAATAGGTTGCACCTATACAAGGTGAAAGTATGATCAAAGACATCATCATCATCGACCTTATCATGTGGATTTTGTACTAATAGTTGTTTTGATTCGTGTGATAGATGATGTAATACCTTGAACTCTTTAACCCTGATGAGTAGTTGCTTGAATCCTTAAACCCTTGCTGCTGGTAAGCTCACCATTTTTCGTGTGAGGTAACCATATCTGGCCTTATGTGGGATCCCAAACATGCAGCTTTGCATCAGCTGAACCCATTCTAGGAAACCAAACAAAGTGGGCATATGGGCTCCCCTACTCTAGAAACTAAAACATGGGCTACCAAATAAAATGCCCATCCTGTCCTGATCCCAATCTCCCCACTTGCAGCATCCGCCGTGCCAACTAGCAAAAAAGAGAATTCTGGCTTAGGCAAGCAAACATGCCCTAGAGGACTCAAAAGCACTTAGGCCATCTCCAACGACATGACCCAAATGGCCCGAGTCAGTCCGTTCCAATGCATGTGGATGAGAGGATTGGATACACACACTCCAATGACGCTATCCAAAGGCACCGATGCATCCGACACGACCTAATCACTAGTAGGAAAAATCTTATTGGTGGCGTTCAGAAAAAAGGGTTACTAACATTGAACCCACATGCCACTAACTTTGCGCCACTAATAACAGGTACTAGTGGCACATGGATTCAACGCCACCAGTAAATTTGGCACTAGTGGCGTGTGCTTCGAACGCCACCAGTTAGTTAACCTCTAGTTGCGTTCGTGCTTTACCGAACGCCAGTAACTGTAATTTGAGAATAAAAAAATACTGAAAATCTTGATTATTGCAACAATATCAAATAACATGATACAATAATACTATACATCATTCAAAATACAACAACAGGATACAACAATTAATGTTGGATATCATTCACAATACAACGATACAACAACTAACAAAAATTATTGAATCTATCTAGCTAGTTCTACCTAAGGGAATGGTATTCAAAGTGACAAGATTAGTTGTACCTAAGGGAATGGTCTTCAAAGTCAGAAGACTCTGAGTCAGGGATCTCATATGAGAAATAGATTGACTCCACAAGTTTTGTCGAGGTAGATTCTCAACCTCATCTCGACATCCATCCCATACCTTTCTACCAATTTTGTCCAAATTGGTCCTATAAAGCAAGTTAGATTTGCCTCGTTGATGACTAAAATCTTGTAGTTCTTGTTGGGTATTGTCTCTTCCACCAAGGTGACCTCAAATTGTCCCTGGTGATTGACACGTCTATTCATATGATGAAGAAAGTCCTTTCTTGCATGGCAAGGGATGGTGTTAGAAAAGTTATATGAAAACAATAGTTAGTTTCGATCAAAATGCATGCAAGGCTGGAAATCATAATTAAGCTAAACATATTGCCGTAGTCTCAAAGTCTTCAGAAAGCACTATGATAAACTTCTTATCCTGACAACTTTCATGGCCACAGTTGATGCAGAAATGCATTTGTTGCATGTTCATCTAATATATTAAATATATTCAAGTATCTAAAGGTGTAAATCATTTTTTTAGGAAACTCGAACATAAAGGCAAGCAAGTTATCTTAAAAATGAAAGGTGTCACCGTTGAAATAAAGGTGTGATAGGGAAGAGTCTCATATGAAGACACACAAGGAAAAAGTGCATAAAATACCATATCAAATGTGCAAGATATTCATGGAAATACGACATGGTCTTATAGGCACATTTTATCATTAGATAGTGTCATAGTATAATCATAGACCATTGCAATGAAAAGTTCAACCAAACAAACATCAAGTAAAGTCATCGGCCATTGCAACGAGAGTTAAACCAAACAAATATCAAGTAAAGTCATCGGCCATTGCAAGGAAAAAACCAAAATGAACATCAAATAAAGCCTTGTCCTTGGATTTGACAGGCTACAATTATAGAAATGGTGTTAGCGAGCCAAGAAGGATGCACAAGATTTGTCTTGGTGCACATCACCTGGCTCGCTTACACCACCCCTGGAATCACATCCACATTTTAATCATCGGCTGTTGCAAGGAAAAACAACCAAAATAAACATCAAATAGAGAGAAATGTTGGCCATTACTATCACTATCTAACATTATATATCTAGAAATTGAGCCCAAATTTAATATCTCGAAAGCACTATATACTAAATCTACACTAAATCATCTAAAATTATTTTACACTAAATCATATACTCTAAAACAAATAAAAAGCAGGAGAGAGGGGATCACCAGCGGTGGCTACAAGGGGCGGCAGACGCGGGAGGTCGGGGGTATGAGGACGAGGCGGCGATGGGGATGAGGCAGAGGGTGGAGGATCGGATGCAGTGGAGGCTGGGCGGCAGCGGCCGATGTGGTGGAGGCGAGCGACGGTGGCCGATGCGGTGGACGCGGGGTGTGACGGCGATCGATGCGGTTGGGAAGAGGGAGGTTGGGAAAGAGGGAGAGGGAGTGATGGGGGCAAAATATGCGGGGAAAGGTTGACTCGCCGTGGGCGCCACTTATCAGAATATTATCGGCGTTTCTTTTCTGCGAGCGCCACTAGGACTGTAGGTGTTAGTGGCGTTTGAAACTTCCGAACGCCACCCCTAAGTTTGCCTCGGTTCTACCTATGGGTCCGCTTTAGTAATGGCTTATGGAGTACACTGAACGCCACCGTTAAGCTTTAGTAGTGGCATTCTATATATTGGTGACGCCACTAGAATGTTGGGTCACATCAACAACGTGTCTTTCCGAGGGGACGCCACTAGCAAAATGACTGCTATATGCATTTTCCTAATAGTGAATATTGCACCAAATATGGCCCACGAATGTTACAAGACGGACACGCCACCGACCACACACATGTCCAAGCGTCGGTCTTTGAGCATGTAAAAGTGACATATTAGACAAATATGATTTTTGTCAATACATTCATAGCCAATTACATCAAGACATACAGATAATTAAACTAAGTGATGACTCGTCGTTGTCCTGCGTCCTCACCGACGCTTCTACTCCTCACCGTCCATGCCGTCGGCGTGACCAGAGGGTTCAACCCCATCGATTGTAGCTCTCTCTTCAAATGGTGTGTTGTTTTTGTGGCATTGCAAGACGGTGGCCTTGATGCTAGTCTCTACTGCCAGGATCATGGTGTTCCTCAACAGCTAGCATCGCCCTCTCCTTTGCATCGGCCCGACGGGCCACTACCCTTCTGTGCTACCCGCTCTGCATCTGCCATCTCGCGCATCTCCATCTAACGCACTGCCTCCGTTGCCTCGTCCATCGCACGTTCCTATGCCTCGCATGCCGCGGTCTCTATCGCCTCATGGGACGCGACACGACTCATCACGAGATCCTCCTCCTAGTGTAAATCGCGTAGTGCGACCTTCGCCGCATCACGCACCATAGTCTCCGTCGCCTCCTGGGCCTCTGCGCCTTGGCGCTCGAACCCTTTCACCTCATCCTCCACTCAATGTGAGGCCAGCTTTGTGGCCTCCACCTCCAGATCATGCTTGGAACGCTCCTCGCGGTAATAGTGGGCACGTGCCATCTCCTTGAGATAGGACCAAGTGGCCATCTTATGGCGATGCATGGATAGTGAGGTTGGGATGGCTATTGCGCTTGGGTCACCACTCTGCGGCGGTGACCGTATTTATAGGTCGCTACCAGGGAGGGCAACGCCTGGTCGGGCATGGGATTTCTCTGCCCGTGGGCGGAAATCAATCACGTCACATGTGTGGGAAACAGTCGCTTGCAACGGCAGGAACCATGTGTCCACACGGGAAGCTAATAACTTCACTGCGTCAATCCTTGACAGCGACGGGATGGTCAATATAAGTCTATCTGTTGGCACAGTCTGTGGCCCAAATAGACAAAGCCGTATTTTCTATCTATGGACTGATGCAAACGGACAATTTTAGAAACTAGTAATCACGCTGATGTGAGCAAAGTGATATCGCATAGACTCACGCATTTGCGTGAGGGCGTCTTCAAAACATGGAAGTGCATGGGTTAGGAGAGAGTTGGATAGGCTAAATTTTTTTGAGGAACTTACATCAGGAGAGTCTCCTACTACTGTTTCATAAATAAAATAAAAAAGGAGTAATTACAAGGATATTTGCAAAGTCTTAGGCCATTTTGGCTAGCCTAAAGAGGGGCAAGAGAGAGTTTACATATGTAAAGGTTCAATGATTTTCAGCAGCACCTCATTGTTCTCAACACGAATCCTACACTTCAAAATTTTGAGGTCCTTGACCAGCTGCCGCCTCAATTAACCTTGTTAGCTTGGACCCTGTCAAAGTGGGCACTGTTTCTGACCTTTGATAGGTTCCAGGCCCCCAAAATTACAGTCTCGGTGAAAATAGGTTGGCCCCAATATCATTTGGCTTGATCTATCATAGGTCCTGTCAAACTTAATTGTATCTGTATCTTTACTTTCGTTTATGCATCTAGTGGATGGTGTAGTAGACCACCTCTTTGTTTTCATCTCCCTTGTAATCTTCACGGGTGGGGCTTTTCCACCCCTATAAACACGTAACCGAAGCCCCTCATCAGGGGCATCGTTTCCCTCACATCAACATGGTATCAGAGCATTCTCTTCCCCCGCCTAGCTCTGTCTGATCCAACCACATCCTAAAACCGTTGCGGTTATGATCGCTATTCCCTGAATTCTTGATCGATGTGGATTCAATCCCCGATCTCAGCCCTTTCCTCCCTCCCGATGGGTTCCTCCTCCACAACGTCAACCATGGCTACGCTTGGGACTCCAACCTCTGAAAAATTGTTGAGGGAAATCTCCTCTATTGGAAGGTGCAGGTCTTGCCAACACTTCATCGTGCGCAGGTCATGGCCGCATCCCTTCATCACAACAAGCTGCCACATGCCAGATATGTAAAAAACATGGCCACCCTGCTAGTGAATGTTGGTGGCGGTACTCAGATAACAATGATGATGACTCCATGGAAAGCGACAAGAGTGCTCATATTGCGTCTTATGGAGTGGATAGAAACTGGTATAGTGACATAGCCGCCACAAATCATGTCGCTAGTGAACTCCAAATATTGACCACTCGAGATAAATACATGGGACGTGATCAAGTGCAGACGAAAAATGATAATGGTATGACAATAACACATGTTGGTGATTCAATTTTGCACACCCCTTATAATTCCTTTTCTCTTAATAATATTCTACATGTTCCTCATGCATAAAAAAATCTATTATCCGTTCATAAACTTGCTCTTGACAACAATGTTTTCCTAGAATTTCACCCACTCTTCATTTTGATCAAGGATCAGATCACGAAGAAAATTCTCTTTAAAGGACCTTGTCAAGGTGGTTTATATCCCATTGTGCTCGTTCCCAAGAGTTCTTCCGAGAGTGCTTTTCTCACCACCAAGCCATCTTCGTCAACATGGTATAGTCTTCTCAGGCATTCGTCATCCTTTATAGTTCAACAAGTACTTCGCAAAAATAATCTTGAGTATTCTGTAGAAATAAATTCTTATGTATGTGACCCCTTCCAACAGCTGAGAGCTTTTCCACCCCTATAAACACATGGTCGTGTGTACATCTCTCGTGATGTTATGTTTGACAAAAATATTTTTTCTTTTGCTCGTCTTAATCCTAATGCGGGTAGTCATCTCACTGAAAAATCCTCCTAATACCTAGATCCACATCCAATAATGAGGGGGTGCATATTGATGACCACATGTTTGTTGTACCTATTACTCCTAATCCACTGCAGAACCTGCTGCTGCCCATGGTCAAGGAAATAATGAAAATCCTGAAGAAAATGCAAGAGAAAATTAGGATTTTAGTACACCACCGGGTACACCTAGCATTTCTTATTTTGCTAATCCCCGTGTTGATTCTCCCGCTAATTCAGTGACAGAATCCTCGTAGGATACGCCGTCGACATTCTCTCTATAGCCTGACGCATCAGCCTTGGTGACCATGTCGCGCTCCATTGGGCTGACCGCATCAACCTCGCGCAGTGCGGCCTCTGCACGCGAGTCCGCTAGCGCCATGTTGCCAGGCGCCACCCCACTTGCCTCTCAACGGCCCCCCTCCCCGAGATTTTTTACACCAAGTCGCGCGAGTCCGCTAGCGCCATGTTGCCAGGCGCCACCCCACTTTCCTCTCAACGGCCCCCCTCCCCGAGATTTTCTATGCCAAGTCTTGCAGCGGCTGGTAATAACATAGAAGGCCACATCAGATCCGCCTACCAGATCCATCCAAAACTGCAGATTTTTTGCCAAGTAGTACAAATTATTCGGGATCTTCTGCATCTTCTAGTCATGTACCCCCTCTTTCTGCAGAAACAAGGCTTTAAAAAGGTATTCGAAATCCGAAAACATATACCAATGGAACTATTCGCTATGGTTTATTTACCTCGACAGGAGAACCAAGCAATCTCCCTAAGGCACTTGGAAATAAAATGGCATCACGCCATGAGAGAGAAATATGATGCACTTAGAGCATCTCCACTCGGCTACCCAGGATGCCAATCCGGACGCCGAAAATAGGTCCGGACGCTGAAATTCGGCCCAATCGCGTTCCCAGGAACCTCTTTTCTTCCGGATTCGGGCAAACTTTGGTCTGGGCTTCCCAGGCCATACGTAGGATCCCAGGAACGCCCTGGGAACGCCGGACGGAGCGAAAACGGGAGTGGGCTAGCTCTATCGGTGAGATAAGGCCGAACTCCCACCCTTTTCTTTCTCCCCTCCCGCCTTTCTTCCCCATTTCCCCACTCCCGCCACTTCGCCGAGCTCCCGCCCGCCATGCCTCCCAAGAGTTTTGTCAAACCCAGATCGAACCTTAGCGAGGCTTCGGGGGAGAAGAAGGCGAGGAAGCCGAGAGCGCCGGTGACAAAGCCGGAGGGAATGTCCAGCGCCGAGTGGACGACCAAGTTGCAGAGGCGGAAGATCGCGTCGGACGAACGGAAGGACATAAAGGAGAGGGCGAAGCTCAGGCAAGAACAAGAGCAGGCAGTGGCGGCTGAAGAGCAGGTGATGATGAGGGTGAACCAGGCGAAACAGGCGGCGGCGTTGCACGCGGTGATGATGGCGGCGCCGTATCCCCCCATTGGGGAAGCCAGGCAAGCGTCGGCTCGCCGGCCGAATTCTCGCCGATCTCGCCGGTCGGCTTCCATGAGAGCCAGGCGAACACTCGGCAGAGGTACTCCTCGTCCTCCGAGTTTGACGTCGGGTTCAACCCGAACGTTGTCTTCCCCTGCCCGGCGCCGCGCCCTCCTTCGGCCTTCAACGTTGACATCAACATCCCCTACTCCATCTCTCGGGCGTACGCAGGCCCCGCGATGCATCGCGGCCTACTGCCTTTCGACGGAACCTTGGTGCAAGCAACCTACGGCGAGGCCGACGTGTGCAACATGTTCTGGTCGGCATGACGACCGAGACATACATGGAGGACATGATGGCCCAAGGCTCGGCCGCCAAGCCCTCCTTCTTCATGCAAGAACAGTCCCGACCCGATGACGAACACGACAACGAGTCTCAGGATTTCGCCGACCTCGACGCCGAGGAGGCGCAGGCTGAACCGACGCAGGCCATGGACGCCGAGGATGATGCCGTGCTTCTGGCGAAGGGCAAGAAGGGCAAGAAGAAGCCGGGCACTTCAGCGTCGGAGGCGCGGATCAAGTGGATGGTGCCCGAGGACCTCTATCTCGCTGAAGCCTGGAAAACGGTGAGTATGGATCCCATCACCGGTGCCAACCAAAATTCTGACAACTATTGGAGGCGCGTGAAGCTAGCGTGTGATGAGCGTAGCCTTTGCGACCCCAAGTATAGCAAAATTCATATGGAGCGAGGGGAGAAGGCTATTACCAACAATTGGGGGATCATCCAGCATGGGTGCAGCAAGTGGCACCGTTGCGTGGAAGAGGTGAAACGGACAAAAACCAGCGGGGAAAACATGGACAACAAGGTATTCACGAACACCAGCCGAAGTTATGACAAGCTCAAGCATATCTTGACACACTTTGTCTTCCATTTTGTAGCTTCTTCATGCACTCGCTTTGTATTGAGAGGACATGAAGGCAGAGTTCAAGTTCCACCATGTGTTCCACGAGATCAAGAACTGCGAAAAATGGCGGGACACTCGCCTGAGCCTCGCCAAGACCAAGGACGGCGTGTACAACCCGGAGGCCCCTCCCGCTGCTGCCGGCGAAGAAAGGCCAGAGATCATCCAGAAGAAGGCGAAGATTCTCAAAGCCACCGGACCTCCCGCCGAGCGTCTCCATGCTTCAATCGAGAAATGCATCACCGACACAAGGGCGCACGCCGAGAAGAGGGCCGAGAAGAGCGACGAGAGGTGGGCGCAGCTGATTGAGACCCAAGGGAAAAAGGTGGCCCTCCTCAAGGCCAACTACACCACCAAGAAGAGGAACACGGATCTCAAGTTCCTGATGGGCGGCGAGAACATGTCGACGATGAGTTCGCCGGTCAAGGCCTGGTACATGGCGCACCACCAGGCCATTCTCCAGGCCGAGATCACGCTTGCCGTTGCGTCGACCGCCCCTGCGCCGAACGCCACTGCTACGCCGAGCTCCGCTTCCACTTCCTCCAACCAGTCGACCGAGACGCCCGACCCCGCCGCATCGACCACGCCGCAGGAGCCCATCCCCATCGACGACTGAGAGATGACCGAGCTTTTTTTACCCTGTTCTGTAATAATTTGTCGCCGGACTTGTGGGCGTATTTTTGTCGAACACTTTTTGGCCAAGCTCTCGCCGGCGGAAACGATAAAAATTCGAATATGTCGCCGTTTTCTCTTTGCCTGGGAACTCGGCCTGGAAACGCGAGTGGAAAACTCGACGTTCCCAGGCCGAAACCGAGTTTCGTCCAGCCAAAAAAAGTCTATATTTCGGTCCGGGACGTCCAACGAGTGGGATGCTCCTATGCACAACAAGACATGGCATCTTATACCACCCAACTCCAAAAATAATTTAATTGATTGTAAGTGGGTATTTTGCATCAAGAAAAATTCCAATGACATGATTAAATGTTACAAAATACGTCTTGTTGCTAAAGGATTTAAGCAACAATATGAAATTGATTATAATAACACTTTTAGTCCCGTTGTGAATGGTGTAGTATACTACGTTTTCATCTACCTTTTAATCGTCATGAGTGGAGCTTTTCCATCCCTATAAACACGTAACCGAAGCACCCATTGTGGACATCGTTTGCCTCACATCAACAGTCCCAACAGGAGATCATTAGGATAGGCAAAATACTGTACTGGTTTTTGTCTAAATTTAAAGATATCTATATACTAAAACACATCTAGATACGTGTGAATTTAGACAAATTTAAGTCACTTGTTATCAGAGGAAAGGGATACTATATATATAATAAATTACAGTGACTAAGTCAGTCGAGATAATCCGTCGGCAATTCGGTTCTAGGTCGCGTCCTCCGTTCCTGCTTCTCAGTCTTTTTCGTTGTCGGTGTATTGCTCTTGCTCTGGAATTCGATTCGCTGGCTCTCACGAGGTCAGCACTGACCCAGCTCGTTCGCCCGATGGACATATCAGTTGCCGGAAACGACTGGACTAAGACCGGCCGGCAAGATAAAGTTAATCAATTCGCCGGGGACTAAGCGAAGAACGAGTAGGCTACGTTAGTACACCGCGCGCAGAACCGACACGGAAAATCTCAAGGATAGATCGCTGTAGCCGTTTGGTGAAATGGCACATCACCAAGACCAGCAGCGCAGATGGAAATTCAGTGTTTAACATGTGCTGTGCTACGCGTGTTGTGCTTATTGCTTATGGAGGCCAGCAAGGTTTATCTAGCTACAGGACAAGCAGTAAATCTGTTGCATCAACAGTTCATATGGAGCGGTACTCTCTCTATTTTAAAATATAAGATTTTTTAGTTTTATAAAGCAAATATATCTAAACTTCTTTTAATGTGTAGGTTTACTTAGGCTTAGAGTGAATTTACACACTAAAACAAGTCTAGATACTTTTTTACAAACCAAAAACATCTTATATTTAATATTTATTATATATGCAAATGCGTAACATACATCTAGAAGCGACAATTTTGTAATTACAAAATACGGTAAAAATTGTGCTTGAACCATTTGGAATTTTCTATTGCATTGCTAGTGCTTCATCAGTACAGAAAAAATAGACAACCATGACTTCTGAGGAGGAAACAACATGGTCCTACACAGTCATGGCCATACAGGCTTTCTTGCATCAAATTTATGCAAAGTAGACCAAGTCCAAGTCAAATCCTTGACTGAACCTAATAACACGCACCATCATCAGCTCCCTACTATATATTCCTTGCCATTGGTACGTAGCAAATCAGGTATCCACACACCACCGATAGCAATCACAAAATGAAGCTTCAGGTAGCCGCAGTCGCCTCCCTCCTCCTGGTGGCCCTGGCCGCGACGGCCGGAGCCGTGACGTTCGACGCGTCTAACACTGCGTCCGGCACCGCGGGCGGCCAGCGGTTCAACCGGGACGTCGGCCTCGCATACTCGAAGCAGGTCCTCTCCGACGCATCCACCTTCATCTGGAACACCTTCAACCAGCGCGCCGCCTCCGACCGCAAGCCCGTGAGCGCCGTCACCCTCGTCGTTGAGGACATCGACGGCGTCGCCTTCACCAGCGCCAATGGCATCCACCTCAGCGCCCAGTACGTCGCCGGCTACACCGGCGACGTCAAGACGGAGGTGACCGGGGTGCTGTACCACGAGGCCACGCACGTGTGGCAGTGGGACGGGCAGGGCAACGCCAATGGAGGGCTCATCGAGGGGATCGCCGACTACGTGCGCCTCAAGGCCGGGCTCGCGCCGGGGCACTGGGTGAAGCCCGGGCAGGGGGACCGGTGGGATCAGGGGTACGACGTCACGGCCAGGTTCCTCGACTACTGCGACTCCCTCAAGCCCGGCTTCGTCGCGCAGCTCAACTCCAAGATGAAGGGTGGCTACACCGACGACTTCTTCGCGCAGATTCTGGGCAAGAACGTGCAGCAGCTGTGGCAGGACTACAAGGCCAAGTTCGGAGGCTGAATACTTCACATATTGATGGGCTTTAGTCATTGCTCCTTCCATGGTGTGATGGCATAACACACTGAATAAGCTACGCATGTGTTTCATATGTAAGATCCAAAAAACAATCGTGAAACATGAATAAACGAATTTAATAGTCCTAAGTCGGCTCTTAGCTCCTTCAACTAATTACTGCTCCCTCATTCCCAAAATAGATGTCTTAGATTTGTCAAAATTTGAATAAATAGAAATTTTGACAAATCTAAGACATCTATTTTGGAACGGAGGGAGTAGTTTTTTTCTTGCACCAAGATCTATGTTATTTTTTCATGTTCTATGTAATATATTCTTGCTTTAATTTTTAGATCTATTTTATGTCATATGTAGTTGCAAAATCTTGTTTGCGCGCGCTCTAATTTCGCGCGTCTATTGGAGGGACTTGTGCTAGAAATTTAGCGCGCACGTTTAGCGCCTCCGCCGGAGCAGATTCGTGTGCGACGCTCTATACCCAGATCGCGCATGCTGCATACATGTTTTCGCGTGCTAAAATATACAGCGACTGCTGGAGTTGCTCTTAGGGGTGAAATAAAAGATCCCCACACGCCATGAAGAAAGACATATATTTATCCTAATTATGATTAATACCAATGCTAGAGATGGATCCTACAATCCCTGAGAACACTTCGCCTTACAATAGTTTCATTACCATTTACATCGTGTTTGTATTCTTGTTGCTTTACTCTTTAGTCTTTACTTTACACACAAAACAACACTCTTAAAACACTCGTAATTGAGATCAAGACCAGCTTACAAATATTTCTTGATAGATAGTAACGAGGGGCATTAATATCTTAACCAAATAGCTCTCCGTGGTTTGATACTTTTACTTTCGAAACTAGCTATAATATTTCTGTGCACTTGCAGTTATCAGTATGTGGACATGAAACACGATGAGAGATGCCTAATTTTTGAAAGAAGTTCAACTTAATGTACTCACCTCTCTAATTAGATTGTACATGGATAATTTTATGCTTAAGGAGGCTCTCTACATGCTCTTGAAACTGAACAAAGACATCATAAACATCACGTTTGCGCTTGATCAAATAGAACCAAGTGAAATAACTCTAAGCATACACAAAACTCACGTAATAGGAGTGCCCACTAACAGAGGTGTCAGTAGGACCCCAAATATTTGAATAAATAAGCCCAAGAGGAGTGTTCATTACATGATTCGGAAGAGAAAATGGTAGCCGATTAGTAGGATCCCAAACATTTGAATAAATAAGCTCAAGAGGAGTCTTCATTACATGATTCGGAAGAGAAAATGGTAGCCGATTTACTCTTTTCCTATTGACATGCATGAAAAAACGGTAACAATTTTATTAGATTCTGGAGGTAGCCGATCACGACTAAGAACATGTTAAACAATCTGTAATGATGAGTGGCCTAGCCACGTGTGCCATTGTGTGGAGGAAGCTTTAAGAGCGCAGAAAACTTGTTTGGAAAATAGGGCACCAATATCATTAAGGCAATGAAGGCCACCAGGACACTGACCTCTAAGAAGAATGGCCCTCATGTCCATGTCCTTAACAAAAAAAAAATGTTATGATGAAACTCAACAAGAACGTGATTATCATGGGTAAAACGAGGAACTTACAAAAGATTTATTTTGATAATAGGAACATGGAGGACATTACGAAGGTGTGGAGACCTAGATGATGAAGCAGAAATAGGTGCATGACCAACATGAAGAATACGCATACCAGTACCGTTAGCTGTATGAATGTGGTCAGTACCCTGGTAGAGCTCCTTCATGCTCAGCTTGTTCGCCTCATTAGTGAGATGCTCGGATGCGCCAGTATCAAAGTACCATGGATGCATGACGGGGTAGGAGGGGATGTATCCCCGCGGTGCTTGGATGACATGGTTAGCCATAGCGAGATGGCGTTCCATGAAGCGTCCGTCGTTACCGACCCTGAGGAAGTTCTTGTTGAAGCTCTTGAAGCATCATGAAGCGATGTGGCCAGCATCCTCACATAGCTGACAGACTTGACGAGGCTCTGGGGAATTGTCGCCGTTGTCGCGCCAGTACTTAGGAGCGTCGTTTGGTGTGGATCCACCACCTGTACCCGACGAGCCCGACTTGGGATGGTAAGTTCGTGGCGGTGCAAAGCCGCCCGGAGCAGGGGCGGTACAAGGTAGGTGCAGTGCTGCCGCCGCTGCCACCGCTGCCACCACTTGGATGGGATGGCTTGGAGCTGAACTTGGCGGCGACATTGGCAGAGTGAATTGTTGATGATGAGCGATGACCCATCTTGTGCTGTTCGGTAGAGTGTAGCCGCAAGTAGAGGTCATGAGCGGGCATGATCGTATCCCTCATAAGGATAGAATCGACGAGGGAGTCGTATTCCTCCCTTTGAGAACAAAAGACTGGAACTCCTCGGGCCGAAGGGGCTGTCCGATTGAGGTCAGCGTGTCCGAGAGGGACTTCATCTTGTTGTAGTAGACGGTGACCAACCGATCATTTTTTCCAATTCGCGCATCTCGTCGAGGAGCATTGACCGCGCAGTTGACGGAGAGGCAAAGCTCCTCTCAATCGTTATCTAGGCCATCCTGGATGTGGTGGCAAACTAGATCATTGCCCCAACATCGATTGTAACCGAGCTGAGGAAGGCGGACATGATCGCCTGGTCTTGTTGGATCCACATGACGAGTTCAAGGTTGGGCTCCTGGGACGAGCCACAGGCTTGCTTCTCGAAGGTGATGGTGGCAGTCGGGCACGGGTTACGTACCATCGACGTAGCCATGAAGAAGATTTCTCCGGAGGTGGAAGACAACTTCAGCGCGTGAGAAGAGATAGTTCTGGTGTGAGAGAATCACCATGAGCAGTGGCCGAAATTGATGGGGCCTGACGAGGTCCTGACGCTGGCGGAAGATGAAGGCATCGAGGGAAGCGCGAGGGTGGTTAACGAAGAGCTCGAGGCAGCGGAAGATGCTGTCATTGCTCAAGATCTGAGCTCTCATACCATGTAGGATTTTAGGGAGAGGAAGGTGGCGTGATCTCGAGGAGAGAGGTGGCGGTGACATGAGGGTATCGATGGAAACGACTCCGTAACCTTCCTGTGTTCGGGTCGGGCTCTTTATATTAGACAGACAAGTACAAAGTTACAAGACTTAGGTTAAAAATCTAACTACTGGAATATCTACGTATTCTATCAGGAGGAAGTCAGACACATAATGTAATGGCAAACACCTGCGTTAGCCACCAAACCTACGTTTGCTTTGGGAACTTTGGAGGTTTTGATTGAGCATGAGGCTTAATAAAATAAAATGTATTCACAGTATTAGATGTCCACTTTTTCCTATGAACGTGTTGACTCAACAGACTGATGTCGTTCTGATTGGGCTAGTCTCTAGAACTTTGAACGGCGCATTGTTGAAGTAATCAATCGCACCAGGGTGTCCAGACTTGGCAAAACTTAATTTCTACTAGGCGCGCAGGATGTTCAAGTAAAACAGGCTAGGAACTGCAGATCGAAGTTCTGAGAGTGCCCAAAGGACCAAAACGTGTTCAAAGTAAACGCGTACGTAGCATTCCCCACTTTCTTCATTTCTCGAAACATGACCACAACATTTACGGGTACATCTTGGCGCGTCAGCCCGCGTACTTGGCCTTGTAGTCGTTCCACAGCTCGTCCACCTTCTTCCCCAGGATCTGCAGGAAGTAGTCGTCGCTGTACCCGTTGTCCTTCATCACGGCGTTCAGCTCCGCCACGAACCCGGGCTTGACCAGCGAGTCGCAGTAGTCGAGGAACCTCGCGGTCACGTCGTACCCTTTGTCCCAGCTGCTCCCCTGCCCCGGCGCCACCCAGTGCGCCGGCCCGAGCCCGGCCTTGAGCCTGACGAAGTCGGCGATCCCCTCGAAGACCCACCAGTGCGCCGCGTAGTCCTGCAGCCCCCACTGCCACACGTGCGTTGACTCGTGGTAGAGCACCCCCGTCAACTCGGCCTCGAGGTCGCCCGTGTAGCCGCCGACGTACCGCTGGCTGAGCTCGATGGCGCTGCCGCTGGTGGATGCGATGCCGCCGAACGTGTCATCCACAACGGTGAGGGCGAGGACGTTGACGGGCCGGCGGTCGGCCTCCGTCTGGTTGAAGACGGTCCAGATAAACGAGGAGGCCTCCGAGAGGACCTGTGTCGCGTGGTCCACGCCGTACTCCAGGTCGAAGCGCTGGCCGCCGGTTGTCGTGGACGCGTTGTTTGTCACCTCGAACGTGACAGCGCCGGCCGTGCGGACGAAGACGAAAGCTAAGAGCAGAGAAGCAGCGACGGTTGCCATGGAAAGCTTCATTTTTGTGCTGGCCGCCCGGCGCCCTGCTCGCGGCGCTGACGTTACTTTTGTGAGCGGAGCAGCGGTCGCCGGTTTTGGTGTGAAATTTATAGGCAGAACAATCCAACATTTTTTGTAAATTTGACGATTTGTCCTCGGATGGCTGGCCTGCGAGGGCATCCTGCCGGCCGATTTTGTAATTGCAACTTTGGTACACGGTTGTTCACATAGTACAGTAGTAGTACATCCTAACACTCCTCCGTTGCTATTGTCGTTAGCTTATTGAGATGATCTGTTATTACCAAATCGATCGTCGTCATGCTTATGAGTGTGGGGTCATGTTCATATGTTGTCCCTTTTGCTTAAAAGACAAAGAACAAAACACCACGGTGCATTATGAATAATGCAGTGTATTGCTCTTGCCAGCGACCTCGGTTATATGTGGACGGCCTGCAGCTGAGCATGACGGGCATATTGGACGCGTTTGTTAGTCGGCATCCAATTTAGGTCTCGTCCTGGCTAGGCATTGGGGTCATGTCCACATAAAAACAGGCTCCGAGCCAAATTCGACAGTTGGTTTGGTAGGCTGCATTGCACGGCTAGAAATCCAGATCCCAGTTTAATTGGTTGTTGCCTGCAATTTGTCATTGTTGCTCAGTAAAGACAACACATATATACCTCTTCTGTAGACAGTTGTTTGCTTCAGCTTGCACACACGGCTGGTATGTCATCACCTCTTTTAAAAATGCCGAGCTTACCATCATCCAGCATATCACAGTCACACACATATCATAGATATTAACAAGCACACTACCATATTAACAGTCATGATTAACTACTAGACAGTACTTAACTTAGTATCAGGTGTATACCTAAACAACCTGACTACTATTAACAGTAGGGGAACATACCTCTATCGCAAAATAATATGTTCTTTAGCCTCTGCTAGCCAGCATCTGAAATACATGACCATCATCACAAAAGCACGATTACGGTGGCACTCAGTAGTCATGGCAAACACATTGGTACGCCACCGGCACAGAGGTGGTTTTCTGTAGACGGTGAGGTTGAACCTTGAGTTTCTGAACTTGGAGACGAGGGTGTCGCCTTCTTTCACCGTGCTCTTCTCAACAAACTTCTTCCACCCCTTCATTAACACTAGGCTCTCACCAGACCACTTGATTTGCACGTGCCACTCGCAGTACTTGTTCAGGCGGATCGGAACCTTCACGCCCTTGTCCGCGGCCTATAAATTTCTTCACGAGCAACTACTCCATTGCCCGCGGGACGACAAGGACTTCGAGGTCTACCCCCGGTCACTCCGGACCGACGGCTGTCATTTCTGGCAGCTCAATAGGATCTCTAGACTAACCCCACAGACCAACACTAGTCTTTTTCACAAGACTTTGTCCTCACTGCATGCGCACCTACTCCACTTCGATCGGTCACCCATCCTAGAATTGCTCTAGGCCAAGCATGCTTAACCTTAGAGTTTTTTTCGAATGAGCTTCCGGAAAAGAAGTTGTAACTTGTTGGTATGG